>OZ005734.1:43303955-43958955 GCA_963930755.1 Eudasyphora cyanicolor | reverse complement strand
CATGTTGCACATTGCTTCCAAAAGATTTTATTTTTATTTTGAAAGTAATGTGAAGTTTATAAAATAGTAACCAGATATTAAAAACAAATAAATGTAGTTGAAAATAGCTAGAACAACTCGTTTTTATCCCCTCACCTTAGAGAGGAGGGTATAAATCATTTGCTACGAGCCAAAAGTATAACACATCGAAGGAGTGACCTAAGACCCTAGGTTAGGTTATGTTGAAGAGAGAAGACGTTTAAACGTCTCATGTCCATGAACATACACTTTAGCCAGTGGTTCGGCCTGTTGTGCGCTCCTTATTTATGATCCTTTTATACCTCACGAGTTACAGAAAATCGGTACTAGACACGAATTTTCTCAGTATCTTCCAGTCATATCCTCTGAGATGAGTCAAGTCTGGTAATATGTCGGACCCGAAATGTTGGGATCTTGCAAGTGTAAAAGCCGGGCAGTGACACAGAAATTGTTCCATCGTTTCGATGTTTTCTCTGCATGCCCTGCATGCCCCGCATTCGTCGTTTCCTGCTAGTCCTAAGCGACGAAGATGTACTTGTAAGCTTGAGTGTCCCGTTAGAACACTCATCATCTTACTAATATCGATCTTGTTTAGTTTCAGAAAACTTCTTGTTTTCTTTTCATTTGGGTCACCCCACAGTATCTTTGCAGGTGCTCCCACTGATGCGTTATTCCACACAGTTTTATGAGCCATCTCTGCCCAGTTCGTCAACTCATTCTTCGTGGCTTCGAAAGGTTTCCAATTTTCCAAGTTTATTACTCGAAGTTCTCTGCCCTTTGAAACCAAGCTGTTTGCCCGTTCATTTCCAATCACTCCGTTGTGTCCTGGTACCCAACACATACGCAATTGACCATGGACTGAGTAATCATTTATCATTCTTTTACAGTCCAACACAGTTCTGGATTTGACCCTTTCCGATGTAATTACATTAATCGCTATTTGGCTATCTGTGAAGATGTTGGTATATTTTGGCTCTGTGGTGTAACGGAGCCAGTTCACCCACCCCGAGATTGCTCGAACTTCTGTTTGAAATACTGTGTTATGGTCAGGGAGGCGGAAGTGAAGTTCGACTTCTCGTTCATCAATAAAAAGTCCAGGACCCGTCCTTCCTCCTCGCTTGGACCCATCCGTGTAGCAGCTGGTTTCCACTGGCACATGGGCCAAAGTTCCATTTTCCCAGGAGCGTCTGTCTGGCACAAACGTATCACAGGTAGCTGTAAGCCGCACTTCAGAAATGCGGTCGGAAATTTCTGGCGTTTGAATGTGACCAACTAGAGATTCCAAAATCTTCTGATGGTGCGACTTGTGGTCTCGATTTATCCATTCACCCATCACTTGTAGACGTTTTGCTGTGAGGGCTGCCTCATACTTTATACGGATGTATATTTGTTGGATGTGCAGTATAGTCTCCAAAGCTTTTGTTGGCGCAGTTCTAAATGCCCCGCTTATGCCTACACCCAGGAAAATAATTGGTTGGAATTCGATTGTAACAATAAAAATATAGTACTAGCAACAAAAAGTATATTGACTATACGTCTGTCGGTTGTATTTATATATATTAGATATAGTACTAGCAACAAAAAGTATATTGACTATACCGTCTGTCGGTTGTATTTATATATATTAGATGAAACAACGATAATAACATGGATACGATCAAATGAAAATGTTTTCAACTAAATCGATGGTTGTATCAATCGAATTAAGATTGATTTTTTCAATGACACTCGATTAGTTGTGTTAACCAATTTTAAATTTTCATTATAGTACCATATGATCGATTTTTGGTTGTGACAACCAATGTTTTATTCTTGACAACAGGAATTGTATAAATAGACCAAAGATTATTATTGCAACGAATAATTGGTTACTGCAACAGAAAAAATATTAATAAATAATCCCAATCACTTCCCAAATTTAGAATAGTTAAATGTATTTTGGAAAATACAACCGAAAGACTGGTTGCTGTTCTTTTGCTGATACATGACAAACAAAAAATAAAATTACTCGACATAAAAAAATCTTCAACATTTTGTTCAAGAACGGTATAGGTAATCAAAAATAGTCTCGTGTGGATAATAATGTGTGGAATGCAGAATATGTTGTGCAAAATGTTTTACTTAAATAAAAAATAAAAGCAAAACAATCCTGAAATTGAAAGCACAGGGTTAAGCGATATTTGCATAAAAGTTTTTTTTTCGTGTACTAAAATGTGTGTCAAATATTTCCACATCTCATAATAGTGATGAATTTGTAATGTGGAATTTTTAATTTTGTTATGAATTATTTTGTTTTTTGTTCAATAAATAATATAAAAATTAATGAAAACTGTTTTTAATTAATTGTCGGTAGTATATGACTGTCAAATTGTCAGAACAACCAATTTTTTGTAAAACAGTTGGTTGTGGCAACTACAACATATAATCTAAGCCACCATTTTCGTAGTTGGCGCAACCAAATATGATTGTTGTCAACATGGAATCAGAAGTATACCACAACCAAAATATTGGTTGTCCTGATGGAATCGCATGATAGTAGACAGAACTACCAAAATTCGGTTGGCAAATAATTCGGTTGAGGCAACCAAACTGTATTTTGTGTGTAGACAGCACATACGTTGCATTTTTTGCAAAGGTATTACGTTGCTTTACATTTAGACTTGGTGATACCGCTTAACTATGTTTGGCAATAATGTAGCTAAGAATATGCAGAAAAAAGTTTCTTAACATTTTTTGCGAAAAAAAATTTTTCCGCTACTTTTTTTTGGAAAAGTGAAGGAAACAAATATTTGTTCAGTTTTTTCAGCACAACTTCCGGGGACTCGTATTTTTTCACATACAATGTTTGGCAAAATTGTAGCCAACGTAAATACAACTTTTGTAAACATATCAATACAATCTGAACGTGTCTAGACACCCTAAATAGCTCACATTGTGTCCCAAAAATGTAAGTATTTCACTGTTACGTAACAAAAATATATTTTTTTGGTATAGGGTATGTTCAGCAACTTTATAGAAAATATAAAGGCCAATATATTTGTGGAACATTTTAACCCTCTAGCTTCCCCACAAAAACTGTAATTTTTTGCCCAATTTTAAGAAACCCCCTAAAATGGGGAGGGCGGGGATGAAATGTTGTACAAAAATGTTCGCCATTAACTATATGAGTTGGAACCAGGCAATGAAGCCGACCAAAATTTTCGGCGGCGGCGGCGGCGCTTGGAAAAATGCAGATCGGCGGCGATCGGCGGTTAGCCGATCAAATTTCAGCAATCGGCTGAGCCAAAAAAGTTCCAACAAAGGATGGCGCACGAATGTCAATCTCAGGCAAAAATGGCTCTTTAAGATATTTACAATTAGATGAAAAAAACTAAAATTAACACGAAAAGTTATGAAAGTTTTGATTTAATGTCGAAAATCGATTCAATAAGTCTCTACTTATTAGTCTTTGTTGGGAAAGAGAATTTATTGTGACTGTTGTTTTCTCTCTAAAACGACGTAGACTTTGTAAAAATTGGTTCGGCCTCTCAAGAGCTATTGTAAATTCTGTAAAAACCTAAAAACGCATTTTTAAATTTTAAATCCGATATATTATGGATTTCTTTAAATAAATGATAGCGAGATCAAGTTAGAAACTTTTTATAAATTTCTATGCAAAAATGAACTTCGTTAAAATTTCTGACCCTATTGTATTACTTAGTAGTAACTTTCTTAATTTTCATGGTTGCATAAAAGAAATCTTTTTGACTAACTAAATAATGTTCGGCGGCTGAGTTTCAGCCGATGTGAGCCGCTGATATCGGCGGCGGCGCCGGCTGGAACAAAATGGCCGGCTGTGGCGCGCCGCCGATTTGCGCCGCGTCGGCTTCTTAGTCTGGTCGGAACACACCAAAGCTGAAAACATAACACACCCCGTAGGGGGTTCTGCAGGGTTTTCCAACAAGAGGTGTTATTTTGAATCACCCACGTGGTCGTGTTATCACCACGTGGTCGTGGTGGCCATTTGGCTGGTGTTGTTTTTCATTATTAACGGCAAACATCCGATCATTTATCTCAAAAACTGTCATTTTTCTTTGAATACCAAAATAACACCTCTTGTTGGAAAACCCTTTAATTTAAAACATAATTTTTTCTAATACCACTTCTACAAACGTGCCAAGTTTTGTCGCAATTGGTTGTTTGGTTAAGAAAAGTCGAGTTATTTCCGGTTTTTTTAAATTCTCCAACTTAGCAGACTTAGTATAAAATTTTATTTTTTCTCAAATTTGAAAATCAGGAAAAAATCAATTTTTTTTTTAATTTCTCCCACCGGGGGCCAGTTGGGTTATCCCTAGTAGGCAGCTGGGCAGTTGGGTTATCTACTCCTTGGTGAACGACAATGTGGGTTATCTACTACCGACCGATTGACGACCAGTTGGGTTATTTACTACTTGGTAAAATACCTATTAGTTTATATACTGCTCTGCAGTCGTTCACTTGGGTTATCTACTCCTCAGTAGACGCCCAGCTGGGTTATCTACTGCTCAGTAGATGTGCACTTGGCTTATCTACTTCTTAGTGGACGACCAGCTGTGTTATCTACTCCCATATATTGTCGAGAGCTTAGATTATAAACACCTTTGTAGAGGACCAATTGGATTATCTGCTCTATAGAGGACGACAAATTTGACTATTCCTTAGCAGAGAACCAATTGCGTTATCTGCTCTTTAGTAGAAGATCAGTTGGGGTTTTCTATTCCTTAGTAGGGGACCTGTGGGTAACAGTTTTGGAAGTTTAACCATTTAATAGTAAACGTTTAATTGATTTCAAATATACATAAATATATAAATGCTCTATCAGACATTGAAGGGTCCAGCACTGTAAGTATTCTTTTAGACCAGAACTTGGATATGTTAGAATTTGGAAATTCACCACCTCTAATGACAAAGCCATGTTAATTTTACCTATTGTGTTCTGTGGTTTATTATGAAAATAATTTCTATGTATGAATTAGTAGACATTGCGGTTGTGGACATATGACCAATATTCTGATTTATGTAGCATTTTTCCTGAAACTCGGAATGAATTAATTTTGAATGTAACATCAAAGCCTGTACATTAGGGCGGGTTGATTTGTATGGATGAAAAAAAAATAAAAATCGTATAGCAGAAACGTAATCTACATTAAATTCTAAGAAAATTCTCCGAAGAAACCATGGTTCTAAAACCAAAAACTAATCCGCGCCTCTCGACTTGAAAATGTTTTCCTCTTCTTTCGCTTAAATTATTTTCTTTTTTTTGATATATATTGTGTTTTATTATACCCTCACTTTAGTGATACGAGGGTATATATCATTTGCTACGGGCCAAAAGTGTAACACATCGAAGGAGTGACTTAAGACCCTAAGTGTGTTTGGCGGATATCCGTTTTAAGTCGAATGAGCAATGTCCGTCCGTCTGTCTGCTAGCTGGTGCGCACGATAACTCTCGAAAGGAGTAACCGATTGCCTTCAAATTTGGTATGTGGTAATACTTTTTTCTATCTTCGGGTAAGTTCGAAGATGGGCCATATTGGTCCACTCCTTCTAGTACCTCCCCCACAAAGTGTTAATATTAAGTGAATTATTGATTATTTAATAACATCGATACTACTTATTTGAATCCTCTGAAATTCTGCACATAATATTATTTTATAAGTCACTATCACCCCAAGAAAAATGGGCGAAGTTACCTCGCCCCTTTTAGTACCTTCCACACAAATGGACCATTTGGCTCCAAAGGTTAACAGCTTATAACTTTAATACCTATGCACAAAAAGACGTGAAATTTTGTACAGTGTAATGGTTTCATAGTACCTACAATCCAATGAAAAATGGGGGAAGTTGCAACGCCCCTTTTGGTACCTCCCACACAAAATGGCCAAATCATACCAAAATTGAATAGATCATAACTTTAATACACCAGTACATATAAACGCTTACAATTCGATACAGTGCAATATGAAGTTTACTGTTTAGCGAAAAATATGAGTATTTGTTAAACCCCCTCTGGTACCTCCCATATAAATTGACAGATTAATTCGTGTATTTCATATTACAGTACTCTGAAACTTTCTTACTTGTTATATTATAGTTTATGCAATACAGGTTTTGTCTTGAGACTAATCGAACTATTCAATTATCAAAAAGGCTGTTGAACCCCAATTTGCATCTCCTCTGATTTGCGTTCTATATAAAAAATAGTTAGAACACGTTTCACGTTTTTATTTGAGTTATAAAATAAGAATTGTTTATCGAAACAAAAGAAGGTTATTTTATAAATACTGAAAACAATTTTTTGAGTGCAATTTTTTTTTGTAAGAAAATTTTTTTATCTATGTTCCCTAGATAAAAAAGTGCAAAAGAACTACCTTACTAAACAATTTTATTCAGAAAATTCTATTTCTTTTTGGAAAAATCTATTTTTTCTAATATTTATTTTTTTGTTGTCAAAGGCGGGCATATCAATTTTCAAGTCGAGAGGCGCGGATTAGGATTTTATTTTAGATACATGGTTTCTTCGGAGAATTTTCTTAGAATTTTATGTAGTTTAGGTTTTTGCTATACGATTAAAAAGAAAAAAATCAACCCGCCCTACTGTACATACATGTAAAACCGGGCGGGTCTTGAATAATTTTTTAATTGAAAAAAATTTATATTTGGAATAAAAATGTAATTAAATCTATGAATTTTTTTAATTTTGTTAAAGTTTAAATAATTTTTTTTGGAAATTTTTTGTTTATTTTTTGCGCAATCAAAACTTTCATGTGATTGTCATCACAAGAGCAATTATTTGATTTACATCTAAGCTACGAAAAAGACCTGTGGGACTGGAGGATATTACAAAAATCTTACATCGACAAAACCAGAGAAACATGCAATTTAGCCAAAATTACAAGCCCAATTAGATGACACGCAAAATCAACAAGACAATTCGGTGTTGTTGGTTTTGTTAGGGGCATATAAATGGCAAATCCAGCGAAACCAATTCACAAGACCACCGGTAGTGATTGTCATAGGCAGGCGGTCAAGTATATCCCATTACACTTGAGACCAAAAACTCAACTACCGGTTAATCGACTCCCAAAGCATCACCTCACGTCACGTCACATCAAAGTTGCCCACTTGTTGAGAAAATCAGCTTTGTGCCACAGTAGCCGAAGAAAGACAAACAAATTATTTAATCAAATTAAGCGAGATGGTTGTTTTGCATGTTCGTGGCTTTGTTGTCTTTAGTTTGCATTTGAAAAAGACCTTTGAAGGTTTAACCTGACAATGAGTACGACTAAGACGATGACAACTGCGATGAGGCGAAGTGGAGAGGGGGGGTTGAGGGGTTAAGTTAATAAAATTAAAACCAAAAGTATACAAAAGCGTCTCTAGTAAAATTTTGGCTGAAGTGGGAATTCATGTCATTCGTGTTTGTTGTAGGTTTAAAAGAGGAAAGATTTTCCACAACGTTGACCAACTCAACGAACGCCCAAATAGCCATAACTCAGTGTTGGGCAATTTTTTTACGTATAGTTGTTTGGATTGTTTGTCAAGTGACAGAGAGACGGACGGACAGACAGACAGACAGGCAAATAGAGTTTTTAACAATAAATTAAGTTTTATTACCACTCCAGTCAACACTCAACGCTCAACATCTTCCAAAAACACCCCAGAGTTTAATTTTTCATATGTTGTGCTGTGTTTTCGGAACAATTAATAATAGTGTTGTCAAATTGTAAATTTGCTATATTGTCCAAACATAAAAAAACATTCCTCGTTGTCTTAAGTTTGTTTTTTCTTTTAAACGCAAATTACAAATTAAATAATTACACGGCAGTTTTATGGGACATCGCATTAAATGAACTACTAAAATGGTTGTTGCTGTGACTGTCATTTATCGTCCATGGTTCCAAACGTTTTTTTGGTTGTAATCAGTTTTTTCTGTCACTTTGAGAATGCACCGGCATTAAATAACCTTGATTAGGGAATTCTTTGATTGTGACTTATTAAGTGTTGGTTTGGGGATGAATAAATCTATAAACGTGACATTTACTGACAGCTATCCGTCTGTCCTCTGGTGACCCGCATTATTTGCAAGGCCATACATTCCATCCATCATAATTAAGATGAAATATAAAATCTGGACAATTTGATGTCACTGTCAATATAGCATTTTGTCGGAGTGACCTTGAGGTAAAATGATATTCCTTGAATATATCTTGCAAACTATCTGCCGTGAATGGTTTCATCACTTAGGAAAATATAATAATAAATAAAAAAACAGATCTCTCCGGTAATAAAATCGTAAAGTTTGAACGGATAACATTTTAAACGATCACAATCACTTCAGTGAACTTTAGTCTTTTGAGCTGTGTCCGTCCGTCTAGACCACGAGGTCTAGACCACAGTGATCGACTCTAGTATAGAGGAAGGCCACAGTGATCGACTCTAGTATAGAGGAAGATCGCAGTGGTCGACTCTAGTATAGAGGAAGATCGCAGTGGTCGACTCTAGTATAGAGGAAGACCACAGTGATCGACCCTAAAGGGTGGTTAAATTGTAAGGGGCGATGCTGAATGTGAACCACACCTAAACGTTAATTTTTTTTATGCATTTCATTTGACATTTCTCAATTTCAGACTATCTCAATTTGAACCATGGAAAGATACACAATCGAGCAACGCGTTAAAGTTTTTTAAGCCTTTTACGAAAATGGGCGTTCAAATCAAAATGCATTTCGTGCACTTCGTAATGTTCTTTTGCGCGAGAAATTTAGTGGCATCGCCACGACGTGAGATAAGACACGTCGTGGCGATGTCAATTGGACGCCAAGATCATGTGATTTGACACCGTTGGACTTCTTTCTTTGGGGTTATTTGAAAGAAAAGGTGTACGTCGATAAGCCAGCAACAGTTCAAGAGCCAATGGATGAAATAATTCGGCACACATAGAAATTTTAAGTCATTTGAGCTGTGTCCGTCCGACTGCCTGTCTGGTTGGTGGGACTTTTCTATACGAAAAGGTCATCGTTGATGACTTTTCTATACGAAAAGGTCATCGTTGATGACTTTTCTATACGAAAAGGTCATCGTTGATGACTTTTCTATACGAAAAGGTCATCGTTGATGACTTTTCTATACGAAAAGGTCATCGTTGATGACTTTTCTATACGAAAAGGTCATCGTTGATGACTTTTCTATACGAAAAGGTCATCGTTGATGACTTTTCTATACGAAAAGGTCATCGTTGATGACTTTTCTATACGAAAAGATCATCGTTGATGACTTTTCTATACGGTCATCGTTGATGACTTTTCTATACGAAAAGGTCATCGTTGATGACTTTTCTATACGAAAAGGTCATCGTTGATGACTTTTCTATACGAAAAGGTCATCGTTGATGACTTTTCTATACGAAAAGGTCATCGTTGATGACTTTTCTATACGAAAAGGTCATCGTTGATGACTTTTCTATACGAAAAGGTCATCGTTGATGACATTTCTATACGAAAAGGTCATCGTCGATGACTTTTCTATACGAAAGGTCATCGTTGATGACTTTTCTATACGAAAAGGTCATCGTCGATGACTTTTCTATACGAAAAGGTCATCGTTGATGACTTTTCTATACGAAAAGGTCAGGCCCGGAAGGTCGGGCATTGTTGTCGGTTTCGTATGTCTAACAGCAGTACCTGCGGCATGTTGCATTTCTATAATGTCTACCCACATTAACTGTAGTAAACTGCGATTTCCTTTGCTCGTTCTTACTGATTTTGAGTTGCTCTTTATAGACATCCCAGTCATTAGTGACCCCAGTAGATTTGGCCTTGTTGAATAGCTTGTTGCAAGTCTTTTTTCCTAGCCTTTAGCTTAGAAGTCCACCATTGTGGTTTAGTTTTAATCTTGTACCTTGGTTTTGGACAGACTTCTTCAAGTTTACTCGACTGACATTTTCTTACTTGTTTTCTTTTTCAACTTCCCATCGTCATTTCATTCACCCATATCCCATTGTCAAGTCCATCTTATTATGGATATCTCCATCAATCAGACCACAAGCATATGCAAAAAAAAAAATAAATTAACAAATTTTATTGGTTTAAAACGTTTAAAATAACCGGAAATCAGCAATTAATCTTTGGGTCTTTCTGCACTAAAATCGCATTTTTTATTTATTTTTATTGCCATAATGAAGTAGCAGTGTTTACATTAATTAATAAATTAAAACAAAAAATGGTAAAGAAAACAATGCGGGTAAACATCAGCTTTTAAATTGGTTTAAAAAATATAATTGCTTATAATGTGCGCTTATCGTATCGTACATTTTGACACGTGAAAGGTTTAAATCAAAATTTGATTTAGGTTTAATGGGTGGGAAAGACACAAACCAAAGTCACATGTGATCGATCGATTTGATTTTGTTTAAATTATGGAAATTAATATGACCTTCAACGATAGATTTTTGGAACATAACATGATGAGAGATCGATCGATCCGATGAGAGAAGGCAAAAGATTTTTTTTATATATAAAATAACAACGCTTATATTTATTACTAATAGAAGGAAATCTTTTAATGTAATAGACAATTTAAAATAATTATAATTATAACCTCAATTTAGTGAAGCAGGATGTATATAATTTGCTGCGAGCCAAAAGTGTAACTCAACGAAGTAGTGACCTTCTAAGTCAATATGACGGAGATACGTTTCTGAACATGTTAAGCCTTTTGAGGATTGTCCGTCCATCTGTCTGTCTGTCTTGTGTGCAATGTAACACTTGGAACCATGCAAAATTTCAAAACGATAGTATGTAAACTGCAGCTTCTATAGGGCTAAAGGGCCAAATCGGATAGGTTCTTTCCAGATACGAAAGACTCCTAATTGCAAAATTTCTGAACGATTGGAATGAAATTGCGACCTGTACTCAACGAACAACATAAGATGGAACAACATAAGACAGACGGACATATGTACAGACGTGGTTAAATAGACTCTACTAGTGATTCTGATGATCGATGGGTATACTTTAAGGTGGGTCTAGCTGTAGTAGTTATTTCTAGGTGTTAAAAAACAAACTTATAATACCCCGTACCACAGAGTGGTGTAGGGTATAACAACAAAGAAAGTCATAACATCAGAACAATTTCCTGTACATATTATGAGTTACAATCTATAATGTGTTTTCTCCTTTTTAGGTTCACATTCGGTTTAATGTAAACCACTCGGTGAAGGTAATCTGAAGGATATGAAGGAGAAAGTGCTGCAAACATGTTATTTCCTTGCAAGTATATGATTTTTTGCATTATAATGAGTCGCTCGCCAAAGCAGCTGAGAGAGCAAAACAAAAGACTTAAGCCATAAACGTGATGTGAATACATACCTTCACAACAGTGATCAACAAAAGATACAATGATCAATTGTTAGACATGTGAATAAATTAAAATTGAATTAATAAATAAATATATAATTCAGAGAATACAAAAATCTAATTGAGGGAAAATGCATCATACATCTCAAAAAGTTTAACTATAAACTAAAGTAATATTTAACTGCAAATTCAATAATTCTTTCGTTAAAAAATGTTATATTTTACTTCAAAACAAAACTCACAAAATTTTAATGTAGTTCTATTTATTTAAATAATTTTTAATTATTCTGTTTTTTCGATCTGTTTAACTTTTCATAGTGAAAAACAAAACTGTGATAATTTCTAATATTATTTTTGTCATTGGACCCTTTATTGGGAAACTCTGATAATATCTAATATTATTTTAGTTATTGGACTCTTTATTGGGAAACCAAAGTAAATACCATTGAATGATTGCAGATTTCTCATCACATCTTAAAAACCCAAGTCATGATTTATTTATGTCTAACTACTACATTTACTATTTGAAGCAATCCATCAATGTGTTACACATTTAATCATATCCTTAATGTTGCACAATCAAAACTTGATTGAAAATATTACATGACATATGCTCATGAGGAAACGATCGTGAATTGTCGCGTTCAAACATTTCATTATTTTCCTTATTAGGAACTTCGATATTCCCAAACACACACACACCCGCATGTCGGCGACGCATGAGGAAGGAAATAATTTGGGAAACAAGCAACAATTGAACTGCTATGATTAGCGAAACAGCAAAGTGAAAACGAAAGACTTAAGAAACGAACGTGAGTTGCATTTCTCTGCTATTCCGGCAAAGAAGACTCTAACAAAGCATACTAAAGACTTAAGAAACAAACACTAATCGAAGATATTAACTGCCGTTTTGAATGCAGTTAAACAATATCTATAACCTCATTTTAGTGAGGGGAGGTATATAAAGGGTGTTATTTTACAGGTTCACAACTTGGAGTTGGTAACACTGCTTTATTTGACAACCGTTTTTACAGCTGATTATTACTTTGTCTTGTGTTTGTTTTACCATTTCATCATGGAGAGACTTTCGGGTCAGAAAGGACCTATGCAATTTATTTTAGGCTAAAAAGTTTATAAACAGTCGCAAAATGGTAAAATAAGATCTCGCTTTAATTTTTTTTTTGAAAATATTTTTTTCCATAATTTTATGGTCATTGAAATTTTGAAAAAATTACAAAAATAGTTTTTGGGTTTTACGAAATTTGTAATTGCTCTCAATCGGCTGAAACAATTTTTGCAAAGTTTACTTTGTTTTAAAGGGAACATAATGATTAAACCCCAATGGATTATATTCTTTGGGACTATGTCAAGTCACTCGGCTACGCTATCGGAAATCATCATTCGACGAGTTTTTGGCGCAATGCGTTCGCAAATTTTGGGCATACCTTAAAACCGTACTCTGATCGGAGTACTTGGTCCCTTAGCATTGTATATGATCTCTGTTCGATCAGGCCACTGATCTCCGACAGCTGATTATATATATTCACTTGTCTCTGCAACTGTCCTGGATAAGTGTTGGATAAGTGGTCTCTAATCACTTCTTTCGGGTAACTGATCACTGTACTTCGGTCACTGAAAAGATGACATTGTGGCTCTCAGCTTTTGATCACAGATCCTTGAACTCTGTCCTTTGTACCCTGATCGGACATTCCGTTCTATAACAACTGATCATCGGTCTTGACTACTAGTACTTTATAACCGATTTCTGTCCATTGTACGTGGTTTTGCTCGGAGACCACTGTTACCTTACTACCGACCTCTGACTATTGTATTTAGTCTTTACTCGGACTGACGACATATTACCGATCTATAACCACTGTATTTGATCTTTAGACTGATTACCGATATCTACTAAAAATGATTACCGATATGTGATCAACTGCCCTTTGGTGTTTAATTTTTGAAAGCTAACAAATGTTCATCGGTCTCTGACCTTTGTTTCCTTTTCCAAAACCCTCTCTCTTTTGTAATAGGTCTTTGATCGAACTGACCGTAGGTCTTTGGTGTCCGACAACTGATTACAAGTCTCTGGCCGTTTTTACCTTAGCATCGATCACTCAACTGTCGTTTTGTAGGATAAGTTATCCCTATTCACTTTTCTCGGGTAATTATTTGATCACTGTCCTTTGGTCCCTGAAAGGATGGCATTATATTTGCATTTGAAATTATTTAAAAACCAGTAAGAAAAATCGAAAGTCGGCGGGGTCGACCCTACACCACTCTAGTAAGAATGGATAACAATGAAACATCCAATGTACACTTCAACTAATATTTGTTTACACAATTTATGTACATTTGATAAACGAAACATATATATGGGAGCTATATCTAAATCTGATTTTTTTTTCAAATTCGGCAACGATCAGCTATGCAATAAGAAACTCTACCATGTTGAATTTCAAACGATAGGATAGGATTGGCCACCGAGATCTTCTGATTTAATACCTTGCGACTTTTTCCTTTGGGGCCACGTGAAAGATAAGGTCTACGCCAACAGTCCAGCGTCGATTCAAGACCTTAAAGATAGAATTCGTGAGGCTATCGAGGACATAGGGCAGCCACTTTGCGATTTGGTTATGGAAAATTTCATGAAAAGGATATGGTCCTGTAAGCGTGGTCGCCATTTGGCTGATGTTGTTTTTCATTATTAACGGCATACCTTCCTCTTTATTATGAAATAAACATCCGATCATTTATCTCAAAAAATTGAATTTTTCTTTGAATATCAAAATAACACCTCTTGTCGGAAAACCCTTTATAAGTATATGGGAGCTATGTATATGTAAATCTTTGTTTGTGGCAGATGTTTGTAAAACCTAGAAATACTCCAGCTAGGCCCATCTTAAAGTATACCGAACGACTCAGAATCACTGGTTGGGTCAATTTAACCATGTTTATCCGTCCGTCTGTCCATCTTTTGTTGTTCATTGAGTACAGGTCGTAATTTCACTACGATCGAGCTGATATTTTCTGGTTAGGAATCTTTCGCACCTGGAAGGAACCCTATTGAAATTGGTTCAGATTTACATATAGCTCCCATATACAGGTTACGTCCGATTTGACCCTTTAGCCCTATAGATGCTGTATTTTACATCCAATTATTTTGAAATTAACCATAGTAGAGTTTCTTGTTCCATGGACCAACATTGCCGAATTTGAAAATCGGTTCAGATTTAGATATAGCTCCCATAAACTGGTTGCGTCCGATTTGGCCCTTTGGTCCTATAGAATCTGTAGTTTACATCCAATCGTTTTGAAATTTAGCATGTGACAGTTTATTGATATATGGACCAATGAAAAAAAATCATTTTTCTATTAAAATTCTTAAATTTTTTTCACCAAAATTTTTATTTGTATTGAAAAATTTCGTCATAATTAAATTTTTAGAAAAAAATTTGTTAAAAATTGCATTTTTCTATAAAACTTCTTAAATTTTTTACGAAAACATTGTCAAAATTGCATTTTTAAAATGTTTGTCTACATTTTTTTTTAAATTTCCTGTTTTTACAGAAATTGCATTTTCAAGACAATTTCAACATAATTTAATTCTTATAAAAAATTTAATAAAAATCGAATATTATAAAAAAATATGGTAAAAAAATTCCCCAAAGTTTAATTTTTCGAAAAAATTAATTAACCAGTGATTCTGAGTCGTTCGGTATACTTTAAGATGGGCCTAGCTGGAGTATTTCTAGGTTTTACAAACATCTGCCACAAACAAAGATTTACATATACATAGCTCCCATATACTTATAAAGGGTTTTCCGACAAGAGGTGTTATTTTGATATTCAAAGAAAAATTCAATTTTTTGAGATAAATGATCGGATGTTTATTTCATAATAAAGAGGAAGGTATGCCGTTAATAAATTAATTTGTATAACAAATTTAACAGAAATCAAACTTTTGTGGAAAATTTTGTCGAGATTAGTTTTTTTTATTGAAAAATGTCTTCATAATTAAATTTTTCAGAAAAAAATTTGTTGAAAATTTAATTTTTCTATAAAAACTTAAATTTTTTAACGAAAACATTGTCAAAATTGCATTTTTAAAATTTGTGTCTACATTTTTTTTAATTTCCTTTTTTATAGAATTGGATTTTCAAGAAAATTTCAACATAATTTAATTCTTATAAAAAATTTAATAAAAAATTTTATAAAAAAATGGTAAAAAAAATGTCCCCAAAATTTAATTTTTCAAAAAATCGTTGAAAATTTTATTTTTCTATAAAAATTTCGTTGAAAATTTTTTTTATTGACAATTTTCATAGTACTGCAATTTTATTGAAAATTTGATAAAAACAGAAATAGCAATTTTATTGAAAATTTCATAAAAATTTAAATTGCAATTTTATTGAAAATTTTATAGACATTTTTTGTTTTTCTGCCAAAAATAATTATAAATATCTTCTTGCAATTTTCTTCAAGTTTTAATTTTTATAACAAGCTTAACAGAAATGAAACTTTTGCGGAAAATGTTGTCGAAATTTGTATTTTTATTGAAAAATTTCGTCAGAATTAAATTGTTCAGAAAAAAATATGTTGAAAATTACATTTTTCTATAAAAATTCTTAAATTTTTTACGAAACCATAGTCAAACTTGCATTTCTAAAATTTTTGTCACCATTCTTTTTTTTAATTTCCTTTTTTTATAGAAATTGTATTTTCAAGACAATTTCAACATAATTTAATTCTTTTAAAAAATTGTATGAAAATCGAATATTATAAAAAAATGGTAAAAAAATTTCCCCAAAATTTAATTTTTCGTTGAAATTTTGATTTTTCTATAAAAATTTCGTTGCAAATTTTTTTATTGACAATTTTCATAGAACTGCAATTTTATGGAAAATTGCATAAAAATAGAAATAGCAATTTTATTGAAAATTTCATAGAAATTTTTTATTTTTCTGCCAAAATTAATTATAAATATTTTCTTGCAAATTTTAATTTTTATAACAAATTTAACAGTATTCGAACGCAGAAAATGTTGGCGAAATTAGTATTTTATTGAAAAATTTCGTCATAATTAAGTATTTCTCAAAAATATTTGTTGAAATTTTTTTTATTGACAATTTTCAAAGAACTGCAATTTTATTGAAAATTTCATTAAAATAGAAATAGCAATTTTATATATTTATAGCAAAATTTCATAAAAATTGAAATTGCAATTTTATTGAAAATTTCATAGAATTTTTTTTATTTTTCTGCCAAAAATAATTATAAATATTTTTATGCAAATTTCTTCAATTTTTAATTTTTATAAAAACTTTAACAGAAATCAAACTTTTGCAGAAAATGTCGAAATTAGTATGTATTTCTATTGAAAAATTTAGTCACAATTAAATTTTCTGAAAAACTGCATTTTTTCTATAACAAAACTAGTATTTATACCCTCACTTTAGTGTGACGAGGGTATATATCATTTGCTACGGAAAAAAGTGTAACACATCGAAGGAGTGACGTAAGACCCCAAGTATGTTCGGCGGAAATCCGTTTTGGGTCATTTTAAGTCGAAAGAGCAATGTCCGTCCGTCTGTCTGTCTGTCTGTCTGCTGGCTGGTGCGCACGATAACTCTCGAAAGGAGTAACCGATTGACCTCAAATTTGGTATGTGGTAATATTTTTTTCTATCTCCGGCTAAGTTCGAAGATGGGCCATATTGGTCCACTCCTTCTAGTACCTCCCCCACAAAGGGTTAAAATGTTATGAAATATTGATTCTTTAATAACTGCTATACTACTTATACGAATCTTTTGAAATTCCACACATAGTATTAGCTTATTAGTCGCTATCAACTCGAGAAAAATGGGCGAAGTCGCCACGTCCCTTTGGGTACCTCCCACACAAATGCGCCATTTTGCACCAAAAGTTAACAGCTTATAACATTAATAACAGTGTATAAAAATACTTGAAATTTTGTACAGTCTTATGCTTTTATATTGCCTAAAGTCCAGGGAAAAATGGGTGTTGTTGCCACGCCCCTTTTGGTACCTCCCACACAAAGGTACCTTTTTGCACCAAAAGTTAACAGCTTATAACATTAAAACCAGTGTATAAAAATACTTGAAATTTTGTACAGTGTAATGTTTTTATAGTGACTATAGCCCTGTGAAAAATGGGCGTTATTGCCACGCCCCTTTTTGTACCTCCCACACAGAATGCCCAAATCATACCACAATTTAATGTCTCATAACGTTTATACCAGTGCAAATAAATGCTTATAAGTCGGCAAAGTGAAATGAATTTAAAGTATCTAATGTTCAGCGAAAAAAAGGTGTATTTGATAAACCCCTTCTGGTACCTCCCACACAAATTGACAGAATAATTCGACTAATATTCAATATTACATTACTCACAAAATGAGGGTATACCTTAGTCGGTTTACCCGACTGAAACTTTCTTACTTGTTTTATTGAAAAATTTCGACATAATAAAATTTTTCTGAAAAAAAATTGTTAAAAATTGCAATTTTCTATAAAAATAACAATTTTAATATAATTTAATTCTTATAAAAAATTTAATAAAAATCTAATTTTATAAAAAAAAAATGCCAAAAAATTCCCCAAAAATTAGTTTGTCGAAAAAAATCGTTGAAAAATTTATTTTTCTATAAAAAATAACGTTGGAAATTTATTTATTGACAATTTTCATAGAACTGCAATTTTATTGAAAATTTCATAAAAATTTAAATTGCACTTTTATTGAAAATTTCATAGAATTTTTTTATTTTTCTGCCAAAAATAATTATAAATATTTTCTTGTAAATTTTAATTTTTATACAAATTTAACAGTATTCGAACTTTAGCAGAAAATGTTGGCGAAATTTGTATTTTATTGAAAAATTTCGTCAGAATTAAATTTTTCAGAAAAAAATTTGTTGAAAATTGAATTTTTCTATAAAAATTCTTAATTTTTTTTACGAAAACAGTCAAAATTGCATTTTCAAAATTTTTGTCAACATTTTTTTTTAATTTCCTTTTTTTATAGAAATTGTATTTTCAAGAAAATTTCAACATAATTTAATTCTTTTAAAAAATTTAATGAAAATCGAATATTATAAAAAAATGGTAAAAAAATTTCCCCAAAATTTAATTTTTCGAAAAGCATCGTTGAAAATTTTATTTTTCTATAAAAATTACGTTGAAAATTATTATATTGACAATTTTCATAGAACTGCAATTTTATTGTAAATTTCATAAAAATAGAAATTGCAATTTTATTGAAAATTTCATAGAAATTTTTTATTTTTCTGCCAAAATTAATTATAAATATTTTCTTGTAATTTTTAATTTTTATTTGTATTTTATTGAAAAATTTCGTCATAATTAAGTATTTCTGAAAAATATTTGTTGAAAATTGCATTTTTCTATATGCCAATATTTGAAGAAAATCGATTCAGATTTAGCTATACCCCCCATATATATGATTAGCCCGATTTGGCTACCGGGGCAGAGATTTACCAAATGTAAATTTTATTAACAAATTTTAGTTCAAAGTATACATTGAATATTTCATGGTTGTCCAATCTTACTAGAGTGGTTTAGGGTACCATGTAGTCGACACCGCCCAACATACGCCTTTTCGTACTGGGTTTTAAAGTTAATTTGCGGAATTGAGACTACAGTTTATTCTCTATCACCACAAATAAAGAGAGCAGACAAACAAAAGACTCAAGAAACAAACTTTAAACCGGAAACCAAGTAACATTACTCTCAAAAGATTATTAGCATAATTTATATATTATTTTTTGTATATATATTATTATACTAACAAAATATCTGCAAATTACCCATAACCTATTGAGCATAGGGTGTAAAATTATAAAACAATTTAAATGGGCAACAGCTCCGTCATTCATACGAGTATAAACTCGTATGTATATCCCAGTCAAAGTAGGCCTATAAAAAATGATTGCAGAAAACAAAGACAAGGCAACAACAGATTCTGAAGATAAAGGTTAAGGTCTTGTCGACAAACGTTTCAATGGAACTTCGCTGACTTTGGCGTTCACCAACTGTCACAGATGTCTGGGCTGGTTAAACAAAAACAAACACCTATATTATTAAAAATATAAACGGAAAGGCGGTAGTTTGAAGTATCAAAAAAAACATACAAATAAAATCATACGCATAAATTACAAATAAACCATAGAAACATACTACAGACACAAAAGAAACGTTACTAAAGACAAGATCACACGCGGACAAAACATGAGATAATTTAAAAACAAAATAAGAAATTTACAAAAAAAAAAACAAAAACATAGTTTTAGTTTCTTTGCTTCTTATTCACTACACACATGTCTCTGAACCCCTCCGAGAGACAAGGCACAAAAATCACCGACAGTCTGCCAGTCTACAGATCGATATCTTTGAGAAGATATTAAAAAAACAATTCTTAGCATGACCTACTTTCGTCATTTACCGGCATTTTTGTTCATATGAAAGAAGACGGCAAAACAACCAAAGGCAGATGCTTTAATAATGTCTTCATTCAGTACATGTACGTACAGGTACTAGTTAAGGGCAACAGCAGTATTCGTCCATTCCTTAAGATCCGGCCCTAGTCATTTGTAGTAGGGCCGTTTTTAAAGGACATTCCTTTGATGAAAGTTGTTTTTTTCTGCTCCCCCCAAATGATGACGACGATGACGCTGATGATTTGTCCTCATCATCTTTACAAATTCATTCATTGAGATTTCATTTCGAACAACGAATATAAAATCGTACATTGATTTAAACAAATATTTTTCTTTTTACTGCTGAGACATCTTATAGTTTTGTTGTTGTTTATTTGTATTTTTATTTCTATTTGTACATTAACATGGCTCCTCACAAATGTGTGCAGAGAGTGAAAGTGGCCTCGGCGGTGGTATTGACTGGGTAAATACAACAAATAGTTTTGTTTATGCAGAAAAAAAAATTTATTTATATTTGATCTGTTTTCTATTTTTTCGCACGAGTTGAAAAAGACAAACAGGTGAGATTGATTTGTTTAAAAAGAAATGTGTTAAGTGTCAACGCTTTTTTATATTTTCTAAATAATATTTTTGTGGAGACAAATAATTGTTAGTTAGTGGTTGTGGATTTGTCAGTGATTAAACTGGGAGATTATTAATAATTGTAGAAGAATGTCATATTTAGGATATTTATGATCCTATACTTGTATATGTACATATCGCAGAAATATACCAACACTAGAATAATTAACTAGCTCTGAAGATTAAGACAGAAAAACAAAAGACTTAAGCAACAAGCACTAAGTAAAACAAAGTTTATACTCTCACTTTAGTGAAGGAGGATATATATAATTTTTTATGAAAAAAGTATAGTACCTGAGAACCTATGCACGAGTATATATGGCGGAAATCCGTTTCTGGACATTTTAAGTCATTTGTCCGTCCGTCTGCGCCTTATATACTAGTACATAGGGTCTTGGTGCTCCACTTGGTACTCCACCCTCACCTTAGTGGAGGGGTATATATCTATGGTTTTCTGCAAAAACAGTACATCTCAAAATATGAAAATGTTCAGAAGAGCTAAAATATTTTTTCTCTCGAAGGAGTGACCTAAGACCCTAATTCTGTTTAGCGGAAATTAGTTCTTAAGTCATTGAGAAGTGTCCGTCCATACGTCTGTCTGGTTGGTGCTCACGATAACTCTTGAAAGAAGGTCCGATTGACTTAAAATGTCGTACGTGGTACATTTTTTTCTATTTCAAGCTAAGTTCGTAGATGGGCTATATTGGACCACTCCTTCAGATGCCTCCGCAACAAAGGTTACAAATTGCTGAAATATTGAATCAGTCATCAGTCATTTTCTTAAAATTCAGCAATGTTTGTCCGCAGATCAATAAACTCTACCGTGCTAAATTTCAAAACAAATGCATGTAAATTAAGCTTCTATAGGGCTAAAGAGCCAAATTGAATGAAACATATATATGAGAGCTATATATAATCTAAACGGATTTTCTTTTAATTCCCCAATGTTTTCCATAATAGATCAATAAACTCTACCATGCTTAATGTCAAAAGAATTGGATATAAACTACAGCTTCTATAGGGCTAAATGACCAAAACGGAAGAAACGTATACATATATGGGAGGTATATATAAATATATATAAATATATATGTAAATCTGAATAGATTTTCTTCAAATTCTCCAATGTTAGTCCATAGTTCAATAAACCCTACCATACTAAACCTCAAACCCATTGGGTGTAAACTACAGCTTCTATAAGGCTAAAGGGCCAATTCGGGCGAAACATATATATGGGAGCTATAACTAAATCACAACCGATTTTCTTCAACTTCGGCAATGTTGGTCCAGAGATCAATAAACTTTACCATGCTAAACTTATAAAACAATTGCATGTAAAATACAGATTCAATAGGACTAAAAGGCCAAATCGGACGAAATATATATATGAGAGCTATACCTAAATCTCAACCGATTTCAACCAATTTCAGTAGAGTTCTTTCCAGACGTGAAAGACTTCTAACTTCAAAATTTCATTTGCACGATTGGAGTGAAATTGCGACCTGTTCTCAACGAAAAACATAAGATTGACAGACAAACGGACGGACGGACAGACGATCTTAAATCGACTCAGCTACTGATTCTAAGTCGATCGGTATACTTTAAGGTGTTCGTTTTTAGGTGTTACGAGTACATCTAAATCTGAACTTATTTTCTTCAAATTAAGCAGTATTCGCTCCCCAATTTAAAAAAACATCTTTCTGCCAAATTTTGTAATGATCGGAAGTAAAGTACAACTTCTGTAGCGCTTTGATACCATTTGAGTTTTTTATTTCCCAAACTTTTTCCATTCCCGGGAAAGCGGGATTTTTTTAAACGTTCCCGGAATCCTGCTTATCGAAAGTAACGAAATGTGTATTTTATGTATATAAAAATACTATAAAACATATCGAGCCTTAACCAACAAAAAGACATAAGCGCCACCATGATTTATTTGCATTTTTTTAAGGAAATTGTTTACATATCGTCGGCTTAATGCTATTTTGGTTCATACGCCATTTTTGTGTTTTTGGAGTTAAGAGTTGATAATATGGGTTCCAAGCATGCTCTTTCAGAATCTGCAATAATTTTTGTTCCTATCTCACCTAGTTTTTGAGATATTGGTAGGGTTAATTTGTTTTACTCTGTATAACGAGAAATAATTTCGATATTTTTGTTCTATGTCTCAATTTTTCTATCGCCCTATATTTTTCACTCAGTATTTTACGTTCTTTCGATCACAATATGTAAATTAGGTTAGGTTAGGTTAGGTTGAAGAGAGGAGACGTTTAAACGTCTCATGTCCATGGACATAAGACGTGTCCATGGATATGTAAATTAGTGTCATTTCATACCGACCCTTTTTGTGGTCCATGTAATACAAATACGAAAACATATTAAAATAAAAGTGGATATGGACCAAAATGCTAAGTACAAAAATTTTTATAACTTGCTTATTTTTGGATGTAATGGCATACAAATGCATGAGAATCATACAAACACTGTTGGGAACCCTATGAAATAAAAAGTGTGTAACTCTTCAGTCCCGTTTTTACTCAAACAATAAATTGCGTTTTTCTCCGATCATACAAAATGGCGTATGGAACAAAATACCATTGAGCCGACGATATGTGCCAGAATTTTGTAGCTGTAAAATATATCATTGTTATACTAAATATCACAAAAATATAAACAGATGTTTGCATTATACAGGGTTTTCCAATAAGAATGATATGATTTTTTAAAAATTCTAAAGTTTTTTATTTAATGTGAAGTACAATTGATACAATTAAGTTCTAAATAAAACGTCATTCAAATGGCCTCCACGACTTCTTGTGCTGGAACGACATCGACGAACCCAATTTTCGAGCAATTTTTCCCCTAAATCAAGTCGTATGTCATGAATGGCACGTTCAATATTGACTTGTAAAGCTTGAAGAGAGTCTGGTTTATTTCGAAAGACCAATGACTTCAAATAACCCACCAGAAATGGTCTAATGGTGTTAAATCCAGTGTTCAGAAAAAAACAGTACGTTATAGGAACGGTTCCTTCAGAGAACACTAACGTTATTTATTTTTTTAGTGTTACTGTTCGCGAACGGTACCACTATGATAACGTACCGTTCTTAGAGCATGATCGGTTAAAAAATGCGCTCTCTAGAGCGTAAATATGTCTTATCGAAAGGGACCCTCGTATGGGGGCTATATCAAAGTATGTACCGATGTGCCCCATTTTCACTAGACATGATTAAATGCAATAGGTAGCACAAATATATTTAAATTTTGGCATGATCGGATAAAAAAATTCGTCATCTATAACGTAAATATGTCTTGTCGAAAGGGAGCTTTGTATTGGGGCTGTATCAAAAAATGGACCGATATGCATCATTTTCACTAGGCATGATTGAATGCAATGGAATGAACATATATTCAAATTTTGGCATGATCGGTTAAAAAATTCGCTCTCTAGTGCGTAAATATGTCTTATCGAAAGGGATCTTCGTATGGGGGCTATATCAAAGAATGGACCGATATGCCCCATTTTAAATAGGGATCGTCCCTGGGTTAAGAAATAACTCTGTACCAATTTTCATTAAGATTGCTTCATATTTGCGACCTGTGGTGTCGAATATAAAAAGAACGGAACGCTAAACGTAGTGAAACTGTTAGTGTTCTGTTCAAAAGAACAGTATCACTATGACGTAGTGATACTGTTCTGTGAACCGTACGTTATCGTAGTGTACCGTTCGTCGTGTTCTAAGAACGGTACGTTATCGTGGTGGTACCGTTCGCGAACAGTAACACTAAAAAAATGTTTAGTGTATTCTGCTCTCGTGTAAGGGTTGCGATACTGCTCCGTTCGCGACGAAGGAACGGTACAGAACGCTAAGGAACCGTTCCTTAGTGTTTTTTCCGAACTCTGGTTAAATCACATCTTCTTGGAGGCCATACAATATCACAATTTCTTGAAATAATCGAATCTCCAAACTTTTCTCGCAATAATTCAATTGGTTCATTTGCTGTGTGGCACGTAGCCACAATCGGTCAATGGCAAAAAGATAGCTCTTAACGAGAGCTAAAATATTGCTCATGGGTGTCAAGATCGTAGGTTGACTGGAAAGTGTTTTTTTTTTTGGTTTTTAAAAAATGGACTTAGAACGATTATTTTGATAATAAAACTGAATAATTTGTAAACGTTGTTCTTGCGTTTATCTCTCCATGATGAAATTGTAAACACTACTGAATACAATGGAAAAACAAATGACAGATCTTGACATATTACAAATTGCCGAAACGTCACTTCAATAGCATATCATCCATATTGGAATACCCTTTATATGTTTATGGTTTATTGGAACAAACTAAAAATTATGTATTTGGGAAGATGTTTTTCTACACAAATCTTTGTTTATATCCCACCATGTTTTTATTTGGGACTATTATTTCCGAAACAAATATTTATTCGCATTTCAGAAAATACCTAAATTGTGTTAAATTATTCAGTAATTGAAAGTTAATTTTTAAACATTTTTAATGTTCGTAGAAATAAAAATATTAATAACACTATTCATCAAAATTTTTGTCGAGGGTCTACGCATAACATTTTCTGGTGTAATATAGTGTCATAAACACGAAAAAAATATTTAAAGAAAATTTATGTTATTATATATTTTTTTAAAACACCTTTCTTTAAAATTTATTTTTCTTGAAAGGTGCCTTCAATATGTGGACCTTTTTTTTGAAGTATATGCTTGATAATGCAAATATGATGACTACATATATATAAAGGGTCCGCCAACTAACTTTTTTTTTTGAAAATGCTATAAAAAAACTGCTGAAAACGCATTGGATGGTCAGTTGGCTTCAACTCCTGAACCAATTGGATTTTGTATGGCGTCATACCAAGGTCTTTATGCAAAATTCGTCTCAATGATGTCTCCGAAATGTTCAATTGTTGAGAACGACGGTGAATTGATGTTAATGGCGCTTCACGCACACTTTCTGCCACAGCAGCACTATTCTCGGGTGTACGCACTGTTTTTGGCTTTTCACGCTTTGGTTTATCGATGAGGATGCCAGTTTCTTTCAATTTTTTCACAAGATAACGAACATACAGAGCTGACGGTGCTTCTCTTCTTCCAAAATCCGTACGCGATTTTCGCACACATTCTGCAACATTACCGTGATTTTCAAAGTAATGTCGCAATATTCCCAATATACACATATTCGTTCAGCGGAAGGATAAAACTAATTACCTGTCAAATCAGACATGAGCTAAGTGTTACCATTCACGAAATAAGCACTAGTTGAAAAAAAAAACGTTAGATGGCGGACCCTTTATATAAAGGAAATTATGAGGACTAAAAATGCTAGTAATGACACTTTCATGTGGGAAACAGAAATTTAGTAACTGTCGTTAAAACAATTAGACAAAACAATTGGCGCGGAAAAAACCATACAAAAATTCTGCAAAAATACTTTGAAAGTTGGCATCCTAACGAAGAGAATAATGCTTATTTGAAGAATATCTATTGATAAATGTAGAAATTATAGCACTTTTTGTAGAAATAAGAGAATTTCAACAAAATTTTTTTATCAGGTGCTGCTGTCCCTTTGTGTAAGTTTAAGTGTAAAATGTATCGATGGAGTGACCTAATAGACCCCAAGAATATTTGGCGGAAATACATTTTGGGCCATTTTATGGCATTTGAGCAATGTCCGTCAGCCTATCCGTCTGTCTTTCTGCTTGCTGCGCATAATAACTTTCGACAGGATTAATCGATTTGTATCTCAGCATAAGGTCAAAGATGTACTATATTGGTTCACTCCTTCGCCCCACGAAGATTCAAAATTTAGTGAAATATTGATTATCTCATAACTTCTATACTACCACCCAGAATCTTTCAAAATTTCACACATAGTATTAGTTGCTTGGTCGCAATCATCCTGAGAAAAATGGGCGAAGTTGCCACGCCCCTTTTGGTACCTCCCATAAAAAAACAAACAAAAAGTTAACGGCTTATAACTTTGATTCCAGTCCATACAAATACTTGACATCTTTTGAAGTGTAATGCTTTCATAGTATCATGCTATGGGCGTTATTGCACGCCCTTTTTGGTACCTCCCATACAAATTGATCATTTTGCACCAAAAAAGGAATCAAAAATTTTGATTCCTGTACATACAAAAACTTGAAATTTTTTACAGTGTAATCTTTTTATAGTATGTTAAAAAATGGACATTATTGCCACGCCCCTTTTTGTTCCTCCCAAACAAAATTGCCAAAATAAAAAATATGAAAACAATTTTTTTTTAATTTCCCTTACTTTTGGTCATAATTTATACATTTATCCATAGATTTTTTGCAAATAGGCGTTGTATTCTTCGTTAGGATGCTAGCTTTCAAACAAATGGAACAAACATTTTTTGGCGATTTTTTTTTCTATTTTTAAAAGTTTTTTCGTACTAGCAAAAAATGATTTTTTTTTGAAAAGATCAAATTTGTTCTTATTGTTTTAACGACAGTTAACTTCCGTTTCTAGTTATGTGAAAGTGATGTTTTCAGCACTTTTAGCCCTCATAATTTCTTTTAATTTAAATGCTATCTCGGCTTTATCGAGCTTATACTTCAAAAATTTGGTCCAAATACTACAGGTAACTTCCATGAAAATTTGAATTTTTTTATAAAAATAAAATATTAAAAAAAAAACTACCATGAAAACTTTTTGTATATGTATTTTGTGGTTATATATTTTTTTATGTGTTCCAAATATATTTTATTGATTTTCAAATAAAATTTATTTCCTCAGAAATATATAATACTTGCTAACCCTAGCAGACGTTGTCCTGCCTGTTCTGTTCGGGCTGTATTGGTTTGTTATTGATCGATATTTCATTCAAAAATGCATACATACCGAGTTTCAGGAAAAAATCAGAAAAAAAATTATATTGACCATAAGTCCACTACAGCACCATCTAGCGGTTGGAATTATACATACAAACTAGTATCAGGACAAACCACACACACATTTTAAATTTCAATTAAATAGCTCTGGAAATACGAATTTTGCAAATATCTTGACCACTCCGCCATTTATCACCGAGAAAATAATTCAAAAACACAGATGAGCCTAAACTGTAGCTATTGTGTAATTTTTAGCCCATTCTCTCTTATGGTTTCGGAGATCATGCGTTACTAACAAACGTACAAGGGAATTTAATATATAAAGATTTAAAATTTTGTGTTCTAAACACATTTTCTTTCGATTTAAACATTTCAAAAAAATGTGATTTTTCCCCGTACTTAACTCAAAAATGAGAAAATTATTTTTACTCAAAAAAAAAACATCAATTTACGCAAATGTCACGATTATTAATCTTTAAGAAAATACAACACGGAGAATAAAACAGGAAACAAAATAGGGTGGGAAGCGAAATGTAAATAAAATATATTTGTGCTCAAATATTTTATTTTTACATACCGAAATGTTTGAATATGTCTTTCATTAATGTTTTCCCTCTTATAGAAAAAAGTAAATTTTCCTAAAAATAATATTTTTCAAGCAAATATACTACAGAAGCGATTTTTTTCTTAAGTCAATACATTGTTTCTCCATAATAACTCCAAAAATATGTCAAGACTTCTTCAATGTAATAAATTATGTAAATTTATAAGTATCATTTGATTAATCACTTTGCCCTAAACTCACTTGAGTCCAAACAATATGTTCTCTTATTATGCAAAATCATCAATCGCAAAGTTCAACTGAAATTAATTATCTTATGAGCACAAAGTTTGTTTCCTAAGTCTTTTGTTTTTCTTTGTAAGCTATGAGTAGGCAGTCTAAACTCCAAACATCAATTCATTGTCCACATGCACTTATATATAAGTACTTATTAACACCCATTTTGAATATGAATTTGATGATTTCAACAAAAATGACAAAAGACAACTTTAGACTTTGCTTGGATGTTATCTCAGAAAACAAATTATGTTTAACATCTAAATACAAATTAATGCATACCTCGAGCATGTATTGGCCTATAATTATAAGATGAACGAAATACAGATGTTTGATTACTTTTTGATTACCTCGGCGAACATAGTACATACTCGTATTATGTCCACAGAGATCACCGTCATTTCATATGTCAGAGAACATTCTTAAAATACTTCGCTGTTGTTTGTTCAGCTTAGAAACCGTCAAGTACGTACTCGTATAAGATTTCTTTGGAAATCATTAAGGTATATAATATAATCGTATTATATGTATGAGTACGTACGAGTATTAATATTAAATAAAACATGTGTCGACCTATAAACCTGACTTTGTACTAAACAATGCTTGTGACTCCAAGTTTGCGCTCCAATATTTTATGTCGATATCAATGTCCGCTTTGATTTCATATTTTTCTATTTAATGCGTTCTTCAGCTTTTTTGCCAACGATATTTTTCAAGTTCAACAACTTTTTTCTGTAGTTTTTTTTTATGTTGGCATAGGTCGTTGTTGTTAGTGCGAGTGTGCATACATGCATAGAACAACAATGGCTCTAACAAGCGTTTTAGAAAATACACTGAGCTACAAAGATTTTTATTTATTATTTATTTATATGAATTACAATACAAAGTAAATATATATTCTAATTTTAAGGTTCAGGGAAGCCAGATAACAAAGACTATGTGGCTAGATTTTGCAACGATAGACCAGAGCATCTGGTGGGAATCGAAACCACGACCTCCAAACTCATAGACGAGCACGCTACCAACTCATCTATTGGGGCGCTCTACAAATGTTTTTATTTTGTTTTTACTACGGGCTGTTGCAATTTTTTTTGCTATTTTATATTTGCAATTTGCTATTTTCTATGTTCCATTTTCTATTCTGCCGCTTTTTATACCCTACACCACACTGTGGTACAGGGTATTATAAAATTGTTTCACGGCAGATGTTTGTAACACATGAAAATAACACAGCTAGACCCACCTTAAAGTATACCGATCGACTCAGAATCACTAGCTGAGTCGATTTAAAGATGTCCGTCCGTCCGTCCGTCCGTCTGTCCATGTAAAGTTGTTCGTCGACTACAGGTCGCAATTTCACTCCGATCGTTCTGAAATTTTGCAGTTTAGAGTATTTCGTGGCTGTTAAGATCGCTATTGAATTTGGTTGAAATCGGTTCAGATTTAGATATAGCTCCCATATATATCTTTCGTCCGATTTGGCCCTTTAGTCCTATAGAAGCTGTATTTTACATCCAATCGTTTTGAAATTTAGAATGGTAGAGTTTCTTGATCCATGAACCAACATTGCCGAATTTGAAGAAAATCGGTTAAGATTTAGCTATAGCTCCCATATATATGATTCGTCCGATTTGGCCCTTTAGTTCTATAGAAGCTCCATTTTGCAGTTTAGAGTATTTCGCGGCTGTTAAGATTGCTATTGAATTTGGTTGAAATCGGTTAAGATTTAGCTATAGCTCCCATATATATCTTTCGTCCGATTTGGCCCTTTAGTCCTATAGAAGCTGTATTTTACATCCAATCGTTTTGAAATTTAGAATGGTAGAGTTTCTTGATCCATGAACCAACATTGCCGAATTTGAAGAAAATCGGTTAAGATTTAGCTATAGCTCCCATATATATGTTTGTCCGATTTTGCTCTTTAGTCCTGAAGAAGCTGTATTTTATATCCAATCGTTTTGAAATTTAGAATGGTAGAGTTTCTTGATCCATGAATCAACATTGAAGCTGTATTTTACATCCGATCGTTTTGAAATTTAGAATGGTAGAGTTTCTTGATCCATGAACCAACATTGCCGAATTTGAAGAAAATCGGTTAAGATTTAGCTATAGCTCCCATATATATGTTTCGTCCGATTTTGCTCTTTAGTCCTGAAGAAGCTGTATTTTACATCCAATCATTTTGAAATTTAGAATGGTAGAGTTTCTTGATCCATGAACCAACACTACCGAATTTGAAGAAAATCGGTTAAGATTTAGCTATAGCTCCCATATATATGATTCGTCCGATTTGGCCATTTAGTCCTATACAAGCTGTATTTTACATCCAATCATTTTGAAATTTAGAATGGTAGAGTTTCTTGATCCATGAACCAACACTACCGAATTTGAAGAAAATCGGTTAAGATTTAGCTATAGCTCCCATATATATGATTCGTTCGATTTGGCCATTTAGTCCTATACAAGCTGTATTTTACATCCAATCATTTTGAAATTTAGAATGGTAGAGTTTCTTGATCCATGAACCAACACTACCGAATTTGAAGAAAATCGGTTAAGATTTAGCTATAGCTCCCATATATATGATTCGTCCGATTTGGCCATTTAGTCCTATACAAGCTGTATTTTACATCCAATCATTTTGAAATTTAGAATGGTAGAGTTTCTTGATCCATGAACCAACACTACCGAATTTGAAGAAAATCGGTTAAGATTTAGCTATAGCTCCCATATATATGATTCGTTCGATTTGGCCATTTAGTCCTATACAAGCTGTATTTTACATCCAATCATTTTGAAATTTAGAATGGTAGAGTTTCTTGATCCATGAACCAACACTACCGAATTTGAAGAAAATCGGTTAAGATTTAGCTATAGCTCCCATATATATGATTCGTTCGATTTGGCCCTTTAGTCCTATAGAAGCTGTATTTTACATCCAATCGTTTTGTAATTTAGAATGGTAGAGTTTCTTGATCCATGAACCAACATTGCCGAATTTGAAGAAAATCGGTTAAGATTTAGCTATAGCTCCCATATATATGTTTCGTCCGATTTTGCTCTTTAGTCCTGAAGAAGCTGTATTTTACATCCAATCATTTTGAAATTTAGAATGGTAGAGTTTCTTGATCCATGAACCAACACTACCGAATTTGCAGAAAATCGGTTAAGATTTAGCTATAGCTCCCATATATATGTTTCGTCCGATTTGACACTTTAGATCCAATCGTTTTTATACCCTACACCACACTGTGGTACAAAGTAAATTTATGTAAACAATTTATACATGAAATACAAACTTTATATATCAGAGTTATTCAATATTACGAGAGTGGTGTAGGGTATTATATAGGCGGCACCGCCCGACTTTTGCCTTTCCTTACTGGTTTGTCATTTGTCTGCTCAAATATTTATTGTTTATTAACAACGTTGGGAATGTAGGGAAGGACATGGCAATTTACGCTTTTTGCTTTCAATGAAAGTTAACGACTAAACAGCAAACCCCAAACAAAGAAACATTATTGTATATTTAAGAAAAAATAATATTTATATTTTGGCATTTGCACTTCTCATTATAGACCCTCTGGCTCACACTAACGTCATCGTTTAACACAAATTTCAATGTGGAAAAAAGAAAACCTCATTTATCCTATGGATGGATGCATTTATCATTAGAGGAATTACTTGCAAACCTATGCTATGCATTGGCACTTGTGTTAGTAGTGGTGATCTTTTGGAGTTGGAGTCAAGTTGTTGCCACTTCAAGTGGCCACCATTGAGTTTGCAAAATGTTTAATTGTGTATATTTTATATATGTTTTTAAATTCATATTTTTAGCAGAATGTCTTAAAGGAAATTTGGGTTTAAATTCTGCTAAGATTTCACAGTTTGACAAAAAATGTTTTTATTCTTTGATTTTCTCACTGTGGAATTAAGATGAAGTTTAAGGTGTTCCTTCTATGTGACGAAACTGTTTTTGTTTGGGAAATTAACACTAATTTGTATACCCTACACCACACTGTGGTACAGGGTATTATAACTTTTTGTATTTGTTTGTAAAACCCAAAAGGAGAAGAAATAGAACCAGTGTTTATTAAACCAATCTACATAGAATCACTTACACATTTGATTTAGCTCTGTCCGTCTGTCTGTCTGTACACATATTCTTGTAATCAATGTACAGGTCGCAATTATAGTCCGATCTCAACGAAACTTTTGCACATATCTTTCTTTTAGCCCAAGGACGACCCTATTGGTTAAAATCGGTTCAGATTTACATATAGCTCCCATATATATATATACCTCCGATTTGGCATATATGAACTGTATAAGCAACATTTTTTAACTGATCTGTATAAAAAATAACAGAAAGAAGTCTCTTGATACACATAGAGGTAATACTTAATTTGGGGGATATCGGTTCAGATTTAAATATAGCCCCCATATAAGGGGTGATCCATTTCGAGGTTCCCTACTTTTTTAAAGAAAAAAAAAACAGAAAATTCAAATTGAATGGGGAATGTTTATTATCATTTGAAAGAACATTCTTTGGCATTTATTTTTTGAAGATTATGTCTATCAAATGTTGGCCGCGGCTACGTCTCAGATGGTCCATCCGTTGAGTCCAATTTTCGATGACTCGTTCGAGCATTTCGACTGGTAACTGGCGAATGACACGCGTGATGTTTTGCTCCAAGGCCTGAATCGAAGCGGTTTTGTCCGCATAAACTTTAGACTTTAAATATCCCCACAGGAAAAAGTCTAACGGTGTGATATCACACGATCTTGGTGGCCAATCGACCGGCCCAAAACGTGAAATTATCTGCTCACCGAAGTGTTCTCTCAATAAATCCATTGATTGATGCGATGTGTGGGAAGTGGCGCCGTCTTGTTGAAACAAAATTTCGCCGAGATCACGAGCTTCAATTTCAGGCATCAAATAGTCGGTTATCGTGGTACGATAACGGTCGCCATTGACGGTTACGTTCTCACCGGCATCATTTTTGAAGAAATATGGAGCGATGATTCCGGTACGTAGGATCGGGAATCGGTCAATGGCAAAAAGATAGCTCTTAACGAGAGCTAAAATATTGCTCATGGGTGTCAAGGTCGTGGGTCGACTGGAGTGTTTTTTTTTGGATTTAAAAAAAAATGAACTTAGCGCAATTGGCGAACGATTATTTTGATAATAAAACTGAATAATTTGTAAACGTTGTTCAGGCGTAAGACTTTCCATGATGAAATGCCAAACAATACTTAACAAAAATAACATGACAGCTTGACACGACTCACACGTAATCTGTCAAAAAAGGCTATTGAAAAAAGTATCTCTACTTAGATCACCCTATATATGTTACCTCAAAATGATCCATTTGAGTGCGAAGTACCACAAGGGGCGTGTCAATAATGCCCATTTATCACTGGACTATAAAATTATTACACTGTACAACATTTCAAGTATTTGTATGCACTGGTATTCAAGTTGTAACTTTTGCTGCAAAATGGTCCAATTGTGTGGGAGGTACCAAAATGGGCGTGGCAATAAAGCCCACATTTCACCGGACTCTAGGTTCTATAACTGTATTACGTACACTGTATACAATTTCAAGTATGTTTATACACAGGTATTAAAGTTATAACGAGATAAGTTTTAGTGACAAGTGGTCCATTTGTGTGGGAGATACCAAAAGGGACGTGCCAATAACGCCGACTTTTCACTGGTTTCTAGGTACTATAAAAGTATTACACTGTACAAAATTTTAAGTATTTGTATGAACCAATATTAATGTTAAAAGCTGTTAGGCTTTATTATAAAATGGTTCATTTGTGTGGGAGGTACCAAATAGGGGGTTAAAATAACGCCGAATTTTCATCAGACTCTAGGTACAAAAACAGCATTACACTGTGCAAAATTTCAAGTATTTGTATGTACAGGTATTAAAGTTATAAGCAGTTAACTTTTAGTGAAAAGTTGTCCATATGTGTGGGAGGTACCAAAGGGGGACCACTTCGCCCATTTTCTCAAGCTGATAGCGACAGATAAAATATTACTATGTGCGGAATTACAGAAGATTCGGATATTTAGTAGTTATTAGAAAATTAATATTTCACTAAATTTTAACACCTAGAAGGAGTGGACCAATATAGTCCATCTTCGAACTTAGCCTGATATAGAAAAAAAATATTATTATGTTTGCTTGCTTTTATTCGGTCTGCAAATCATTGTGATTCTAACTAGGATATTCTCCCGACTTCAAGACCATTTTGTTTCTATATTACTATAGAAACAAGTATTTTATACATGGCGGTGTATAAATATGTATTAAAAATTGGCAGCACACATACTGGATCATGATTTCTGAGCCGTGACACTCGTTATCAACAGTTCTGCTGCAATTGTATGGGAGATACGGAGCTCTATATGGTTGACTTCAACACGCAAGCGAATGAGAAATCTTTGTGAAACCACACTTCTCCAAAATCTTCCAAAAACAATTGTTAACCACAGTTAATACAAAACACCAGCCATGTCCAATGAGAAGCAAATTTTGCTCCATCAAATGGAAAAAAACACTATGCCGGGGAGAATATCCTAGTTAGAATCACAATGATTTGCAGACCGAATAAAAGCAAGCAAACATAATAACAAATGCATGGCTCGGCAAAACAAGGTGAGTCTTCTGACTCACCACAAACTACACTTAGTGCAGTCAAAAACCATAAAGGCTTTTTTGCATAGTGTGGTAATTTTCCATTTGATGGAGCAAAATTTGCTTCTCATTGGACATGGCTGGTGTTTTGTATTAACTTTGGTTAACAATTGTTTTTGGAAGATTTTGGAGAAGTGTGGTTTCACAAAGATTTCTCATTCGCTTGCGTGTTGAAGTCAACCATATAGAGCTCCGTATCTCCCATACAATTGCAGCAGAACTGTTGATAACGAGTGTCACGGCTCAGAAATCATGATCCAGTATGTGTGCTGCCAATTTTTAATACATATTTATACACCGCCATGTATAAAATACTTGTTTCTATAGTAATATAGAAACAAAATGGTCTTGAAGCCGGGAGAATATCCTAGTTAGAATCACGAAAAAAAATATTATTACATACCAAAGGCAAAGACACTCCTTTCGAGATTTATCGTGCGCTCCAGCCAGTCTGTTTCATATTGTAATTAGTCATATGGTTGAGACAAGAGAGCCGTTTTGGCAATGTGTCACAATTCAATACCCTCCAACTTGGAGAGTCGTTAACCGATCTGGTTAACTACTATCCAATAGTGATGCGAACTCTAGCATGTAATCATCTGTATTTTTGATATATACTGCATAAATAGCCTCTCCTACTCAACTGCCAACCTCGCCTGCACGTGGTACACCCTGCCAGAAAACTGAAGAGGAAATGGCGACTGACCATGAGTGGTATAACCCCAAAACCTGCGTAGAAGAAATACTCGCTTCAAGTGGTCCTCCAACTCAAAGGGGGTTACTTGCCGGCCCGATAAGCCGGAGTGTGAAAAATATATATATCAACGAAACTACACAAAGAGAATACGGACAGGATTTATTGGTTTGCTAGAAGCTCCTATGGAGTAACGATCTTTTTTTTATATAAAATAAAAAAACGTTAACTAAAAAAAAAAAAAAAAAAAAAAAAAAGGACTAAACTTAATCCCGATCAGAAGACATCGATTTTAAAAATTAACTCAATTGACATGAAATCCCCAACACCTAAAGAAACTCTTTGTTGAATTTTTTGAGATTTTTTCCGATAACTCGTTCAGAAGTTATCGATATTAAAAATCGTTAATAGATCACTCTGTGTATCGGGTTTTTGGTCATAACTTCTTAAGTAATGGTCCGATTTGAAAAATCTTCTTTTGTTTGTATTTTTAAGTACTTTTCAGAAAAAATTATGATTTTTGTGCCCGATTTTTAATTTTTTAACTTTAAATGACATTTTTAAAATTGTTTGTACTCTCCGATTTTAGCGATTTTTTATATTTTAAACTTCTATTAACTCTCTAATTTTTTAAAATTTAAAAAACAAAATTGCTGCAAACCGCTGTGCTTGTGGCTGGAAGGATTTTGAATAGATGTTCCATGTCAAAGAACAAGATAAAGGAGATATTTTAGGGAGTATTTCTTCCAAAACACCCGCCCTATCACTTAACACTTACCACTGATAATCTTCCTACACAAATAACTATATATCAAAAGTAGTAGTATCGGTGGATTTTTTGAATGATGTATTCGACAAAAAGATTCCTTATAAAAAATCACTATCACTATCGATATATCGTATTTTCATTTCAAGTCCAAAGAAAACTCAATGCTTAATCAATAATGACGATATATTAAAAAAAATCGTTGAATTACCATTAAAGTGTGTGTGTTGTTGGCACCTATAGTGTTTTTTTACAACTAATCTTTTTGTCGAATACATCACCCAAAAATCCATCGATTTTAATACATAGTTATTGCTGTATGGAGATTATCAGTGGTAAGGGGATCAGCAGGGTGTTTTGGAAGAAATACTTCCTGAAGCATCGCTTTTATTTTGTTCTTTGACGTGGAACATCTATTCCAAAGCCTTCAAGCCACAGGCAAAGCGGTTTGTAGGACAATTTTTTTCAAATTTTAAAAAATTCAAAAAATATAAATAATTGTGGGCCGACTTTCATTCAAAGCTTATATGTTAAAATATAAGTTTAAAATACAAAAAGTCGCGAAAATCTGAGAGTACAAACAATTTAAAAAATTACATTTAAATTTCAAAACTTTAAAATCGTACACAAACAAAATTTATATAATAAATTTTTATATTTTAAAAAAATTTCAAATCAAAAATCCGATACTCGGAAAAATTCCAAAAAGCATTTCTTAATGTGTACTAAAAAATATAAAAAATTAGAAAAATCAAAACCGAAATTTTTGTGAACCCGTCGATTTGTCGTGGAATTCCCCATATTTTTTTTTTTGTTAGGTCGACGGAATGTAATTGTCTTTTGTACTGATTTATGTTCCTAGTTTGGCGGAAATAAAACCCTTTGCATTATTCAGTGCACAAAGCGATCTGAAATAATCAAAAGTTATATTCTTTTCTTCAAATGTTCTGCTCTGTCATCGGGCTGTGCTCAACTATATTTCTACGATATTTCAGATTATCTTGATACATCACTGAGTTCTTTTTCATGAACTCAATAAATCCAAAATCACGTAACATCAAATCCAAAATCACGTAACATCAAAAAAATCAAAATTAATGTTATGATTGATTATAGTCTATTAGGCTAAACTACACATTCCTACAAAATTTTGTAGTTCAATATCAAAAATGGAGTTCAAATTCAAAATGACGTTACAGCAAACAATGTCATTAAAAAAGCGGAAAGATTCATAAAATTTTATTTTATTTACTTCAGAATGTACGCCACAACTATTGCGCTAGATTTGTTATTTGATTTCGCCTTAATAGTCTGAAATCCCTAAATTTGGTCAAAAGCTTCAAATAACTTTACCTGGTTTTTAGCTTATCCTGAAAAATCATGAACATGTGGGTTACGTGATTTTGGATTTCAGGTGACGATATACTAATAATTTAGAAAATTTAATATTAATTTGCGTATTTGCAAATTTTCCACTTTCTATTTTATATTTATTCTGATGCTATTGCTATTGCTATTGATTCAGTATATTTTTGTAATATAGTGTAATTCAATTGATAACACTATGCAACAACATTTTTATCGATGGGCTGTGTATAGCATTTTCTGGTGTAATATGGATTTTATTTTTATTTTTTTTATTTTTAAAAAATTGTTTGTAAAACTCCAATTTTCTTGGAAGACGCCCTTTAATATTTGGACCATATTTTTTGAAGTTTTTGCTCGATAATGCCGGGATACATTTTAAATTAAAGGAAATATTGAGGACTACAAATGTTAGTACTTTCATGTGGAAACAGAAGTTTAGTAACTGTCGTTAAAAAAATTAGAAAAAAATTGATTTTTTCCAAAAAAAAATATGAAAAATATTTTTTTAATTTCCATTACTTTTACAACATGGGTTATAATTTATACATTTATCCATAGATTTTTTTCAAATTGGCACTGTTTTCTTCGTTAGGTTGCCAGCTTTCAAAATATATTTTCTACGATATTTTTCGAACATTTTTTTCTATTTTTTATGTTTTTTTTCGAGCCAGCAAAAAACGCTGTTTTTTCTTTTTGTTTTAACGACAGCTACGAAACTTCAGTTTCTACATGGAAGTGATGTTTTCAACATCTTTAGCCCTCATAATTTTCTTAAATTTAAATGTTGTCGACTTTATCGAGCATATACTTCAGAAAATATGGTTCAAATACTAAAGGTACCTTCCATGAAAATTAAAAAATAGAAAAACATTTTTAAACCAGTAAGGAAAGGCTAAAGTCGGGCGGTGCCGACTATATAATACCCTACACCACTCTCGTCATATTGAATAACTCTGATATATAAATTTTGTAATTCATGTATAAATTGTTTACATAAATTTACTTTTGGGACATTTTATACTTAAATAATACCCTGTACCACAGTGTGGTGTAGGGTATAATAACGATAGGATCTAAAGAGCCAAATCGGATGAAACATATATATGGGAGCTATAGCTAAATCTTAACCGATTTTCTTCAAATTCAGCAGTGTTGGTTCATGGATCAAGAAACTCTACCATTCTAAATTTCAAAATGATTGGATGTAAAATACAGCTTCTACAGGACTAAAGGGCCAAATCGGACGAAACATGTATATGGGAGCTATAGCTAAATCTTAACCGATTTTCTTCAAATTCGGTAGTGTTGGTTCATGTATCAAGAAACTCTACCATTCTAAATTTCAAAATGATTGGATGTAAAATACAGCTTCTTCAGGACTTAAGAGGAAAATCGGACGAAACATGTATATGGGAGCTATAGCTAAATCTTAACCGATTTTCTTCAAATTCGGTAGTGTTGGTTCATGTATCAAGAAACTCTACCATTCTAAATTTCAAAATGATTGGATGTAAAATACAGCTTCTTCAGGACTTAAGAGGAAAATCGGACGAAACATATATATGGGAGCTATTGCTTAATCTTAACCGATTTTCTTCAAATTCGGTAGTGTTGGTTCATGGATCAAGAAACTCTACCATTCTAAATTTCAAAATGATTGGATGTAAAATACAGCTTCTACAGGACTAAAGAGCAAAATCGGACGAAACATATATATGGGAACTATAGCTAAATCTTAACCGATTTTCTTCAAATTCGGCAATGTTGGTTCATGGATCAAGAAACTCTACCATTCTAAATTTCAAAACGATCGGATGTAAAATACAGCTTCTATAGGACTAAAGGGCCAAATCGGACGAAACATATATATGGGAGCTATAGCTAAATCTTAACCGATTTTCTTCAAATTCAGCAGTGTTGGTTCATGGATCAAGAAACTCTACCATTCTAAATTTCAAAATGATTGGATGTAAAATACAGCTTCTACAGGACTAAAGGGCCAAATCGGACGAAACATGTATATGGGAGCTATAGCTAAATCTTAACCGATTTTCTTCAAATTCGGTAGTGTTGGTTCATGTATCAAGAAACTCTACCATTCTAAATTTCAAAATGATTGGATGTAAAATACAGCTTCTTCAGGACTTAAGAGGAAAATCGGACGAAACATGTATATGGGAGCTATAGCTAAATCTTAACCGATTTTCTTCAAATTCGGTAGTGTTGGTTCATGGATCAAGAAACTCTACCATTCTAAATTTCAAAACGATTGGATGTAAAATACAGCTTCTATAGGACTAAAGGGCCAAATCGGACGAAAGATATATATGGGAGCTATATCTAAATCTGAAGCGATTTCAACCAAATTCAATAGCGATCTTAACAGCCGCGAAATACTCTAAACTGCAAAATTTCAGAACGATCGGAGTGAAATTTCGACCTGTAGTCGACGAACAACTTTACATGGACAGACGGGCGGACGGACGGACGGACGGACTTCGTTAAATCGACTCAGCTAGTGATTCTGAGTCGATCGGTATACTTTAAGGTGGGTCTAGCTGTGTTATTTTCAGGTGTTACAAACATCTGCCGTGAAACAAACTTATAATACCCTGTACCACAGTGTGGTGTAGGGTATAAAAAAAAAACTTTACCATAAAATCTAAATTTGGTTTTGGTTTTGGTTTCATAAAATAGTGTGCATTAATCTATACAAAAAAAACTTTTAGGTCTCGGATACAAAACAAATTGTTTGTTGCATAGTGTAATCAATCTTTGAATTCACATCAAAGTCTTTGTTAGAATTATTGTTTTCCACACAATTGAACTACAATGACTGACCCAGAGGAGTTACTATAATGTGGACTATGATTTGAGAGAATTTTCAATTTCGCCTATTGAATTTTCTTTACTCTCTTAGCTCCCCGCTATTACTTAGTCTGCTTTGTGGACCCCAATAAAACAAAAAAAATCGCTGTGAAAGAAAAACGCTCATAAAAACATGTTATAATTGTGAAACCACGAGAGCGATGAAATGTATGCCTAGTTCAAGGTGTTTTCGTTTAGTGTTTAGTGTTTAGTATTTTTATATTTTTTTTTGTCTTGATGTCTCTCAACTTTGCTGTGGTTTTAGTTGCGGCTCAAAAGATCAACTTTAATTTCTCGACCTCTGAACAAATATTCAGCATAGCAGCATTTCATTATACGGCATCAAATGTCATTCAAAACAAAAAAACCTAAGAAAACAAGAAGTCAATGAATTTCATATTTACATAATAATGTGTGTTATTTTTTACGAATATTATTGTTGTTATTATGAATTTTTTAACAAATTAATTTCTTCATAATTGGCCATTTGTTTATCGATTTGCAGGCGTGTTAACTCACTCTATTGCTAAGTATAATTTTCTTAAATACCGGTTATATTCATTATGTTGCCAGTCATCGAAATGCGTCTGCATTGGACCCAGGAATTTCTATTTTTACAAAATTGCGTACATTTTTAAAATACTCAGCTGGCTGAGGGTGCAGATGTCTAGTAGCTGCAGTTTGATTTAGTTTGAATATTCAATGGAATTGTGGATGACCAAGTCTTAAGCGTTAAAATCATCTAACTATGATGACCGGTATGAAAATCTTTCGCAATATACTTACTTATGTCTTAATTTTCGAGTTTATATGATTTATGTTTGAAATGAGAAAATAAATGTTTACTTTTTGTGTGGGTGTATCGTGAAGAAGTGACTGCAGACTTAACATAAATCCTAAATCAATTTTTAGATTTTATTTTTGGTTAAACAGCTCCTCAGATGCAGTGAGAAAAACATAAAATAACATCAATTATACTGTACAACAATTTCGATTTTTTTCCAAACTAACGGAGTTCCAGCAATGGATTCTGGTAAAGGAAATTAAAAAAATATATACGTGTATCGGCGTTTTGGAAGATCGGATCGGGATTTTATTTTAGGGGAGGGTTAAAGTTTTCCCTCTCTTGCAGCATATCGGCTTGTGAAGATATGTGTTCCTTCTGTTTGAGGTGCAGGTTATGTTCAGCAACATTCTAGATAACATTAAGAAAACTTTATGTTCCTTGATCAGTAACATTGTAGATAACATTAAGGCCCTCTAGCGTCCCCACATAACGATAATTTTTGGTTTTATTTTAACAAATCGTAAAAAACACCTCTTAGAGGACAAAGGGGTTTTGAAATGCTCTACAAAAATGTTGCCCATCAAATTTTACAACATATGTCAGAATACACCATAGCCCTAAACTTATCACAAACACCAGAAAACTACCTAATTCCAGTCAAAAACACCCTTTGGAATATTCGTGCAGCAATGTTGTTCATACGCCCCAGTGGTCGAAGCAATAAATATACAAGTAAAGAGGAATTTAAGAGAAATTTGATCGGATTTTGGAGTTTGTGTTAAGTTGAGGGCGTTGGTGTTTTCTGACATATATAGTTAAATTTTATGGCCAACATTTTTGTAGAACATTTCAACACCCACTTCCTCCTTTAAGGGTTTTTTTACGATTTGTTAAAATAAATCCAAAAATTACCATTTTGTGGGGAAGCTAGTGGGTTGATATGTTCTACAATAATATTGACCTTAATGTTATCTACAGAATTGCAGAACCCTACACCTCAGACGGAAGGAACACATGGTTTCATTAGACGATAGGTTGCAAGAAGGGGAAAAACTTTAACACCCCCCCCCTAAAATTAAAACCCGATGTGTATCTTTTGTTGGTCTCCTCTACCAAAATCCATTGTCGGAACCCCGTTATATTCTATGGTGTTGTACAGTGTTACAGATCAATCCTTCATAGGGAATCATCAAAATATTTTGGTGATTTTTTAAATAAAATATTTATATATTTTGTATATTATTTTTTCCTAAGGTTTTCTACAAGATTTTTATTGTTAGTGACAACATGAAGGCTGCTGAAGTTCTTTATAGATACTTCAATTTGCATTTGTAAAGAATAATAAGAAAAAAGCGACAAATATGTAGCATAAAAAAGCAGAAAAAATGCTACATCTAACACTTTAGAAAAATGTTTAAATTAACGCATATTTTTTCTATACCTTTAGAAAACTCAATGTCATTAGAAGTGCAAACAATCAATATACTCGTATTTGTCTAATTATATATTCAAAAAAGTATTCCCCCAAACATCAGATACACCGCCGCACAGTGGGACCTTATAGATTGTTTTTGTAATATTTATATTTGTTGATGTCTCTATAGTAAGAAAATCAGTTTCAAATCGTATTGCGTTTTGCCCTCTGTGCAAGGTAACATCGATTAATTAGCAAACAATAAAAAGTTAAGTGCTAATTGCAAAAAACAAATTATGCAATGGTTTATACATAAAATTACTGCTGAAATGAGGGCAGTGGTCATACAATTTCAGATTTCCTTGCAGATTATTGTTCAGTTTGTTTCTGTTTTAACCTTAACGGTTATAAAAAAATAAAACATGAATAGTGATAAGTTTTTTCCAAAAAAACGAGAAGCAATTAATCAACATTTCAATAGTTGTCACATTTTTGCGAAAAGGAAAGTGAATGGTTTGAATTTGATTTATTACTTGTCATCTAAAATGATTTAGCAGTTGTATAATTTCAATTTTATTAAATTTATTATATTTTCACAGTGGGTTATAAATCATCGTATAACAATGTCACTTTTCTGACCGCTTTGTCAAAGAGGAATTTTTGCAATGTGAAAATTTTGATGAAAACTATGGGATACTCATTGTCTTTGGGAATATTTCAAATAAAGACAAATTCACTGCACAAGAAATTAAAAATGTATATATACATAAATATAAACCAGTAAGGAAAGGCTAAAGTCGGGCGGGGCCGACTATATAATAACCTACACCACTCTCGTAATATTGAATAACTCTGATATATAAATTTTGTAATTCATGTATAAATTGTTTACATAAATTTACTTTTGGGACATTTTATACTTAAATAATACCCTGTACCACAGTGTAGGGTATAAAAACGATTAGATCTAAAGAGCCAAATCGGATGAAACATATATATGGGAGCTATAGATAAATCTTTACCGATTTTCTTCAAATTCGGTAGTGTTGGTTCATGGATCAAGAAACTCTACCATTCTAAATTTCAAAATGATTGGATGTAAAATACAGCTTTTATAGGACTAAATTTCCAAATCGGACGAAACATATATATGGGAGCTATAGCTAAATCTTAACCGATTTTCTTCAAATTCGGCAATGTTGGTTCATGGATCAATAAACTCTACCATTCTAAATTTCAAAATGATTGGATGTAAAATACAGATATTATAGGACTAAATGGCCAAATCGGACGAAACATATATATGGGAGCTATAGCTAAATCTTAACCGATTTTCTTCAAATTCGGTAGTGTTGGTTCATGGATCAAGAAACTCTACCATTCTAAATTTCAAAATGATTGGATGTAAAATACAGCTTCTTCAGAACTAAAGAGCAAAATCGGACGAAACATATATATGGGAGCTATAGCTAAATCTTAACCGATTTTCTTCAAATTCGGCAATGTTGGTTCATGGATCAAGAAACTCTACCATTCTAAATTTCAAAACGATTGGATGTAAAATATAGCTTCTATAGAACTAAAGGGCCAAATCGGACGAAACATATATATGGGAGCTATAGCTAAATCTTGACCGATTTTCTTCAAATTCGGTAGTGTTGGTTCATGGATCAAGAAACTCTACCATTCTAAATTTCAAAACGATTGGATGTAAAATACAGCTTTTATAGGACTAAAGGGCCAAATCGGACGAAACATATATATGGGAGCTACAGCTAAATCTTAACCGATTTTCTTCAAATTCGGTAGTGTTGGTTCATGGATCAAGAAACTCTACCATTCTAAATTTCAAAATGATTGGATGTAAAATACAGCTTTTATAGGACTAAATGGCCAAATCGGACGAAACATATATATGGGAGCTATAGCTAAATCTTAACCGATTTTCTTCAAATTCCGCAATGTTGGTTCATGGATCAAGAAACTCTACCATTCTTAATTTCAAAACGATCGGATGTAAAATACAGCTTCTATAGGACTAAAGGGCCAAATCGGACGAAAGATATATATGGGAGCTATATCTAAATCTGAACCGATTTCAACCAAATTCAATAGCGATCTTAACTGCCGCGAAATACTCTAAACTGCAAAATTTCAGAACGATCGGAGTGAAATTGCGACTGTAGTCGACGAACAACTTTACATGGACAGACGGACGGACAGACGGACGGACAGACTCAGCTAGTGATTCTGAGTCGATCGGTATACTTTAAGGGTCTAGCTGTGTTATTTTCAGGAGTTACAAACATCTGCCGTGAAACAAACTTATAATACCCTGTACCACAGTGTGGTGTAGGGTATAAAAAGGAAGGTTTTAAAAATCGCCACTGAACCCAATATAGTTTTACGTCGATTACAAAGCAATGTATATACATATGTGTAAGTCACATTTTGGTTAGGTTGAAGAGAGGAGTCGTTTAAACGTCTCATGTCCATGAACATACACATAAGCCACATTTAAAAATTGCTACATAAAGGCCCACAGAATGAAGTCGTTGATTTTAGCCGCTGCTAAACTTTAGCACATAAAATCGGCTAGAACAGAGCCACACTATTTCTCATGAAATTAATATACGAATACGCGAAGTACCTTCAAAGTTTAATTTTCAATAAAAGCCTCCGTCGACCATTTTCATTCATCCTTAAGTGAAATTACAAAATTTCAGACGTGTTTACGTGAAATCCCCATGTCACTAACATTGTTCTTTTAAAAAAATATTAACATAAACATATTGGCCTAAGTCGTAATGAAGTCCCATTCCTAAAGCTTTCCTGAACCAATTACGATAATTGGGTCTCCAGTTATGCTAAAATATTTTAATTAATTTTTATTTTTTTACACGTTTATCTTTATTTTGATAGACTAACGAAAGTTCAAGCATAGATTTTGGACTAACGAAAGTCCAAGCATCGGTAGCAACAGAAAGAATTCGTAAAAAAGTTGATTTCAATAATTTTTTTTGACCATTAAAAAAGTAACGGTCGTTACTTTATAAATGTGCTGATTTTAAATTTCGGAAACAAACATCATGTATTGTAAAATTTAGCACTGGATGTGCCAAGTAAAAAATTTGATTGAATTATTTGAAATGTTTTTTTTTAAGAAATGTGTTTATTTTCGAACCAAAGAAAATTAGATACCAAAAAAATTTTTTTTAAAAGTAACGGTCGTTATATTACAATTATTTAAACGTTTTTTGTTATTTTTTCACTAAATTTTCTTACGCGTTCATGTTTGTTGTTTCTTTGGCGTTCGTCCGGCATCACCTTTTATTGATCCAAAAAATGGTAACGGTCGATACATCTTTAAAAAAATTTATAAAAAATCAAAATAGGCTTTTGATGCTTATTTGGCCTTACAAAATTCTTCATCTTACTTCCTTCATTTTTTCCGGTACTATAAAATTAAATCCTTTGAATGAATTACGAAAAAACAAACTTTTGTGCTTTTGGGGTAACGGTCGTTACAATCGACAAAGTTGTTTTTCAACTATTAAAAAAAACTTAAATTTTAACTTGTCGCCTTTAAAATTGTTGCTAAGCATGAAGAAAAGTTTCAGCTTTCAGTTTGTTTTTGTTTTGTTAGTAAACCACCGTAAGAACAGTGTTTCCAAAGGGCTTAAAAAGTAACCGTGTAATTCGCGGGAAGAACGCGCACGGTGTATTCAATTCAAAGTAGCATAATTTAGAAAGTAAAAAGAAAATTGAAGTTAATCTTTCGGAAAATGACAGATACATTAATTTTGTGTAATATTAGTAGAAAAATAAATTAAAAATAACAATTTCATTTTTTGAGGTGTAAGGGGTCATTTTCTGTGGAAACACCCATATATGGATAGGAAAAAAGGGCCTTTTGACCAAAATTTCAAAATTTACCACCATCAAACCCAAACAAAACAACTATCCAATAGGACTAAACTTGGTTCAAGTCTCATCCCGATTAGAAGACATAGCTTTTAAAAATTGACTCATTTGACATGAAATCCCTCATATACGGCTATCGATTTTTCTTGTATATTTTAGAATATATCAATTACAAAATGGACGTTCTCAAGCTATTACAAATATTGAAAAACAAAAGACTTAAGACACAAACTTCTACTGAACCTTATCTATTAGGTTAGATTAGGTTAGGTTTTCCAATAGGGATGATATGATTTTAATGTTTTTGTTTTTCATTGTATTCAGTAGTGTTTACAATTTCATCATGGAGAGATATACGCAAGAAGAACGTTTTCAAATTATTCAGTTTTATTACCAAAATAAGCGTTCTCTTCATTTTTTTAAAATCCAAAAAAACACTTTCCAGTCGCCCTACGACCTTGACACCCATGAGCAATATTTTAGCTTTCGTTAAGAGCTATCTTTTTGCCATTGACCGATTCCCGATCCGACGTACCGGAATCATCGGTCCATATTTCTTCAAAAATGATGCCGGTGAGAACGTAACCGTCAATGGCGACCGTTATCGTGCCATGATAACCGACTATTTGATGCCTAAAATTGAAGCTCGTGATCTCGGCGACATTTGGTTTCAACAAGACGGCGCCACTTCCCACACATCGCATCAATCAATGGATTTATTGAGAGAGCACTTCGGTGAGCAGATAATTTCACGTTTTGGGCCGGTCGATTGGCCACCAAGATCGTGTGATATCACACCGTAAAGTCTAAAGTTTATGCGGACAAACTTCGCTTCGATTCAGGCCTTGGAGCAAAACATCACGCGTGTCATTCGCCAGTTACCAGTCGAAATGCTCGAACGAGTCATCGAAAATTTGACTCAACGGATGGACCATCTGAGACGTAGCCGCGGCCAACATTTGATAGACATAATCTTCAAAAATAAATGCCAAAGAATGTTCTTTCAAATGATAATAAACATTCCCCATTCAATTTAACTTTCTGTGTTTTTTTCTTTAAAAAAGTAGCGAACGTTGAAATGGATCACGCTATATTTCGTCTAATTTGGCCCTTTAGCCCTAAAGAAGCTGTATTTTACATCCAATTGTTTTGTTTTTAGAGTTTCTTGATCAATGGATCAACATCTCAAAATACGGGTTTTCCAACAAGAGGTGTTATTTTGAATCACCCGGTATTTCGGTAGCTGTCACTTTTGAAGCTTTTATTCTTTGACATTTGACAAGTAGAAACTACGCCATTACTAAAAATGGAACGATACACGATTCAACAACGCATTGAAATTATTAAAATTCCCTACAAAAATGGTGAAAATCTTGCAATCACAGTTCGCAAAACTAAAGCATTTTTGGGTCGTCGTGAAGCACCTTGTCAGACCGCAATACAGAAATTGGTGGAAAAATTCGAGCTGTTGGGACAAGTTAGTGATGTGAAGAATAAAACCCGTGCACGTCGCTCAAGAAAACCCAGGTTTGTCCATTCCTCGTCGTTCTTTGGAATTGGGCATTTCCACCTTGGTGGCTACGTTAACAAGCAAAATTGTCGCATCTGGGGCTCGAAAAACCCAAGAATTATTGTTGAGAAGCCTCTCCATCCTCATCGTGTGACTGTTTGGTGCGGTTTATGGCCCGGCGGGGTCATTGTACCTTACTTTTTCGAAAATGAGGTTGGATCAACAGTTACGGTGAATGGATTGCGCTCTCGAGAGATGATTAATGATTTTTTATGGTCGGAGTTGGATGGTATTAATCTGGACATCGTTTACTTTCAACAAGACGGCGCTACGTGCCACACAAGCAACGAAACCATTGCTCCGTTACGGGAAAAGTTTCCGGACCGTGTTATCTCTCGAGGTGATCACAATTCGCCACCGAGATCTTCTGATTTAACACCTTGCGACTTATTCCTTTGGGGCCACGTGTAAGATAAGGTCTACGACAACAGCCCAGCTTCGATTCAAGACCTCAAAGATAGAATTCGTGAGGCTATCGAGGACATAGGGCAGCCACTTTTGCGATTTGGTTATGGAAAATTTTATGAAAAGGATATGGTCCTGTAAGCGTGGTCGTGGTGGCCATTTGGCTGATTATGAAATAAACATCCGATCATTTATCTCAATAAATGGCTTTTTTCTTTGAATACCAAAATAACACCTCTTGTTGGAAAACCCTTATCACAAACTGTTTGACAAACTAACCATACCCACGCTATGCATTAGTCAAATAACAAAAGACTTAAGACACAAACTACATTAACTACTGGACCTCGAAGAGCTGAAAAGTTATTTGTCGTTTTTTTTATCTGTTAATTTTATCACAAATTGAACCACATTCATTCGTGCATGCATTCATTCATTCAATATAATTTTGTTTAATAATAAAAAACACATTTCAATGATTTGTTTAACATTAATTTTAATTGCAAGTCATAAACTCAAGTGTTAAGCACTTCAAACTAAAAAAAAAATTTCAAAATCCAAATTCCATGACAATTGTGATAACAAAATTCCAGTCACCATCGGTGCTGGTACAGCCGACCAGTTGACTCTTCTTTGATGTACGAGTATGTCCAAGATGACAAGATTTTATCTCTGTGTGGCATTCCCATTAACGAAGAAAGATGCCCACCACCAAAATGCCCAACCAAACAATGGGTTTGCACAATAGCCCGTCCATCTAAATGCCATCTGTTGGGCTGTGGCCTGTCATCTCCATCATCAGAGCCATTATCATAGGCTTTAAATTAATTATGAGACAAACGGCGAAAAAATAGAAAAGATGCGCGTTTTCAGGTTCATAAATCATAGGTTTAGTATACAATGACAACATTGATCAAATATTGTACATTCAAATAAACAAACAAAAAATCTCTTCAATTTAATAAAAAAAAGCAATTTCAAATTACTGTCTGTAAATACCTACATAAATAGTTATGGCATAATTATAAAAATTTGGTTTTTTATTTTTGTTTTTGACTTTTGGCTATAATTGAAATGAATTTCCAACAAATCACACCTTTATTTCAGGTTTTGAAGAGTTTAAATCGTTTATGTCTTTTACGAGGGCCTGCCAAATTAAGGCCCACGGCTATCTACCGCTTGAAAGTGTTGCTGTAGTTATTCAGCTTATAGTTTTTTTTGTTATTTTTGTGATTATGCTTGATAATGATGATGTTGCTAATCAATTACAATTCGATGTGATATTGATAAGGTTAATTTTAAATGATTGACCTTTGTTTGGATTTTATTCATGATTTTTTTTTTAAATAAAAATCATATTCACTAAATCTTTAGGTTAAGGAAATAAACATAACCCTTCTCTCTTAGTCTTTTAAAATTCACCTTTTTTTGTGGGGAGATTTTAAGATGTCTTATCCGCTATTGTATCCTTGAAATCTCAGTGTAGCCTTTCAAAAACTGCGCATGTATGTGTTTCTGATCTATTGAATTTTTATGTCCGGCAAAATCAGATTTTATTTGTTAATGAATCTAACTTTTTATTATTTTGTGGCTAAACAAAAGTCTTAAAATGTTAGCCACATGGTGGAATACTTGTTTTATTTATTTATTCAGCAGAGTTGGGTTCAATTTGTATTCGCTCTATTATTTGTATAATTATTATAAGAGAACTCTGAGCAAACAACATAATTTCAGACTTTAAACAAAACTGGTTTATCCATGTGTAAAGTGTGTAATCTTAGATTTTGCATAACAATAATATGCAATAATTCGCTTTAACAACAATTGTGGCAACAAAGTGGCCATACCAGTTGAAGAATACGAAACAAATTACATATAGAAACAATTGAACAAAATTATATAAAAGATTTGAATGGAATGAATCGACTTATCCTAACATTATTCCAGGACAGTGTTGGCAGACGAGTTTGGTTCAAAATCTTTAAAATTAGAACACAAAAATGTTCGACATTACTTGTCGAAATCGTCAAATGTTCAACATTACATATTGAAATCGTCAGCTCAAAAATCTACTGATTATTTTCTATGCCAAGGAAATAGTTAGAGACAGTTGTGTATTAATGATTACTGTTATGACTATTTTATGGTTAAGGACTGAGATCGGATCACAGATTGTCTTTGTCATTGGATATATTGAATTGCCACATGGTGACATATCCATGGGCTGGTTTAAAATAATACCTACTTTACCTGACTCTTTAATGTTAGTCAGCGTAGTTTTCATTTGAAATCAATTAAATGTTTACCATTAAGTCGTTGAACTTCGATTATTGGACCTCTACTAAGGAGTATGTAGATAACACACCTGACCCCCTAATAAGGAGTAGATAACTCAACTGACCGCCTACTAAGGAGTAGATGATCCAACTTAGCCTCTACTGAGGAGTATATAACCCAACTGACCGCCTACTAAGGAGTAGATAACCCAAATGGCCCTCTACTAATTAGCAGAAAACACTATGTAATTAGCAAGATAACCCAATAATTTATATTTGTATTTAAATAAATGATAGCCCGAATCGCCACCTACTAAGGAGTAACACACAGTCCGTCTACTAAGGAGTAGATAACCCAATTGACGGCCTACTAAGAAGTAGATCTCCCAACATGCCCCATACTAAGGAGTAGATAACTCAACCGTCTACTAATGTGTATGCCACCCACTTGGCCCTCTACTAAGGATTAGATAACCCAACTGGGTGCCTAATATGGGGTAGATAACCCAACTGGTCGCCTACTAAGAGGATATAATCCAAGTTACCCTCTACTAAGGAATAGATAACCCAACTGACCGTCCACTAAGGAGTAGATAACCCAAGTGGATCTCTACTAAGAATTATATAACGCAACTGACCGCCTAATAAGAAGAAGATGATCCAATAAATTGTATTTGTATTTATATTTAAGGAATATCTAACCCGACTCACCGCTAAGGAGTAGATAACCCAACTGGCCCTCTACTAATTAGTAGATAATCCAAATGACCGTCTAATAAGGAATAGATAACCCCACAGACCGTCTACTAAGGAGTAGATAACCCAACTGGCCGCCTAATATGGAGTAGAAAACCCAACTGGCCGCCTACTAAGATGATATAATCCATGTTACCCACTACTAAGGAGTAGATAAGGAGTAGATAACCCAACCAGCCGTCTACTAAGGAGTACGTAACCTACTTGGCCCTCTACTAAGGATTAGATAACCCAACTGGCCGCCTAATATGGAGTAGAAAACCCAACTGACCGCCTACTAAGATGATATAATCCAAGTTACCCTATGCTAAGGAGTAGATAACCCCCGTCTACTAAGGAGTAGATAACGCAATAATTTGTATTTAAGAAATAGATAACCCGACTCGCCAATAAGGAGTACATACTGGCCCTCTACTAATTAGTAGATAATCCAAATGGCCATCTAATAAGGAATATATAACCCCACAGACCGTCTACTAAGGAGTAGATAACTTAATTGACCATCTACTAAGGAGTAGATTACCCAACTGTCCCTCTACTAAGGATCAGATAACCACTGACCGCCTACTAATGAGTAGATAACCCAATAATTTGTATTTAAGGAGTACGTAACCCAAATGACGGTCTACTAAAAAGTAGATCGCCCAAGTGACCGCATACTATGGAGTAGGTAACCCAACAGACCGTCTACTAAGGAGAACCCAGTTGACAGCTTACTAAGAAGTAGATCTCCCAACTTGCCGCATACTAAGGAGTAGATATCCCAACCGACCGTCTACTAAAGAGTAGGCAAACCAATTGGCCCCCTACTAAGGATTAGATAACCAAACTGGCCGACTAATATGGATTAGATAATCCAATAATTAAGGAGTAGATAGCCCAAATGGCCGCCTAATAAGGAATAGATTACCCCACAGACCGTCTACTAAAGGGTAGATAACCCAACTGACGGCATACTAAGGAGTAGATAACCGAACTGACTAAACATAGGAGTAGATAACTCAACTGGCCGTTTTCTAAGGAGTAGATAATCTAACTGACCATTTACTAAGGAGTAGACAACTCAACGGACCGTCTACTAAGGAATAGATAATTCAACTGGCCGACTAATACGGAATAGATAACCCCACAGTCCGTCTACTAAAGAGTAGATAACCCAACTGATCGTCTACTAAGGAGTAGATAACCCAAGTGGCCCTCTACTAAGGATTGTATTACCCAACTGGCCTCCTAATAAGAAGTAAATGATCCAATAAATTGTATTTGTATTTGCATTTAAGGAGTAGATAGATATAAACTGACCCTCTGCTGCAGAGTAGATAGCACAACTAGCTGCCTTAGAAGAAGTAGATAACCCAACCGGTCATCTACTAAAGAGGAGATAACCAAACTGTTCCGGTTACAGAGTAGATAACCGTCAACTAAAGTTTAGATAACCTAACTGGTCCTCTACAAAATGGTCTAAGGAGTAGATAACTCAACTGGCCTCCTATTAGGGATAGACAGCCCAACTGATCTTGTACTTCGAATATTGGTCCCAACTGGTCCTCCACTAAGGAGTATATTACCCAACTGATCGCCTACTAAAGAGTAGATAACGCAACTGGTCCCCTACTAAGAAGTAGATAACACAACTGACCACCTACTGGGGAGTAGATAACCAAACAGGACCTCTATCAAGGAGTAGATATCCCAACTGTCTCCCCACTGAGGACATATGAGTTATATACAACTGGTCGCCTGCTAATGAGTAGATAACCCAACTGAACGTACAATGGGACAAAAAGGTTTAATATTGTAGCTCTTAAAATAAATTATACATAAAAATTTTTGTCAAAATTCATAATTCTAAGGGCACAAAAAAAATCTGTTAAATATTCTACAGCTGGCGAAAATTATACTGTGAGGCAAAAATAGCTAAATATTGCACAATAGAGCGAAACGGTTTAAATGTGGTCCCAGATTGTGAGGTTAGCTTTTGGAACATAAACTGTGGATAAGAAAATTTTTTCTAAAATTCATACATTTAGGGACACAGTGGGTTAAAAAGAGTTTAATGTCGGATTGTGAATATAGCTATCGGAACATAAAGTAGAGATAAGAAGCGTTTCTGTTAAATTAGCGCATTTAGAGTCACAGTGGGAAAAAAATAGCAAAATATTGTATTGGAAGGCAGAAAGTACTAAATATGGAAACAAGCTAACTCCAGTTAGCATACTTTAGAATTTATTTATGAACATATAACTATGCACCATAACTATATTTCTTTAGTATAGTACAGAGTTTGTTGCCTAAGTCTTTTGTTTTTTAGCTGTTACAAAAAAAACTTCCATTCATTTTTTTGTTTATGTTTCTAACAAAAGTTTGTCTTAGATTCATTTTAATTACATAATCGCAATCTGACGATCGACCATTAAACGTCAAGTTGCAGTTGCAATTGCCATTTATGTAGAGGCTATCGCTTAGGTAAGACTATAAAAATCACATAGAAGGAAATCTTAATGCACCATGAACTGAATAAAACTGAACATAATCACGTTTCTAACATTGCCACGAACAGTGAACAGTGATAATCTTCATTCAAACGATGTATTTCGAATTGAATGGTACGTATTGGCAAGCATTATTGAACGTTTTTAGAAAACATTACATAAGCCATAGAAAACCTCTTAGGGGATTAACTTAAAAATATTATTACCAACTAAGTAGCCAGAGATAATCTGACAATTTGCATGCAATTCACAAAATTTCTCTGCAAAACAACTTTTATGAACTTTTATTTTCCTTTGATGGTTTTTCCAAAGACCATTCAATGAAAGTAAATTAAAACGTCAATGACTCTGGCGCTTTTTGTTTTGTCATTTGTCTGCTCAAATATTTATTATTTATTAAAAACGCTGGGAATGACGGAAAGGACGGGCAATTTACGCCTTTTGCTTTCAATGAAAGTTAACGATTTAGCAGCAAACCCCAAACAAAGTAACATTAATTGTTTATTTAACACCAAAAAAAATATTATTTATTTTTTGGCATTTGCTCTTCTCATCATAGACCCTCTGGCTCACACCAACGTCATCGTTGAAGCCAAATTTCAGAGTGAAAAAAAGAAATCCTCATTTATGCTATGCATTTATCATTAGAGGAGTTACTTGCAAAATAAATCCCAAAAGTGCAAACCTATGCGATGCATTGGCTCTTGTGTTAGTAGTGGTGATCTTTTGGAGTTGGAGTCAAGTTGTTGCCACTTCATGTGGCCAACATTGAGTTTGCAAAATTTTTTAATTTTATATGTTTTTAAATTCATATTTTTAGCAGTCTCTTAAAGGAAAATTGAGTTGAAATACTGCTAAGATTGCACTGTACAACAAAAACTGTTTTATACCCTCCACCATAGGATGGGGGGTATATTCATTTTGTCACTCCGTTTGTAACACCACTAAATATTGATCTGAGACCCCATAAAGTATATGTATATATTATTAATCGTCGTAAAATTCTAAGACGATTTAGCCATGTCTGTCTGTCAGTCCGCCTGTCCGTCCGTCCGTCTGTTGTAATCACGCTACAATCTATACGAGTAGTACTTGAGCTAGGCGGCTGAAATTTGGTACATATACTTCTTACATCTGCAGGTATGTTGGCATTGAAAATGGGCAATATCGGCCCAACTTTGGCTATAGCCCCCATATATGGCATCTCCCCGATTTGACTTCTTAACGTCATAGAGACGACAAATGTCAACTGATCGGGCTGAAAATTGGTAACTGGGGTTTATTTATACCCGGAAACATTCACATGAGCAACGGTAGTCATAGGTCCATGTTTTGATATAGCCCCCATACAAAGGTCCCCCTGGATTTGACTTCTTAACGCCACAAAAACCTCAAATTTCAACGAATTGGGCTGAAATTTGGTGTTTATTAGTATCCGTAGCCATTCACGTGCGTTCCATGGTGGAGGGTATATAAGATTCGGCAAGGTCGAACTTAACGCTTTTACTTGTTTATTTTATGATTTTCTCACTGACGAATTGAGCTGAAGATCAAGGGGTTCCTTCTAAGTGTCTGGGAATTTAACACTAATTTTAAATCATAAAATATATAACTCTCATAGAATAATACTAATGAAAAAATCATTTTTCATACAAAATCCCATAATCACTTAATGACAAATTAATACTCACATTAAAAAGATTGTTAAAAATCTTTCCAAAAAAAAGTGTAAACCCCCTTTTCTCCTCACCTCAACCGCCACCTTAAGTTTCTCCTTCACCGAAACTTGTTCTGAAATTTCATTTCGATTTCATCTTATAAATGATTCATAAATGATTCGTTTTCGTAATGATTTAATGTGTGGACGTTAATTTCATTTCATTACATTTGCTTATTTTATTTAAAAATATGTCAGAATACCGCACATAAAATTAAAAAGACACACATGTTATACACTTTTTTGGAGTCGTTTCTTTGTTCCCAGATAAAAAAGATGAAAGTTTGACATTTTTCGCCAAAATAATATAAATGAAACTTTGTTATGATTTTCTGTTTTGTTTTTCTTTTTATAATTTCTTATTTATGTGTCAACATCAGAGAAGACGTCAAGAGATTTTGATACGCAATCTTCATTGGGGTGTAGCCCACTTTGTTGCGGTATTTGATATTTTCACTTGTCTAAAGGTTTCGTTATACTGTCGTATATATGAATGTGATTTCTTCCTAAGCGACATTGCGATATGTTGTCTGTTTTCGTAGCTTAAGTCTTGATTAATTTGGTAAATTCTGGGAATGTAGCTATTTTGTGTACACTCCAGAAGGGAGAATAGATCTGAATCGAATTTTTAACAGATGCTATTTTCAAAATTCATATGTAGTGTAGATCAGTGTGGCATTTTTAACAGATAACATTTTCGAAATTCGTATTTTTTTATGTCAAAAATAATAGGGCGAAAAATATGAAAACATTTTATATATTTATTTTCATATATTTTCTTATTTTCTAATTTTACGGTCCAGGCAAAAGCCGGGCGACAAAGACCATATTGCTTGCAATACTTTTTTTGCGACAGACCAGCGCCCCTGGTGGGAATCGAACCCACGACCCCCAAACTAATAGGCGAGCACACTACCAATTCACCTACTAGTGCGCTCAAAAATGAACAAATTTAGATCATCTCCCAGAGAAAAATAGTTTATCGAATAGCATTAAGGATATTTATATCTATCTCTTCCACTCTTTTTTATATAATCGGGGCCTAGTTGTGCATTAAACTCTGTGTTCCTTGTAGGAAAAAAAGATAATATGGTAAAATATTGCGTGTAGCGTTTGTCACGTCATTCGTACGCGTTTTCGGATAAAAATGTAAACATTTTTGGTAGTTCAAAAGAGATAACTCTAACTTATACATATCGTTTAGTGGTATTTAAGTGTATTTTCGTTACTTAAACATAATTTGTTTATCTGGTATTTGTTACGAAATAATTGATCACAAAGTTTTGTGACGCACGCTACAAAAAGTGGAAGTAACTTTGAAAGTTGAAGTGCGTTTTCGTATTTTTTTACAAATTTTGCATAATAAAGCACAGTAAATCTAATGCCTAAAAGAAAGATGAATATAATAGAATTCTAACATACTTGCAGTCAAAAAATGTAGTTGTTTTTTTTTATAAAAAGTCGCGAACTCTTTGTGACGCACGCAACAAAAAGTGGAAGTAACTTTAAAAGTGAAAGTGTGTTTTCGCAATATTTAGCAAAAGAAAGATGAATAATATAAGAGTATTGTAAAATAACTTATTTGCAGCTAAATATTTTTATCGTTTTTTATTAAAAATCTGTGAACCCTTTGTGACGCATTCTGCGTGACGCACGTTACATTTTTTCTAATACCATATAGATAAACAAAAATTTGTGTTTACTTTAAAAAAAACATTTTTGGTTCACAAGTGAATTTATGAATGAATAAATGTTTATAAATGAATTCGATTGGGCCATCTATGTTAAAGGGGGGAGGGGGGTAACGTTTATAAACTATTTTTCATTTTTATTTAATTTTTTTCTGAATAGAGAACCTTTTAAGATTATTGTGTGAAAATTTGAGGAGAATCGAAGCAAAACTAACGAAGATACAGCAGTCTAAGCAACCGCACCTCATATGTGACTCAGTACATCAGAAAAACTTTTAAAAGTTTTTCCCACACCCCATGTTTTCAAAGAAGGTGCCCCTCATAACTCAAAAACTACTGAACCGATCCTTTTGAAATTTGTAACACTATTTCTTTTCATAATTTGCGAGGTAACGCTGTCGAGTTTTTTTTTTTTCGCAAAAATCGAATTTTTCACTTCAAAGTGTTCCCAAAAATGTAAATTTCGAAAAAAACTCGACAGCGTAACCTGGCTATAACGATTATCTGACTAAATAAATTTATTTTTTTAATATCAGAGTATCCGGTTAAAAAGTTTAACCGTTTCGTCACAAAAAATCATAAAAACGTTTTTTTTATGGTTTTCTCACTGTGGAGTTGAGCTGAAGATCAAAGAATTCCTTCAAAGTGAAGGAAGGTATTTTTGAATAGTCAAGTTTTTTTTTTGCACGAATTAACGTTACACTCCAGATAAAGCTCACATATACATGTTTCGTCCGATTTGGCCCTTTAGTCCTATAGAAGCTGTAGTTTACATCCAATCGTTTTGAAATTAAGCATAGAAGAGTTTATTGATCCATGGACCAACATTGCCGAATTTGAAGAAAATCGGTTCAGATTTGGCTATAGCTCCCATATATATGTTTCGTCCGATTTGGCCCTTTAGTCCTATATATATGTCCAATTCGTTTGAAATTTGACATGGTAGAGTTTATCTATTCATGGACCAACATTACCGAATTTAAAGGATATCTGTTCAGATTTAGATATAGCTCCCATATATATGTTTTGTCCGCATTGGCTACAGAGGCAGAGACGTACCAAATGTAAATTGTGTAAACAAATTTTAGTTGAAGAATATTTTGAATATTTCATTGTTATCCAATCTTACTAGAGTGGTGTAGGGATCGTATTTGAGTGCAAAAATTAAGTGCTTGCCAAAACTCATGGTTGTTAGAGCATAATTGCGACCTGTACTTTGATTACAAGAATACATCTACAGACTGACGTACATACGGACATACGGACATATCTAAAATGATTCAGAAACTGATTCTAAGCAAATCGGTATAATAAATAATGAGTCCATCTCTTCTTATTTTGGGTATTACAAACAAATGCACAAAGTCATAATACCCTGTATCACAGTGTGGTATAGCGGGAAATAATTCGACCGTTTCTTAACCAGACAAAACTTGTCCTACTTTTAGAAGTATTTAGATTGAAATACTGGTCATCTCGGGTATACAAAATTTTTTCCTTTTCTGGACAGACAACAAAATTTGCTTTTTATGAAAAAACAATTAAGAAAGTTCGGTCGTGTAAACCGACTTAAGAATCCCCTCACCTTGAGTCCCAAAAAAATATTCGTAAATGTATTTATTTTTCTTATTTTAATTAAATATTATAAATTTTAATTACATTTAATAACTTTAAAGTATGTACTGGTATTAAAGTTATAAGCTGTTAAACTTAGTTGCAAAATGGTACCAAAAGGGGCGTGCCAGTAACGGCCACTTTTTCCTGGAATCTAATATTGGTTATTAAGTTAGTTATTCTGAATTGTTTAGCATCTAATTATCCCCTCACCTTAGAGAGGAGGGTATATATCATTTGTTACAAACCAAAAGTGTAACACATCGAAGGAGTGATCTAAGACTCTAAGTTTGTTCGGCGGATATCCGTTTCAGGTCATTTTAAGTCGAGTGAGCAATGTCCGTCCGTCCGTCTGTCTGCTGGCTGGTGCGCACGATAGCTCTCGAATTTGGTATGTGGTAACATTTTCTTCTATCTCCGGCTAAGTTTGAAGATGGGTCATATTGGTCAACTCCTTCTAGTACCTCCCCCACAAAGGGTTAACATTTAGTGAAATATTGATAATTTAATAACTTCTATACTACTTATTTGAATCCTCTGAAATTCTACACATGGTATTAGTTTATTTGTCACTATTACCTCGAGAAAAATAGGCGAAGTTGCCACGCCCCTTTTGGCACCTCCCACACAAATGGACCATTTTACGCCAAAAGTTAACAGCTTATAACTTTAATACCAGTGCATATAAATACTTGAAATTTTGTACATTGTAATGCTTTTATCTGTAGTACCTAGAGTCCAGAGAAAAGTGACCGTTATTGGGTCGCCCCTTTTGGCACCTCCCACACAATTGGACCATTTTGTACCAAAAGTTACCAGCTTATAACTTTAATACCAGTACACACTTTAAGTTATTAAATGCAATTTAAATTGATAATAATTTAAATAAAACAAAAAATAAATAAATTTACTAATATTTTTGAGACTCAAGGAGAGGGGATTCATTAGTCGGTGTACCCGACTGAACTTTCTTACTTGTTTTATACCAATTTAATTAAAAGGTTCCATAAGTTTCAAAACATTTTCACAAAAAACAAAAGTGATAATTACACTGTGGAACACAAAAAAAAATAACAATGTTCTGTCAACGGATTCTGATAGAGGGGGTAAAAAAAGACTATACGTGTATAGGCGTTTTGAAAGTTTGCGTATGGTGGTCATTTTAGAAGGGGGATCAATATTTCCCCATTTTATACAATTATTATGATGAATTGGCATAGGAAATCGTGTGATCCTTACATTTTAGGTTTAGGATGTCTTCAGTAACATTACTTTTAACACAACGAGGAACATTTTTGTTAAATATTTTAACCATCTAGCTCTTCAACCTAGGGGCTTTTTTGGTTCTTTTTGTGGAGAAGGGTAAACATCAACCCTTAAACTGGTGTTTAACGAGTCAAAATGTTCTACAAAATTATCGGCCATAAAATTCTACTATAAGTCTCTGAATACAACAAAACTCTAAACTCAACCTAAATGCCAGAAATAAGTCAAAACTTAAAACCCATTTTTAGGTTTAGCATAAATTCGAAAAATGTACGAAATTAACCTAAAAATGGATCTTAAGCTTTGACTTTTTCTGGCATCTATGTTGTTTTGGTGTATTCAGAGACTCATAGTGGAATTTGATGGCAAATATTTTTGTTGAACATTTTAACCCTCTAGCTCTTCAATGTAGGGGCCTTTTTGGTCCCTTTTGTGGAAATGGGTAAAAATCACCCCTAAAACAGGTATTTAACAAGTCAAAATGTTTTACAAAAATATTTTCCATAACGTTCTACTATAAGTCTCTAAATACACCAAAATACAAAACTCAACTTAAATGACAGAAATAAGCCAAAACTTAAGATCCATTTTTAGGTTAATTTCGTACTTTTTCGAATTGGTGATAAACCCAAAAATGGATTTTATGTTTTGACTTATTTCCGGCATTTAAGTTGAGTTTTGATTTTTGGGGTATTCAGAGACTGATAGTCGAATTTTATGCCAAATACTTATATTTTTGTAAAACTTTTTGACTCACAAAACACCTTTTTTAGGGGTTATTTTTACCTTTTACACAAAACCGTCCAAAAAGACGCCTACATTGAGAAGCTATAGGGTTAAAATCTTCTACAAAAATATTTCCCATAAAATTCTACTATAAGTTTCTGAATACACCAAAAGACAAAACTCAACTTAAATGCCATAAATAAGTCAAAACATAAGGTCCATTTTTAGGTTAATTTCGTAGTTTTTTCGAATTGGTGCTAAACCTAAAAATGGATTTTAAGTTTTGACTTATTTCTGGTATTTAGGTTGATTTTTGAGTTTTGGTGTATTCAGAGACTTCCAGTAGAATTTGATGGCAAATATTTTTGTAAAGCTTTTTGACTCGCTGATTTTTACCTTTTCCACAAAAGGGAACAAAAATACCCCCACATTAAGGAGCTAGAGGGTTAAAATGTTTAACAAAAATATTCCTCGTAGTGTTCTAAGTAATGTTGCTGAAGACATCCTAAACCTAAGAATGCCTCATCATAAGAATGCCTCAAAGGGGAAAATATTAATCCACCTCTAGCATGAACTTCATACGTAAACTTTCAAAAAGCCGATACACGTAAATTCTTTTTTTACCCACTCCATCAGAATCCGTTGTCAGAACCTTGTTATTTTCAAAAAAGTTTAATTTTGTTCCGCAGGGTTATTATTACTTTTCTTCCAAATCGTGCTACTTAAGTTACCTATTCTCCAAAAAATGTATCTCTTTATTTGTACGCAGATTTAGTTAAAAAGTTCATTTCGTTTAAGAAAAATTTCCAAAAGCCAATAGTGATTATCATCACTCATCCCAATAGAGTTCAATAGGTTTCTTTCTATAGAAAACGTGTTTCGACTTCCCCTTATTTTGCATGGCTATGGAATCGTGCCAAAACTACAATAACCATGTTTTTTTCTATAAATAGCCATTGGCCATTATTATTATGGCTAATAATAGATTAGCCGATATCAGAATAAAAGTGGTCATCCACACATTAGCCTTTGGCTTAAGTCTTTTGTTTCCATGAGTTAATCAATCTGGATGTCTGATCTGATATGTATGACAACATAATAAGGATTGTGCGTCCATTTTCTTCATTATTATTATTTTTATTATTTATGACATTAACAATCTTCCTCAATTGGTGGCGTTTTCTTTCTTTGTTTTTGTGAAATTCTTCGCATTGTGATTTGCATTTGCACGAATCAGAAGAGCTGTTAATTAGCTGAGCTGTAGTGGTCTTCATAGTATGTATTATGCTAATGAACATTCGCATTGACCTGCTTTGTCGCCACGGCTATAAAATACGTTTTTTCTGCAAATTTAATTTATGCAAAACAGTTTTTATTTTCAATTTTTTTGGCATAGGACTTGTAGACGGACCACTATAATTATTGTTACCTTTTTTCTATAGGTGTTGGTAGAACAATAATGTGGTTTTTGGTTATGCAAGTTTGGCAATTCTCTGTCAAACTATAGTCATTAGAAAAGTGGTACAAATTGGTCCCTTTACATGGGAGGCTAAAGGATGGAGTGGGAATTTCACATATTTTTCTCAAAGTAATAGTGATTAAGTAACATATAGAATGTGTGAAATTACAGAAGATTCGGAAGTAACGGGTTTTCCAATAGGTATGATATGATTTTGAAGTGACGTTTCGGCCATTTGTAATATGTGCTGATCTGTCATTTGTTTATCATTGTATTCAGTAGTGTTTACAACTTCATCATGGAGAGATATACGTAAGAACAACGTTTAAATTATACAGTTTTACTATCAAAATAATCGTTCTCCAATTGGAACTTTTCGTGCGAAAGGTCCATTTTTTTTTAATCCAAAAAACATTTTCGAGTCCACCTACGACCTACGATATTTTAGCTCTTGTTAAGAGCTATATTTTTGCCATTGACCGATTCCCGATCCGACATACCGTTAAGGAGCTAGAGATTAAATAAACTTTCCGTTCACATTTTAAAATGATGGTATGTCCATTGTTTTTTAAATCAAAAAAAAAACACTTTTCAGTCGTCCTATGACCTTGAAACCCATGAGGAATATTTTAGCTCTCGTTGACCGATTGTGGCTACGTGCCACACAGCAAATGAAACTGCGAGAAAAGTTTGGAGATTCGATTATTTCAAGAAATTGTGATATTGAATGGCCTTCAAGAAGTTGTGATTTAACACCATTAGACTATTGCTTGTGGGGTTATTTGAAGTCATTGGTCTTTCGAAATAAACCAGACTCTCTTCAAGCTTTACAAGTAAATTGTCATTCATGACATACGACTTGATTTAGAGGAAAAAGTGCTCGAAAATTGGGTTCATCGAATTCGTTCCTGCAGAAGAGGTCGTGGAGGCCATTTGAATGACGTTTTATTTAGAACTTAAGTGTATTGATTGCACATTTTTATGATGAATCGGCATAGGAAATCGTGTGTTCCTTACATTTTAGGTTTAGGATGTCTTCAGCAACATTACTTAGAACACTATGGGGAACATTTTTGTTGAAAATTTTAAGCCTCTACGTCCTTTTTTGTCCCTTTTGTGGAAAAGGTTACAATTCAACCCCATAACAGGTGTTTAGCGAGTGAAAATGTTATACAAAAATAATTGCCATAAAATTCTACTAAAAGTCTCTGAATTAGAGATGTCAAACGGGATCGTTTATCACAAATCCCGGGATTTTTTCGGTTTTTTTCGGGATCCCGAAATTTTTTGATATCCCGGGATTTTTGGGATAAATCGGGATTTTCGGCACTAATAGGGATTTTTAATTCTTAATAATGTGATATTTCGAAATGGAATACAAACATTTTAGTTCAGTTTTAATTTAATTTGAATAACGATAAAAACAGCTAAAGCATAAAAAACACTAACTTTTGTTAAAAAACACTAACTTTTATTAAAATATTTCACAACATCTTAGCTATGGAATAATTTTATTCCAACTTCAGTTCGTCGTCTGAATTATTATTGACGTTATAATTTTCTATCATTAAACCACGAAAAATATTTTTTTCAACATGAGAAATCAGTTTGACTAATTCCGTTTTTATGAGAATCAAATCGATGAGTCGATCCAAATCAGGGTTTATATTAGGATTTGTTCATAAATTTGAAAGAATAGAATACAATGTTCTTCGTTTTGTGGGACACAAACTCCATTTGTATTTTTGTTTTATGTTTACTTGTTTATAATTAAATTTATGATATAAAGGGTCCGCCATCTAACGTTTTTTTTTCAACTAGTGCTTATTTCGTGAATGGTAACACTTAGCTCATGTCTGATTTGACAGATAATTAGTTTAATCCTACCGCTGAACGAATATGGTTGTGTATAAGCTTGAACAACGCTGGGAAATATTGCGACATTACTTTAAAAATTTTGATTTTCAATTTTTTTTCATATTTGATTTTCATTTGATTTTGATTTTTTCATTTTGATCTTGGCGGGTATGTATACAAGCAAAATTGTCGGATTTAGGGCACAGAAAACCCGCACGCATACATTGAAAAGCCGATACACCCAAAACGAGTCACTGTTTGGTGCGGATTTTGGTCCAGAGGCACGATTGGGCCATTTTTCTTCGAAAATGAGCAAGGAGTGGCTGTTACAGTCAATGGCGATCGTTATCGGGCCATGTTAAACGAATTTTTGTTCACAAAAATTGAAGAGGAGGTTATTGGCAACATTTGGTTTCAACAGGACGGCGCTACGTGCCACACAGCCGAAGCTACACTCGATGTTTTGCGCCCTATTTTTGAAGATCGCATTATCAGCCGCAGAGCTGATGTCGTTTGGCCACCTCGGAGCTGCGATTTGACGCCATTGGACTATTATTTGTGGGGTTCCCTCAAAGATAAGTGTTACGCCGACAAGCCAGAGACAATTGACGCTTTAAAGGAAAATATTCGTGAAGCCATTGGTGAAATACAGCTGCACACAATCGATAATGTGCTTAAAAATGTGACCGATCGTGTAGGCTACTGCATGGCCAGCCGAGGCAGCCATTTGAATGAAATTATTTTCCATTATTAACCGGAAGGATTGTACTTTCAAATAAAAAAAGAAAATATTAAGTAGTTTTTTTTTATAACATTTTCAAAAAAAAGTTATTTGGCGGACCCTTTATTTTGTAATTCTTCTCAAAATTTCTAATTTTTTCACCGGATTTTGTCAATGTTTTGTGATGTTAAAAATTTGCTTCATTAGTTTACATTTCGATAGAGTGTATCTATCTTTCACTTAATATTTTATACGAGACATTATTATTAAAATATTTATTATTATTTATTTTAAAAAAATCCCGGGATTCGGGATTTTTCGGGATCGGAATTTCCCGGGATATTCGGGATTTCCCGTTTGACATCACTACTCTGAATTCACCAAAACACAAAGTTCAACTTAAATGCCACAAATAATTCAAAACTTAAAATCCCTTTTTAGGTTTAGTACCAATTCGAAAAAGTACGAAATTAACTTAAAAATAGATCTTAGTTTTTACTAATTTCTGGTATTTAAGTGGAGTTTAGAGTTTTCGTTTCTTCAGAGACTTATAGTAGAATTTTATGATAAATATTTTGGTAGAATATTTTAACCATTTAGCTCCTCAATCTAGGGGCTTTTTTGGTGCCTTTTTTGGAGAAGGGTAAAAACCACCCCTGTAATAGGTGTTCATCGAATCAAAATGTTCTACAAAAATATTTACCACAAAATTCTACTATAAGTCTCTGAAGAAACTAACAATCAAAACTCAACATAAATGCCAGAAATAATCAAAAAACTTAAAAACAATTTTTAGGTTTAGCTCCAATTTGAAAAAGTACCAAAAATATTCCCCGTAATGTTGCTGAAGACATCCTAAATCTAAAATGTAAGAATCACACGATTTCATATGCCGCTTCATCATAAGAATGTGCAAAAGTGGGAAATATTGATCCCCCTCTTAAATGACCTCCGCACGTAAACTTTCAAAACGCCGATACACGTATATTCTTTTTTACCCCCTCTAACAGAATCCGTTGTCAGAAACTTGTTATTTTTGAAAAAGTTTAATTTTGTTCCAAAGTGTAATTATCCGTATAACTCCACCGATTCATGTATTATAGTTTAGGAGTTATGAGTCATTGAATATCTCGAACATGTAAAGGCCGCAATATACTTTTTTTTTTTAAATTTTTAACAATTTAATTGAATATTTGCGTTTAAATTGTTGAAAACCGTAATAATTCAAAACAAAGCATCTAAATGTATTACATTTTTACAGATTTTCACTCAAAAAAATTTTTTTTCATACGGGTGTGTCTTGGGTATGGAACAAATTTATCTGCACTAAGAGACATTCACCTCAAAAATAAGCGCTGATTCAGAAGTTTATGAGGAAATCATATTAACGTGTTTTCCAATACGGATGATATGATTTGAAGTAACGTTTAGGCCATTTGTAATATGTTATGATCTGTCATTTGTTTTTCATTGTATGCAGTAGTGTTTACAATTTCATCATGGAGAGATATACGCAAGAACAACGTTTACAAATTATTCAGTTTTGTTATCAAACAAGTAAGGAAGTTCTGTCGGGTAAACCGACTTATGAATCCCCTCACCTTGAGTCCCAAAAAATAATCGTAAATTTATTTTTTTGCTTTAATTAAGATATTTTCAATTTAAATTGCATTTAATAACTTTAAAGTACGTACTGGTGTTAAAGTTAAAATCTGTTAACTTTTGGTACAAAATAGTCCATTTGTGCGGGAGGTACCAAAAGTTGCGTCCCAATAACGGCCACTTTTCTCTAGAATCTAGGTACTATAAAAGGATAACACTATACGAAATTTCAAGTATATGTATGCACTGGTATTAAAGTTTAAAGCTGTTAACTTTTGGTACAAAAAGGCCCATTTGTGTGGGAGGTACCAGAAGAGGCGTGCCAATAACGCCCATTTTATATGGACTCTGGGACTATAAAAGCATTACACAGTACAAAATTTCAAGTATTTGTATGTACTGGTATTAAAGTTATAAGCTGGTAACTTTTGGTACAAAATGGTCCATTTGTGTGGGAGGTACCAAAAGGTGTGCCAATAACGCTCACATTTCTCTGGGCTCTAGGTACTTTAACAGCGTTACACTGTACAAAATTTCAAGTATTTGTATTAACTGGAATCAAAGTTATAAGCCTTTAACTTTTGGTGCAAAATGGTCCATTTGTGTGGGAGGTACAAAAAAAAGGGGTGGCCACTTCGCCCATTGAGGTGTTAGCGACTAACAAACTAATACTATATGTGTAATTTCAGAAGATTCGAGTAAGTAGTATATAAGGTATTAAAGAATCAATATTTCACTAAAAGTTAACCCTTAACGACTTAAAATGACCCAAAACGGATTTCCGCCGAACATACTTAGAGTCTTAGGTCACTCCTTCGATGTGTTACACTTTTGGCTCGTAGCAAATGATATATACCCTTCTCTCTAAGGTGAGGCGATAAATATTCGTTCTCCAATTGCAACTTTTCGTGCGCTAAGTCAATTTTTTTGTAAATCCAAAATAAACACTTTCCAGTCGACCTACGAACTTGACACCCATGAGCAATATTTTAGCTCTCGTTAAGTGCTATCTTTTTTCCATTGACCGATTCCCGAACCGACGTACTGTTAAGGAGCTAGAGCAAAAATATACTTTCCGTTCACATTTGAAAATGATGCTGTCCATTTTTTTTAAATCCAAAAAAAAAACTTTCCAGTCGACCTACGACCTTGACACCCATGGGCAATATTTTAGCTCTCATTAAGAGCTATATTTTTGCCATTGACCGATTGTGGCTATGGCCACACAGGATATGAAACAAGTGAATTGTTGCGAGAAAAGTTTGGAGATTCGATTATTTCAAGCAATTGTGATATTGAATGGCCTCCAAGAAGTTGTGATTCAACACCATTAGACTATTTCTTGTGGGGTTATTTGAAGTCATTGGTCTTTCGAAATAAACCAGACTCTCTTCAAGCTTTACAAGTCAATATTGAACGTGCCATTCATGACATACGACTTGATTTAGTGGAAAAAGTGATCGAAAATTGGGTTCATCGAATTCGTTCCTGCAGAAGAAGTCTTGAAGGCCATTTGAATGACGTTTTATTTAGAATTTAATTGTATCGATTGTACTTCACTTTAAATAAATAACTTTTGAATTTCCTTAATAAATATTTACAGGGAAAACCCTGTAAATATTTCATTTACTTTTCAAATCAATGTAATTTTTTTATTAATCTTGCCAGTACTTTTCATTTGAAGCCTTATTTTCGATACAACCTAATGTTTTGCATACAAATGGTTTCAGCGCCAAAAAATTATTAACGGAATTATCATAAAATAACATACAATTCGTGATTCACAATAATATCCGCCATGTACACTCTACATGGGTAATTTAATTCATTTTAACAATTTTTGTTGAAACACATAAACCGCCAATCATGAATGGAGCACCCCTGCTTATAATAGGAAACATTTTTTCAATATTTGTATTGCCAAGTGCTGATGATCCCATCTCAGACAACCTCTTTTACTTTTATTATAGATTATTTTTGAAGACACTAACTAATTAGAAAACACACAAAAAAAAAACAACACATCACAATACGTAACGAAAATTGCAAACATCGATTTAATCTCAATTTATAACCGATAATTGCCAAACGAACAATGAGAAGCGATGCAAACCGAAACCGCATAAGTAGAAACCGACACTCGAGACTTGAAACCTCCAAGACCGGTAATAAATCAAAAAAAAAAACACCAAACATGAATGGTTATATCCGGGGGGTTTAGCAGAGGAGAGTGGGGGCTTGAGTTTTCAGAGGTATTGAGTAAATGTTTTGGTTTTAACAAAAAAAATTTAAAAAAAACACAGACGTTACGGAATATTTTCAGTTCTGCATTCGTTGTACGAAAAAAAACAAGAAGCCTAATGTGCACAAACATTTGAATTTTTTCCACTTAAAGATAATTTGGTAAAATTTTTCAATTGACAAGTAAGCAATTTTAACAGACGAAAAAAACACAGAATATTATGAACATTATAATTTCCACAATTTTCCACTTAGAATTCTCGCAAACAAAGGAAATGCTCCCGAGACTTGTTGGCAAATTAAGGTTTACAGATGCGTAAAAATTGAAATGATGTCATCCATCAGTGGTTAACTAACGACTGACAAAATGAAAAGCTTCTTAAATAAATTTCAACAAGTGAGTCGTTAGTGTTACTCCACTCCAAGTCTTAGTATTATTTTACTCTTTATCAGTCGACATGACGAGAAGAAGAACGAAGACGAATGAAGCATTTACATTTCGTTGATAGCTGATTGGATTATTGGGTGGTAAGTGGTGAATGGTTAGTTACCACATGTCACAAAACTAAATCCGACAACTACCGGTTTTTTAGTTGAATCTCTTGAAACCTTTAAATATGTACATCGGGCATTGTCATGGAATTGGGTAACGATTGGGAAAGATCATTTGATCACCAAACTGTCGAACAAATGTTTTTTTCTGGAATGTCCTGATTTAACGAAAAAGCTAACTCTTCGTTTATGATTGAATTTTGTCTGTTTTTTTATTTTTGTGAAAGTTTTCAAACTTTTGTATTATGTTTCCCGAGGTATCCCGCAAGGTTCTATTAAATTTTTTTCAATTCAAAGCACCAGAGTCAAATAACATATAAAACTTGGCACATTAAAATAGCTTAATTAAGTTTAGCCGTCAATCACTATTCGGCGAATAATTTCAATTATTTGGTTGGTAAATAAAAGAATCGCTAAAAAGAGTGGCCAAGACTAATGCTCTTTTTTATGTTCTGATGATAATGTTTTATAGAAAATAGGTTAAATTTGATGACCAGAAAAACTTTCTAAAGAAAATATTCTGGTGCACACAGTGCGAGGGATAAAAAGAGATATGTAGGTTGTTTTGCAATTTCTTAGCTAACCCATTTCTGTATACACGGAGAAAAATCGCCATTTTTGATATGTTTGAATTGAAGGAAAATATATTTGGAAACGAATTTTTTGAATATTATATACCTGTTAGCAAATAAATTTTATTTAAAAATCATGAAATTTTGTTTGGAACGCATATATTAATATATTAGAACAAAATATATTTGCGCACTGACTTTCACAAATAAAATATGTGTTTACCCACAAACAAAGTTATTGTTTAAGATGTTTTCCAAATATATTTTAATTAAAATTTTTTTTAAAACTTTGCTGAATTTTTCGATTTTTTTAGTTTTTTTAGATTTCGTGTTGAACTTTGTAGTTAAAAATGTCTTTAGCAGCAATAGGCTTTGTTTTACACCAAAAAATTTTAATTTATAAGTATTCCAATTCATCACTTTTTGTCAATTCATCAGTGTAATTTATAGTTACGAAAGATTATGCGATTTAAGTGTTAACTGAATTTTACAAACATAAAATTTATAAACAAATTTTGCTTTGAACTTCTGAAAAATAGAAAACTTGTCTTTAAATTAAGGAACTGGTACATTGCCAAAATACTTAAATACAAAATAATCTTTATTTCCAAATAAAAAAATATTAAATTCCAAATAAAACAATATCCTCCCAAACATATACAATTTGTGTGTGTCAAATATTATATATTTAGGGTGTACCCTAAGCATATGTATATTTCAAGCAGAATATGTTTGAGTCAATATACTACAGAAGCGATTTTTTTTCAGCGTGTACGTATCAACTTCTAATTAAATTCTTAAGGCCGGGTTAGGCAAATTTATCGTAATTTAACTTTAGCGCCGCCGTAACGTTGCCCGCTGGAGCAACCAAAACTTGAAAAACGTGCTGCATCACTCAGACAAAAATACACGGAGCAAAATGGCGTATTTTGATATGTTTGAATCGAAAGAAAATATATTTGGAACACAAATTTTTAAATATTATATATTTCTGAGCAAATAAATTTTATTTAAAAATCAATAAAATTTACTTGGAACGCATATATTAGTATATTAGAACAAAATATACAGTAGAATCTCGAAAAAGTTAAGTCGCGAAAAAGTTAATCACTCGGTTAAGTTAACCGATTTTCAGCGTACACGTTCAGCTCTAAAAAGTTAATTTTTCAGTTAACTTTTCTGAGCTGTTCTTATAAAAGCGTGGAATAAGATAAAAAAGTGGGATGATGATCAATACAATAGTGAAGATGACATTCCGTTGTCAGAATGGATTAATCCAAGTAATGCTTACGACGATACACTTCGAGAAGTTCAATTGTTGATGTCGAAAGTGGGTGATAATGTTGACATCAGTATTGATGACATTGAAAATTGGAACAAGGATCAAATTACGGAAGATAACGATGATTTCGAAGTGTCCGATAATGAAAGCGATGAACTAATTATCGAGCAAGATATTCAACAAGAAAAATTGAGCTTCTCGAAAGCAATTGAAAGCATCAATAACTTGATAAAATGGTTTGAAGACAATGACGATGCAAATCAAGTGGCAGACCTTGTCAATATTCGCACAAAAATGGTCAAGAGCTATTACACAAAAGAAAAAAAACAAAAGCCTCGACTGCTTCTTTAAACCACTCCGCACAAATTAGTACATATGAAGTTTCTGCTCTAGAAAATGGTCAAGAGTGACTGAGAATTTTAAACCAGCCGGTACAAAATAAATCTAAGTTTCCTTTTTGTAAAATTGATAAAACCTAAGTCATTGAAATAAATTTAACGTGTTATTTTTATAAAATCTATGTTTATTATAGTATTTTTTTCTTTTTTGAAAACCTCTTAGAAAAGTTAATATTTCGAAAAAGTTAATTACCCTAGGAACATGTTGGTTAACTTTTTCGAGATTCTACTGTATTTGCAAACTACATTTCTCAAATAAAATATATGTTTAGAAACAAATAAAATTATTGTTTTGGAATTTCTCCAAATATATTTTATTTAAAAAAGATTTTCAAAACTTTTGCTGACTTTTTCAAATTTCAGATTTAATTTTTCGTTGATTTCGAATTATACCTCCCAGTTATGGGTCAAGTTTTAAATCAATCATTTCCAATTTCTGAGTATTCCAAGCTATCATTAGTTGTCTATCCTCCAAGTATTTTATGTTGATCCAACATTATACGATTTCAATTATTATTATTTATTTATTTACGAAGATTAAAAATTTCTAAAAAATTTACTTTGAATTACGGAAAAATTTAACACAGTTTAGGTATTTTCTGAATAATACAAATAAATATTGGTTTCAGAAATAATAGTCCTAAATAAAAATATATTGGGATGTAAACAAAGATTTGTTTAGAACAACATCTCCCCAAATATATAATTTTTGTATGTACCAAATGTTATATGTTTAGAGTGTACCCTAAACATATATATGTTGCAAGCCGAATATGTTTGGGACAATATACTACAGAAGCTATTTTTATTCAGCGTGTAGCAACAATTTAATTTTATTTTATATTTATTTGCTACTAATTTATTATTTTATTTCTTATTTATCATTACTTTTTCAAAAATTTCGCATAAATTTATTCTTTTTTCATTATTTTACTAATTTTGCTTGCAAATCCAAATAAAATTTCAGCAGATTCAGTCGTCCGTTTACGTTTCGTTTCCGTTGGCTAATCGTTTACACTGATTTCCATATGTCAGATTGAATCAGCTGATTGGTTAAGCTATGGGGGCGTTACGGTTACGTTTGTCTAACTCAGCCTTTAGTCGTTTAAACCGTTGTCCTCAAATTCATTTGCCGGTTCACGCATTGTTGCAATGCAAGTCGAGTTCTCGAATATAAATCGATGTTAGGGAAATTTTGCATTGAGACTTATCAAATCAAAAACGAACTTTGCATACGAGTATAGTTGCCAGAAAATAGCCCCTAAATTAACTGGCCATAAAGGGCATTTTTCCCTATTTATACTCTCACTGTCAGCAACTTGTGGGTTTTTGCTCGAACGCTTCTTGTATTCTAGTTTTCGAGATATTGTCGTAACAATATCTGGTATACACATCCGATATCTGAGTACCCCTACATTCAAATCCTATATAAACTGGTCATACGAGGGCAGTCACAAAATTAGCCGACCTAGCAAAGAAAACACAATAGATTTGGGAAAATTTCTCTTTATTTTTCAACCTAATTTCCTTTTAGCTCGATACACTTTTTCCAGTGATTTACACTATCTTCCATACCCTGTTTATCGTAAGAACTGTATAGCTCCTGAAAATAGGCATCAACCGCTACCGCCGAACCTCCCACCACACTCTTCATTGCTGACAAAAATCGAGGGAACTAAATCTAGCGAATAGATGCGTGCTTAAGCATTTCGAAATTTAATTTATTTTCTTTGGTCATCGCAATAATGGATGTGTAAACTGATGCATTGTCTTGATTGTGAGCAAACATGGCCCCCATCTTGCGCACAGCTTTCTCGTCATCAAATTTTCTGTCAATATGAGATGTTTAGCACTTTTTTAAATGCTTATGACTTCAGCTAGCCTACATGAACCTTCAGCCGACGGTCATCCAATACCATTTTGTGGATTTTGTTAACCATTTCTGGCGTAGACACCTCAATTGGTCGACAACTACGGTGTTCGTCTTGACAGCTCGTACGGCCCCGTTTAAACTCTGGCACCCAATATTTTATAGTTGTAAACGAAGGAACAGACTCCCTCCAGAGTGCTCCAATCGAGTCCAAATGTATGACCGACCCCCACTAACTTTGGAGGCCCGACCCACCCATGCCAGTGGCACACCCCCTGGGGGTTCCATACATTTGGACTCGATTGGAGCACTCTAAATGGGTCAAAGTGAGATTTTTTCCGGGATATCAGAATTCGTTTTAGAGGTATGGTTCCTTCGGCAAAGTTTCTTATTTTGACCCCAGAATACGATTTTCACTGAGCAATGGGCGATTTTTAAATCGACCCGCCCTAATGTATAGCCAATATCTATCGATTCATGTGTTGTAGTTTCAGAGTTATAAGCCATTCGATGTCTCAGATTTACATTGAGTCAATTTTTAAAAGCGATGTCTTCTGAATGGGATGAAACTTGCACCAAGCTTAGTCCTATTGAATAGTAGTTATGACACAAAATTACAACGAGATCGGCTAAGGGCTGTCCGTGTTATAGGGTGTTGAATATTGACATTTTGGCCAAACGGATCATCCATATAACTAGCTAGCTATTATATTTAGATAGCTTTGTCCAACTTTTTTCTGATAGCCTCCTCTTTAGACTTAAAAAAATCGCAAAATTATTTTTTTGCGAAATTTAAATACGTTTTTCTGACATTTTTGTAAAAACCCATATTTTTATTTTTAATTTTTTTTTTGCTCAAATCAAAGCTTAGGTTATTTTCTTTAAGAGTTTCATGGTCTATAAGAGTTTATATGGTCTATAAGAGTTTATATAGAGTGATCTAAGTGGAGATACTTTTTTCAATAGCCTTTTTTGACAGATTACGTATGAGTCGTGTCATGTTATTTTTGTTAAGTATTGTTTGGCATTTCATCATTACGCCTGAACAACGTTTACAAATTATTCAGTTTTATTATCAAAATAATCGTTCGCCAATTGCGCTAAGTCCATTTTTTTTTAAATCCAAAAAAACACTTTCCAGTCGACCCACGACCTTGACACCCATGAGCAATATTTTAGCTCTCGTTAAGAGCTATCTTTTTGCCATTGATCGATTCCCGATTCGACGTACCGGAATCATCGGTCCATATTTCTTCAAAAATGATGCCAGTGAGAACGTAACCGTCAATGGCGACCGTTATCGTGCCATGATGCCTGAAATTGAAGCTCGTGATCTCGGCGACATTTGATTTCAACAAGACGGCACATCGCATCAATCAATGGATTTATTGAGAAAACACTTCGGTGACCAGATAATTTCACGTTTTGGGCCGGTCGATTGGCCACCAAGATCGTGTGATATCACACCGTTAGACTTTTTCCTGTGGGGATATGTAAAGTCTAAAGTTTATGCGGACAAACCCGCTTCGATTCAGGCCTTGGAGCGAAACATCACGCGTGCCATTTGCCAGTTACCAGTCGAAATGCTCGAACGAGTCATCGAAAATTGGACACAACGGATGGACCATCTGAGACGTAGCAGCGGCCAACATTTGATAGACATGATCTTCAAAAAATAAATGCCAAAGAATGTTCTTTCAAATGATAATAAACATTCCCCATTCAATTTGAATTTTCTGTGTTTTTTCTTTAAAAAAGTAGGGAACCTCGAAATGGATCACCCTATTGTATAGACGTGTGAAAATAATCCCTAATTTTCAGGCCCCTAAAATGCTATTATGTAAGTCAGCGAACCTTGCTAAAATTTCTGGTTATGTTATAACGGGTTTTCCTATAGGGATGATATGATTTTGAAGTGACGTTTCGGCCATTTGTAATGTGTCATGATCTGTCATTTGTTTTTCATTATATTCAATAGTTTTTATAATTTCAACATGGAGAGATATACGCAAGAACTACGTTTACAAATTATTCAGTTTTATTATCAAAATAATCCTTCTCCAATTGCAACTTTTCGTGCGCTAAGTCCATTTTTTTTAATCCAAAAAAACACTTTCCAGTCGTTCTACGACCTTGACTCTCATTAAGGGCTATCTTTTTGCCATCGACCGATTCCTGATCCGATGTACCGTTAAGGAGCTTGAGCAAAAATAAACTTTCCGTTCACATTTAAAAATTATCCTAAGTCCATTTTTTATAAAAATCAAAAAAAAAAAACACTTTCCAGTCGACCTACGAACTTGATAGCTCTCGTTAAGAGCTATCTTTTTGCCATTGACCGATTGTGGCTACGTCCCACACAGCAAATGAAACAATTGAATTGTTGCGAGAAAAGTTTGGAGATTCGATTATTTCAAGAAATTGTGATATTGAATGGCCTCCAAGAAGTTGTGATTTAACACCATTAGACTATTTCTTGTGGGGTTATTTGAAGTCATTGGTCTTTCCAAATAAACCAGACTCTCTTTAAGCTTTACAAGTCAATATTGAACGTGCCATTCATGACATACAACTTGATTTAGTGAAAAAAGTGCTCGAAAATTGGGTTCATCGAATTCGTTCCTGCAGAAGAAGTCGTGGAGGCCATTTGAATGACGATTTATTGAGAACTTAATTATATCGATTGTACTTCATATTAACTCTTATTGGAAAACCCTGTATATACTATGTTCCTGCTATTGAGTATTTAAGCGCTATTGGAACTGTATTTTACTTCCGATCTTGACAGAAATGAGATTTTTGATTCATGTTGATGAAAATCTTTAGATTATTCGATCCGATCCAATTCTTGGTCTATAGAAGAATACATTTTAAGATTATCGTTTCAGATCTACTTTATTATGATCAACTCCTCCTTGGAATACGCCTGAAATGAGACCATTTTCGCATTGATAGGGAGATGTAGGGTATTATATAGTCTGCCCCGCCCGACTTTCTGTCTTTCCTTACTGGTTTTCATGTTTAATTATTTAATTATCAACATCACTGCCATTGTCAAATATGTGAATCATATAGTATAACAAAAGACTTAAGACACAAGCATTTCGTGTCAAAATTCATGTATGGAATTAGTACCTATATGATATGATTAAATTGTATTTTCTGGTTTATTACTTCAATAATAGTTATGGAGGAATCCTCTATAAATTTAACAAAATTAAAAGAGATGATATAATACTAAACAATCATAATTTATGGGCTTCAATTAATACGTATAATCTCCAAAGCCCAATACTCTTTTAACGGAAGTTCGTGGGAAAATTGTTTGTAAATAAAGTAAACTATTTAACGGAAGTTCGTTAAAATTTTTAAATAAAAAAGAAAGTGGAGGTAATAACAACATTTTTTAACCCGCGAAATATTGCAACTCATATTCAGTTTCATATGGATCCTAAAAAACTAACTTATTTACATTTAAAAAAAAAACAAAGCAAACTATATTTACAGCTTTTCGTAGTGTAATAATTTTGTTATGAATAATATGGCAAAAATGAAATGTTTATACAAAAAGATTAAAATGAACGAAACAAAAAATTGGCAAAAAATAATTCAAAAGCCTTTGGTTATTACTTACTTGCAGCCTGCATTATTAACATGCCAATCACAATGAAATTCATATTGGCTTTGTATTTGCTGTTGTTGTTGCTGTCACTGTTTGTTGTTGTCGGTGTCTTCTGTGGCAGCGGATGACTGCGGTTTAGTTTCCTCTCACAAAGAAGAAATTACAACAAAATGTTGTATTTTTTCGTTTTTGTTTTTTTTTTTGTTATTGGTTTTAAAAATATTTCGTTTAGTTTTTATTAGTTTGTTGGGGGATATTGTTAATTTTTCTTTGTTGGTTATTGCTTGAATACGTGCCAAATTTTTTTATAAAACAAAATGTTTCAATTTCAATTATCTACTGAAACACATGAACAAAGAGCTCTTTCAGTTCTCTGGCCTGAAAGTGAAATTGATTTAATTTTGGTTTTTATTCAGATGAAATCAAATGATTTCACAAAAATCACTCCTAATATTACTTAATGCCATTTAGCTCTAACTTCAGCACATTTAAGGTGAAGATCATTTCGTTTTTGTCTAGAGCGCGTGTTATTTAATATTTATGTCTTTAGTTTTTGTATCTTCTTCATTACAACAACAACAACCACATGATAGATATGTAAATTATTTAGGTTTTTTCTCTTCTTTTGTTTTTTTAGAGTAGAAAATAATTTGTCGTTCCACAAAATGCACGCAGAACCGGTGTGGAATTTTTGGTCGTTCGTTGTCATTGGCATGAAAATAAAAAAAGACGCAAAGTGTCTTCGAAAAGTGTGTTGTTGTACGACTGTGTGTGTGTGTGTGCGTGCGTGTAAAAATAACAATCAACACTCTCTCTTTCCAAATGTGGTATGAATGTGTGAAAGCACCCTACACTTGATCAGTGTGGGAGCAATGGATATACATAACTGCTGTAATTATTCGAAAACTATAGTAAATTGTCTGATGTTTCCATGTTACGACGGAAGACCAAAGGTCATGACTAATATTGTACAAATATGTACTCGCATATCAAACATTTTGTAAGATTTTAAACAGATTTATAATTATAACGCTGGACAACAATTTGAAACAATTGCGAAATGTGACAAGATGAGATAATATTGGAATGAATACTCGTATACTCGTGGAGTCATCTACTCTATAGTAGACGACTCGTGGAGTCATCTACACTACAGTAGACGACTCGTGGAGTCATCTACTCTATTGAAAACGACTCATGGAGTCATCTACTCTACAGTAGACGACTCGTGGAGTCATCTACTGTATAGAATCATCTACTCTATATTAGACGACTCGTGGAGTCATCTACTCTCTAGTAGACGACTGCTGGAGTCATCTACTCTATAGTAGACGACTGGTGGAGTCATCTATTCTATAGTAGACGACTCGTGGAGTCATCTACTCTATAGTAGACGACTCGTGGAGTCATATACTCTATAGTAGACGACTCGTGGAGTCATATACTCTATAGTAGACGACTCGTGGAGTCATCTACTCTATAGTAGACGACTCGTGGAGTCATATACTCTATAGTAGACGACTCGTGGAGTCATATACTCTATAGTAGACGACTCGTGGAGTCATCTACTCTATAGTAGACGACTCTTGGAGTCATCTACTCTATAGTAGACGACTCTTGGAGTCATCTATTCTATAGTAGACGACTCTTGGAGTCATCTACTCTATAGTAGACGACTCTTGGAGTCATCTACTCTATAGTAGACAACTCTTGGAGGCATCTATTCTATAGTAGACGACTCTTGGAGTCATCTACTCTATAGTAGACGACTCTTGGAGTCATCTACTCTATAGTAGACGACTCTTGGAGTCACCTACTCTATAGTAGACGACCATTGGAGTCATCTATTCTATAGTAAACAACTCGTGGAGTCATCTACTCCATAGTAGACGACTCGTGGAGTCATCTACTGTATAGTAGACGACTCGTGGAGTCATCTATTCTGTAGTAGACGACTCGTGGAGTCATCTACTCTATAGCAGACGACTCGTGGAGTCATCTACTCTATAGCAGACGACTCGTGGAGTCATCTACTCTATAGTAGACGACTCGTGGAGTCATCTACTCCATATTAGACGAGTCGTGGAGTCATATCATTAGATTACTCGTGGAGTCATCTACTCTATTGTAGACAAAATACTGGTTGTTACGGAAACAAAAACAAAAGACTTAAGACACAAACAATTTATTTCACGCCAAAGTCGTGATTCAGAGAATTGTTATATGGACTCGTGTAATTTCCTAAAACCCAAAAATTAAATTTTTTAAAATTTCAAATCCACAAAAATTTGGGTATTTTTTTTAAATAAATGAGATCTTACTTTACTATTTAGCAACTTTTGATAAACTTTTTAGTCAATATTAAAATGCATATGTTAATATTAAAATTTCTGACCCTATATGAGAACAACTGGTCATAGATTTCGCAAAAAATACTGGTTGTTGCATATTGTTATTTGAAAGGAAAACAAAAGACTTAAGACACAAACAAGCTTATTTTATGCCAAAGACCTTATCCAATATCTATTAAGATAATTAAAATATGGACTTGAAGTCCATAAATCTACAACCTTTAGAAAAATCTATACTTAAAAAGTTTGTTTTGTAAATAAATTTATATTTGGTTTAAAATATATTTATAAAATGTTCCTTCACTTTATATGATTCCCGATTGAGCTTAGAAGCCCAAAATATATTGAAAAAATAGCTCTAGCAAAAAAAAATACTGGTTGTTACGGAAAGAAAAACAAAAGACTTAAGACACAAACATTGTATTGCAGGCCAAAGCTGTAATTCAAGATCTATTCAGAGAATTGAAATATGAACTCGTGGGATTGTATGTTGTTGGGGATCTCAAGATACATGTTTAGTTAGAACAACCTTTTTAATATTTTCTCAAAATTAATTTCAATTTATAAATATATTTGTATAGGGTTCTTTTGCAGGCGACTTCAGCCATGACGATCGATCAATGGTTGTGATATATTTGTTTAAAGTAAAAGTGGACACAACAACGAATCACATATCAATGGACAGAAAGAGCTTGTTTGTGTGTATGTTTGTAGTATATATGTATTGAATTTATACCGTTGCGGCAGTAGTACGTTGTATTTTTGGACTTTTGAATTTGTTTTTGTGTTTTCTGGGTTTTTTTCTGCTTCTTCTACTTCCAACATTGACTTGGCCAAGACAAATGGAGTTAAGCTAAATATAGCAAGAAGAAGAAGAGAAAAACAAGAGCTATAACCACCAGCTCATGTGTTGATGAGTAATATGTCATGCGTTACAGGTGGGTTTGACCGTTGTCAGAGACAACGGTGTAATCTATTTTATGATGTTTTTTTGTTGTGTGTGTTTTAATAACAACAAATTAAGTTAAGTTAATAAAATTTTCACACAAACAAACACCGTGATATTACATAAATAGATTGCAAATTAATTATATGGAAAACAATGTTAAAATTACATTAGAAAACAAACAAACAAAAAACGCACAGATGTCATAATCTTTCCAAAAACAAATTGAAGTGGAAAAAAATGGCTAAGTCATCTCAAGATTTGTCACAGACCAGAGATGTTATTAAAAAATCTTTGAAGTGTCGAAAGAGGGAAAAAGATTCAGTAAGTTATTAAAAATCTCTGCGATGGAAGAGGAGGGAAGAAGATGCGGCCAATTTGCCTGAATGTTTTTGGCTATAAATTGCTCCTATTATTGACTTTATTAACTATTTAATAGACAACTTTTAACACTTTTTCTTTCAATTAGCATCGCACGAGTTTGGTGGTCGTTTTGTATTTGTATTTTAGCCGTTCAAAAACTAAAGTAAACAATTTCACTTTTTTATGATTAGTAACTTTTTCTTTTTTTCGTCAAATTGATTTAAGGTGTTTCACTTTTGTCACAGCAATTTAATTGATTTTTGCGGTATTTTTCTGATATATTTTTTTTAAAATTGCTTAAATCAATTTTTTTTGTTAACAATTTTTCGAAGGTTATTATATTTTTTTCTAAGGCAATGCTTTTATTTTATTTTGATGTTGTTTAATTCTGATTTCTTGTTGTTGTTCCAACCATTTTGTGGCAGTAACTAACAAAACTCTTTCGTTTATTTATGTTTTTTGGTTTTGGTAATTTTTATTAAAACTCTATAACGAGTTTGTGTGTTTTTTTTTTGTCTTCGATTTTCATTCCACCACACACCAGCAATTCAAAAACGTTCAACTTTACGCTTTTGATTTTGTGATTTTGTTTTCGTAGTAACTAATCCACGACGACGACAATGTTAAACTTGAAGAAAAATTTCAGACGGTTTACCGCTTCTTTAGTAACGCACAAGTGGTTTGGTTAACGTTTAAAATGAAACTAAACTAAAACTCTTTAAAACACCTTTAAGGCTTGTGGTGTGTGCGGCGCGCACTGTGCATGGGCGGACGGACAAACCAACAGTCATATGCGTTGCTTCTTGCTCCAAACACTCTATAGGCATTGCTTGCCATTCATTCCTCATTACTTTTGCTCTCTTAGACTACCGGAATCTCTCTTTTTCTCTTGAAAGAAACAAAAGACCGTTTAAAAAATCTCTATTTTAATTTTGTTGTTATGTTTTCCATTTATCGTTTTAGTACTAACAACAAAATTATTTGATTTTTGAATAACTTTGAATATAATACAATATATTTTCAAGGCGCCCTCGTTTAATAGCTTCTGATGTTTCATGTTTTTTCTTTTTTGCTTTTTGGCAACTATAAGGTTCGATCACCACCTCAATGTTCGAGGAGGCGAGGGGTTCGTTCAGCTGTTACTCCCTTCCCCTTGAATAAAAAAGCGGTGATATGTGATGTCCGTCCGTCCCATTATTCAGTTGTTGATAGTTTAATTTCTTGGTTTGATTGGTAATTGCAGGTTTACCCACCCATTCATTGATAAAAAAGGTTAGTCATTGTTTTGTTTTAACAGATTTTGGAAATTACTTTGTAGAATTGGGAAACTGTAATTTGAATATTTATAGAATACTAGCTGACCCCAGCACACGTTGTCCTGCCCGTCCTGTTTGGGATTGTTATTCATTGATATTTCATTAAAAAATCATACATCCCGAGTTTCAAGAAAAAATCATCAAAAAATATATTGGCCATATGCCCACTACAGCGCCGCCGTCTACCGGTTAGAATCATACATACAAACTATTATCAAGACAAACCATGCATACATTTTAAATTTCAGTCAAATCGCTCTGGAAATGCGAACTTTGCAAATAACTTGACCACTACGCAATTTATTGCGGTGAAAATAATTCTAAAACACAATTGACCCCAATCTTCAGCCCATTCGCTTCTATGGTTTCGGAGATCATGCGTTACTAACAAACGTACAAAGGATTTTATATATAAAGATATATTAGAATGTGGATTTTTTTATTGCAGCGGGATATAAAGCACTGGTAATATACAAATGTATTTAATTATTAAAAATAGTCAACAACAAAAAAAGTCTGCCTCCTTTTCAGCAGGTTGGTAAGGGAGAAATGTAGTATGATTTCCCCACCGACTTTCCTCAATCTCCTATGATTTTGTATCTTAACTTACACAGTATAACACATGATTTTGGGACTCAATTCTGAGAATTGGACATGCCGCAAAAATAAGAACTTCTGCATCATTCGTTTAGTCAAGTTGGCTCAATAAATTTGCTCAATGTAGATTTTTGGCACTTTTTCTGGTTGACGGCAGCATGACGCGTGCATTGGCCCTTCACCATTATGTGTAAAGCGTAGTCGATGGTACGCGATTCGTGTCATCAAATTTTATCAGAACTGCACGATCGTGTATTCATCGCTTATGTCTAAGTCTTACGCCAAAAAAAATTCTACACTGCAAATATTTTGCTATTGACCGCGATTTGTTTGCAATCGCGGCGATGAATCGCCCGCGAGCTCTCATGCGATTCGTCAAAAGGTTCGCCTGTGTGCCTGTGGAGATTCGCGAAAAGCGAATCGCATTTGGCTAACCGCTGGCGATGGTCCATTTGTATGGGAGGTACCAAAAGGGGCGTCATCTCAAGATGATAGCGACGAAGAACCTAATACTATGTGTGGAATTGTGAAAGATTCTGAGTAGTAGTATATAAGTTATGAGATAATCAATATTTCACTAAATGTTGACCCAACATAGTCCATCTTTGACCTTAGTCAGAAAAAAAAATATTGACACATACCAAATTGAAAGTCAATCGGTTAATCCTGTCGAAAGTTATCGTGCGCACTAACCAGACAGGCTGACGGATTTTACCCAAAATAGATTTCTTAGGTTCTCTTAGGTCACTCCATCGATGTGTTACACTTTTGGCCCGCTGCATCTGATAAATAAGTATACCCTTGTTCGCAATATTGGGGATATAAAAAACAGATTTTGTTGAAATTTCTCTTATTTTAATTTCTACATTTCTTTAAATAGGCAGTCTTTTCTTGGCTAGGATGCTAGTTTTCAAAAATTGGAACAAACTAATATTTTTAGTGATTTTTATTTAATTTTTATGCAATTTTTGGGTCAACCTAAAACTTTTTTGAAAAAAATCAAATTTTTTTGAATAGTAATACTACAGTTTCTAAACCACGGGTGATTCATCACACTCATGATTTATAATGTAAAATAAAACACATAAATCTGAAAGTGAACTTTAAATTTTTATTATCGGTTAAAAGAACAATTTATGGCATATACTGTTTGAAAATGATATCATGTAAATAAATGTTGGCTTTGACCAGGGTTACCAGACGTCCTGCTTTGGGAGGACATGACCTCCTTTTTAACCAGTGTACTCCCGTCCTCCCTCCTTTTTCAAAAATGATGGATTTTTCCTCCTTTTGTCCAAATTAAAAATTTTCACAAGCAGTAAACCTCCACATGAATTGTACTCGCAACTACTCTTAGTACAAAGTTAGTACATACTACAATAATTGAGCTCGATGACTGAAATTTGGTACAGATACTTTTTATAGCTGCAGGTCACTTGGGATTGAAAATGAGCAATATCGATCAATTTTTAGCATCTTCTGTCCGATTTGACTTATTAACGCCATAGAGACTGCAAATTTCAACTGGTCGAACTGAAATTGGTCACTTGGCTTTTAGGTATATACAGAACCCTTCAGACTAACAGTGGTCATGTTTTGATATAGCCCCCACACAAAGGTACCTCAAGATTTTAATTCTTAACGCAAGAAACTCAACAATTAATTAAAAGAATAAAAAACAGTTGACATGCTATCTATGGTGTAGGATATGCAAAATTAGGCTTGTCACATCTTAATGCCGCTTCACTTATTTATTATAATTGACACCTGAAAATACTGGAGCTAGACCCACTTTAAAGTACACTGATTGTCTGTATGTCTATTTAAAATTGTTCCCTAAGTACAGGTCGCACTGCCATTCCGATCTTGCTGATATTTGACAAAAGGGCTTTTTCATACCTGGGAAGCAATTGGTCAAAGTCGGTTCAGATTTAGATATAGGCCCTATATAAATTTCTTTCCGAATTGGCCTTTTAGCGCCACAGAAGCTTTTTCATATCCAATCACTTTGAAATTAAGCAGGATGGAGTTTCTTGATCCAAGGGCCCATATTGTCGAATTTGTTGCAAATCGGCTCAGATTTAAATGTAGCACTCTAGTACAACCCTTGCCAAATTTGAAGAAAATTTGTTCAGATTTAGATATAGTCCTCCGATTTGGCATCTAAGCGCTATAAAATACAAGTTGTTGTACAAATCATTATCATAGGAAATTGTATTTTTTAAATGTCCTCCGAAAGTTTCAAACTCTCTTTGTAATTGTTACAAATGTCCTCCTTTTCTAACACAAAAGTCCTCCTTTCCGAACCAAGGTTATGGTAACCCTGGCTATGACTACGTCTGAGGTGGTCCATTCGGAAGGTCCAATTTTGGGCGACTCATTCGAGCATAGCAACTGGTATTTCGCAAATAACACGAGTAATATTGGCTTCCAAAGCCTCAATCGTAGCTGGCTAAATCCTGAAGACCTCAGACTTTACATATCAACAGAGAAAATAGTTCATATCGCACGATCTAGGTGGTCAATTTACCAAACGTAAAATTAAGTGCTCACCGAAATGATTTCTCAACGAGGACATTGTTTCACGCGCTTTATGGCTTGTTGTGCCGTTTTGTTGAACCAGAGCTCACCGAGACCATGCGCTTGAATTTCAGGAAGCACATAGTCCGTTAACATAGTGCAATAATGGTTACGATTGATGGTAAAATTCCGATTTTCCTCATTTTTGAAGAAATATGGACAAATGATTCCACCAGCCTATAAACCACACAACACCACGATCTCTACGTGGTGACTATAACATGTCCCAAACATATCTAAATGGATTTTTGTTGTGATGAATTCTTGTCAAAATGTAATACAAACTGCAAAGTTTTAGCTAAATTTCTTAATAAATTTGGAATTTATGCTTAAATAAACGTATTTCGGTTCGACCTCTGGGGGTATAATGGCAAAATATGAACCAATTTTGATAATTTTATTGAAATTAATTATTTTCCAAAACGGCCAATTTCATACCATAAACGTTTTCAAACATTAGCAAAGAATTTTGAGACAGAGAAACAGTAGTCTGTATGCAAGCGAATAAGGAAGCAAAAAGCATCTATAGTGTTTTCTAATAAGAACACAGTTTTAATGATCTTTCAGTGTCAAAACGCTAGTCGAAGTCAACATTTTCATCATCGTAAAGTTCACTTACGTGCAACGTTTGGAAATCATTAAAAGTAAATTCTGAGTCGGTGGTCGCAACTTTAAGAGCGCTTACTCCAATTTTCGGCCGTAATAATCGTCGCACCCGATAGGCTGCGCGTGCTATAGTGGATAAATTTGAATTCAAATTTTCACTTTTGGATATTCTGGCGCCAAAGAGACGCCGTACCGCTCGAAGCGACGAAAATATCGCAAACGTAAGTGTATCCGTTCATAATGAGCCAAATCAGTCGATTCCACGTCGTTCTCAGGAGTTGGGCATCTCTCAAACCACACCGTGGCGTATTTTGCGAAAAGATCTTAGCCTTCATCCTTATTAGATCAAACTAAAGCCACTTGATCATTTGAAACGCCGAAACTTCACCGATTAGGCTCTGGCAAAGTAAATGTTATGTCCTTAATGGAAAACCCGATATTAGGAAATTTAATGGAAGTTTTTCACTTACTAGAACAAAATTGACACAATTGCAATATTTTTTTAAATATTTAGTTGCAAGAAGGCCTAGTTGTTTTGCTAATTAGAATTTTTGTCACCGTTCCTTAAGTGTATAAATATTTTGTCTTTTCTCAAGTTCTAGGATATGTATGTATGTTTTAATAAAACTCAAACTCACATTTTAATTCACATTTCACAACTAATTTACTTAGCTCAATGTTTAATTAGCTCAATGTTTTTAAAGAACTTTTGCCACTTGTTGGATTTTCTCAGCGGTAATTTTGATTGGCATCCAACTCTACTACCAGGATTAGTGGCGCAGACGTATCGTATCGCTGAACGTGCATGCACTTACGTATGTTTCTGACATATGGTTATCGGTGAACGAAGAGATTAGTTGGAAAAAACCACGTTACGTGGAACCAAACATTGACGTTACTTAGTAGAGTAATTCCACTAAGACCGATAAGAAATAAATTGATCGGTCTGTTTTTATTTTTTGCAATTTACAGGTGTGCAATAAAAAATTAGCGGTTAAATAAAATGTATACACAATTATTAAGGAATTTAAGAAATATAAGGTGAGCCAGACGACAACGAATTAAAATAAACTAAGAAAATATCATTATTTTAAACGGAACATCGTCAACAACACCATCGCCTAGATCAATGATCCAGAATTTCTTGGTTACATAAACGCATACACAACAGTAGTTCCAGTTAAGACTGTATAATCAGGAGACTGTATAAATCAGAAACAGATCAGAAATTGTACGGTTTTTTTTGTTGACTTCTGCCATGTCACAAGTGATGGACGAGATCGATGAACGAGAATGTATGGTATCCCTCTCATAACCCACGAATTGCTAAAATCGAAGCCAAAAACAACTCCTATAGTCTGGTATAATATGACAATATAGCTATATAGTAGATTCGAGTAGGTTTGGATTGAAAATAGACCATTCAGACAAATTGTTATACCCTCCACCATAGGATAGGGGTGGACACTCAGTTTGTAACACATCTAAATATTGATCTAAGACCCCATAATATTCATTTTGTCACTCAGTTTCTAACACCTCAAAATATTTATCTGAGACCCCATAAACATATATGTATATACTTAATCGTAGTAAAATTCTAAGACTATTTAGCAATGTCCGTCCGTCCGTCTGTTGTAATCACGCTACAGTCTACAATAATTGAGCTAGATAACTGAAATTTGTTATAGATACTTCTTATAGCTGCCGGTAACATGGGATTGAAAATAGGCAATATCGGCTAATTTTTTGATATAGCATATCCCCGATTTGACTTCTTAACGCCATAGAGACTACAAATGTCAACTGATCAGGCTGAAAATTTGTAACTAGGGTTTATTTATACCCGGAATTGTTCACACGAACAACGGTAGTCATACGTCAGTGTTTTGATATAGCCCCTCTACAAAGGTCCCTCTAGATTTGACTTCGTAACGCCACGAAAACTTCAACGAGTTGTGCTGAGATTTGGTATAATTAGTTTTATTTACATGCGATCCATGGTTGAAAGTATACTAATATAAGATTCTGCATGGCCGAACTTAATCCGTCTTCACTCGTTTAATATTCCAACAAGACGCCGAAACTTCCTTTAATTTTGTTCTTGCGAACAGAGACGTACTCGTATGAATTTAGTTTAAATTGATCAGAATGCAAATTTTCCAATATGAGTTTTATTTTGCATAGAGATATTCATACGAAATAAATAAATATGATTCTCACAGGTACAACAAGTCTTGATGCAACCCCCTTTATTTAACCTGTGTTCCGAAATTCTTCACCATTCCCTTCAAATTTAAGTTATACATCTACAAAGCCATCAAGCAAATCTATGTATTTTAAACAAATTCTTATCATTTTCAGATGCTACTCGGCTAAAGCTGCCCCCAGCATTCGACCAATCAATAAAATCCTTATAGCAAATCGTGGTGAAATTGCATGCCGTGTTATAAAGACTGCCCGCAAATTAGGCGTTCGTACAGTAGCCGTTTACTCCGATCCCGATGAGAAATCATTACATACACAATATGCTGACGAAGCATATCGTGTGGGTGAAGCTGCCTCGGCTTCTTCATATTTGCGCGGTGAACGCATTATAGAAATTGCCAAAAAGTCCGGATGTCAAGCTATTCATCCCGGTTATGGCTTTTTATCCGAATCCGTTGAGTTTGCTGAATTGTGTCAGAAGGAGGGAGTTGTCTTTATGGGACCTCCAAGTTCGGCCATACGTGATATGGGTATTAAAAGCACCAGTAAACACATAATGGATGCCGCTGGTGTGCCCATCATTAACGGTTATCATGGTGAAGATCAATCGGATGAGTGTTTGCAGGCAGAAGCAAAGAAAATTGGATTTCCTTTAATGATTAAGGCTGTCCGTGGTGGTGGCGGCAAAGGTATGCGTATTGCAGACAAACCGGAAGATTTTATGGATGCTTTGAATTCGGCTCGTACTGAATCACAGAAATCGTTTGGCGATAGCTCGGTGTTGTTGGAACGATATGTACGTTCACCACGTCACGTGGAAGTGCAAGTGTTTGCCGATCAATATGGAAATGCTGTGTACTTGTGGGAAAGAGATTGTTCGGTGCAGAGACGTCATCAAAAGATTATTGAGGAGGCACCAGCGGTAAGTAGGGAATAAAGCAATGATTTTCTATTATTTCTTGTTCTCGTACTTCTCACTATTAAGACGAGGAAGAAAGGGGATATGTACATGCCATCAAACTAGTTTTTATCTATGTACATATTTCATGAAGAACTGTTTTTTTGTTGGAAAGTTAAGACGAAATTGAAAAGCGAAATTTCGCAATTGCTTTCCTTTACATACCTGTATTTTAATTTTTTGGAAAACGTTTACCCTTGTTTCTCATTTCTTAGCCCGGTCTGTCCGAGGAACTTCGCCGTGAATTGGGAGAAGCCGCTGTGCGTGCCGCTAAGGCTGTTGGTTATGTTGGAGCCGGTACCGTTGAATTTATTATGGATAAAGAAGATCTTAGCTTCCATTTCATGGAAATGAATACCCGTCTTCAGGTCGAGCATCCCATTTCCGAAATGATTACCGGTACCGATCTGGTGGAATGGCAAATCCGTATTGCTGCCGGTGAACCTCTGCCTGTGACTCAAGAACAAATCACCCGCAAAGGTCATGCATTCGAAGCTCGTATTTATGCCGAAAATCCTCGTGGAGGATTCTTGCCCGGAGCAGGACCTCTGCGCTATTTGGCTACACCTCAGGCCACAGATTTGGTGCGTGTTGAGACCGGTGTTAGAGAAGGTGATGAAGTTTCGGTACACTACGATCCTATGATTGCTAAACTGGTGGTATGGGGTGAAAACCGTGCCCAGGCCCTCAACAGTTTGATAGCTCGTCTAAGCGAATATCATGTAAGTACAATTCTATAAAATTGTACTTTTTTCCTTGGCTATAAATTGTTTCGTTCTTCCCAGATCACTGGCCTTGAAACCAATATCAATTTCCTTATTGATTTGGCTTCTCATCCAGAATTCCAGGCTGCCAATGTTCACACCGGTTTCATTGATCAGCATTTCGATACCCTTTTCCCTGCAATCGAAATAAAAGATGATGATTTATGTAAGGCGGCTCTCTCCTTGGTCTTCAATGAATTCCAGGCTGGCCAAACCAACAGTTTGAGCAGCAGTGATCCTTTTGCTGCTTCACCTAATTTGCGTTTAAATTACGATCTAATTCGCCAATATCAACTTAAGGCCAACGATAAAACCTATCAAGTCAATGTTAAATACAACTCGGAGTCTTTGCAAATACAAATCGATAATGGTTCTTGGTATACGGTGAAAGCAGATCGTATTATGGATGGAGATCGTTTGAAAATCCGTTCAAATATTGCCAACAATATTTCCACTTATAATGCCCACATTGATGAAACTGAGGTCACTGTATTTTTGGATAATGGCAAAATTACCTTTGAGTTGGTACAACCGAAATTCCTCAATGCTGCCGCTGATCAAATGGGCAGTGCCGGCTCTAAGGTTATTGCTCCCATGCCAGGTGTTTTGGAAAAGGTTTTGGTCAAACCGGGTGATCACGTTAAGAAGGGTGACAATTTAGCTGTTTTGATTGCCATGAAAATGGAACATATTCTCAAAGCTCCCAAGGATGCAGTTATTAAATCAATTGGTGGCACCGAGGGTTCCAATGTGGCCAAGGAATCTGCCGTTATTACTTTTGAAGAAGATGAAGAGCAGAAATAGAGTGTATATATGTTAAAGCGTGGGATTACAGTTTCAGTTCCAAGTACCAGAGTAAAAATTGCATTTATTTATTTTTCTTAAAAAGGGAAAAAATTACTGTGTACTGACTACTATTATTATGTGTATTTAATGTTGCATTTATTTTTTCTATTATTTTATTGCATATTAAGCTTAATGTTTAAACATGTATTATTGTTAAAAAATGTATAAATAAAAATCCTTTACATAGGAGGATGTATTTGGCGAAAATATTGGAATTTATTTTATTTAGTAAGGTTGTTTGCAATGACTGTGTTAATGTAAGGGAATTAGAAAAGATTCATATGGAAAGATAATGGATCTAGTAATAAAACCTTTGGATCTTCAACTATTTATTATTGCGATTGCCACGTGGATATGACAGTCGAATAATCATTCTCATTGGGAATTGCATGTGCTGCCTCCCATCTCACGGCCTCCAAAATAATTTACTCTCAAAAATTATTGAGACAGCTCCACGTAATGGACTGTAGAAGATTCCATAAAATCCCGACAATGCTAATAAAGTAAAAAATCCTTAATCAGCTATAATTCTTGGGTCAGAACTATAAGATACAGTTCTTCCCCAAGAAGGAGTATTAAGGCAATATCAGCCAGAAACTTGTCCTCACAAAATTTATCTGGTCCCTTCAGGAAGAAGTTCCACATGTGTCCAGGTACCTGAGAAAATAATGAGACGCTTGTCTTCGATAGATGCCTAAAAGATACATATGATGAGGGAACTATCCCCTAGAATGTTATAGGTTGTACCATTTGTTACATTTTAGGGGTTTCTCTCTTATCGCTATTGTGCAAATTCACATTAAGTTATGCTTCAGATAGGAATATGACACAATTCTCCACCAGAAACATCGCAGAAACTTGCTATGATAGAGTGTTCTCTTCAGATCTGGAAGGATTTTCTACTACCTTTTGGATTTGGAAGGGAACAAATTCCGTGTGGAATTTTATTCCCGATAAGGGTGAACATTATTTTTCGGACCCAATTTTATAGGCCCTAAGACCTACTGAAACCTCTTTTTATATATTTTTCTCCATATTTGGGGTATTCGGCATTTGCTTTCGTTTGAGTATGATATTGACTATGTCAGTGACCGGGTCCTGAGGGACCCATGGGTCCAAGGGCCAAATTTTAGCACTATTTTCGCAACTTTTGGAACAAACTAAAAGAGATCGGCTACTTTTTAATTTTCGATATACTCCCATAGAGTTCAATTTAGCAATTTATGGCATTTTCTTTCGTTTGAGTATGATATTGACTAAGTCAGGGACCGGGTCCATTTTTTGTTCCTGAGGCCCCTGGGAGCCCCAATTTTGAACACTATTTTATAACTTTTGGACCATAAAGTGCAATGGGTGTTTCTTTTCTTCGTTCCCACAGACCTATGTTTGAGATGACTTTTGGCCAGAATATTTTTAAGATCTTTCTCGACGATCTGAAAAGCTGAATCGCTTGCAAATCTATACCTGGGTTTTTTTCAAGTTTCGCTTCCATATAATCCGAGACCCCATAAAGTACATACGAGTATATATTCATAATCTTCGTAAAATTCTAAGACGATATAGACATGTCCGGCCGCTACAATCTACAATAATTGAGCGAGTTGACTGAAATTACAGGTACAGATAACTTGCGATTGAAAATATGCAATATCGGTCCAATTTTTGATATAGCTCCCATATAAAACATCTCCCCGATTTGACTTCTTAACGCCATAGAGATCACAAATTTCAACTGATCAGTCTGAAAATTGGCAACTATAAATAAACACTTTATTTATACCCGGAACCTTTCGCACCTTTTTAATCACCCGGTATTTCGGTAGCTGTCACTTTTAAAGCTTTTATTCTTTGACATTTGACAAGTAGAAACTACGCCATTACTAAAATACGATACACGATTCAACAACGCATTGAAATTATTAAAATTCGAAAATCATCGAAAAATCATCTTGACTGATGAGGCCAATTTCCACCTCGGTAGCTAAGTCAACAAGCAAAATTGTCGCATCTGGGGCTCGGAAAACCCAAAAGTTATTGTTGAGAAGTCTGTCCATCCTCAACGTGTGACTGTTTGGTGCGGTTTATGGTCCGGCGGGGTCATTGGACCGTTCTTTTTCGAAAATGATCAACAGTTACGGTAAATGGATTGCGCTATCGAGAGATGATTAATGATATGGTCGGAGTTGGATGGTATTGATCTGGACAACGTTTACTTTCAACAAGACGGCGCTACGTTCCACTTAAGTAAAGAAACCATTGCTCTGTTACGGAAAAGTTTCCGGACCGTGTTGTCCCTCGAAGAGGTGATCACAATTGGCCACCGAGATCTTGTGATTTAACACCTTGCGACTTCTTCCTTTGGGGCCACGTGAAAGATAAGGTCTACGCCAACAGTCCAGCGTCGATTCAAGACCTAAAAGATAGAATTCGTGAGGCTATCGAGGGTAGCCACTTCGCGATTTGGCTATGGAAAATTTCATGAAAAGGATATGGTCCTGTAAGCGTGGTCGTGGTGGCCATTTGGCTGATGTTGTTTTTCATTATTAACCGCATACCTTCCTCTTTATTATGAAATAAACATCCGATCATTTATCTCTTTCTTTGAATACCAAAATAACACCTCTTGTTCGAAAACCATTTAGATTACTCTAGATTTGACATCTTAACACAACAAAAACCTCAAATCGAAACCAAATTTGGTAATAAAAACCACATTTGATAGGATCCGTCCCATCGTAGTAATGTCGGGTATTGAAACGAGCCTTGTTAACCCTGAGGCGGGCCAGAAATATACAGTCCGATCTGCTAAGAGAGGGACAGTATTTGAGACGAGATATCGCAGGGTTAACCCTTCTAAGGAAAGTAGTCGACTGGTCCCAGGTGTCAATATCCTTAATCCTTCTAAGTGCCCTAAAGGGAGCAACGATAGCATTAGGAATGCAAGGGGGATCGGAGTAATGAGGGAGATTCAGAGCTTCCTTAGCGGCCACATCCGCGTACTCGTTGCCAGCTATGCCTACATGAGAGGGAATCCAAAGAATGGTGACGTCAGAGGATCTCGGTATGGAAAAAATAGTGTCGAATAGCCCCCTACGGTTGCCACGAATGACCTTAATGACACTAAGATTATCCGTGCATATAAGGGTTGTCCCCTGGTGGTCCGAGGCGAATGAAAGAGCAGCCGTCACGCCAGCCAGTTCAGCAGAGAAAATTCCTGAATGATCAGGTAACCTCGACCTAGAGACCGTCTCAAACCGGGAAACAGAACACTTTTTAACCACAGAAAAAGATGTTCGAATACCATCAAAAGAGCCGTCTGTAAAAAGAGTCAGATCCGGTCGGATGGTATTAATTTTCTCCTCAAGAAGGGTATGCAAGCATATGCGACTCACAGAGTCTTTTTTGTAAATGCTCAAACCAATATCCAAATGAAGGTCGGGTCTAGAGAAAACCCTAGAAGAGGGTTTAGGTGGGATCTTGATACCATATTCGTGTAGGAGATGTAGTATATTATCAATAGAAGAAGGCCTGATCCGGACTTCAAATTCAATATGGTACCAGAAGGACTCATGGAGTCCGTCAGAAGTAAGTGTGATGGATTTGGAAGCCAAGTTAACGGAAAGCCTCTCCAGGCGTGAGTGGAAATCAGTGTAATTGCCCTCAATCCTCAAAGCTTCAACGGGAGTAGCCCGAAGAAGACCAGTGGCCGTACGAAAGCACTTATTGGTGGCGACATTCAGAGCAGAAACATTAGCTCTGGATGTCCAGCCATAAATGGTAATGCCATGTGATAGTATGCCAGATGTCAATGCACCGCAAATGCCCGTGGCAGTATCAAAGTGGGGGCCTTTAGATCTAGAGCAAATCAATTTCAAAAGGTTATCAATCCTGGTAAGTTTGGATTTCAAGAATCTGACGTGTCTGTCCCATAGAAGATTCCTGGAAAAAACAAGGCCGAGAATTCTCATCTCCTGAGCGACAGAAATAGTAGAGTCATCAAGAATCACACTGTCAACCCGGCAATTCCTTCGTCTACAGACATGAAGAATCTCCGTCTTATCAGACGGGATGACAGCACCCGATGATGCCGCCCAGTCCTGAACAACACGATTGAAACCTGAGAGGCAGAGCTGGACCTCATCTGGATCACCAGAGGAGACAGCAAAAATGTTATCCGCGTAAATACCAACGAAATTGATGCCCTGGACAGCAGCCACAGCTCTACCCAAAGAATTGGCGTAGACGTTGAAGAGAAAAACCGAAAGAGGAGAGCCCTGTGGTATTCCATTGTCGAGCGGAAAAGTGCCAGAGAGGTGACCATCAACCTTGACCAAGATCCTGCAATTGGTGAGGAAAGATAACAAAGTTACAAGCATAGCCTTCGGAACTCCCCAGTCATTGAGCTCAACTATGATACCTGTCGAAATGACGCGATCGAAAGCCTTCTCCAAGTCCTGCGAGATAACCAGACTGTGTCTCCCCTTAGCGAGACAGGTGCGAAGAACGTCCTCCAGGCGGTGACATAAAGTATGTACACCGTGTCCTGGTAAGAAAGCGTGCTGATTCTTGGAGAAGAGGTGGAGAGTTTCGGACATGAAGCGCCTAACGAGAATCTTCTCAAAAATCTTAGATAGAACCGGTAATAAAGAAACTGGTCTATATCCATCCAAACGAGTTGGATTCTTCCCTGGTTTCGGAATTGGGGACAAGACCGCTGTCTTCCAGTCATGCGGGAAAGTATCAGACAATAGTATACCGTTGTAAAGATTACATAATCTGATCTTGAGGGAGAGTGGCGCATTCCTGATCATCGAGTAGGTAATCCTGTCCAAAGAAGGCGTGGAACCCTTTAAAGTGGCAAGAGTCATATCGAGTTCCGAAACCTCGATACATCGAACCAAATCAGGGAACATCTCAACATGAGAAATCAGTTGGTTCGTGTCAAGTCGGTATTTGGACTCTATGACAAAATCGTCAAAAGCCCCATCCGAACCGAGGGAACTCCAAAAGCGGGCAAATTCATTAGAAATATCCCGGGGGTGGCTGATCGGCCCATCATTGACTCTAATAGTGGAGAAATTGTCGTTCCTGGAAGTCCTCAAATTGGACACTCTGCGCCAAAGTACACGAACGTCGAGAAAAGGATTGAGTGAATTTAGAAAGTTCGCCCATGTCCGCCGTTTCGCAATCTTGCACTCCCTTTTAACCGCGGCACATGCCTTCCTATAGGCAAGGCAGTTAACGAGGTTACGAACCCTCCTAAACTTCCTCCAAGCCTTGGACCTAAAATGAATTAGTTTAGAAATATGAGAGCTAAACCAAACAGGTCTGTGTCTTAGTGGGGGCTCACGGGTAGAAGGTATCGATTCGTTGGCGGCCTTTCTTATCAAACGCTTAACCTGCGCTGCCTTCCTATTCACGTTCCCGGAAACAGGAAAAAGAGCAATATAGTCCGAAATCCTAGACCGAAAAAGAGGCCAGTCTGCCATAGAGTCAATGAAACGTGGGATGAAAGCCCTGTTCGGGATGGCGCAATCACTGGAAATCTTAATCGGAAAATGATCGCCGGCTTCGGGTAACTCAAGGCAATTCCACGTCAAGAAAGGTGCGAGGTCGGAGTCACACATGGTTACGTCAACAGCCGTAAGGGTGTGACGGGTATTAAATAGAGTAGGAGAACCATCATTGAGAACAAGTAGCCCGCGATCGTCCGCAAAAGCCTCCCAGAGTTCACCACCACGCGAAGTGTATGAGGAACCCCAAAGAGTGTTCTGGGCATTAAAGTCGCCAAGAAGCATATGATGACCAACAGAAAAATCACCGATCCGAGCGATCAAATCAGAGTCCAAGCGAATGTCACATTCCTTATAGACATTCGTAATATGAAGGCGGGGTCCCTGGTCAATAGACACCGTTTGGAAAAGGAACTCGCCCGAGGAAATCGTGTGTTCTAAAACACCCAAGCTATTACTAACAAAAATAGCTATGCCCGATTTGGAGTAGGAATAGTCCTTATTATGGTGAAAAACCCGATATCGCGGTAGGTGAAGAAGATGACGATCCCTTTCAGTGATATGAGTCTCCTGAAGTGCTATAATGTTGGGTCAGTGCAAAGATACCAGAAGCTCCAGAGCGTATTTATTATTCAAGAAACCTTGGATGTTCCATTGGAGTAAGGTGACGTTTATTTCAGAAGCCATAAATAAAATAAAAAAGTGAGTGGAAAGGGGGCTGAAAAATAAGTTAAGAATTAGATAAAGATTTTGGAGTTGTCTTCCTGTAGGTCTCAGGAGTAATCAAAACATTCAAATTAGGAAATTTCTTATATGCCTGACTACATGGAGACATTGCGTTGTCCATGTCGCTGTGATCCGAGTCGTTGGATGCGCATAAATGCTTGGATGGAGAGTTAGAGTTGGTGTCCAGTGAGACCCGGATATCAGTAGGGGAGTTCATTGTATAAACTGCTTCCAATGTGTTTGCTGTTTTGATGATTGGAGAATTATTACTGATGGATTGTTGTTGTTGATTAGATGGCGTCGAGTTGTGATGAGGTGTGAGTTGTATGTTGTGTTGAAGATTGTTTGAAGTAGAATTATTGCTTACGGTGTTTGAAGTTGAATGAGTGATGTTGTTGTTTGAATTTTTTGTTTCGATGATTTGACTGATTCAATCAATGGCTGAGAGGTAGGTGGAGATTTGTCGGCTGGAGAAACTGTGGAACTGATATTGTTGTTGTCTAACATTTTAGCATATGACATCTTAGGAGTATGCGCTTCTATGAGATGAGAAGATGGGTCATCGTTGAAAATTCGCCACGCTTCACGAGCAGTGCATCTATGGTTGATCTTGATTTTGTTCACAGATTTGTGCTCCAGAAAACTGGGGCACTTGTAGTCATTGGAAGCATGTGATTCATTGTTGCAGTTAACACAGAAAAGTCTGCCACAAATATCATGTTCGGATGTTGCTCCACAGGTTTCACAAGTGAGAACCCGCTTGCAGTGATTTTTCGTGTGACCTAAACGTTGACACTTCTTACATCTGAGGGGGTTAGGAATATGTTCGTTAACAAAAACGGTCCGCCATCCAACCTTTAATTGCTCGGGGGGGTGAATGTCATCGAAAGTTACCACAGCACCACCTGTAGCAACAAGTTTATTGTCTTCTTTTTTCATTATTTTTCTGACGTTAGAAATTAACGGGAAATCTTTTTTTAATTCAATCAACAGTTCATCTTCGGGAATTTTAATGATTTTTTCGGAGAAAATTCTGCCGAAAGAGGAATTGAGTGTACTGTGTAGCGTAATTTTAACGGAAACACAGTCAATATATTTAGCACTAAGAAATTTTTGGGCTGATTTTAAATTGTTTGCCTTAATCAGCAAATCGCCGCTTTTCAATTCACTGACTTCCGTGTAGTCTTTGGAAATATAGATGAGGCCTCTATTTGAAAGACATTATATGAGGCTAGGGGTTTATGCTCCGTTGAAGGCTCTGTCTGTAGAGCTGTGGCTACTAAAAATCTTGGTAGGTGGTCATAGCTTTGTCGTACCGGTGTTAATGATGGGAATTCACTTAGCTCAATTCTGGTTCGTTTGTTAGCAGTGAGCTTTTTACGTTTGCTCGAGGTGTCCAGCGGACTGAACCTGTTAAAGTTCGGGGGGTGAACCCCGTTCATGTTAAAAATAGTCTATAACAATTCAATTCAAGTTTTCCGGAATTTTCCACAAATAAACGAGGAAAAAAAAGAAGCTGACACCCAGCAACAAGAATTAAAATGGCGCGCACTAAAGCCTTTATGAATACAAAGCCGCAAGCACAAAAGCGATGTTTACTCGGCAAATGCCAGAACAAGACTGAAAAATACAATGTTAATTAAAGCAGATTTTTTTAACTGCCAACCTAATCAATCTGCCTTAATGTCAACAATAAATTATAATCAGCTGTTCGCTACATTTCTCATTGTACCCTAGAGAGAGAAAACGAGTAATTACTGTTGCCATATTTAACTGTAATTCGAAAAATAAATTGAAGTTCAAAGATTCCATTTGAAATTTTCAAAATTAGCACTTCTAATATCCAAAAATATAACAACAAAATACTTGATGTTGTTGTAGCAGCTTGGAGACGCTGTGTTTAAGTTTATTTATATTACAGACTTCGTTCCGGCATATATCCGATTATAGCGGGAACCTTATGTTGTTCTCATCCACTCAATGTTGTCCGGTTGTAAATTAACGTTCGTCTGTTAATATCAGGGAATGGATGTTAATACAACTAAATACTTGGAGATAGTAGGCGTATGATATGCACTCCCCGCCATAAAGCTGCCCGATTTAAAATCACGAAATTCTCAAAAATGTTGTGTACATAACACCGCGTCGGCTTAATGCTATTTTGTTCCATACGCCATTTTGTATGATCGGAGAAAAACGCAATTTATTGCTTGAGTTAAAGGTGACTTGAAGGTGACTGAAGAGTTACACACTTTTGATTCCATAGGGTTCTCAACAGTGTTTGTATGATTCCCATGCATTTTTATGCCATTACATTCAAAAATAAGCAAGTTATAACAATTTTTGTACATGTCATTTTGGTCCATATCCATTTTTGTTTTAATATTATTCCGTATTTGTATTACATGGACCACAAGAAATGTCGGTATGGAAGGAGAGTTATTTACATATTTGTGATCGAATGAACGTAAAATAATGAGTCCAAAAGGTATAGCGATAGACAAGTTTAGACATAGAACAAAATAATAAAAACGATTTCCCGAAAATCTCGAAAACTAGACGAGATAGGAAAATAATTATTGCAGATTCTGAAGGAGAATGCTTCAAACCCATATTATCAATTCCTAACTCTAAAAACACAAAAGTGGCGTATGGACCAAAATAGCATTAGGCCGACGACCGTTTACTGTAAAAACGAAATCACTTCAACGTGGAATGATTTCAGTACAGGCACGATAAATTGAAATTCAACGATTTCATTCCAAATTTCCAGAACTAGCCTTCTAACCTCTAAAAATATTTTTTTTTTTGTTCACCATTATCGTCTTTCTATCTTTGCCAAAATGAAATTTGTTCCGATTATTTTACAATATAAAGCGCCGCAGGAACTGCAATATGTGTGTATTGGCGAATTTGACACAACATGAGAATGTATTTGTTGCAGTACGAAAATCAAAATACTGAACTTTAAAGAGGTTTTTGCGATGGATAATGCAAAATATCGTCGATTGAAAAATTATTTATTTCACATGGATTATTTTTTTCATTTATTTGGTTTTATATCATCATAACATTTATTTTTGTTTCATTCATTTTTTTATTGGTTGTTTTTATGAGTGGTTTATTTGTTTTTCTTTCGTATCAATAAGTATATTTAGTTATATATATATATTTGTTCTTGTTTTTTTTCTTTTGTTTTCAATGAATTTAATTTTTATTATTATTATTATTTCTTTTATAAAGCGTAGTAATAATATATTTATCGATTTTCTTTTTCTTTATTATATATAACATAAAATTATTAAATTAAGTGAATTCTATTACGACTTTTTGTTTGTTGTTTTTTTCTTTTCATTTCTTTTATAATAATATATAGGGGGTTTCCTTTTTTATTGTTTTTTTTTTTAATTTTTATTTATAAAAAATAATAAAAAAAACATTCTGCATTTTATGTTTTTTCTTTTTTGCTGTTTCTATTAAAAATTTATATAAAATAGAGAGAGAGAATAAATAGTCTAAAATAAATGAAACAAACATATGTGGTGTTTTGTTGTATATTTCAAATATTTGTTCGCTTGAAATAAAATGGGGAGGGGTTTTTTCTCCTATAATTTGTTTTTACCATTTCTTTTACAATTTGTATTAATATTTCGTTTTAAATAGAATGAGTTAAAAAAGTTTTACTGAATCCTTCGTTTGTATATATATATAAATGTTAATGAATCGCTGTTTTTTGTTTCATTTAAGAAATTTGTTTAAATTTTTATTTGCCGCCGCTTTCTGCTTAATGTACAAAAATAAAACTCATGCACTGGGGGGGGGGTGGTGTGGTAGCACTGAGAGAAACATTTTGAGAGAGGAGATTTATTTAAAATTATAAAGTAATAAGGAAATATATGCATAAAATAGCCTCTTAACAGACTGATTCTTACTTTTAGAAATGTTTTCGATTGGTCTAAATATGTACTTACCATAGAGCAGGAAATATAAGTACGAAAACTAATATTTTCAATTAAGAAAATGATTGTAGTTTTTACTATCTTCAATTAAAGAAATAGCTGATCACAATTTTATCAATTACATTTTTAGACAAAATTTTAATAATTTGCGATTAAAAGAATGATTGAAAATTTTTTAATTTCTTATAATTCAATATTTCACCAATTTTTTTTATAGAGTAATTGAAAACAATTTTTTGAAAACCAAAAAAAGGTGAAACAATTTTTTACAGGAACATTTTGAAACAATTTTCTATAGGAAATGTTTCAAATAACTTTGTATAGAAAAATGTTTAAAATAATTTTCTCTAGAAAATTTTTTGAAATAATTTTCTATGGAAAAATCGTTGAATAATTTTTTTTTTATAGAAAAATTTATGAAATAATTTACTATAGAAAAATTTATGAAATAATTTACTATAGAAAAATTATTAAAATAATTTTCTATAGAAAAATTGTAAAAATAACTTAGAAAAATTGTTGAAATAACTTTCTTAGAAAAATTTTTGAAATACAAGTTTTCTTTAGAAGATTTTTTGACAAAATTTTTTTTAAGAAAATTTCATAAAATATTCTTGTATAGAAAATAATTTTCTATAGAAAAATTTTTGAAATAATTTGCTTAGAAAACTTGTTGAAATAATTTGCTTAGAAAACTTGTTGAAATAATTTTCTAAACATATCTTAACTAAACAATTGAAATTTGAAAAATGAATTGAATTTTTTATAGAAAAATTTTTGAATCTTTTTAGAAAAATTTTTGAACTTTTTATAAACAAATTATTGAAACATTTCTTTACAGAAAAATATGTTTAAACAATTTTTTTTATAGAAACATTTAATTGCTGATTTTGTTACAACACATTTTTTTGTAGAAAAATTATTGGAACAACATTTTATAGAAAAATTACTGAATAACAATTGTTAATAGACAATTTATGGAAAACAATTTTTTCAGAAATTTTTTGAAAAACGATTTTTTATAGAAACTTTGCTGAAAGGCTATTTTTAATGGAAAATATATGCCCCTGTTCTGGTACTCACCTCACATTCATCTCACTTCCCACCTTTACTTTACGGGACGAACAACGCGGTGTCTTGCAACTGCAGAGAATATTGGTTGTCGAAGTTATATTTTTATAATGCGTATCATGTGATTTGCCTGCCAAGCCATACACGCATGATAGTGAGAGGTCTTCTACAACCTCTATCTTGACACATTTCACGTGAGATGTTCCATGTGAGTGCCAGAACATACCCGATTAACCCATTTTTTATAGAAAATGTGGTGAAACAAATTTGTTGCAACAATTTTTTATAGAAAACTTTTTCTATAGAAAACTTTTTCTATAGAAAAATGGTTGATAGACAATTATTTTTATAGAAAATTGTTGATAGACATTTTTTTATAGAAAAATTGTTGATAGAAAATTTTTATAGAAAAAATTGTTGATGGAAAATTTGTTATAGCAAAATTTGTTGATAGAACATTTTTATAGCAAAAATTGCTGATAGAAAATTGTTTATAGCAAAAATTGTTAATAGAAAATTTTTTATTACAAAAATTTTTGATACGACAATTTTTTATAGAAAAATTGCCGATACGACAATTTTTTATAGAAAAATTGCAGATACGACAATTTTGTATAGAAAAATTGTTGATACGACAATTTTTTATAGAAAAATTGTTGATACGACAATTTTTTATAGAAAAATTGTTGATACGACAATTTTTTATAGAAAAATTGTTGATACGACAATTTTTTATAGAAAAATTGTTGATACAATTTTTTATAGAAAAATTGTTGATACAATTTTTTATAGAAAAATTGTTGATAGAAAAATAAAAAATTGTCGTATCAGAAAAATTTTTATAGCAAAATTGTTGATAGACGGTTTTTTATAGCAAAATTGTTGATAAACAATTTTTTACAGAAAAATTGTTGATAAATAAAAAAAAATTTTTTACAAAAATTGTTGGTAAACCATTTTTATTAGAAAAATTGTTGGTAAACAATTTTTATTAGAAAAATTCTTGGTAAACAATTTTTTGTAGAAAAATAATTGGTAAACAATTTTTTGTAGAAAAATAGTTGATAAACAATATTTTATAGAAAATTAGTTAATTTTTCATAATTTGTGTATATTATTCGACCTTTTTTATTCTAATTGAAAATTAGTTAATAAAAATTTTTGATAGAAATTTGGTGGATAAACAATTTTTAATCGAAAATTTGTTGATAAACAATTTTTTATCGAAAATTTATCGATAGCAAATTTTATACAGAAATTTTGTTAATAACAAATTTTTCACAGAAAATTTGTTAACAAATAATAACAAATTTTTCACAGAAAATTTGTTAATAACAAATTTTTCACAGAATATTTGTAGATAACAAATTTTTCACAAAAAATTTGTTGATAACAAACTTTTCATAGAAAATTTGTTGATAACAAATTTTTTACAGAAAATGGTGATAAATTTTTCACAGAAATTTTGTTGATAAATTTTTCACAGAAATTTTGTTGATAAATTTTTCACAGAAATTTTGTTGATATTTCACAGAAAATTTGTGACAAATTAATTGTTATAGAAAATTTTTGAAAAACAATTTTTTATAGAAAATTTTTGCAAAACAATTTTTTATCAAAAATTTGTTGATAAACAATATTTTATGAAAATTTGTCGATAAACAATATTTTATCGAAAATTTGTCGATAACAAATTTTTTACAGAAAATTTGTTGATATCAAATTTTTTAATTTTTTTTTGATAAACAAATTTTTATCAAAAATTTATTGATAATCAATTTTTATCGAAAATTTGTTGATAAACAATTTTTTATCGAAAATTTGTTGATAAACAAGTTTTTATCGAAAATTTGTCGATAACAATTTTTTTACAGAAAATTTGTTGATAACAAATTTTTTACGGAAAACTTGTTGATAACAAATTTTTTTACCAAAAATTTGTTGATAAACAATTTTTATCGAAAATTTGTTGATAAACAATTTTTATCGAAAATTTGTAGATAAACAAATTTGTTATAGAACATTTTTTGATAGACATTGAGAGTCTTCTAAGATATTTCTAAGAAAAAATTTTCAGGAGACGAGATTTTCCTAAGGAAACGCTGTCAGAGGTCGCATTTTCCTATGGAAAAGTTGTAAACAATTTTTATTAGAAAAATTGTTGGTAAACAATTTTTATTAGAAAAATTTTTGGTAAACAATTTTTATTAGAAAAAATTTTTGGTAAACAATTTTTATTACAAAAATTTTTGGTAAACAATTTTTATTAGAAAAATTGTTGGTAGACAATTTTTATTAGAAAAATTTTTGATAAACAATATTTTATAGAAAATTAGTTAATAAAAATTGTTGACAGAAATTTTGTGGATAAACAATTTTTAATTGAAAATTTGTTGATAAACAATTTTTTATCGAAAATTCGTTGATAAACATTTTTTTTATCGAAAATTTGTCGATAACAAATTTTATACAGAAATTTTGTTAATAACAAATTTTTCACCGAAAATTTGTTGATAACAAATTTTTCACAGAAAATTTGTTAACAAATTTTTCACAGAAAATTTGTTGATAACAAATTTTTCACAAAAAATTTGTTGATAACAAACTTTCCGTAGAAAATTTGTTGATAACAAATTTTTCACAGAAATTTTGTTGTTAAATTTTCCCAGAAAATTTGTGACAAACTATTTTTATAGAAAATTTTTGCAAAACAATTTTTTATAGAAAATTTTTTATCAAAAATTTGTTGATAAACAATTTTTATCGAAAATTTGTCGATAAACAATTTTTATCGAAAATTTGTCGATAAACAAATTTTTTATAGAAAATTTTTTGATATAAATTGAGAGATTTCTAAGATTTTTCTAAGAAAAAATTGTCAGGAGACAAGATTTTCCTAAGGAAACGCTGTCAGAGGTCGCATTTTCCTATGGAAAAGTTGTGAGAGACCACATCTCAAAAGGAATAGCTGTAAAGATGCCAATTCTAATTAATATAGTATTGTCAAAGACCACGTTTTTTGTAAGGCAAAGTTTTGAATTACACTTCCTAAGAAAAACCCTTCAGAGTCCACCTTTTTAAGGAAATGTTGTCAGAAACAACCACTTCTTAAATGGAAAAGTTGTACGAGACAACTTATTTTTTATGGAATGTTATAAGAGACCACCATATTGCATTGATAAAAGGCATTTTAGATCCAGGTCAGTGCTTTGATAAAGCATTTTTTTTTTTTGGATATCATCGGAAATTTTCAATAATTTTCGTATAATTTCAAAACACCGCTACCAAATCGCCAGAGTGATTTTAAAACCGTGCCCGCTATGAAATCAATTTGATGACAAAACTAAATTTGTTACTCCCACTGTATCCTTACTTATCCTCATTTTAAACGAAATCGCAAATCATTTACATTTATAAATAGGTGTCCTATGTTTATTAAAACAAAACAAAAAACTTACACACAAGCCATAATTTCTTTTAAATAAATTCAATCTTTTTTCAAAATTAAAATTTCCATCAGACGAGTAAAAAAAAATAATAATATTCCTTACATTTGCTCACGACATTTTTTCTTTAGCGTAGAATAACACCATATATAAAAACTTCATTAAAAAGTGTGGAAATAAAAAAGTAATAATAAAAATTCTCCTTTTATGTTCTCTCATAACTATTTCGTTTTTTGTTTTCTTTAATAAAAAAAATTAAGTCATTTAATTTTAATATAAATTTCGTTTGCTTTTGTTTTTTTTTAAGAATATTTGTTTTATTTTTGTTTTAAGTTTGTGGTGTTTGAAAACGTGGTGACGAAGGGAGAAGGGGGTGGGGGCAGGGAGTTTTTTCTGGTAAAGGGGGAGGGGGCATTTTCATGTTTTGGGGGGAGTGAGTGTTTGTTTTTTTCCTTTTTGTTTGTTTGTTTTAAATTAATAGTAATTATTATTTAATAATATTTAATAATTAATTAATTCTTTAGTGTGAAAAAAGAACATTGTTTTCTTTTTGTTTTGTTGTTGTTTCAAATTGGTTTTGTTTTGTATGGTTTTGTTTTTGTTTTTTATTATAATTATTATTATTACTATTATTTAAAAATGGTTTGCTTCTTCTTTTCTTTCGTTTACTCTTTCTTTTTGTATATAATTTAAATAATATTTCAATATTTTTAAACTTCATCTACGTGTTTGTTGTTGTATTAAGTTCTTGTGGTTGCTGCTGCTGCTGTTGTTGTTGATCATTGTTTACAACAATATTTTGCTGTTTTTGTTCTTGTTGTTGTGGTTGTGGTGGTGCTTGCAGTTGCAATTGTTGGTCATTTATTATTGTATTTACAGATTGCTGTTGTTGTTGCTGTTCTCCCACTGTTGTCATCGCTGCTAGTGTCCTTATCGCAGGCTTGTTCACTACATTTAATATATACGATAAATCAATGTCCTTTTTCACGGTTGTTGTTGCTCCTGCTGTTGTCACTGTGTTGGTGTTGGTGGTGCTGCTGGTCACTATTGAGGGCGTATCCGAACTAATGACGCCGCTGACGGACTGTCGCCCAGAAAGAGTTTGGAAACGAAACGAAAAAAAAAATAAAAAGCCATTAATTAATTAGCATATGTATATGCATTTCTTCTCTCGTGTAAAGCAAAGAAAGTGGTGTTGGGTGGATGGGTGGGTTAGGGTTAAAACTTAAGTAGTTACAAGTTCTTTAGTGGAGTAAGAGAATAAATATTATGCCAAGCGCAACAGTGACAAGCTTTTTTCGGTAAAACAAAATGTTTTGGTGAAGGAAAAAAAAAGTGTGAAGCGGCTGCTCTTTCATTTAAATGTGTGTGTGGTGTTTTGTGTATGTGAAAGTGTTATTTTCTTTTCATTTTATGCTGCTTTGTGGTTTATTTTATAGTTTAACTCAAATAAAAAAAAGAATAATCTATTTATTACATTTTCAAGCCGTTGCAGTTTATAAAAAAACAACTAACACAAAAATAAATAAATCAATAATTTCTCAAAACTAAAGGTGATTATTTCGCAACCGCCTCTGATTTTTTTCCATTCAACGATCCAATATCTACGGATAGACAATAGATTTTTGACGAAAACAGAGATTCTTAAAAAATACATTCATAGGTTAGGTTTTAAAGTGCACCTACTCTCGGTTTGAGGGAAAAAAGGAATAGCATTGTGGGACTTTTCACGTAAAAAAGACAGCAATTACTATCCTTGGCACAAGTTTCCAACCACACCAGGATTTTTTTTACAAAAAAACCTTTAAAAATGCAAGGTTAAGGGCAAGAAAGGGTATTATGATATTCGAGGCGCCTTACAATTTTGAAAAAGAGGACCTTAAAATAAGATGAAAAATTAGGATTTATAGAGTTACCGGATCCGTGTTGTCAGAAATGACGATTTATCATTTGAGGGTCAAAAATTTAAAATGACTATTTGACGTTTTTTAAACTAGGGGGACTATGTCGAAACTTGGACCTATGACGGTCATTATTCGTACGTTGGAATGTTTTCAAAGTAAAATGGTAGAAGTTGCCTAGAAGTCAAATTGGGTGGGACTTTTGATAGGGTCTATATCAAAATGCGGACCAATAAGACCCATTACTCGTGTGAACGGATGTGAGTAAAATTAAACGCAAATACCCAAATTGGAACTATTCGTGATTTCTAAGCCGTAAACGTCATGTCGAATGGGACATTTGTATGGGGGCTTAATAAAAAAAGTGGAGCAACGAGTTCCATTATATAGTTCTAGGTAATTTGAATATAATAAAATTACCAAATTCCAGTCCAGTTGGTTAGTTTTGGGTCAGAATTTGCATACCCGTGGTACAGGGTATTATGACTTTGTGAATTTGTTTGAAACGCTTAATGAGATAGACCCATAATTTATTATAGCGATCGCCACATAATCACTTTCTGAATCGACCGTCTGTCCATGTATTCTTGTTTTCAAATTGCATGAAGTAAATATAAAGCAATCTTTACCAAAATTGGTACAGAGGCATTTATTAGACTAGGGACGATCCCTTTTTAAAAATTGGACATATCGCTGCATGTTTTGATATAGTCCCCATATAATTGTACCCACCGATGTCACTTCTTGACACTCTAGAGAACACATTTTTTTAATTGAACTGGCTGAAATTTAAGAGTGTATACAGGGTGGCGCAGAGTGAGCTATATGGTTTGAATTCTTTATAACTTCTTTAATTAAAGGGTTTTCCAACAGAAGTGTTATTTTGGTATTCAAAGAAAAATTCAATTTTTTGAGATAAATGATCGGATGTTTATTTCATAATAAAGAGGGTTAATAATGAAAAATATGCCGTTAATAATGAAAAACAACATCAGCCAAATGGCCCACCACGACCACGCTTACAGGACCATATCCTTTTCATGAAATTTTCCATAACCAAATCGCAAAGTGGCTGCGCTATGTCCTCGATAGCCTCACGAATTCTATCTTTGAGTTCTTGAATCGACGCTGGGCTGTTGGCGTAGACCTTATCTTTCACGAGGCCCCAAAGGAAGAAGTCGCAAGGTGTTAAATCGCAAGATCTCGTTGGCCAATTGTGATCACCTCTTCGAGAGATAACACGGTCCGGAAACTTTTCCCATAACAGAGCAATGGTTTCGTTGCTTGTGTGGCACGTAGCGCCGTCTTGTTGAAAGTAAACGTTGTCCAGATCAATACCATCCAACTGCGACCATAAAAAATCATTAATCATCTCTCGTTAGCGCAATCCATTCACCGTAACTGCTGACCCAATCCATTTTCGAAAAAGTAAGGCCCAATGACCCCGCCGGACCATAAACCGCACCAAACAGTCACACGTTGAGGATGGAGAGGCTTCTCAACAATAACTCTTGAATTTTCCGAGCCCCAGATGCGACAATTTTCGATCGTTTTTTGATCGTTTTGTATCGTTCGATGATCGTGTATCGTTCCATTTTTAGTAATGGCGTAGTTTCTACTTGTCAAATGTCAAAGAATAAAAGCTTCAAAATGAGAGCTACAGAAATACCAAAATAACACCTCTTGTTGGAAAACCCTGTACAATCGATACACTTAAGTTCTAAATAAAACGTCATTCAAATAGCCTCCACGACTTCTTCTGCAGGAACGAATTCGATAGCTCTTAACGAGAGCTAAAATATTGCTCATGGGTGTCAAGGTTGTAGGTCGACTGGAAAGTGATTTTTTGGATTTAAAAAAAATGGACTTAGCATCATTTTCAAATGAGAACGGAAAGTTTATTTTTGCTCTACGGTACGTCGGATCGGGAATCGGTCAATTGCAAAAAGATATCTCTTCAAAAGAGTTAAAATATTGCTCATGGATGTCAAGGTCGTAGGTCGACTGGAAAGTGTTTTTTTACCGGTACCTCGGATCGGGAATCGGTCAATTGCAAAAAGATATCTCTTCAAAAGAGCTAAAATATTGCTCATGGGTGTCAAGGTCGTAGGTCGACTAGAAAGTGTTTCTTTTTACCGGTACCTCGGATCGGGAATCGGTCAATTGCAAAATGATAGCACTTCACGAGAGCTAAAATATTGCTCATGGATGTCAAGGTCCTAGGTCGAATGGAAAGTGTTTTTTTTTATTTTAAAAAATGGACTTAGCGCATTGCTCAGTGGGTGTCAAGGTCGTAGGTCGACTGAAAAGTGTTTTTTTTTTTGGATTTTAAAAAAATGGACTTAGCGCACGAAAAGTTGCAATTGGAGAACGATTATTTTGATAATAAAACTGAATAATTTGTAAACGTTGTTCTTGCGTGTATCTCTCCATGATGAAATGCGTATATCTCTCTTGTACTGCTGCATTTTTTATGGTAAAAATCGAAAACAAAAATGCAAAAAATAGCCTTTAACTCAAAGAATACTCCACGGAGGCGCCTAAATAAAGTTTTTTGGGCAGCGTCCACCCCTTCGATTAAATACAGGGCTGAAATGTTGCATTTTTGCAGTAATTTTACAAACGAAAACAAAAAGCATTTTTTGGCACAAAAAAAACACCATAAGACTCATTTGGCTCTTTTTAAATAAGAATTTTCCCGCTTAATTTTTAAGATAATTTTTGAAACGAAGGCCTATTTTGCGAGGAAATAAGTAAAACAATTAATAAGACTTTTTCAATAAAATAAAACTTTGTTGAGGTAAAAGAAGCAAATAGACTACTTTTCAAATTCGTCATTTATAACCCTTTTGCTGACATAAGCCTTCGACTTATTAATTTCACAAAAAAAATCGATATATGAGACATATGTATATAAAAGCCTCTTAAGCACGATGCATTTATCTACAAATGAGGTCAGAGAATGCCAAGGTGCAAATAAATTTTGCTCAGCTAATAGTTAATAGAGAGGGAGAGAGATAGAGAGAAAAAATAAGAGTATCAAAAATAGTAATGCTTTGCTATGCTGCTAACTAAATATAAACTAAAAAAAAAAAAACAAATCAATCAATAAAAGAAAGAATTAGCATATTCTTTGATCACATACTTTGGCAAGAAATAAAATAAAAATTTTTGAAAACCAAAGAGAGAAAATGAAGCAAACCACAAAAAAGGACTAAAGAATATACAAAACACAATGGTTTTAATAAAAACTAGTAGTCAGGTGTTGGCACACACACGTACGCACGCACTATAATTTGCAAATTGCTTTTGCTGTGATTGATTGTGATTCACACAGAAAAAAAATCAAAATTCACACAAATCAAATCAAAAATGAAAATGAAGGAAACTAAACGTTAAATTAAACTAACTTGGCACAGCAAATCATACTAAACGGCTTGAAGTGTTACCACGTTGCTGTTGTTTTTGTTGTTGTTGTTGCTGTTGGAGTAGTAATTGTTGTTGATGTTGCTGTAATTGTTGTTGATGAAGATGTTGTTGAAGTTGTTGCTGTTTACTGTTGCCCATTGTACGCTATTTATCATTCGTTTTTTTAGTTTTTTTTTTTACACAACAGATAAACCAAAATTATGAATTTTGGAATAGTTGAGTTGAGACAAAGACCAAACAAAGTTAGATACATTTTGGAAAAAAAAATACCGAAAGAGGAGGGAATTTGTTTGAAATGAATATGAATACAACAAACAAATGATTTATTAATTTTGTTTGTTTAAAAAAACAAAGGGGATAAATACGATTAAGAAAGTGTTCCTTCAAACAAATCTTGCTTGTCCGTTTAATTAATGACCAATAGATGTAGTTTACTCGTAAGTACATAAAAATATGCCAAACAGTTGTACATTTTTGTCACAAACTTACCGTTTTTGGTGATAGAGACATCTGTTTCAAATTACTGGTTAAACCATTTAGATTGGATGATTCCGTTTGAGTTTCAGTCACCGCCATCGTTGAGGAGGATGGCGACCCCGTTATTGCTGCTGCTGTTGTTGTAGTTGTCGTCGACGACGTCGTATTGTCCAGGGCGGATTTAAGCGTTGCATCACCACTGCTGCCCCTACCGACAAGTGAACTGCCCAACCTTTCCACGGATGAGCCCGGCGCTAAGCCCACAATCACTTTTTTGTAACGTGATGAATTTGAGGAATATGAATCACTTGTTGGCTTCTGCTGCTGCTGTTGTTGTTGTTGCAAATGTGCTTCTTCTGCGGTTCGGTATTTTTGGCGTATTAAATCCGCTAGACCATGAAAATCTGGTTCTTTTTGCAATTCGTCGTTTGACTTTGCTGCTGTTGTCGTCTGTTGTTGCTGCTGTTGTTGTTGTCTTTGGGTTTCCTCATTGGTTTCAGCATCTGATTCATTGGTTTCTTCTTGTTCCTTTTTTGAGCAAAAAAAAACAAAAATTAACAAAAATTCCAAAAAAAAAATCACAAACATTTTTATTTTTTATAAAGATTAAAAAAAGCATTTCAAAACAAAATTTTCTAAATATAATAGTTAATTAGTTATATGGCTTGGAAAACTGAGCCGTTTGACCAAAATATCAAAATTCAACACTCCTCAACCTGGACAGTCCTTAACCTAACTCGTTTGTGTTATAACTACTATCCAATAGGATTAAACTTGGTGCAAGTTTTATTCCGATCAGAAGACGTCGGCTTTAAAAATTGAAATCCCTAATAACGGGTTTTCCAATAGGGATGATATGATTTTGAAGTGACGTTTCAACCATTTGTAATATGTCATGATATGTCATGATCTGTCATTTGTTTTTCATTGCATTCATCATGGAGATATATACGCAAGAACAACGTTTACAAATTATTCAGTTTTATTACCAAAATAATCGTTCTCCAATGGCAACTTTTCGTGCGCTAAGTCCATTTTTTGAAATCCAAAAAATAACACTTTCCAGTCGACCGACGACCTTGACACCCATTGGCAATATTTTACCTCTCGTTAAGAGCTATCTTTTTGACCGATTGTGGCTACGTGCCACCAATTCGTTCCTGCAGATGAAGTCGCGGAGACCATTGAATGACGTTTTATTTAGAACTTAGTTGTATCGATTGTATTTTACATTAAATAAAAAGCTTTTGAATTTCCTTAACAATAAGTGCGTTTTTTTTCAAAGAAATCATATCACTCTTACGGCCTAAAAATTTACAAAGGCGCATTTCTGTTCTATGGGTCATTCCATTTCTGTTCTATGGCGATTTTTGTGCCATGGGTTCTTCCACGAAACTTTGTCAAAGAAACCATAGCTCAAAAATTAGTTTTGAGACGCCGAATCTTTCAAAATAAGTTTTTTTTTCAAAAATATTCAAGAATAGGAAAAAAATGTACAAAGGCACATCGCGATTCTTGTTCTATGGGTCATTCCATGAATCTTTGCCGAAGAAATCATGGCTCAAAAATAAATTCCGAGCCCCCGGATCTTTCAGAATTGGTATATAAATTAAAATAGGTATTAAAGTAGGTATACAAATATCTATTTTGAAAAATACGGAGGCTCTAAATTCATTTTTGAGCCATGGTTTCTTTGGCAACATTTCTTGGAATGACCCATTCTTCCGGCATGTTTGCCGATTTCTCATTGGACTCCCTTACTGACTCTTGCCTAAGCCAAAGCTTCAATGCGGATAGTGGCGCACCAATAAAGTGTTTTCCAACAAGAGGTGTTATTTTGGTATTCAAAGAAAAATGCAATTTTTTGAGATAAATGATCGGATGTTTATTTCAAAATAAAGAGGAAGGTATGCCGTTAATAATGAAAAACAACATCAGCCAAATGGCCACCACGCTTGCAGGACCATATCCTTTTCGTGAAATTTTCCATAACTAAATCGCAAAATGGCTGCCCTATGTCCTCGATAGCCTCACGAATTCTATCTTTGAGGTCTTGAATCGACGATGGGCTGTTGGCGTAGACCTTATCTTTAACGCGGCCCCAAAGGAAGAAGTCGCAAGGTGTTAAATCAGCGCCGTCTTGTTGAAAGTAAACGTTGTCCAGATCAATACCATCCAACTCCGACCATAAAAAATTAATTAATCATCTCTCGTTAGCGCAATCCTTTCACCGTAACTGTTGATCCAACCTCATTTTCGAAAAAGTAAGGTCCAATGACCCCGCCGGACCATAAACCGAACCCAACAGTCACACGATGAGGATGGAGAGGCTTCTCAACAATAACTCTTGGGTTTTTCGAGCCCCAGATGCGACAATTTTGCTTGTTGACGTAGCCACCGAGGTGGAAATGGTCCTCATCAGTCAAGATGATTTTCGATTTTTCGAATTTTAATAATTTCAATGCGTTGTTGAATCGTGTATCGTTCCATTTTTAGTAATGGCGTAGTTTCTACTTGTCAAATGTCAAAGAATAAAAGCTTCAAAAGTGACCGCTACCGAAATACCGGGTGATTCAAAATAACACCTCTTGTTGGAAAACCCCGAATTTGTAATGGTGTCCATTACTCTGCATGTACATCGGCTTTGCAATTCCTCAGTATATCCCTATGCCATGGAGGGGGATAAGTTTAATCGAGACCTGTTTGTGAATTGAGGGATGTAGCCTCCAGTTTTTATTTAAAAAAACCGTAAAAAACACCCCTAAAATGAGGTGTTGAAATGATCTACAAAAATGTTGCAAATAAAATTTTACTATATACGTCAGAATACACAGAAGCCCTAAACTTAACACAAACACCAAAAACGGTCAAATTCAAGTTAAATCCCTCTTTAGTTGTATATTTATTGCTTCGACCACTGGGGCGTGTGAATTACATTGCTGCATGAATATTACAAAAGGGTGTTTTTGACTGGAATTTGGCTATTTTGTGGTGTTTGTGATAAGTTTTGGGCTATGGTGTGTTCTGACATATATATTGAAATTTTATGGGAAACATTTTTCTAGAACATTTCAACAAACCCATTTCCCATCTAATGGGTGTTTTTTACGATTTGCCAAAAATTACCGTTATGTGGGGTATCTAGAGGGTTGATATGTTCTACAAAAATATTGGCCTTAATGTTATATACAAAGTTGCTGAAAATAACCTACACCTTAGACGTAAGGAACACATAGTTTTATAAGCCGATATGCTATAACAGTGGGAAAACTTTAAACCCCCTTAAAATGAAAACCCGATGTGATCTTTCAAAACGCCGATACAGGTATGTATTTTTTGGTCTCCTCTACCAGAATCATTTGTCAGCCCGTTATTTTGGAAAAAGTTCAAAATTGTTATACAGTGTAAATGGTTGGTAATGGATCGTTTATCCTTTGCCGTCCATCACTCCCCAATGCCGTACAACAACGAACTACTGCAATAAATACCCAATGGGCGATTTTAAAAGAGAGGTAGCAACGCGAACCTAAAGCCTTACTGCATTACTATAACACGAGGTTGGCTTTCACACACGTTTCAGTTCATAAAGTCTGAATGACAAGTTCCTTGCTATTTACTGTCTTGAGAGTAACAAAATCTATACTCTTTCAGACAGAAAAACAAATATGAGCGATGGAAGCTTTTATTCTACCAAGGGAAATATGATTTTCACTTACCTCTTCCGGACACAATTCATACGCCATCGACCAGGTATTCTTCGCCGAATGTGATCTCTCCAACATATAGCCATTTGTGTTGTCATTACTTTGAGCCGGTGGCGACCATGAATATGAATTATATTGACAGCCTATACCCCGTTGACGATCCAATTCATCCTGCAGCCATTCCACAGCTATAACCCAATGTCGACCGACGGCATGATTTGTATTTAACATTTGCAATGCCACCGGTGATTTATGGAATAATTGTGTAAGACACTTGATTATTTGATAGGCTCGCTTTTGATAGTGTGTCTTGGATCTTTGTATTGTCTCGAGCAGACCTTCACGTTCTTCGGCCACACCATTTAAAGCATTGTGTATGCGATGATGTTGCCAGGAGTCCTCGATTAGTAAAATGTTCAATAGCAATTCGGTGTGATGACGCATATCATGGCAATAGGCAAAACCGCATTGCCACAGGAGTTCAGTGAGAACGGCACGAGAGAAATGTGGATTTTCCCAACTGCAATACTGTAAAAGTTTTAGACCCTCTTCTCCCACATTGGTATCTTCGATGAGCTTTTTAATGTAGCTGAAAGTAGGCAAGAGACAAGACAGGACACATAAAAACTATCCAAAATGAAGAGATTGTTTTTGAGAATATATTACCCCGTTCTATTGATTAGTATATCAACACATTCTGGTGATAAAGGCATTAAATCTTCATAACTTATACTGGGATCTTTATAGGGATTCGGTAGGGGTCGACTATTGGGATTAGATGATTGACATCTATCGGCAATATCACTGCAGCGTATTAATTGTGATACAACTTGATGTAATTTGCTTAATTCGGGGTATTGATATTTAATAGAAGGACCTGGTCCCTCATCCAAAGCCACTTGCATAAATATAACGGGAACATTTAACTGAAATAAAAAAGTAAAGGTTATTATATAAATAGTTATTTTATATAACTATGCTGACCGTCTTTCTCGGCTTACCTTTAAAAGTTGTTGCTTCTCTTGTATGCCTAAACCAACATACATGCTAAATAAACTAAAATAATGTGGCAAATGTTTACCATGATCTGCTACTTCACATTTTAATAACTTAAGAACACTTATGAGAATTTGTTCACATAAATTATTGCCGTCATAGCCAGCCAGCGGCTCATCATTGATGGCAAAATGACAAAAGAATACAACTAATTTAACAATAACAGTACGAACTTCCGGTGATGGTGCTATCAATATGTATTCGCCCAAACGTGTGGGTGGACTAAGCAATGCATTGCTGGCAAACCATTTTCGCACGGCCGACGAATAGCGTATATGATGCGATAGAGTATCATACCTTGAGAGAGAGATAGACAGAGATAGAGATAAATTTGGATGAACATATTAATGCATTTTTACATTTCGTATTTGTCACTATACCATTCAATAACTGGGCCACGTAGTGTTTTCTTTGTTCGAAAACCGGTATGAAATAGAAATTGTGAAGCCAACTGGACACCCAATAAAGACAATTCTTCAATGGCAGGTGTCTGTAAAGAAACGCAAAAGATTGGAATTTAAACGTTATGCCACTCGCCCCTCAACTTTTCCATTAGGCCTACCATTTTATCAGCTCTTATTGAAGGAATACTGCAACTAACCAATTTTTTAATAAAATTGAAAAACTCTACAGAAAATATACTCCTTGAATGAAGAAAACGTATATTTTGATTTCTGAAAATAATAAAGTAAAAACAATTCGATTATATACTAAAAATCTATTTAATGTGGATGCAGCAAAAGTCCTTACCTTACACTCCTTTCAATGGGTTTTGGCAATGGCAATACAAAATTACGACTTTCCGCTAATGAAAGTTGTTCTACACTTGGCTCAAATTGTATGGGCTTTTGATCACAGCGTGTATAAAATAGCATATAGGCATTCCACCAACGTTTCTGTCGACGATATTGCATACGTTTTAAATTGCTATCGTATATCTCACCCATATAATCGCCACCAAAACACTGGGCCTTCATTTCTTCGTCTTCATTCATTTTGCATTCGGTAACTTCGCCATCATCGAATTTATACCATTGTTCTTTGCCAGTGGAGGGATTCCTGTAATGATTAGTTATATAGAAGTTGAGACAAGCAAAGTAGAGAAGAAAAAGCTTCACGATCTTGGTCATAATTGACCATACAAATGTTAAGATTGGTGAAAGTTGGAGAAATTATAAAATAATTATTGCTGGTGTTCGACTAAATTTAAACCTTATGCTCGCCAATATCTCTTCATTAAGTTTTTCAAGTTTCACACTGGTCAAGAAACAGCAGACCTACAAATGACATCTTTTATTCGGAATTTTCCCATTGTACTCTTTTGGTGATTCTATTACGAGTAGTAGCTTTTATTTCCTCTAACCGACAGGTTTTTGTCCGTAAATGTATTCAAAATTTTGCTATAGTTTTGCTAGAATACACAACTGAAGCTCGTACTTACTTTGATAGAATGTAGCTGAAATAGTGACCACCTGAAGCCTGGCCACTATGTACAACAATACCAGTCAATTCGTATTTGGTACATTCATCATTCGATTGGCAATTATCACCAACCTCGATAACTTCACCCTCAAGTTTGGCTAAACCAGAAACTGGAAAGAAAAAAAGAATAGAACATAGACATATAAATACATATATAATTAGAGAGAAAAGGCATTAATATACCTGTATAAGGCTCCATATCTAAAAGTCTTGGAAATTCAAAGTAATCATTGAATTTAATCGCACAAACGCGTTCGTAATCGTACTCAAAACGTTTTAATTGTATGGCTAATACAGGCGGTAATTTCTTCACACACAACCGCTTAATTGTAACTACCTGCAAAATAGCAAGATAGACAAAGAAAAATTAATAAATAAAAAATATAAATGGAAGAATTGTTTTTTCCCCCCTCCCACTTACTTTCTTATCACATTTATCACAATGGTATGCATCAGCGCCCTCCAAGAGTTCACCCTTAACGTACTGCTCTAGAGATTCAGTTAACGAACTATGATTTCGTATATCAACACTAAAAACACTGAATGGTTCCTCCTTCGAATACCGATGAGGACATTCTTGGCAAATTTTCTGATCACTAAATGAGCCACCCAGTGTAGCGTTCATTAGTTGTGTTTGACCCAGGGCTTTCAAGCCCTCATCCAGACTTTCGAATAGAGACATGAAAAATTCCACAGCATCCTGTTGTTCGCGCAAATTAACCGGTTCACCTTGAAGTCTGAAGTTCACAAGTTTTTATTTAATATAATAAAAAGATGTAGACAGATATTCTTGAAACTCACTTGAAATGTGTCCACAATCCTCGCGGTACATAAAACTGTAATGCACTGTGTCCCAAATGGGCAAAGATGGCCTGTACATGTTTCAGTATGACCACATGATAGTTTTTACGCATATCATTGTTATCATCATTATTGGAATTAAACAATGCCGAGCCCATGGCATTCGATTCGGGCTCACCACTAAAGTCTTCATTTTCATTGGTAGCAGCTCCGTCGGCTCTTAAGATACCCACACGTATCGAGGGTACCATATACAGCTGCTGCAATACCGAATTCATGTAACAAGTGGCACCGGCATTCTTCAAACCACAAAAACCTTTGGTTGGCCGGGCACCCACCGGCGGCAAGTAATCCCATTCACGTAATGGGTCGGTATCTAAATATGGGATACAAACAGATACAAATACAGCCGTCTTGCCTTTTCTAATAGTCATCGAGACAACCAATCACTCACCTGTACACACAAAATCTATTAGAGTATTCGTTAATAATTTCATATTAGGAACGCAATTCTGACATAATGCAATCAATAATTCACAGGCAGCTGCTATTGTGTGTGGGCTACGACACACCGGAGGCGGGGCAGTTTCAGTTTTCAATTTACCACCTTTACGTAAATGCAAATACTCCCTGGAGGCGGTGAATAAGAATGCATCTATCAGCTCATGTATTAAATCGTTTAGTTGAGCTTTTGTTTCGGGCAACAAGAAAAACATCAATTCCTTGGCCAAGCACAGATGACCCTCAAGCAAATCCTCGTGTACTTGTATGTCGCCAGTGTTGGTCACACTCTCGCGGATCTTTTGCAGCCATTTGATCTCTTCGGCCAGCAAACCTTCTCCTATATTCAAAGGCCAATTGACCAAACAGCCATAGGATAGGGTGCGACACAGGAGTTGGAAGAAATCAGCACAGGTGGCTTCGTGCTGGGGCACCAAAATCTTCAGCGAGCTTACCAATAGATTGACCATATAAGCAAAGGGACGCCGATCGCCCGCGCAATAGGTACAGGTGAGAAATAGCTGCTCTGCCGCTACTTGACGCACATGTCTAGATTGATTTTTCAAAATCAATGATGTTATGAACTTGGGCCACAGCGGATCCGCATTTAGAGCCTCATTGGCGCTGGGATTCAGTACCAAGGAAATAGTAAGCACCTCCAAAGCCTCTTTGCATACCATAAAATCTTGATTATCCGGCATTGTGGTATCCTCAGCAAAATCATTTTTCGTACCCAATGCCTGTAAATTGCCACACGACGATGCCCAGGCCAACTGGACGACGGCCTTAATGGTCGATATATCGGGACACGACCACTGCAATGTCGAGGCGAACAGCACACGACAACGTTCACCCTCAGGACTAGCCGATAGCATTTCACTAGCTAAATTCTCAGCCAATTTCTGTGAGATGGCCCGTAAAGTAATCTCTGAGGTATTTGGTATTGAGGTTAGTATTTGTTTTAAAATCTCCACCTGTGAACGTGAGCCCACATCGTATTCACACAGCGTCGGCTCGTCGCCAACGCGTGACAGCACGCACCCCACAATGTATAGGAAAAGTTTGGCTAGTTTCAAAACACACTGGAATGATGCACGCTTCGTGTGCATATCGGCATTGGGTAAGAAATTATTTTTGGTCAAGAGTTCCAGTATAAAATGGGCACAACCTGAATGTAACCACGATGATTGTATTTGTAAAGCATTTTCACCATAAGGATCGAGAGCAGGAATCAAGAGGCTATTAAGCACACATAGATTATAGTGAACTTGAGCTGGGGTGGGATGTAAGAAGAGCATTTCGGGGGTACAATCCAGGGGATTGATCTGCAAGTAAAAAAGGAAAGGAAAATATATGAAAAGAAAAAAATAAATAAATATAATCAAGAATAATAAGCTCACCACCTTTGGCGAATATATAGTAGGGAATTTGGTAGTTTTGTATGCGAGATGAACATTAATGGGTGGATATATTTATACCCTCATATCGATACCTCCATTCTAAACTATGCTAAGTGCAAAAAGGTAGTTTTTCAGGAGAGGCGATCAAAGTTTGATGATCTTTTTAAGTTTGTGTGGAATTCCTTTATAATGCGAATCGAATGACCTGTACTGTACTGTTTTGTGAATAACATTTGATTGGGTTGACGGCTTAACACAAAATTGTGACTGAATATAATTTGGAATATTTAGAAATTAAAAATGCAATCTCCCCAAACTATGCTAAGTCGACATAGCATGTTTTAGAATGGAGGTATCGATATATCATTTCATTTTTTATTAATGTAATTTAAAGCCTGTAGGCCAAGTATAGGTAAATTACAATATTCTTTTGCTAAGGGCAAAAAGTGTAACACAGCGAAGAAGTAGCTTAAGAACCTAAGTATATTCAGCGGAAATCCGTTTTAGGACATTTGAAGCCTTTTGAGCAATGTCCGTCTGGTTGGTGCGCAGGAAAACTCTAGAAGGACTTAGTCCGAATGAAATAAATATTTCCACCCTTCTGGTTCCTACTCAAAGAAATAAGTAGGTTAAGCATTCTTTTTTGAAGTTATTTTAAAATTCCGAGATAACACGATGGAACAGAACATTCTCTTAAACGATTCCTTTATTTTTGTAGTATTTTTAACCATAAATGGCCTTATGGCTTGGTTATGAATTGGAATAAAAAACAAACAAAAATAAATAATAATAAAAAAGTTGTATACCGCCTCTGTTCTGCCTTCTGAGAGCGGATTGAATCCGAATTTCTAAATTCATAAAATTGTCCATAATTTCTGTTTCTTTTGTAGATTCTCAGTAAACGCAGATTGCCTTTTTGCCATTCGAACATATTTGATACATTGTAAACTTATTTTGGTCTGAAGTAACAAATTTAGAAACTCTATTCTGAGCGCAAAATTCCGATTCAAGCCAAGTCCATTCGGAATACAAAGCAGGGCGTACATTTGATTCTATGATTTTGGGATTTGTCCACAAAGATTATAGGGACATAGATCACTGCTTCAATGTGTTACGCTTTTTGGTCCAAAGCATAAATTAAAAATCAAACTACTGTATAAAACTTACCTGTTCAATGGCTGAACTGCCTTGTTGAACAATACCAACGCCAACAACACCAACCCCTCCAACTTCGTTAGTACCAGTGCCGCCAACGCCACCCACACCCACACCCACGACCACACCACCAACACCACTGACATTACCAGTATCGGCCTCCTCATCTTTGGCCAGCGCCACATTTGCACCATTGCCCGCTGGCTGTTGTGGTTGACTTGGAACTGCACCAATTACTGCTGCCTCTGGCATGCCACACATAATCTGCAACATTTTAACTGTCTGACGATCACAGGGTATTAAATGCAGCAACGTTTTAGCACTCTCCCTTAGACGGCCATGTTCCAAATCACTACCCAATTGATAGAGTTTGAGAAAAAATTCGACATATTGGAAATTCTGCGATATTATCACACCGGGCAAAGTACTCTCCGACTCTACGCGCGACATATCGGGACAAGGTCTGGGCGGAGATCCAGTGCTAGAATCACTTGAGGTATCCGGACTGCTGGCCAGACCAGCTCCAATGGGTGTCAGTTTGGCGGTCAAAATCATTTTGTCACGTATCGAATAGTGCAACAAGGGATTTATTTCATCACCGATTTCTATCAACTCGCCATTGTTGTAATGCAGATCGACCTTAATGTTGGCGGTGGAGGTGCCTTTAATGCGTTTCAACAAATTACGTTTAAATGAGGAAATCATTTCATTGTTATGCGTAGTAACCTCAACGTCATCTATGGGTCTACCGGGATTTTGAAAACGTATATAAAGACTAGTAAATTTACCGCGTGTGGCACGCACCAAAGGCAATAGATTACGATCCCCGTTGAAAGAACGATCACATTCTTTGATGTACTCCTGCAGAACCTTTAGAATACGACACATTTTCTCGGCCTCAATGAAGCGCATTTTCGAATCTTTCGAATCATTTTGATCGGCCTGATTGGTGTCATCATCGGGCGCCACAACGGGCACAACATTGGCGCCGCCACTCAATGATTTGCCCAGAATCATTATATTTGTGTAGTGGGTGCGTAGACGTTCGCAGCATTCACCAATAAACATTTCATGAAAATCACAAATATTCTCTTGCAGACGTGGACCCAAAGCCGTTGAGACCTCTTTGAGCAAATCAATGGCTTTATTGGCAATCTCTTCTCCGCCCGTGGTGATCACACGCCACAGATAATCTTTGCCAATTAAATCCTCATTGTCCAGTATATAGCCCCGGTGTATGGCCTTTAGTTTATCTTCTTTGGAATTAACAGCTTTGAAAAATCTTTCGAAACATTTGATACCCGATTCCGTTAGCAGATGAGGATCCAATTGCAATATATTATTCTCGAAAAAGTCTTTATTTATGCCGGGATCAAGATCCGGTTCTTCGCCCATCAGTTTGCCGAACCAGCGGAAACATTCTTCACGATCTGAAGGAAATACAGCATTAACAGCCAAACAATGCCAAATTTGTTTGGCCTGATCGGCACACAGCCACAGCTGGCCATCTTTTAGGAGGAATTTTAGAAAATCCAAACGTTCTGATATCTGCATATTGTGGGGAAAGCGTCCATCTATGCACAAAGCTGCGGGATCCACATTCGTCATATCGACTATCATGGTGCGTATCTTGTCCATGTAGGAAGTCAGACTATTGGTAACTAAAATCACTAGGGAGTAGTCATTCTGCAAACGTTCAATGACCTGCTGACGATTGAGCGATTGCTGTGAGCGGGGAGCATGGCTGGGAGACGATTCGTAGAGACAGCAAATTTCTCTGATTAAACGCAGGGCTGGCAACACCCACGCCTCACCAATCTTCAGTTCTGCCACACATTTCTCTAACCAAACGATTTTTTGAGCATCACGTTCCTGCGAACAGCTGTAGTCCAGAATTTTCACATGCGCCGCCAAGGCTTGATCCAGAACTTCGGGTGGTATCTCCTGGCTGTGGGCCAAAGTCCAGAAGAGTTTCAAAACCTTTTGGGCCATCACGCCATTCTTGTCGTCTTCAGCCAAACGTCGTATCAATTCCAAAAGCCTTTCGCGTTGGCGTTTATTAGCGGTTGTCATGCTGGCCTGTTATGCAAGAAAACAACAAAAACAATTAGATTAGTCATTTGCTAAGGGTGCAAGGGAATAACTCGAAATACCTGGAATGATTCGAATAAATGATCCAGTTGTTCTGGTGTAAAATCCCAAGCTAATTTTGCTAGTAAATCATGCACATTCTTTACAATAGCCTCATGCTTGCCAGCCTGAGCTTTCCACACGGCATCCAGATCTTCCAAGGTTAAAGCATGTTCTTTGATCAGAAATCTTATGATCTTTTCCAATTTCTCTACATATTGTGGCTGATGTAGGGAATCCTTGAGTACAATGCCCAAAACATCGGATTCCTTGATCCAGGCCTAAAAGAAATCATTATTTTCAAAACCTCATTCAATAAATACCTATTCTATTTGGCTCAACTTACCGCCATTCTCTCTGCCGTCAACCAATCCAAATCATCATCAGACATGCAGTGGGGCAACTGAGGAGTTCTATGCGAATAGTATGAGACCGAAGTCAAGACTTTATTGATCTCATTTAGAGCATTCATTTTGCCATTAAAACTCGACACTTGCAACAGTCTTAGAATCATTTTAAGTCTAAACATTTCCAAGTTTCGTATAAGTTCCTCTTGGCCTGGTAAACGACTAGCTAAATAACGCGCCGATTTCACAATACCATTAATGTAGTCATTGCGTCCCTCCGGTTTTGCCTCACGCTTTAGTTCTTCGTCCGAAAAACTATCCAGTAAATCTAAAACCACATTCCATATAGGCATAAAATATTTCGAAATGGTAGCTGGTGTCAATAGCTCATAACATTGGCCAAAAGGACGTAACAGACTATAGATTAGGGCCAGCGTCAATTTATTCTCCTGCTCTGGATCGGGTTGTAGCATAGCCCTTGAACCCGACGGTTTAGCACAGCCAGAAGCCACAGCAGCCGCCTGTTGTTCTTGCTGTTTGCGCAACAGCAATAGGCCACGATTAAAACGCTCCTGCAGATTATCGAAACCCTTGAGCTGGCCAAAACGATTGATTAAATCGACTAACCAGCCGCGAGGAGTTTTTGGTTCTGGCGGTGATTTGGCAAACATTTTATTACCATCCAGCACACCCCACACCCCGTCGGGTGGCGTATAGCATTCCGGCTGTCGTGCTGCATTGAATGTATTGTATTTGTTGTCGGGATCAAATACTAGGGCCAATAAATCCAATAGATATGGATTATCACGTGTCATGTGTATGGCAATCAGATGTAACAGTTTGCCGCAAGAGATCAAAATACAATGGTGTATGGTATATTTCCAGGAGTTAACAGCCTCATCTGTGAGAATTTTCGTGAAAGAGGTGGTCAGTGCATTGCGGTAGAACTCAACGCATGGTTCACAATCATGATCCACTCCTGCAAGAGGGAGAAAGAGAAAGGGTTTGCAATAAATATAAAATAAAATGAATAAAAACAAAATGTAATTGAACAAATAAAAATCAGTAAGGAAAGACAGAAAGTCGGGCGGGTCGACTATATAATACCCTACACCTCTCTAACAATGCGAATAATCGGTTTCGTTTCAGTTAACAAAGTACTTAGCTCCTCCTCCCCATCAAGGCTTCTTCCAAAGAGGAGTTGAAGATGTTGATCATAATAAACTAGATCGATAATCTTAAAATGCAAGGTATTCTTCCACAGATCAGAAATCGAAAGGAACTTAAATACTAAATAGACAGGAACATAGTATATATGTATTTGGCTATATCTAAATCTGAACATATTATCCCCAATTTAAGCAGTACGAGGTTGCTATATTTCTGGCCTAGGCAACACTAAGTGTTGCGTGGCGCCATCTGACATTTCCATTGGAAAGTTTGACGTACGACCATCATTTGTGTTGTTTACAGTGACTTGAAAAAATCAATTTGGCAAAAAAATGTAATTAACTCGTGAACATTTTCGTGCGATCATTTTTCACAACTTTTGACGTGGATTATCACGACAAGAGTGCATCGATGAACAAAAATCTTTGTATGGCGATGAAGCTCCATCCTATAGCACTGTGAAAAACTGGTTTAATGAATTCAGTTGTGGCCGACGCTCGCTCAAAGACGAAGGTCGTGAAGGTTGTCCAAAAACGGCCGTTGTGCCAGAGAACATTGATGCCGTGCGTGAACTGATAATGCAAGATCGTCATGTGACAACCTTGAGAAAGAGGCATCCTTGGGCATTTCTTCCACCAGCATACATTCGATATTGCATGAACACCTGGCCGTAAAAAAGGTTTGTTCTCGTTTGATCCCGCACAATTTGACAATCGCTCAAAAAAAGGCTCGTGTCGATTGGTGCAAAGAAATTTTGAAAAAATACTTCAAACGACGTTTATAAGATCGTCACAGGTGATGAATCTTGGATCTATGCGTATGAGCCCGAAACAAAACAGCAATCGACCGTGTGGGTCTTCGAAGACGAGCCAAATCCAACGAAAGTTGTTCGTGGAAAAAGCACTTCGAAGCAAATGGTCGCCTGTTTCTTCGGCAAAACTGGTCATGTGGCGACTGTTTCGCTTGAGAAACGTAGGACGGTCAATTCTGAGTGGTACACCACAATTTGTTTGCCTGAAGTCTTCGGAGAAATTCGAAAAACGAACAAGAGAAGACGAATCATTGTGCACCATGACAATGCGAGCTCGCACAAATAGGCTCATCAAACCAGCGCCTTTTTGACCGGCCAAAACGTCGAATTGATGGGTCATCCGCCGTACAGCCCTGACTTGGCACCCAATACTTCTTTTTATTCCCGCACATCAAGAAAAAAATGCGTGGTCAACGATTTTCGCCGCCAGAAGATGCTGTTGAAGCGTTCAAAAGCAATGTTTTGGAGGTGTCTCAATCGGAGTAAAAAAAGTGCTTCGACAATTGGTTTGAGCGCATGCAAAAGTGTATAAATCATGCTGGAGGATACTTTAAAAAACAATAAAACCATTTTTAATGATAAATATTCACATTTTCATTATTAGGCCACAAAAATATATACAGCAGCCCTCGTATTAGTTCCTAAATTAAGAAACTTCTTTTTGCCAAATGTTGCAATGATCGAAAGTAAAGTGCAACTTCTAAAGTTCTTTGATACCAAATTGGGGGAGCGTATATATGGGGGCTATATCTAAATCTGAATCGATTTTCCCCGAATATGAGTTTCCCCATGTAATAAGAAAAATTCTCTGCCGAATTTCGTATTGATCGGACAAAAAATACGGTTTCTACAACGCTTACATGACAAATCGGGTGTAACATATATGTATATGAGGGCTATATCCAAATTTGAACCGATTTTCCTCAAATTTAGTATTATCTCTAAGTGTATCAAGAGACTCAAAGTGTAAATTTTTATTTAGATCGGTTAAAAAATGTAACTTATAAAGAGCATATATGCAAAACGGAGGCACATATGTATATATGTATTGGAGCTATATCGAAATCTGAACCGAATTTGACCAATTTCAAGAGCCGTCTTCCTTGGACCAAAAAAAGAGCACTGGCTAAATTCATCATACTCGGACCTGCACTTTAATTACAACGATACACCTACAGACGGACGTACGGATAGACGGGCGACATGGTTAAATCGACTCAGAAAGTGATTCAAAGTCGATCGGTATAATAAACGATGGGTCTATCTCTTCTCCTTTTAGGTGTTCTAACAAATGCACAAACTCATAATACTCTGAACCACAGTGTGGTGTAGAGTATAAATTTCAGTCGTGTAAACCAACAAAAGTATACTCTTATTTTGTGGGTAATATACAATATGGATTTTTTATTTTAGGGTGGCTGCCAGCTTTGTCAGCTCACACAGACCAATGTAGGTCCCTAGTGTTATTACGGGCACAGTTGCCCCTCATCGATACCAACCTATTTGATAAACTAAGTTATCAATAGTACGAAGTCAGAACTAATACTACTGTAGACAATATTTTCCTCTACACTTTTATGGCAACCCAAGCGTTTTTTTTTATGATTCGCTACACCATCCTATCGGAGCAGAATAGGAGAAAATATTGTCAAGATTTATCAATGTTGTTTTCCTAATGATTTGCCAAAACAAATATTTTATAGTGCTTAGATTCAAAATTGGACTATAAGTATATACCACCGGGTCTATATCTAAACCTGAACCGATTTTATTGGATCAAAAAACTGTTATCGAAATTTTATAAAGTTTAACCCGCTAAGGAATGTCTAAAAAGAAATATTTAGAAGCCATATCGATCCATTATTACCATGAATTATTGCAGGTTAAATAGAGTAAATGTCTAAGTTACAGGCACATGCATCCCTTAGACTATATAGAAGTCAAATCGGAAGGGGCATTTATATGAGGGCTATATAAAAACTTAGACCGATGTTAGACCCATTTTTAATAGGGGCGATTATGTGCAGTGACCCAAATCTTAAAGATTACGATTGAAACTTGTCGATAACGGTGCCGTGATTAGGCATCCGAATCTGCTTGGTTGGTACCGCCCCAGCCACCCAACCACCAACTTGTGGATAGGCTCCCTCTTCCCAGGCAGATCAGCAAATACCAAATACCTGCAAATACTGTCCTACAAACCTGCTGAATTTGTTCCCAGGTCTCTTTAGACCCATCCAGTGGAAGCAGCCACCTTCATTAGCCTGGAAACCAATTTAGCAGAACCCACAATACAATGCGAAACAAACAACACCTAATGGACAATATATACTGCTTCAACAGGAAAGATCGGGGTTAAATTGCAACCTGTACTTTGCGACCAAGATTAGGATGGATGGACGGAAATAAATGGGTATACTATAAGATGGGTCTATCTGCAATATTTTAGGGCGTATAAACATCTGTTCCAAAACCAACTTGTACCACATAGTGGTGTAAGGTATAATTATGCATCAAAATGTTGTTACGAGTTCAGGACGTCAAACAATAATAATAATAATAATAATAATAATATACGCCTTTCTTGATAACATGGCAGCAAACTCTTCGTCATTTTAATTTTATAAAAATTTGAATTGTATTATAAAATTGGGGTTGTTATGTGGTCTTTTTTGATAATTCCGCTGGTATATACTCGTAGAAACTAACTTTGTCATTTGTCCATATAAATTACATTTTTGCACTCGTATGAGAATTTAAACTTTCCTCCGAAACTACAAGTGGGCAAATTACACTTTTTATACCCTACACCACACTGTGGTACAGGGTATTATAACTTTGTGCATTTGTTTGTAACACCCAAAAGGAGAAGAATATCCGATCAGTACGAAATTCGACAGAAGGAGTTCTTTTTACATGAATGAGTATTCAGGGAAGATTTGATTTGTTATCAAACTGCTATAGAAGTTGTATTTTACTTCCGATCATTAAAATTTTCCAGAAAGATGTTTCTCAATTTAGGAACGAATATTGCTTAATTTAGCGATTATCGTTTCAGAATTAGATAATATGTTTCTACCCATTACCCATTATTCCAAATTATTATGGCAATAACCCTTATCGCATTGTTAGGGAGGTGTAGGGTATTATATAGTCGGCCCCGCCCGACTTTCTGCCTTTCCTTACTGGTTTTGAATACATTTGCAAAAAAAAATAGCCCTCGTTTTGCCTTATCTCCATTTTTAACCGCTAATTCTAAGATTACTAAGATTACGATTGCTGTTATTTTGCGTTTTATGAAAATAAAACCTGGAGACAACATAGCACATTATGGTGAAGTGGTCAATGTTGGGTTCCTTAAATATATGTATGTATGTATATTAGAGAAATGCTCGGTCAGAATTAAATTTAATTTAATACAAGAAAAAAAACTCTCGTTTTTACCGGGACTGTAGGAATTTAAAAATATTAAACTGTACGAAATTGCAAGTATTTTTATGCACTAGTATAAAAGTTATAAGCTGTTAACATTTCGTACAAAATGGTACTTTTGTGTGGGAGGTACCAAAAGGGGAGTGGCAATAACACCTACTTTTCATCACTGTACAAAATTGCAAGTATTTTTATTTACTTTTGTTGCAAAATGGTCAATTTGTGGCAAATTCGCCCATTTTCTCGTGATGGTAGCGACTAATAAACTAATATTATGTGTGGAATTTTAGAAAATTCGAATAAATAGTGTATAAGTTATTAGAGAATCAGTATTTCATTAAATTGTAACCTTCTGTGGGGGAGGTACTACACCATTTCCAAGTGTAATTCAGTTTTTCCATTTAAAATTCAGAAATCGTCAATTGATAATATTCAGATTTTCCATTTGAAATTCAGAACTCGACATTTTAAACTCCGAATAATTCAGTTGAAATTCAGAATTTTTCGCTTGAATTTCAGAACACATTTAAAATTCGGAATTCTTCATTTGATATTCAGAAATTAGATTTTCAGAACATTTTAATATGAAATTAAGTATGTGGGCTTGAAGTCATATACATACATCTTCAGCCAGAAAAGGCTTTCGTAATAATAAACAACAAAGGGCCATTCGTCTTAATACAAATGGACCAAAGCAGGACAGCTTTTCTCATCAATGGTGCAAAAGAGTGGAAAACAATTGCCAGAATTTCTTGATTTATCCATAGATATTCTTTAAATGTGCATTGATTTCTTCGTTAGGATGGTAGCTTTCAAAAACTGTAACAAACAGTATATTGCTTTTTTCCTATTTTTATGGGTTTCTACGTGCCAGCAAAAAACGATTTTTTGGAGAAAAAAAATCATTTTTTCTAATTGTTTTAACTTCATTTACTAAACTATTGTGTATTGTTTTATTATTTGTTTACTATTTTTTTTTTCAAAAATTATAAATAATAAGATATGTCAACCCCGTGCGAGTAAGTTGTCAGGTACTAGCAAATAGAAATTTCAACGAGTAGGACTTCAAAGAGTGAATTTTTCCGCGGATTTCGGACCGACTTTCCCGAATTTTTTGTAATTGTCATAGTCAAAAAATTAATATTAATCGATTAGTACAAAAAAAAGTTCAAACTATGTTCGCGGAAAACTGTTTTTTCGCGTGTGACAATTCATTTATATTGGTTCGTAACTGATAGATTTTGACGTTTCGGGCTGACGGCACATCTGTATAATTTAAGTTCTGTGGAAATTTCCCCTGGAAACCGTGGAAAATTTCCCCAGGAATATTTTGGGAAAAATCAATGAAAGAAAAATGGATTTGTAGCATTTCTACTTTTCGAAGAATGTCCTATAGGAGGACTGTGAATGATTTGTAGGGCATAACCAATTGCCATCAACCACATAAAATATTAATTATACACGATTTTCTAAATACATAGTAATTGTTGGTAGTAGAAAACTTACCAGCCGCTGTAAGCTGTATGGCAGCATTTAATAACACCTCCAACTCTTGGTCTGGCAATACGGGTACAACCCATCGTGGACTGGATATTTTCTGTATCAAAGATGTTAGCGATTTTGTAGGAAATGATGATATCAGTTTTTCCGGCGATCTAAAAATGAGCAGAAGAAAAAGAATAAGCAAAATTTTAAGCAAAAAGTAAAGAAAGGAAAACAATTATGGTCATCAATGAGTGCAATAACAAATTTCCCATAATTATGATTATGATTCATTGTAATAATAATAATGAGAAGAAGTATGCAACAACGCTATTTTCTTTTGTACACCACATTTAAATACAACAATTTTCTATATATATTAGAATGATAAACAAAACGAAAACGGCATTTAAACAAAACGAAATAAATATACGAGTCGAGTATGTGCGACTGACTACGAGTGTTTTGCGTATCTACATACAAATGTAAATAGATACAAACAAGTACATACATGGGTACATACATGGATAGAGAACTAAAGCGAGTGTTTTGCATTATAATTAGATTTCTTATCAGGTGTTTGCTTGGTTTGGTTGGTTGGTTCACATTATTCAAGAGGTATGGTATCCAGTGCGGTGCAGTGGAGTAAAGTTCTCATTTGAAGTGTGGTTTTGTTGTTGCTCACATTTTATTTGTCTTTGTTATTAAAGGCCGTTTTGCGATGACGTTTCGTACAACAATAAAAAATATGCATAAACAAAAACTAATAAATAAATGATAATAAAAATAATCGAAAATTGATAAAAATAAATTCCCGTCATTGAATGCTGTTTAATTTCACCAGAACATTTAGAATTGCATTGCATGTCTTTGCAATCTCTCTAACAACTATCGTCTAAATAATGAGGAAAATCTCGAGTTTCAGTTCAACACACTTTATTTCAGTTCAATAGTTTCCTAAGTTATCAGTAAAATATCACTTTCTCATGAAAGAGTATGAAAAAGGTGGTGCGACAAATTGAATAATTGCGAACTGATAATGGACTTAATAAGTTCTGATCCTGACAACGATCATCATTCAATAAGTTTTTTTTTGAATACTGGGCTTTGGAAACAGTTTATGAAAGGTCGACAGGGAATTGGAAAAATACTAAAGTTTCGTATGTTTATGTTTACATATCGACAGTTTATGTTCAATATCCTCTATCTTAAAAAACACAATTGTTCAGTAGAGCCAAAAAACCGTTTATATCCCTAATTTTAAAGAAAATTAAAATTGTTTGTTCTACAATGTTTATTACACCTAACTACGTGAACTACTAAATAATATTTTTTTTAATATTTGCGCCACGAGTCATTTTATGGAACATAGAGGGTATTGCTATTCAAAAATTCTTCATGTATAAAAAAGATAGAGGGTTTTGAATAGTAAAAAAATATTTATTTATGAATTCCACAAATTTTTTTAATTTATATTATACATATTATAATAAAAATAATAAATAATAATAACAATGAATTAATGATTAATTTTTTATTGAAGTATTATCTATTTCTTGGGGTTCATTTTTGAATCCATTTTCAAATTGTCATAGAAAATGGTATTCTTGTGGAATCACAGGTTAGATATAAAAATAGTCATAATTTGAAAACTAAAGCTTCGACTAAAAAAATTTAACCAAATTCGGGTTTAGCATACTCTTTTCATCAAAGAACCGTCTTTTAGAAGAAAAAAAACAAAAAAAAAAATAGTCCAAAATTATATGAAGAGATAGAGGGTATTGCATTCAGAAAAAATAAGTGTGTAAGATAGAGAAATTACAAAAATGACCATAAAATCTCAAGTTTTGTTTTTTTTATTTCCAAATTAGTACCATAGATGCGTCTTATTTTACCGAATATTTTAACATAAAAATCTCATTTTTGCAAAAATTGAAGATAGAGGGTTTTGAATATAAGCTCTCGATATAATTTATAATATATTAAACTAGTAGGGAAAGACAAAAAGTCTGATTGATCTGGTGGGACTAAATAATAACCTATACCTTCCTAACAATGCAAAAAGGGGCATTGCGATAATAATTTGGAATAATTAGTTTCGTATCAGTTAACAAAGTACTTAGCTCGTCCTCCTCCTCAGCAAGGCTAGACTTATTTAAGGAGGAGTTAAAGATGTTGATCATAACTGGATCTGAAGCGAAAACATTAAAACGCGCAGTATTCTTTCATAGAACAAGTATCGGAAGGCACACATAGACCGGAGTATACCTAATCTGAACAGATTTTCATCAAATAGAATAAAAAACGTTTTTTCGCCAAATTACATAAAGTTCGGACGTAAAATGCAGTTTCCATAGCGTTAAATACAAATAGAGTCCGAACGAAGTCGGCTTTTAAGGCAGAAGCCGTAGCCGAACTTCGGCTAAACTTACAACCTTTGGCCGAAGCCGTAGCCGAATGTTTTATATTTGTTAAAGAATTTTTTACTTTGCACCAAAAAATTGTGTTTTCAATCAGTTTATATCTACTGCTTACGTATTTATTTACTTAGCACATAAAATTAAAAACCTTAATGTTATAATGGCAAAGAAAGTATTTTTTCTGCATTAAGACCTTGTATACAATTTCGATAATTTGAATACAGCTGCCCAGCAGCATAAACAACTGTTCTCTAGCACACAAGTACTTTTCTGCCGCTATTTCCAAATTTTTGAAACATCTCGAATTACAGTATTAAAAAATTTTAATGATTCTTGGACTCAATGGCCCATTATTATCTATTCGTACTACTTTTACAAGAATGCTTTCACTAGTTGGAGAGCTTTTAGGTGAGGAACTGAGTCATGTTTTTCTTTGTCGTTCTTCCTTTGGTGTCTTTCCTTCCTTTGGTGTCCTTTCGCAAATTATTTTTGTAGTATTGTTTACTTCTTTACACTTCTATGAAGATTTCCATAAGAATTTTCTTTAAAAAGTTTGAACAAAAAAATCGGCCTTCGGCTGATTTTGTGGCCGAATGCCGAATATTGGCCGAATGTCGAGTTTTGGCCGTAGCCGTAGCCGAACATTCGGTCGGGCTCTAAATACTAAGTAGGCAGCAGCATATATGTGGGGGCTATTCTAAATCTGAATCGATTTCGCTAAAATTTAGTATTCGTTCCTAAATTGGTAAACTTCATTCTGCCAAATTGTTTAATGACCGGAAGTAAAGTACAATTTCTATAGCGCTTTGATGCCAAATCGGGAGGAACATATACAGCGTTTTCCAACAAGAGGAAAACGCTTTTATTCTTTGACATTTGACAAGTAGAAACTACGCCATTACTAAAAATGGAACGATACACGATTCAACAACGCATTGAAATTATTAAAATTCAATATCCGGAATTCCATCGAAAATTCATCTTAACTGATGATGCCCATTTCCACCTCGGTGGCTACGTCAACAAACAAAATTGTCGCATCTGGGGCTCGGAAAACCCAAGAGTTTTTGTTGAGAAGACTCTCCATCCTCAACGTGTGACTGTTTGGTGCGGTTTATGGTTCGGCGGGGTCATTGGATCTTACTTTTTCGGTGAATGGATTGCGCTATCGAGAGATGATTAATGATTTTTTATGGTCGGAGTTGGGTGGTATTGATCTGGACAACGTTACGTGGCTACGTGCCACACAAGCAACGAAACTATTGCTCTGTTACGGGAACAGTTTCCGGACCATGTTATCTCTCGAAGAGGTGATCACAATTGGCCACCGAGATCTTGTGATTTAACACTTTGCGACTTCTACCTTTGGGGCCACGTGAAAGATAAGGTCTAGGCCAACGATTCAAGACCTCGTCGATTCGTGAGGCTATCGAGGACATAGGGCAGCCACGATTTGGTTATTGAAAATTTCATGAAAATGATATGGTCCTGTAAGCGTGGTCGTGGTGACCATTTGGCTGATGTTGTTTTTCATTATTAACGGCATACTCCACTTTATTATGATATAAACATCCGATCATTTATCTCAAAAAATAACATTTTTATTTGAATACCAAAATAACACCTCTTGTTGGAAAACCCTTTATGTCCGCCTGTCTGCATCTGTATTCTTGTAATAAAAGTACAGTGCAATTATGGTCCGATCCCAACGAAACATTGCACATATATTTCTTTTGGCCCAGAAATGATTCCTATTTATTTTGGGCAAAATCGGTTCTGATTTACATATAGCTTCCATATATATGTAACACTGTTTTAGCATATATGCTCTGCATAATCAACATTTTTTAAACGCATGCATATCAAGGACCCAATCAGCAAAGAAACGACGTTGTTAATGATCGACCGGCTTGAGTTCTTGTGTTAACCCAAAAATGCTTTAGTTTTGCGAACTGTGACTGCAAGATTTTCACCATTTTTGTAGTGAATTTTAATAATTTCAATGCGTTTTTAGTAATGGCGTAGTTTCTACTTGTCAAATGTCAAAGAATGAAAGCTTCAAAAGTGACAGCTATCGAAATACCGAGTGATTCAAAATAACACCTCTTGTTGGAAAACCCTGTACTAAACGATTAATTGTGTATCTGTTATTATGAGCAGATGTGTAGTAAACACCTCATATGATTACTTTTCGAATAGACAGACGGACTTTCAAATCAAATTTAAAATCAAATGCATATACGAATTTACAAGTATTTTTATCTCTCGTCAAGATTTAAACGTTGACCTAAATTTGTAAGCTTGTGTAATTTTTTGAAGAATGAACAAGATCACACAAACTTGTATCTACAGAATCTAAACAAATTTCGAATTCGTCCGTTTATAAATTAATTGAAATTTAATAAAAACAAGAAACTATTCAAAAAGTTCCACCTTAAACTTGAACCTTGCGAACCCTTGTCTGTATGTGGAAATACAAAAAAAAAAGTAAAACGAAAAACAGCATTCTTGTAATCTCTATGCACATGTATATCTACTCGTTTATACAAGAAATACACACAAAAAGAAAGAACACAAAATTGCGATAATACAACGCAATACTTAACACACTTATTCGGCAAAAACAAAATTTACATTAAAATAAAAATACATATTTTTAAAAATTGCAAATGATTGTAAAAATAAACAAAAATAAATCATGAATGGAACAAAAGAAAGTGCAAAACAGAAAGAAGCATTTACTAGACATGGTGTATTTTCATTAACCAAAAAAATATTAACTCAAAAATAAATGCATAAATACGTACACAATATGTACGTATGTATTTATGTGTGCAATAAGTGGCAAGGTCGCTAGAATAATTCAAGTAGAGTTGTGGCAAAAACAAATATTATTGAAATTAACCAAAATAAAGGATATAAATAAAACTTTCAATCACATTACATACATTGACCATGGAAAATATTTCAAAAATGAAATACGTAGAAAATGAACTCGCAGAAATGGGATAGCTTTACTAAAGGGGTTTCCAACAAGACGTGTTATTTTGGTATTCAAAGAAAAATGCCATTTTTTGAGATAAATGATCGGATGTTTATTTCATAATAAAGATGAAGGTATGCCGTTAATAATGAAAAACAACATCAGCTAAATGGCCACCACGACCACGCTTACAGGACCATATCCTTTTCATGAAATTTTCCATAACCAAATCGCAAAGTGGCTGCCCTATGTCCTCGATAGCCCCACAAATTCTGTCTTTGAGGTCTTAAATCGACGCTGGGCTGTTGGCGTAGACCTTATCTTTTACGTGGCCCCAAAGGAAGAAGTCGCAAGGTGTTAAATCACAAGATCTCGGTGGCCAATTGCGATCACCTCTTCGAGAGATAACACGGTCCGGAAACTTTTCCCGTAACAGAGCAATGGTTTCGGTGCTTGTGTGGCACGTAGCGCCGTCTTGTTGAAAGTAAACGTTGTCCAGTTCAATACCATCCAAATCCGACCATAAAAAATTACACTGTGCTAGTTGAAAAAACCGACAAACGGGGCATCTGGTGGGTTAAACTAAATCAGCTACGCTGAATCCAATGGCGCTAACCGTTTTTCTAGGTTAGCTCTTGTTTTCGCGATATTCGACCACAAAGTTTACAAGGAAAACGGAGAGGTTAGTCATCTCGGAGGTGATTTTGAAGTGGAAGACTGCGAAATACACGCTTTAGTCCAAAGAACGAAATGAAGGGAACCCTTGGAGAATTATTTCTCTCAAAGCAGTCACCCACGCTTTTCACACCCTTATCACCAAAAAATTGCAATCAAATCGAATCATATCTCAAACGTCGTACAAATCGACGACATTTTTAGTTGGTGTCTTTGAGAAAAATATTCCTCACGAATATAGCCAATCTTCGAACTTAGCCAGAGACCACCACCAGGCACTTTCTTTGTAGCAAATGATATATACACTCCATGAGCCTGTCTAGCTGGATCCAGTAGGCACCTGGCCACGCAAAAACACTTTGGTTAGAGAATTACATATTATAATAATTTACTTTAGTATTACATTGACCATGTTCGAAAACGGGTCCATCCTTTTGGGTCCTGAGGGCCCAAACTCCAAATTTTGACAAATTTTTCTTGTTTTTGTGGTTATTCAGAAGGGGGTAAAAAAAGTATTTCGCCCATGTTCTGGTACTTGACTTCGTGGAATGTCACAGATTGCGTTCGAAATTCCGAAGTTCAAATCAAAAACTGTGCGAATATATTATTTGTTGAATTTATAAAAATATATTAGGTCTACATGGAAATTTAAAGTGGTTTCATTCTGAAATAAAAATTTTCTATAGAATCCAAATTTGGATTTCATTCCAATTCCGATCGAAATTGACGGATAGCGAGGTGTTCTGTGTCTCACGTGAGTAACCATATTCAAAATTCTCGTTTAATTAAAAACCAATGATTTACCTGCAATTTCATCTCACAACGGAAAACAAGGTAATAACATTTTGGTGGGAAGTGAGGCTAGAGCGAATTGCAGAACACCTCACTCGTGAGACTTCTCACTTCGACGGTACAAGTGAGTTGCAGATCGAACCAGGGAGTTTATTTTTACGATTTACCCATGAAATGCAATATTGCCCCCAGTTAATACATGGGACATACTCGTGCATATACATGTGAGCTATATGTAAATATGAAACAATCGCCCTTATTCCAGTTGGCGTCGTCGTTTAGATTGACGACTTCATACATTTTGAAATTTTTTTTTAATATTTTTATGTTATAAAAAGGATTTTTGTTAGTTCATGGATACCAAAAACACTCGTTTTTGGCGTAAAGATGACAAAGCTAGAACTTCCTAGATATGACGAAAATGATGTGACGACGTCGACGACGCCAACTGGAATAAGGGCGAATGTTCGCCAATTTCAATAGGAATCGTCATTCATGCGACAAAAGATTTGTGTCAAATTACATTACGATCGTATTAATGCCGACTTGTACTTTAAAAGGATAGACTGTTGAACTTAGCTAAATCAACTCCGAAAATGATGTTAAGTCGATCAATATAATTACCGATACATCTATCTATTCTCATTTTGGCGTTACAAACAAATGCACAAAGTCATAATACATTCTATCTACGACATTCTGGTATAGGGTATAAAAACCCAATTGTTCTTTAATGTCAATATTTAAATGAGTTGGTTGGGCCACTATATTTTGGTCTACTATTTTAGCAGTCTTGTACTAGATTTAGGCTACAAATTTGTACAGCGTTATTTTCAAGTTGAGTCTGTCTTATTGAACAACGTTAAGGACAATAAGAAAGAAACTACCGCATTCTCATGGTGGTAATAGGTACAAAAATCCTATCCTCTATGTCATAGAATGACGTTGCAGGATTTGTAAGAAGCGAAATAAACCAAAAACAAAAAATGACTTTTATAACGAAGAAACACGCAAACTTATGACCACAAATATTAAAGGAGTTATGTATTTGTTGGTGGACACAATGTGCCGGACAAAAACACAACACAACCACCAAGCGGCTCTAGCAATACAAAGAGAACTAGTAACAAATACATATGCAAAGCTACATCTGTACGTACATATGGATGGATGGAAGGAACAGAGCACGTTATAGTATTTTTTGAAAACTTGAAGTTGTTAAAAATTACACAAACAACAAATATACGATTACACTTACACTGTGTCCGACACTGAGACGCCGCCAGGAGTCTCTGTTTGGGGATCTATGATGTTGTTGGTGGTGGTGGGGGCCGCCGATGAAATAGTTGGCTCTGCAGGATTATGCGTAGTTGTGGTACTTAAGTTAGATGACAACGAAGAAGATGATTCGCCACCACCCACGCCGCCTCCGCCACCTCCGCCGCCGCCACCACCCACCAATGTCGACGATGATGAAGTGGTATTTGAGGAAGTGCTAGTAGTTGATGAATTATCATTGCCGCTGCCACCACTGCCACTACCTGACGGTGATGACTGACCACGGACACGACGTGGTTCAAACTTCATGCTGCTGTACTGTGATGATGATAATGATGATGATGTTGCTGTTGTTGGCGCTGACGTTGACAACGGTTCTCAAAGGTGGCTGCTGGACGTGTTTTTATTGTCGCTGCCAACAAAACAAACCGTATTCCTTGCTTCGTTGTTGCCGCCGCCTCAGTTGTCTATCCTTGCTGCCAGACCTGCCCGTTCGGCTTCGATGTCGTCGGTGAGAGGATTAATCGGAGATCCTCGCCTCTTCTTGCCTAGTTTTCCTCTAGGGCTCTAGTAAAATGTGTAATTTTTCTTCCTTTTTACTAGAAAAAGGAAGTTTTTGTTGTGTGTTATTATGTATCTCCCAAGAAATTTGAGTTTCTCGGTGTAATTCCTTTCTCTTTTATGCTCCGGGGTTGTGCCTTAGGAACAACAAAGGGTTCCTAAGCAAACGTTTTTACATATTCCACTGACAAAAGGCAAATCCAAAATCCATAAACTGCAAATAAAACCACAAACAGAAAACACAGAAAAAAACACATTATTATAAAGAACAAAAGAGGCAGATAACCAACAAAAATACATGTCCCGAAATGGCAAAAACGAATAAAATCGAATGAAATAGGCAGGCCAAAAATATTAGACCACAAAAGGAGAAAAATAAAATGAAAAATATATACAAAAAACCCCCTCCGAAAAAAACGTACAAACATATGAGTAAATATATCTAACGTCCACCTATCTCCTCCCTCCATGGAGGTGATGTGGTGGTGGCGGTGGGTGCTGTTGTAAGGTGCGAATAACGAAAAAGGAATAAAGGCAAGCGCAAGGAGGATAAACAAAATAAGACATTAGGAAGAAAATTGTTTTAGCGTTGATAATCATGAAAGAGAATCGAGCAGCAGCTGGAGGAAGAGGAGAAACCCCCTGTTGCAAAATCTTCGTCATATAAAGAAAATATTTATAAATTCCAAAGTTTTCGGCTCTTTTCTTTTGCTTTCTTCAATTCTTGTTTTATTCAAATCTGAAGTTATCTCCCGCTGCTGTGGTTGCTTTCGTTCATTTGCAAAGGTTTGCACCCGCGATTTCAAACATTCAACACTTTCTTTTGATTTTCATTAAATATTCACAAAAATTGAATTCGTTTTCATTTTGATTTTTTTTTTGTTCGTTTCGTTGTTTTAGTTAATATTTTTTGTTTCATTTGCTTTTGTTGGTTTGTTTTAAATTATTATGTGATGTCATTATTTATATTTTTTCTGGCATTTTGATTAAGGCGAAGGAGTAGGAGGGGGAATGGTGGCATAGCTGTAGCAAACAGGCGGCGCTTGACCCGTGTGTGGAGTATAATAAGAATAGCGCACACAAGAAGAAATCGCATAAAAATATGCATAATAACTATACAACACAACATTTATTACATAGATTATTAATATGCGGCAAGATTACTTGTAGTTATTGTCACGTGTCAGAATGAATGTTCACGATGACGGATTATTTTGCAATTACAAATTGGAGGAGTTTAGATAGGTATTTTCCAAAAAATGGGGGCAATTTATCGGTCTCATTATTCAAAGTGATACTCAACATTTTTACATAGTATGTACATATACAGATGTACATACATACATATTTTGGAAAATAGAAAATGTTCAAACAATCTTTTCATAGAATTTTTCAGAAACTTTCGGGAGAATAATTTAAATTTTACTCACAAACATTACGCAAACGAAATGCAGTAAAAATTTGCAAGAAATGTAAACAGCTGTTTATTATTTACATTACACTCAGTCAAATCTAATCTAAAGTGCAATTTATGGGGATCTGTCAAAATTAAAAAAGGGGCTATCCTGTTCCGTTTGGATTAGTTAATAAAACATTATATTTTACTATATTTACAAAGATTAGTAAATTAAATATTACATTTTATAATAAAATAGCACAGAAATATACAGTTAGATTTTTCTAAAAAAACTCCAAATTCCACTCAAAAGCAATAAAAAATTAGTTTTCCATGACAATTTTGTTGTCGAGAAATTTCTCGCAAATTTTTTTCCGATAACGGTTGCGGTGATCCAAAACTTAAAGATTACGACATTTTTAAATCGACTCATCTAGCAATTGTATACTTTAAAAGGGGGGGTAGCTCCAGTATTTTTTGTATTACAAACATCTGTCTCGAAAAAAACTTATGGGTGATTCCACGTAAACTGACCCCATCACACATAAATAAATAAATCAGTTTTTTGTAAAAAAAATTACCATAAGAAATATCACGAACAATTTTAGAAATTCATGAAGAGTTGATGAAATTTAGGAATAGTTCTTTTTCCTACCAATGGGTTTCTACAGGTTATTATAAAATTGTTGAATGCACTACTTTTACTGTTGAACTTTTTTTTATTTTCTGAATTTGTCTTTTGACTACAAGAAAGTACACAACCTTAAGTGTAGTTTAGTGTAAAACTCGTAACATTTGGAAAATATTCAGTGCCTGCAAACCGTCTTGTATTTGTCACACCCGATACGGAAAATATACAAACAGTTAATTTTAATACATTTTATGTAGATATGCATATATCATCTTTTGTGTAAGTTAGGTCAAGGTTATATAGTATAAAGTAAATCAAAATGTTTTAGTATCAGTTTCAGTATTGTCACACCCGTTACGCTAAGACCGTAAATAATGTTATGTGTGTGAAGATAAATTCCGAATTTAACTAGCAGAGACACAAACCACCCCTTTTAACAGAGCTCTGTAAACGACTTAACAGAGCTCTTCTCACAAGTTAGAATATTTCGAATTTGGAGGAAGTGAGTCCACTGGCCGCCGTGGCCACATGGAACATTATATTTGACATTATTATGTACCGTTGGAAAGATCTTCTCAACAGCTATCATAATGTTTAATCATATTATTCAATGATGACTTTTTAATAAAATTATTTCACCATTTAATAGCTCTCTAGTAGAGCTTTCCAATGATGTATATGAATATTTGGCAGAATTTCCCAAATGGCCACACTGGACAATGGACGCACTTCATCCCAAATTCTGGAGACGATTTTTGTCCACCACATCTTTCCCTGATGACTTTTTAATAAAATTATTTCACCATTTAATAGCTCTCTAGTAGAGCTTTCCAATGATGTATATGAATATTTGGCAGAATTTCCCAAATGGCCACACTGGACAATGGACGCACTTCATCCTAAATTCTGGAGACGATTTTTGTCCACCACATCTTTCCCTGATGACTTTTTAATAAAATAATTTCACCATTTAATAGCTCTCTAGTAGAGCTTTCCAATGATGTATATGAATATTTGGCAGAATTTCCCAAATGGCCACACTGGACAATGGACGCACTTCATCCCAAATTCTGGAGACGATTTCTGTCCACCACATCTTTCCCTGATGACTTTTTAATAAAATAATTCCACCATTTAATAGCTCTCTAGTAGAGCTTTCCAATGATGTATATGAATATTTGGCAGAATTTCCCAAATGGCCACACTGGACAATGGACGCACTTCATCTCAAATTCTTGAGACGATTTTTGTCCACCACATCTTTCCCTGATGACTTTTTAATAAAATTATTTCACCATTTAATAGCTCTCTAGTAGAGCTTTCCAATGATGTATATGAATATCTGGCAGAATTTCCCAAATGGCCACACTGGACAATGGACGCATTTCATCCCAAATTCTTGAGAACTGTAATGTCCACCACATTTTTCCCTGATGACTTTTTAATAAAATTATTTCACCATTTAATAGCTCTCTAGTAGAGCTTTCGAATGATGTATATGAATATCTGGCAGAATTTCCCAAATGGCCACACTGGACGTATTTCATCCAATTTCAAGGGGTGACGTTTTAAGAGTATTGCACACTTGGTGAATGACTTTTGAATAATATGAGTAAACATTATGATAGCTGTTGAGAAGATCTTTCCAACGGTACATAATAATGTCAAATATAATGTTCCATGTGGCCACGGCGGCCAGTGGACCCACTTCCTCCAAATTCGAAATATTCTAACTTGTGAGAAGAGCTCTGTTAAGTTGTTTACAGAGCTCTGTTAAAAGGGGTGGTTTGTATCTCTGCTAGTTAAATTCGGAATTAATCTTCACACACATAATAATGTTTAATCGATTTAAAAATATTGTCTATTATTTAATTTTATTTCAAGTATGAAATTAAATAACAGTCGGTCTCTTGTCGGTATAAATTGAAAGAATAAAAGGATGGTATGGGGACAATCATTAAGAGAACGATGAAGGTCCATAAGGTCATTTCAAATCAGCCTATTCATTGTTACAAGGTTTTGATTGGTTCTGGAATAGAAGGCAGAAGTATATTTCTCAAATGGAGTTAACGAAATTCGAAAAACATTAATTGAAATTCGAAAAACATCAATTGAAATTCGAAGAACATCAATTGAAATTCGAAATACATCAATTGAAATTCGAATTTTTCCATTTGAAATTCGTAATACACCAATTGAAATTCGAAAAACATCAATTGATATTCGAAATACATCAATTGAAATTCGAAAATGTAAACAAATCTGTACATTAGATTGGGTAGAATTTATTTAAACACATTTGCTGACTAAATCTTAACATATAATGTGACGAACAGAAATCATATAGATGATCTTATCTTTTACGAATATTTATTCAATATTAGTTGAAACAATACATATTTAAATATTTTAATATTAAAAGGTTTAACAAATTGTATCACTTAAATTCTACCCCATCTAATATACAGCATTGATTTTGTTTACATTTTTCGAATTTAAAATGATGAATTTCAATTGATGTTTTCCGAATTTCAATTGGGATATTACGAATTTCAAATGGAAAATTCGAATTTCAATTGACGTATTCCGAATTTCAATTGCAATTTTACGAATTAATTGATGTTTTTCGAATTTCAATTGACCTTTCTCGAATTTCAAATGGAATATCCGAATTTCAATTGATATTTTTCGAATTTCAAATGGAATCTTCGAATTTCAATTGATTTTTTCGAAATACAATTGAAAATGGTGTAGTTTGTCTATTAAAGAAAAAATATTTTTTTAACTTTAACTTTTTTCAGTATGATATCCGAGGTCCCTTGATCTGACCACATATTTGAATACAGCATATCAAAATAAACAAGTAAAGGTTCTAAGATCTGCCATGACGAATCTTATATACCCTCCAACATGGATAGCATGTAAATGGTGTCGGGCAGAAATAAAGTCATATTACCAAATTTCCGCTCGATTCGTTGAAATTTGTGGTTTTTGTTGCGTTAAGAAGTAAAATCTAGAGGGATCTATGGCTACCGTTGTTCGTGTGAAGGTTTCCGTGTATAAAAAAATCCCAGTTACCAATTTTCAACCCGATCAGTTGACATTTGTGGTCTTTATGGAGTTAAGAAGTCAAATCCGATAGATAGATCCGACAGATACCGATTTTGTCCATTTTCAATCCCATTCAATTTTACCTGCAGCTATAAGAAGTATCCACACCAAATTTCAGCCACCTAACTCAAGTATTATAAATTATAGCGTGATTACAACAAACAGACGGACGGAAATGGCAAAGTCGTTTTAGAGTTTTAAGACGATTTTAAGAATATATATACTTTATGGAGTCTCAGATCATTATTAAAAACCTGACGAAGGACTCAAAATACAATATAAGAGCCGTCTCTGTTATCACAAATTATTTGGTTTTTATTTAAAGATGCAATTGGTTTTTTAACAAAAACAAAATTTTTTCGCGTTCTGCCATACCTTAATTATGGGCTCTACTTATTTCTGTTTCCTGTCAACATATATAAATAAATTATCCATGACTGTTTTCGATACATATTGTTATCAAAATTTTAAATCAAGACCTTTTTTAATTTATGTTACATTTTTTATATTTAGGTTTGATATCATTCAACTTTTTGTCTTCCACGCAAGCTTCTCCACACCCTTAGTTGACAAACTCATGTCTACGGGATTAGTTGTAAATCAGGGAACCGATTTAACGTTAATGACGTTTTCTTTTATTTTTCAAATCTGAAACATGGTATATTGTCAGTTTACGTTTACATTTTACATTTACCCTTTATTTCGTAACTAGCTAGAATCACAGATCTTAAATAAGACAGAGTGCCGTCCGGACGAAACGTTAAAATCTATCAGTTACGAACGAATAGGAATGAAATATCACACGCAAAAAAACAGTTTTCCGCGAACATAGTTTCAACTTTTTTGGACTAATCGATTAATATTCATTTTTTAATTGTGACACTTACAAAAAAATCGCGAAAATCGGCTCGTTGAAATTTTTATTCATTCGTGACTGACAACTTACTCGCTACGGGATAACATATCCTATTATCTATTATTTTTGGCTAGAATTACCTTTCATTCGAATAAAATATTAACTATATTGCGCCCGGGTAAATTTAAAATTGGGATGTTGCGCATATTGTATTTTTTGCAATGCGGAGGAAATTGTTTTTAATCTGAGCGCATTTCCTACGTATAACAACATAGGACCATTAATATTATTAATCATATTTATAAATCAATTTTCGAAACATTTGCACATAATGGATATGTCCGTCCGTCTGTTGTAATCACGCTACAATCTATAATACTTGAGCTAGGTGGCTGAAATTTGGTACATTTACTTCTTATATCTGCAGGTATGTTGAGATTGAAAATGGGCAATATCGGTCCAATTTTGGATATAGCCCCCATATATAGCATCTCCCCGATTTGACTTCTTAACGTCATAGAGACCACAAATGTCAACTGATCGGGCTGAAAATTGGTAACTGGGTTTATTTATAACCGGTATCCCTCAAACAAACAACGGTAGTCATAAGTCCATGTTTTGATATAGCCCCCATACAAATGTCCTTCTAGATTTGACTTCGTAACGCCACAAAAACCACAAATTTCAACGAATTGGGCTGAAATGTGGTTTAATGAGTTTATTAGTACCCGCAGCCATTCACATGCGATCCATGGTGCACGGGTATATAAAATTCGGCATGGCCGAACTTAACGCTTTTACTTGTCTATTTTCGTGCTGCCTCCGGAAAAGATGTGGAGCCTATTTCGGCCCAATATCCATTGTTATCTGACCCTGTGGCCTTACTGGGTGCTATTTTCCATAAGTTTGTTGGAATCGGTTATCAGGTTAAGATATTTAATTTTTTGGCAAGAGTATGATATCCGATTCCCATCGATCTGACATCATATTTGCATAGATCACATATAAATGAGAAGTGTTAATTTAAGAATTACGTTAATTTTTTCGATAACTTGTTTAGTTATCGAGTTATTGGATATTAAAGTTTGAAAAATATCTAAATTTTTTTTTGTATTATGAGCTCAAATGAAAAATTATAAAAAATAAAAAAAATCTACTTTTTATTACTATAAAAAACCTTATACAATTTTTTCGATAACTTTCGAGTTATCGAAACGTTAATGCCGGCTACGCTGACTAAAGTGTACATGCGTGGCATTAAGGATTTTTCTTCTCCGAGTATACCAAAATACGGCTGCGCGGACAAATGTGTCTCCGCGTTGCGGCCTTCGTCCGGGATTTAAGATTTTTCTCCCCTGAGGTATGTCCAAAGCCGGGAAGTTTAACATTTGTTTGCATGTTTCCACTCTACGGGCAATGCTAACACGCTATTGCGCAATTGTAAATGCGAACCAAATGTTACACTTAAAAAAGAGAAAAATTCCCATACAATAGGTTGCCAGATTCAGCTATCAGAAACCGCAAAAGCTGTCAGAAACCGCAAAAGCTACCAGAAATAGCATTAACAATAACAAAATATTGAATTTTAACGTGATGAACTACATACATATTTGTCTTATTATTTTATTTCTTGATATATATTATTGATTCTTGATATTACTTTTAAGATATAGTTTATTTTCTCTTTTAATTGTTCACAGCTAAGGTAAACAAACATTTAAATGGCAAACATAAATTTGGCAGCCTACTGAGCTCTGGTAAGGGAAATCGTATGTCAGCTGATCGCTGTAGTTTACCTTGTTCATATACACGCGCCTTTTAGGAATAATTTAGAACCTTTCCATAAATGTCGAAAGAATTAAGAGGTTTTGAAGAGTGGTGGATTTTAATATAAAAGCTATAAAAACCCACCAAAAAATATTTTGAATACATAACTAGCAATGTTTGTGAAGTTTTAAAACTATTCGCACTAAAACTCCAACTAAATACAACGATTAAGTTGAATTTCAAAGTCGGCTTGTACAAATTAAACGTTTGCATTAAAGAATAATCCACAAATCAGTTTATAAATAATTAAGGTTTAATATGGATAAAACGCCAGTCTTATTACTGCGTAATTAGGGTGAAGGTGATATCGATAACTTTTAACTATCGAGAGCTAAACTTAATTGTTATTAGTGAATATATTCTCTCAGCCGGTATATTTCAATGGGCTAGCAATAAAATCCTTCAAGACAAACTGACTTGTTCAACTTTTCAATCATTTTATTTATATCCTGCATGGCCCTGCGGTTTTTAGAATCGAAATATATATAACTTTTCCAAAAAATCTTCTTAAGAAATTATAAATACTAAAGGGTGTGGAACAAGACAGAAGAAAATAAATCAGCTGATTTTTCGTAAACGACAAAAATGTCTTATTGCAAATATTGTTAAACGAATCATGAAATACATGTAAAACAATGTAAATGCTTTTACATATAACAACAAAAATAACTAGAATACACCAAAATGTTCTCAGGACGAAATTTATTTTTTTGGTATTTAAATAAGGATGCTGCTGGCTCCTAGACACATAATCCCGACGTATTCCATATATAGATATATATATGATGAGTACATACAGAAGTATATATGTATATATGGATGGATGGGTCATGGAAAGAAAACCCTTCAAATAATAATGCCACCACATCGTTCGTTCTTCGTCGTCGTATAATCACACGATTTACATTTCAGAGTTTACTTGTGACACACACATTTTTATTTCGCTCTCTTCTCTTTTGCATTGCATTTTAATAATTTAATTATTTTCACATATTTTTTCTTCGGTCATCAAACGAATATCGGCAAAAAAGCGAAATTTCATAAAACACACAGCCGCCGCCAGCAAACCAAGAACAAAATTGAATTGAGTGTGTGAAAGGAAGGAAAACGAACTAAAAGACAACGACGATTTATTATCGATTTTCAGAACACCACACACACACACACATATATATATGTATATACACTTGCACATCACATTTGCCGTATTGCAAATTGAAATATTTAGTTTAAATTTTGTATATTTTCACTTGCAGTTTTATTTAAATGTATTCTGCAAAATACTCTTTTGTACACGCATTTTTATTGGAAATTAAGTTTTGCAAATTATCAGCCGAAAAAATGTTACACCGTCTAGCACAAAACCAATTGCAATTTTTTTTCTTTTAATTTTTTCTTCGTATTTTCTTTTATTTCTTTGATTTAATGCAATTTCTCTTTTCGTCAGTTCTTCTAGTAGTGTTGGTTGAGTGTTGTGCATACAATTCCGAAAAACACAGATTTTTTGCATCCGCCCAATAAGAATATGAGTTCTCTCTTTTCAACGCTCTCCCTCTCTCGCTCGGATTCTAATATATTTATTGTCGGTTTTCTCGGTTGTTTTTTGTTACTCGGATATTTCGCGTTTCTCTATGTTTTTCGTGTTCTTATTTACACTTGATTGCTTTAGTTGGTTATAATTTTCATAGCTTATTTTATGCGTTGCATATAAAATTATTATTTTGTTTAAAATTAAGAAATCAACCGGACTTAGACAAGATGGCGACTTTTTGTTGCTCGTCTTATTTCGTTTAGGAAAAATATTTGGTTCTCCTCCTCTCCTGCCAGATTTGCTTTTCTTCCTTTTTCCCTTTCTTTTCGTTTTTGCACTGCTTACTTCACCTTTTTTTCCTTTGTCGTATTGCAAATCTTTGATTTTCAATTTTACATGTACTTAGTTATGGTTTTATATGAAAATTTCTATTCAAGGGGTTGTATTCTTACTTTTCCTCTTGATTTACTTAATTTTTATAATTTTCTTAATTATTTATCCCCAAAAATTTGCCTTTTTGCCGTGCTGCTTAGAAATTGAATTTGCAAAAATTTTAGTGTTGGGAGAATATTGAGATTGAACACCGGGTACTGGGTAATTGTGCTTGAGTTGTGCAGTTTGGTACTGTCGCGTTGCCAATGGCTACAATAAGCTCAGTGTTAACGTTGTGCGACTTATGTGCCAATTGTTCCCCTATTTCTCCATTTCTCTCCGTTTTTAGGGCAGCTTTTGCTACGACGGAATTGACAGAAAATATTTGCGTTATAATACTAAATAAATCTAACATAATTGTTCCAATTTTAAAGTAAGCAATTTGTTTATATATATTTTTATCGTAAAACTCTTAATACCGACCTTTAATTATTAATACTCTTAAATTTTTTATATAATAATTTATTTACTTAATTGACAGCAAAAATTAGCAGGAAAAAAGATACAATTAATCCAGATGTTAACAATTAATGGTTAGAATTATTGTCGTTGCTAAGTCCGGATTTACACTGGCTGAATGTTCAGCAGATTATAGGCGTTTTGTAGGAGAGAGGGGCAGTCGGCAAGAGGGAGAGAAAAACTCTCCCTGAACGTTTTAAGTTCTTCGTGCAAGTTCAAAAGAGAATTTGATGATAAGCTGCTGAAAAAACTTGCGTAGTGTAAATCTGGACTAAGTGGAAAAAAATTCCTCGTGTGAAACAGCACTAAATGCCGAACAGGTCTGTCGTTGCCAACTGCTAAAAATAATCAACTACATTTCGAAGTAGATTATATCCATGATACAATAATTGTAAAGGTAGTCTCAAGCTAACAGCTGATTACAATTTTTTTATTTTGGCGTGTTTGACAGCATTTTGGTTGTCAATCTCATTGTTTACATTCCAAATGTTTGTTTACATTTTTTGACAGCAGTGGAGTGCGAAAAAAGGAAACGTATGAGTTTAAATTGAAATTGGAAAAAAATAATAGGTAGTGAAAAAAATAAGACTGAGTGAAAAAATATAATATAAAGTGGAGAAAACAATAAAAAATTATTGTTGTTTTAAAATTATATTGTGTGTTTGTTTTTATTTTAAAAAATATATACTTTTCTAATAAGAAAAAATGCGCAAGTGTCGCATTTGTGACAAACGTGATGACCATGGAAATGGATCGTTTTTCAAAATACCGAAAGATGGAGAGCTCCGATGGAAGTGGTGTCAGGCTAGTGGTATTGCATTAGAAAGCCCTCGGATATTGTAAGAGGAGCAAAAAAGAGCGTGCTATTGACTAATGCAATACCATTTGTTGTGTCTGATCTGTGTCAAACGCCACCTCTAGTAGTCCTTTTTCTAATTTAGTGTCAGTTTTCCATCGATAAGCTCCGACATTAATTTTAATGACAAGATGGATATGTCCTTTGGGTTAGTAAGAAACATATCAGTATAAATATATTTTTTAAATTTTTATTTACAAATCTTTTTCTAGTATTCTTCCTGAAAATCCCTTGGAATACACAGATATGCGAACAGAAACAGAGTAAGATTATAAAATTAAATACTTCCTTCATCACTCTATGGCGGCACATATTGTACATTCGTTATTAAATATCAATTACGGCTTTAATTTTCTAATAAATATGAAGGTTGTTCCATTTGTTTTTCAGGTTCCGGGGGTTTTTCACTTTTTTCATTGTTACATATGAAGACGTTCAAAAGCCACCACTGACATACGTGGCGTTCGATTGTTGCGTTCCAGGAATGTTTGTGACGTTTATCCTTATTGCGGTACACGGTCACGTTGCTTAGGCTGTTGAATGGTTCCTCCTGTGGCCGTCGTTTCTTTTTTAAACACGATAAGGGGGAGGAGAACCGTTGTCTTTAGTACTCGTTGTTTTCTTGCAAAAAATTCCTTTTCGTTGCCTTTGTGGTTTTTGCATTGCTGTAGCCCAAGATTCCAAATTCTTTGCGAAGAATTTAGCTGCTACTGCAACTGCCACATCACATCTCAAACTACTGCACTTTTTACGTCTTCTCTTCGATGAGGTACCTTGGCCAGTACCACCGGAGGGTGTCACATTAAGATAACAAAAATCAAAATCGAGATTTTATGACATTTTTATTTTTCTTCACTAACTTTTGTTATTGAACAAACAAAATTCCGAGTTTGTTGTTGAATTGTTGTTGTTGTGCTCACTCTGTCACTGACGTCTATCTGTCAGTTCAATTTGACAACCAAAATGGCAAAAATACGCAGGGTTGTACCGGACTTTTTGTTGTTGGGCTTATGAGACTACCTTTACAATTATTGTATCATGACCAAAATGGCAAAAATACGCAGGGTTGTACCGGACTTTTTGTTGTTGGGCTTATGAGACTACCTTTACAATTATTGTAAACAGCTGTGAACTACAGGACGGTTTAGAAGCAATTTTATTGAGCGCAAAATTTTCTTTTAATTTTCAAAGTTAATAAAAATTTTACGGGTTATTACTAGGCATTTATTTGCTTTTGTGGTACCCGCGTAGTTGACTGACGATGGAGGATGACGTTGTGGAATTGCCATCCACATCCAACGATTCGAAGCGAAAGAGGCTTGAAAGAACAACAACAACTACAGACGTCGATGTAACCAATCTGGCATACGACCCAAACAACCAAAACAGATATGCTTTGCTCGCAGGTATTGACATACAAAATGTACAACACACAGCAAGTATACGGAAAAAGAAACCTGACCCATCTACTACTCCGGTTACACCAACAAGCGGGAAGAAATCTTTATGCCCGCCTATATTTTTATTTGATGTCAACATAAAACTCTTGGTTGACCAACTTGAAGCAAAGACTCCGAAAATTTATTTTAAAATTAAAAATATTAATAAACACAAAAGTAAGCTGTATTTTTCGGACCCTTTAATTCATGCTGAAATGATAAATTTACTGCGTGAAAAACCAGTCAAGGCGTTCTCTTTTACTCCAAAGGAGTTGAAGCAGGTGTCTCTTATATTGAGAGGCTTTTATCAAAATATTGACCCTAAAGTTGTAAAAGTGGCTTTGGACGAAACTGTACCGGACGTTGTCTGCAAAGTGACAAAATATACCACACCATTCTCCATAAAAAATAATTTTGACACGGGGCTTGTATTAGTCTCACTTCACCCAGGTAAAACTCTTAATGATGTTTCTCACATACACGATCTACTGAACCAGAAAATAACCTGGGAAAAACCAAACAAAAAAGAAAAAGAAATTCAGTGCCATAGATGTCAGCGATGGGGTCACATTTCAAAAAACTGTGGCTCTGAATTTAAATGTGTCAAATGTGACAAAAAACACCCACCTGGAGAATGCCTTCGCAACAAATCGGAAGCGTCACAACCTCACTGTGTGAATTGCAATGAAGCAGGTCACCCAGCGAACTGGAAAGGATGCCCGGAGTACAAAAAATATGTGGCTAATAAAAGGGAACGCATCCAAAAAGCTAGAGAAGAAAAAGAATCCGCAGCACACAATGTACAACGCACCATAGTTTCCTCTATCAGGTCGCCTGGAAAATCATTTGCAAATCTTTTCCAGCCTCAGAATTCACAACATAAAAAGCCATCCATTGTGGATGAATTCTTAAAACTCGCAAATTATTTTCTTGAACCCGAAGAGTTGTCCCTTGAAGAGGAAATAAACATTTTCCTTACGAAGTTTCCAAAAATGCCAAAGAATGACGCAAAACAAGAGTTTTTACGTCTGCTCCAAAAAGTAAGATCAACCTATGGTCCATAGGTCCTTAAATTTTCTTACTTTTAACGTCCAATCTTTGATCGACTCTAGTCGTCAAATTGATCTCCAGAACACGCTAATCAGCAATAATATAGACATCGGGTTCATCCAGGAGTGTCACCTTGGTAACAGAAAAATACAAATTGAGGGATATAATTTTGTATATGATTATTCTCCCCTTGGGGTGGCAATTTTAATCAAAAAGTCCCTTCAATATAAACGCATAACGATAAAAGATATTGGTTTTAATACCACGTTTATTCAAATTGAATCTAATTATAACAACATAACAAAAAAATATCTTATCGGATCCCTATACATACCTTGTAATACATCTACTCCAATACTCAACTATAGCCTGAATAAATTCCTGCAGACTGCCGATATTTTTGACGGATTTATTGTCGGCGGTGATCTCAATGCCAAAAACATCTTATGGGGAGACGTACTGGATAACTGCAATGGCAGGACCCTGCAAAACTGGCTCCAGGATAACTCTATGGAAGTTGTTCGCATTTGTGACTCTAATCCCTCATTTCCCAGAGGTGTATCTTTTCTGGACCATTTTCTGTTAAGCGAAAATCTTGTAGATAGAAATTTACCAAATTTTAAAATATCCAGCCTACCTACCTTTTCCGATCACTATCCGCTAAAACTGGAGCTACGAATGAGCAGCTGCTGTATAATGCTGAGAAATCCACGGCTTTTTACTTCGTATAAAAATACAAATTGGGACAACTTTCGCCAGGACATGGAAGCTTCTACAATCCGCATAATGCCACCGATAGATAGGAACCTGTCGGACACCGAAGTCGACTCCTATATTGATGATATAAATGCTGCATTCTCATCTGTACATGAAGCCCATTCGGAAAGATCTGAGATCAGTAATAAAAAACTACCTCTCTCTGATAACATCAAAAGGTTTTTCAAAATCAAATACCAATGGCAGAAGGAGCTGAAGAAGATTTTCCACCGCACTGGTAACCGTCTCAGCCGTGAGTACAATATCCTGGCAAAACAAATACAACTGTTAAAAACTATAATTAAGGAAGCTGTGAACATAGAGCAGGCTAAAAATTTTAATAATAGGTTACAAAACATAAAACCTAGTCCATCCGCATTCAAAGAAATTTTCCAAATTGTTGGTAAAAATAAATCTTCCTTCTGCCATCAAATTCAGCATAATGATGTCGTCATAAATGATAACACTGAAATGTCCGATTTTTTCCGCAATTTTTACTCCTCAGTTTTCATTCCACCGTTAGCCGAACATCCTGTTCCCGATCTCGAAATGAGAGTGTCATCCTGCATCAACTCTGTACCCCCACACATTTACTCCTTTAATGGGAATTTTACTTCCTTAAATAATGCCGATGGATATCATTTTGTGGAATCTGGAAAAATAAAAAATATTATTAGTGAAATCAACAACAAAAAATCGAGTGGGTTCGACAATTTTTCAAATTTTATAATAAGAAAATTACCTGATGTCACATTAACTTTTCTGACGATAATTTTCAACAACTGCATTAACAATGGCTATTTTCCGAAGGCTTGGAAATCGGCGAAGATTATCCCAATAAAAAAAAAACCAAACAGCGTGATGCTCGAAGACTTCAGACCAATCTCTCTTCTTTCAAATATTGGAAAAATTTTTGAACATATTCTGAAAGAAAAGATTGAGAAGGAATTTATCATAGATCCAATACCACAATTCCAATTTGGATTTAAAAAAAGGCCACTCCACTCAGCATGCTCTCCTGAAATTTCATAATGATCTCACGGATCATTTAAGAAACAAAAACTGTACTGTAGCTATTTCCTTAGACATCGAGAAAGCTTTCGATTCCGCTTGTCACAAAGGAATATTGTACAAGCTGCTAAATCTTGGAATCGATCCTTATTTGTTAAAAATATTCCAAAGTTATTTCTGTGACCGAAAATTTAACGTCCAAATAAATGACGCTACCTCTACTTCTGGATCAGTAAACAGCGGAGTTCCTCAGGGGAGTGTTTTGGCACCTCTTCTTTTCAACCTTTTTCTACACGATTTTCCACATTTATCTGAAAATTCAAAAGCAATATTGTATGCAGATGATTGCATGATATATGCCCACAATATCTCACCAGTGCAAGCGTTAAATCAGGCTGCATCACATCTTGGCCAAATTAGCGTGTATTACAAGACGTGGGGAATTAAAATCAATGCCTCTAAATCACAAGCCATTTGCATTAGAAACGCATCTGGTAAATGTCCGAGATTTGTGGTTCCACAGAGCAAATCCTTAAAGCTATCACTAGACGGAGTAGATATCCCATTCACACCCGACATCAAGTACCTAGGAGTCAACTTCAACATGCTATTTAAATTCAACAAACATGCGAGATTGCTTTTACAAAAGGGAAAACGCTTATTGGGGATGTTTTCATTCCTACTAAACAATAAATACCTGCCAAAGAACACTAAACTCCTTTTGTATAAGGTCGCCATCAGATCCGTATTGGTGTACGGTTTCCCAATTTGGTTCACCATATCCCCGTCAGTGGCCAATGAATTGGAAATACTCGAGCGGAAGGTGCTGCGAAAGTGTATACAGAAAAATTATAAAAATCCAACTAAACGATTTTCAAACACTTATGTTTATGAAAACTCGAACGTGCAGCCCTTTTGCAAATACGCCTTAAACCTACAATTAAAATTTGTAGAAAAACTTACCTCACATGAAAACAGCCTAATGCACGACATCTACGAAGCTGAGAAAAGTTTGGCCTGGTCCGGTTTGGATTATTTGTCTCCTGTGGGAGTTTTAAATGAGGTACTTAACGACGACCCGGACCCCTTCAGCATGCCAGCATTTTATAACAAAACCGTCCCTAACTCCCGTAGAGGCTGAAAAAAAACAACAATTATTTTATATACATTTTTACCATATCCATGATCTACACTCTGCACAAGACCCATACATAGCATAAATGGTCGCCGTAGGGAGTGTACATCATAATTATTGATTGTTAATTAGTATTAAGTACTCACCTAATTATTAATTTACTTCCAAGTTCTAAAAGCAAAGTACCTGAACGCTCGTTTTTGTATTTTATACCAACAATCTGTGATATTTAAAACATATGTTCATTTCACACACGTATGTACGTGTATTTGTATATGTTCGTTTTTATGTTTACTCTGTTAAGCAATCGTTTCTAACAGTTTATTTTTGTTATTTTGTTTTAAGTTTTATTTATTTATTTTGTTATTTGACAGATTCTCTCTCTGTCCGTAATTGTCATTAAGGCCGTGAGCAAGCCTTGTTTTTTACAAATACTGTGTATTACCATACACTAACTATCTCACTTTAGCATGTAGCTTATCATCATTCATTGTGCATTAGAACAAAACAAATATAGTTCTAAGAATACATTGTTATCAATTCGCTAAGTACACCAAAATGTTATCGAAAAAGAAGAAGACTCAATAAATTACTTACTTACTTAATTATTGTATCATGATTATATCATAGTGCAGAGTTTATTGATTCGAAAAATCCTTATTACAATGGGTAAATACGCTTATAGCTAACATTTTTTCATTATTACGAGATAACTTACATACATTAGGTATCTTACAAGTTATATAAATTTAGTTTCTTAAAATTATGTATTTCTACATTTCACTTATATTAGTTACAATGCTTTGTCGATATATTTAATATTTTCCCACAAAATCGAATTACAAAAAGGGAATTACTCATCATTTTATTGTTTTTTACTTAATACTATGACTTAAAAATAACACTTAATAATAATATATACAAAAGGGTAGGAGTGCAAAGGCAGTCCCGATTATTGGCGCGTACTATATACGGTGTCGTCCAAATCGTAGCTATCTATCCGGCGATGATAGAATAGCAATTGGTCGCCACGGTAAAGCCCGCCGTCTCTATTCAGAGTTAAAAGACCAGCAGGAGGCTGGTATTTTAATTCGGTTAGCCTGTCTAGGGTGGTGTCTAGATTTAGGCATGTCCTGTTACGTGTCCTCTTTGCGGCTGGGTAATGACTTCGTTGCGCCGACTAGCTATGGTCGCATCCGGGGTAGGTCCCAACCCGTCAATTCCCGCCCAAGGTCCGTTTCAATAATTTCAAAATGAACAACATTAAACATCTAACCAAGCACAGTCCGTACTCATGGGAGGTAGGTGGAAACCTCCAATCGCCCACCCTGCCTAGTTCACGTGGTTCCTCTCCATTTTTAACATGAACCCTTAACCCCGCACACACCACCCACTTACCTCACGTTACTCCCCTTTTTCTTACACAAATCACAACATAATAACGACCATTTTCTATTTCATATAGTTAACATCTTTATTTAAAACTATTCTAACTAACCTATATTTAGCTCTTAGTTTACTATATTCCGTAGTCTTTGTATCTAATTTAAGTCCAAATATTAATAAAAAAATCAAATATAAAAAAAATATAAATTTTAATATGGTTAATTTCTTTTTGGGTTACTTCGACTTTTACTGAACGTAAAAATAATAAAAAAAACAAAACGAACGGTCAAGAATCGACCTAAAATTTGACAATGACAATTATGATCTTTATGACTTTTGTCACTATTATTAATTATCAGAAATTGAGTCCTTTTTTTTTTGTTTGTTTGCTAAAACAAATATCAAATTAAAAGAGAATTAGCAAAGTTGGAACTTATGTGTAACTGCGGCACATTCAGCCACTAAAACAAACGAAGAAAATTTCCTAAACTTGAAACCTACCTAAGGGAGCTCACTTAGACGGAACAAAAAAAAAGGAAAGTCAGGGAATTTAAATTACCCTAAATTACAAAGAAAAACTAAAAAAAAGAAACTTTGCGAATTCTTGGACAAATTGGGTCACATATATATGTAGTCTAAGAAAGACAAAACAAATTACATTTATGAACTACAAGAAAAAGGTGAATAAATAAGTAATATAAATAGATAAATACTATAAATAAAAATAATTAGAACTATAAATTAATAAATAAAGTAAATTGTAGCTTGAGGATCTTTTTATTCCTGTGCACACATATATATGTCGTGGATAGGTATGTGTGTTCCTTAATATCCGGTATTAATCTGATTTCTTTTATGTGGACACGTAGATGTGTGTGTGTCCACTTAGATAAACTTTTGTGTGAATGGTCAATATCCGGTTCTGAGCTTCGTTTTAGATATTTTCTCACGACTATCGGGACTGTTTACAGAGGGCGTCTTGACTAATGGAACGCAAATTCGTGGAAGAAGAGTGGCTTGGTCATCAGAGGGGACTCTAACCTCCAACGACGACGTACAGAGGGAGGGCCGTATGTCCTATATTGGTTGGACTATATCGTCCAATTTATCGGTTTTTTTATTTGTTGGACGATCCTCTTGCTTTTATACAAAAAATTTGATTTCGGCCTACCTTTCAAATCCTTTTTGTTTTAACAATTGAACATGTGTTGGTTATGGCTATCCTGTTCCTTGAGTGTTACCGTCTCTGTCCAGGCGAACTTTTTAATTTTTGGGGAATGAGGATAATTTCCACCACAAACCCAGGAATGTTCCTCCAGCCGACCAGAATGCCTTTAGCTTTTCACACAAATATAATAAAATACCATTTTAAAACACACGTTAATCCTGGTCTTGAAACACTTACTCGCAATCTATACGTGATTTTTGAAAACCCAAGAAAACCACTTTCTCCCACAAATCCTCCTTATTTCAGTGCTCGTAGTTCCACTAAAAATATTTACACTTTAATTATTTAATTTTAAACGTCCAAACACTTCTTTAACACCAACCTTGTTAATATATTTTTTTAACACAATTAAAATTCTTGCTCTAAAAAAACCGGACAGATTTGATGCACGACACACTACAATTCGAACTATATTGCGGAAAAATTCCCTTGCAAACCCCCTTATATCTCCTACTTTTCACTCACATTTCCAGGGCAGACATTTTTATTTAGGGAGACATCTTTTTCGGACATCTATCTCTTTCTCAAAATTCCTATTTATTCTTCATTTTATCATTTCCAAAGTTTCGGCGCCAAATATTTTTATGAATTAGACACTGCCTTACCCTCGCTTGTTTGCCAACAACAATTTCCCTGAGTGTACTCTGTCCGTACTCTACCGGCTACTATTATTACTACGCCATAGTGGTTGGCAACGCAATTCTCCATTCCCTGACGTTTGTCAAAATAATGTCACCAAAGTCATCTCAGCTGTCCGCGCCGGACAGCACCTTTTTTCTCATTTACTTAATTTTATCATTTAATAATTTTCCTTATTTTTCTCTTTTATTTCAGGTTCCCTACATTGGCTCCAGCAACACGATGTCCTCCGCATACCGCCTTCCTTGATTACTTGGGGAAAATTTACAACTTTTTTCGTTGTGAATCTTCACCAAGAAGCCAAGAGGCTGCACCCGGGAAACTTTGTGATTGCTGATGATTTTGACACTGGGTTCAGGGAAAGTCGCGGTAAAACCCGACCGCAAAACAGGTTTCCCTGCCAATATGGATGGAATCCAATAAAGGACCATCCCAACGGGGTGTTTTAAAAGAAAACACAAATAAAACAAAAACTAAAAAAAACTAATCTACTAACCAAACCAAAAACAAAAGAAAAACTAACACTAACTAATTAACAAAAAACAATAAAAAACGAAAAGAAAAATGAAATGGACACGGCTGGCCAATGCAAGGATGCGTGGTAAGTTGGCCAGCCAAGTCGCGGTGTCCATAGCTCTCCCCAGCTCCTACAGCGATGACAATATTAGGGGCTGGGGAAAAAAACGTGGCAGAGAGGCCGCCACGCAGGCGTTAAGGCCTCGGTATAGGGGGCCTCCACGCCGATTTTTTTTTTGGTATTGTTGCTGGTCTTGGCGTTTGATGGTGCCGCAACACTGCACCCGGGTTATCTAGAAACGATGATAAGACGGGTGTGCGGCTTATCTACCTGGTGGGCGCTACGATTCTGGTATAGTGGGCACGTGGGGAACTCCCACACCCTGAGACAGCCGGGCATCAGATAAAGGTCATAATGATTTCAACTGTTAGGGAAGTATATTGCGGGTTATTCGTCTGTAGAAGTTACTTTGTGTATTCTTGTCTGTTTTACAGGTACTTGAAGGGGAAACACTGGGATCTTCACGACTTTAGGTGGGATTATTATGCGGTATGTACCTTGATTGTTTTTTTTAAAATACATTCATGAGATGGTAATGTTACTAAAGATGCGTAAAGCTAATATGTGCATAATCAGGGGTGTGTAATTAGGAAATTGGTATAATCAAAGTAGGTGTATAATCAAGGATGTATAATTAGGAAATTGGTATAATCAAGGTAGTATAATTCGGAAATTGGTATAATCAAAGTAGGTGTATAATCAAGGTAGACATTATTGTGGAGGTAAATCAGGTACAGGATATCACAGGTATAAATCGTATTGCTCTTTAGATTTAGACTTAATATTAGGACGAATACAAACACATAAAAGAATAACTAAATGTATATTGCATTCTTAACCCTAGTATTGCACTGAATAATATCACAGACTCAAAACCATTATTGCACTTAAACTTTTATATCCTTTACGTGATACGTTCCCAGGGATTTACCCTGCAATGTCTCCAGTTCAAACATGTTGTTCCCTACGGGCTTCACTACTCGACATTTGAGGAATTTTTTACAGAATTTTGCATTCCTATTCTTTGAGAAATCTGACAATATCATATTTCGCCGATACACTTCTTGTCCCGGGATTAACTTCACGGTTCGAGCTCTTTGGTTGTATCGTTCCGCGCTTTTCTGATATGCTCGATGCATATTCTCCTTTATCTTTTCTCTAATTACTTCCAATTTCGCTGTTCTGTCTATTTCTGTAATCTCATGGTCGTTCATGGACATCAGTTTCCTAGCCAGTCGGTAATCCGCACCACTGGAGAACATGTGATATCCAAATAATGCGAAGAACGGAGTCACTCCAGTGGCGGAATGAACCGACGTTCTTAATGCGCATTCAATTTCGGATAGATATACATCCCAATCACGATGGTCCTCAGTCAGATAAGCCCGAATGGCTGAAATCACCGATTGATTAACACGTTCGGATGCATTTGACTGAGGAGAGTATACCGCGGTCTTCATGTGTCTAATCTTATATGTGTCTACCATCTCTTGAAATGCTTTCGATACGAATTGGGACCCATTATCGCTGTGGATCACTTCCGGTACACCAAATTTGTGGAAAATTTCATTAACTAAGAAGCTTATCACATTTCCGGTTGTGGCTTCTCGCATTGCTTTAAGAAAAGTAAATTTGGTGAAGTGATCCACAACGATGAAGATATAGGCGTTTCCGTTCTTTGATCGGGGATATTTTCCTAAAAAATCCATGTACAGTTTTTGGAATGGCCTATCAGTTATGACTTCCTGACCAATCCCGGGCATCATTTTATGGTTACAGGATTTCGATTCCTGACAAATTTGGCAATTCTTTATGTAATTCTTAATTTGACTTGCCATTTTCGGCCAATAAAATAATCTTTTTATACGCTCTAATGTTTTTGCTATTCCCCCGTGCGAAGCGATTATAGAATCGTGGGCCTTTTCTATGATTGTACTCGTTAGGTTCGAAGGTAACCACAACTTCCATTTGAGCTCATCATCTAAGTCCTGATCACATCCAGTTCTTTTAAAAATCAGACCATCTTCTATTTTAATATCAGGGAGCTTTTCTTGGTTTTCCCGAATATGGGCCATCAATTCTACGTACTCCTCACTTTGAAACTCAGTTGTTTCAAAATCTAAAAAATCCTCTTTCCTAATTTCATCTGTTCGAATATCCTGTGGAGCTCTCGACAACATGTCAGCGACTATATTTTCCGACCCTTTACGATGTTCTATATCAAAATCAAAAGATTGTAATTGGAGAGACCATCTAGCTAGTCTCCCACTCAAATCTTTTAAGTTCATTAGCCACTTTAAGCTGGCATGATCGGTAATGATGGTAAATGGCATCATTTCAACATAAGGTCTATATTTTCTTACTGCCATTACGGCTGCCAAGCATTCTTTTTCAGTTACACTGTAGTTTCGCTGACATGAATTTAATTTTTGTGAAAAGAAAGCAATTGGGTGTTCTTCATTGTTCTCATTCAGTTGGTACAATACGGCTCCAATTCCGTAGTCTGAGGCATCGCATTGTATGAAGAACCGCTTTGAAAAATCGGCGTGCCTCAAGACTGGGGCAGAAGTCAAAGCCCTTTTCAGATCTTCAAAAGCTTTCCTTGCAGAATCTGTCATTTCAAATTTTGTGGACTTTTTGAGAGTATCTGTCAGAGGAGCAGAAATTGAGGCGAAATCTTTAATAAAACGTCGGTACCAACCGGCGGTACCTAGAAAGCTCCTGACTTCCCTGGGTGTTCTGGGGACTCTAATATTCTTTACCGCTTCTACTTTATCCGGATCGGTTTTCAGTACCCCGTTTCCAATGATAAAACCTAAGTACTTCAGTTCTCTGAAGCAAAATTTCGACTTTTTCAAACCTATAGTTAAATTTGCTTTCTTTAGACAATCCGCAACTTCACCCAATAGTCTCAAATGTTCGTCAAAGTCACTAGAAATCACTAATAAGTCGTCCAGGTAAATGAAAACATTCTCCTTCAGCCTTTGGGGAATGACTCGGTCCATAAGCCTACACAAGCGTTGAGCAGCGTTACATAGCCCGAACGGCATTACTCTAAATTGGTATAGTGGCCGTCCGGGTACAGTAAACGCTGTGTAAGGCTTACTTTCCTCGTCTAATTCCACCTGCCAAAATGCGAATTTGAGATCGACGCTACTAATGTAATATGTTTCGTCGATTCTGCTCAGGATGCCATCAATATTTTGCAGTGGATATGCGTCTTTAATCGTTAATTTGTTTAATTTTCTGGCATCCAGGCAGAATCTATTTTTCCCTGGCTTTCTCACGACCGTGGTACGGTTACTCCATGGGCTTTCACTTTCTTCTATTACGTTTAGTTTCAGCATGTTATCAATTTCCTCGTAAACAATGGCTTGAACAGCGGGTGACAACGGATAGTGTCTATCTTTAACAGGGACTGATCCTTCGACCAATTTTATTGTGTGTTTTTCAAAGTTTGTTCTACCTAATCCCTTTTCCTCGAAAGTGTCGAAGCTTTTAATTACCCTCTCCAACTTTTCCTGTTGTTCCTTTGTCAATATATGAGGGTTCAATTTATGTTCAATGTTTTCGTTTATAAATTCCTTTTGAAGTTCTACACTAATTTCGCTTATGTCTACTACTTCCGGTGCTAGCTTAAACAGTCTCCAAAAATCTATCCCTAAATATAATTCTTGATCTAGGTCAGGGCACAAGTATAGTTCCATTTCTTGTGTCATGTCCTTATATTTCACTGACAGCTTCGTTTTCCCTAAGATCCTATGTTCTTGCCCCCCAGCAGTCTTAACATTCGTGAATACTGTTTTCATGTTGACATTTAATTCTTCTATAAATTCTCGACATCCTTTTCCCAAAACGCTCACTGAAGCCCCCGTATCTAACAGTCCACTCATTCTTATTCCCTCGATTTCTACATCTGCAAATACTCTGGGGTCTTTACTATCACTAGCTCTTTTTATGCAATCCACAATTGCTTTTATCGCTCTTTTCTTTTCGATAAATTTCTGCCGGACTTTCAGAATTCTGGGTGCAACTTCATTGTTTTTCTCATCATTAAAAATCTTGGACCGAATTTCATTATACTTTTGTTGCCGGACTTCTAGAGGTAAATAGTGGCGCATTTTGGGATCATAAGTTCTGTCATTTATCATTAATATTTTCTCTAAGATTTCATTTGAGGTAAAACCATTTGGCATATCATGTTTTTTATCTTTTATTATAGGTTCACGTCGGGGTTCTCGTGTGGACGTGGCCCCCCTGCATGATCCACGCCCGTCTTGCGGTTTCCCTGTTGGCAATTGGGGCATTTAGGGGTTACAGTCCCTGGTTTGCCACATTTGTAGCAGAACAGGCATCTTACAGTGGACTCGCACTCCCTAAATCCATGCCCGGACTTCCTGCAATTCCAACAGATCAACATGGACTGGCGATTAATTTGCATTGCGGCCACGGACTCACATTCGCCTAATTCGTAATCCAAGTCCGAGCAGTAATCTGGAGACTCGGCGTATACCTCACTAACTTGCCTAATTTGTCGCGGCGGCTGTACCATATTCCGAAGGTCACGCCTGGGGAAGTTTTTTTCGGCTTCATTGCACTCAATTCTCAGTTGTTCTACCGATGAAACCTGAATGGGATATACTATCCTACCAATACTTTCCTTGACGTTCTTTTTCATAATTTTAATCATGTCAAATTCAGTGATTGGCTGCAACAATTTTGCCCTGAATTGACCCATAATGTGAAAGAATGTGTCGATTGATTCGTTAGATTGCTGTTTTCTCTGAGCCATGTCGGTTAAAATCTCAAAATTTGATCGCGAAGACTGATATTGGCTGAGAAGACAATGCTTCAGTTCCTGCCAATCGTGAAATCTGTGTGACTTTTGGAATAACCAGTACCATGACTCGGCTGGCCCGGTTACTATCAATGGGAAATCGCGAATGATTTCTTCCCATGGAATACCGTACTGTCTCTGGTAATGCTCAAGTCTGTACACAAAATCTTCTACGCCCAATCCGCGAGACGAACCATCAAACATTAGACCTAGCTTATCAATCCTGATCCTCAATTTCTCTCGATCTAGGTTCGGATTTGGAATGGTATTTCTCTGGATTGAATCTGACCTGCCTTCGTTGGATGAGCGACTTCTACCTGGTTCCAAATGGTTCCTATTTCCTACGTTTGGATCATTTCCTAGATGAGATGTAATATTGTGAGTAGCCAGATCTTTTAATTCTCCGATTGACCTAACTAAATCACTAATTGTTTTTCTCATATCGCCTATTTCATTTTGTACTACATGAACCGTATTCTCAAGGGCTTTTTGTTGCCTCGCTACCTCTCTGGACATCACTGCGTTAGGATCAACTCCTGTTTGGACGTTACTGGATGTACCCTGTGAAAAAGCGGCCCCTATAGCGTTATTGGGAATATTTATGGTGTGGGATAAGTCGTTTATTGGACCGAATTCAATTTCGTCATCTGCCATTTCGATGTTGGTATGTGCCTTCCTTCTTTTCTCCTCAAGAATAGACGTATTTGCATCAAAGTTTTCTGGTCTATTTCGTTTCCTGGATTGTGATCTGGTCACTATGCTCATCACTTTTATTTCCGAAAAAGGGGTAATGTATTCTGTGTGTGTGCACAAATTTTGTTATACTCAATTCAATTATTAACTTTTATAACTAAAGGGTCATAACGTGGGTTGTGGTGTGGGCGGTTCATTTTATTTCATTCTATATGACTCTCCTAGGAGCACTTTCCGAATCTGTGTACGTCAATTTTAAAAAAAACTTGTATCTACTTGTGCTCTGATGATCAAAAAAAAACATCAGTTTCAGACTCCATATCTCCCCAAAACTACGGACCCCTAAATTGGTTTTAGAGCGGTTTTTAGGCAGGTTTAGAATCTGGTCACATTACATATTGCGGAGTCTACTATTTATACATAAAAAAAAACAAATACTCTGTGTGCTAATATCCTAATCGTGCCAATTAGATATGTCACTACATTTTCCTTGTTTTGCTACTTTTCATTTCCTTTTTCATCTCCGGCTTACAAGTGTCGGGACCTCGTACAACTGTTGTAGGATTCTTCCCAAACGGTTACGAAGACTCCGCACTTGTCCACCATTGAATCCAAAATCCATGTTGAACTATTATTTTCCTTATTTAGTGGGCTATTGCATGTGTTTAGGTCATCTACACTCTTTATCATCAACGGTATTGAAAATACCGGAAGCTTTACGTTTGGGCGCCATATTGTTACGTGTCCTCTTTGCGGCTGGGTAATGACTTCGTTGCGCCGACTAGCTATGGTCGCATCCGGGGTAGGTCCCAACCCGTCAATTCCCGCCCAAGGTCCGTTTCAATAATTTCAAAATGAACAACATTAAACATCTAACCAAGCACAGTCCGTACTCATGGGAGGTAGGTGGAAACCTCCAATCGCCCACCCTGCCTAGTTCACGTGGTTCCTCTCCATTTTTAACATGAACCCTTAACCCCGCACACACCACCCACTTACCTCACGTTACTCCCCTTTTTCTTACACAAATCACAACATAATAACGACCATTTTCTATTTCATATAGTTAACATCTTTATTTAAAACTATTCTAACTAACCTATATTTAGCTCTTAGTTTACTATATTCCGTAGTCTTTGTATCTAATTTAAGTCCAAATATTAATAAAAAAAATCAAATATAAAAAAAATATAAATTTTAATATGGTTAATTTCTTTTTGGGTTACTTCGACTTTTACTGAACGTAAAAATAATAAAAAAAACAAAACGAACGGTCAAGAATCGACCTAAAATTTGACAATGACAATTATGATCTTTATGACTTTTGTCACTATTATTAATTATCAGAAATTGAGTCTTTTTTTTTTTGTTTGTTTGCTAAAACAAATATCAAATTAAAAGAGAATTAGCAAAGTTGGAACTTATGTGTAACTGCGGCACATTCAGCCACTAAAACAAACGAAGAAAATTTCCTAAACTTGAAACCTACCTAAGGGAGCTCACTTAGACGGAACAAAAAAAAAGGAAAGTCAGGGAATTTAAATTACCCTAAATTACAAAGAAAAACTAAAAAAAAGAAACTTTGCGAATTCTTGGACAAATTGGGTCACATATATATGTAGTCTAAGAAAGACAAAACAAATTACATTTATGAACTACAAGAAAAAGGTGAATAAATAAGTAATATAAATAGATAAATACTATAAATAAAAATAATTAGAACTATAAATTAATAAATAAAGTAAATTGTAGCTTGAGGATCTTTTTATTCCTGTGCACACATATATATGTCGTGGATAGGTATGTGTGTTCCTTAATATCCGGTATTAATCTGATTTCTTTTATGTGGACACGTAGATGTGTGTGTGTCCACTTAGATAAACTTTTGTGTGAATGGTCAATATCCGGTTCTGAGCTTCGTTTTAGATATTTTCTCACGACTATCGGGACTGTTTACAGAGGGCGTCTTGACTAATGGAACGCAAATTCGTGGAAGAAGAGTGGCTTGGTCATCAGAGGGGACTCTAACCTCCAACGACGACGTACAGAGGGAGGGCCGTATGTCCTATATTGGTTGGACTATATCGTCCAATTTATCGGTTTTTTTATTTGTTGGACGATCCTCTTGCTTTTATACAAAAAATTTGATTTCGGCCTACCTTTCAAATCCTTTTTGTTTTAACAATTGAACATGTGTTGGTTATGGCTATCCTGTTCCTTGAGTGTTACCGTCTCTGTCCAGGCGAACTTTTTAATTTTTGGGGAATGAGGATAATTTCCACCACAAACCCAGGAATGTTCCTCCAGCCGACCAGAATGCCTTTAGCTTTTCACACAAATATAATAAAATACCATTTTAAAACACACGTTAATCCTGGTCTTGAAACACTTACTCGCAATCTATACGTGATTTTTGAAAACCCAAGAAAACCACTTTCTCCCACAAATCCTCCTTATTTCAGTGCTCGTAGTTCCACTAAAAATATTTACACTTTAATTATTTAATTTTAAACGTCCAAACACTTCTTTAACACCAACCTTGTTAATATATTTTTTTAACACAATTAAAATTCTTGCTCTAAAAAAACCGGACAGATTTGATGCACGACACACTACAATTCGAACTATATTGCGGAAAAATTCCCTTGCAAACCCCCTTATATCTCCTACTTTTCACTCACATTTCCAGGGCAGACATTTTTATTTAGGGAGACATCTTTTTCGGACATCTATCTCTTTCTCAAAATTCCTATTTATTCTTCATTTTATCATTTCCAAAGTTTCGGCGCCAAATATTTTTATGAATTAGACACTGCCTTACCCTCGCTTGTTTGCCAACAACAATTTCCCTGAGTGTACTCTGTCCGTACTCTACCGGCTACTATTATTACTACGCCATAGTGGTTGGCAACGCAATTCTCCATTCCCTGACGTTTGTCAAAATAATGTCACCAAAGTCATCTCAGCTGTCCGCGCCGGACAGCACCTTTTTTCTCATTTACTTAATTTTATCATTTAATAATTTTCCTTATTTTTCTCTTTTATTTCAGGTTCCCTACATTGGCTCCAGCAACACGATGTCCTCCGCATACCGCCTTCCTTGATTACTTGGGGAAAATTTACAACTTTTTTCGTTGTGAATCTTCACCAAGAAGCCAAGAGGCTGCACCCGGGAAACTTTGTGATTGCTGATGATTTTGACACTGGGTTCAGGGAAAGTCGCGGTAAAACCCGACCGCAAAACAGGCTTCCCTGCCAATATGGATGGAATCCAATAAAGGACCATCCCAACGGGGTGTTTTAAAAGAAAACACAAATAAAACAAAAACTAAAAAAAACTAATCTACTAACCAAACCAAAAACAAAAGAAAAACTAACACTAACTAATTAACAAAAAACAATAAAAAACGAAAAGAAAAATGAAATGGACACGGCTGGCCAATGCAAGGATGCGTGGTAAGTTGGCCAGCCAAGTCGCGGTGTCCATAGCTCTCCCCAGCTCCTACAGCGATGACAATATTAGGGGCTGGGGAAAAAAACGTGGCAGAGAGGCCGCCACGCAGGCGTTAAGGCCTCGGTATAGGGGGCCTCCACGCCGATTTTTTTTTTGGTATTGTTGCTGGTCTTGGCGTTTGATGGTGCCGCAACAGTCCTCATCAATAGATTATATCATATGGGTTCAGATTTCAGAGAGGGAGAGTTTCCCCCCCTTGCCGACTGCCTCCCTCTCCTACAAAACGCCGATAATCTGCTGAAAATTCAGCCTGTGTAAATCGGGACTTTGTTGCGAAAAGGATTTTACGTGCAATTTCGATAAAATCGGGAGGATCAAATGCAAATTCTCACTGGAAAGTCACGTAACAGGTCATTTAGATGTAAACCGGCCCTAAGTTCCGATTCACACGAGACAATTTCTTCAAGCAAGTGTCGAAGTTTGTAGGAGGGTGAGGCAGGCGGAACGAGCTCTCTTTCCTACAAAAATTTGACACTTGCTTGGAAATAATTGACTCATGTGAATCTGGACTAAACTAAAATTGCTAGCTTGTAACGAAAACACGCCTTTTGACGTCTAGTAATAAGGCTAGTACTAAGATCCTGATTTCTCTTATGGCAAAGGTAGAGAGTAACCGTTGGTGCGGCAACAGCCAAAAAAACTGTTAATTGACTGAAGGATTTACACAGCAAACGCGCGAAGCATCTGCCGTACAAAGTTGGCAGATGCTTCACGAAATTGCCTACACGAGCCAAAGCAATTCTGGCTGTCATAGGAGAGGGACTTATCTATACTCATCACCTCCTTCATCTTCTTCGACCTCTCCATCTTCTTTTACTCATCTTCTCAGGACGAACACAATGGACCAAATGGTCTCCGAGTGAAGTGGTGCACGCCAGCAATGGTTGGCGTCCTTAACCTAACCTAAACTAACCTTGGAGAGGGACTAGAGGAATTGAAAGGGAAATTCCTCCCTTGCGTCTCTTCTATGATAGGCAGAATTGCTTTGGTAATAATTGCTCTGGGTATCACGTATACATTTGAAAAGTAATTTTAAAAAATCTGTATATATTATACATATAAAAAAATTATTAAAAGTTGTCTCTCTGACGTGTCCAGTGTAACTTGCCTCGTTGAACGCTCAAAACGATGGAAAAAAGCGACCAACGCCAAAATTGTGGAAATATCTCTGCCTTTAATCTACTTTAAAATCTAGTCTAGCCGTTCAAATGGAATGTCGCACAGGTTGGTCGCCTCATATCAAAAACAATATAATTTAAGAAGATATTCTCTCCCGTAGAAAGTATGTGTCAGTTACGAACGAATTGGAATTTGTATTCCAACCAGTGATGTTTTCGCGAATTTCCAGACCGTTTTACCGAATTTTTTGTAATTGTCATTAAAAAATTAATATTAATCCATAAGTGCGAAAAAAGTTCAAGCTTTGTTCGCGGAAAGCTGTTTTTTCGCGTGTTACAATTCATTTCTATTCGTTGTTAACTGACAGATTTTGACATTTCGGCCTGAAGTCCAGATTCACACCCGGCAATTTTTTCCAAGCAAGTGTCAAAGTTTGTGGGAGAGAGAGGCAGGCGGAAAGAGCTCTCTGCCCCTCTCTCCTACAAAACTTTGACACTTGCTTGTTAAAAATTGCCGAGTGTGAATCTGGACGAAGGAATATCTTCGTATTCGATCATTTTTGCCTCATATCGCGTGGAACGCTTGCGATGAAGCTTAAAAAATAGCAACAAAGTCAATGTGTACCATTTATTGCAGCCCTGATCAACAACGAATTTTGAGCAAAAGAGAAAAGTCAGAACAACGAACTTAGTTAAAGAAAAGGGCAAAACGACGTACGTGTAAAATCTAGGAAAATTTTATAATTTTATTTCCCAAGAAATAGTTTTATGTTAATTAACTAAATTATATGCTCCCACTGGGGATAACGCGTGCTAAACTAATACCATCCTAACCGAAAATAATTGAAAATATTTTCTAAGTTTAAAAGAATATGAGACAAAATTTCGAGCAAAAATAACTTATTATTGTTTTTTTTTCTTCTCAATTGCAACCGTCTCCGATACTGGGACGTCAAATGAATTCGCAGGAAGCATCGATTAAATATATATGCAAGATAAAAGGTGTAATTTTGTCGGGTGAAAAAGTTAAGGAGGCAAGATTAATATATTCTTGGTTTCCATCAGCCAGTGGGCTGTGCGAATAAACAGCAGTACCATAATGCAGCTCTTGCTTTCGACCATATGTATGGCATTGACCAGTACAGTGATTGGAAATGCCTGGTACCAGAAAAAGCAATTCTATCCGGCGGTGGTGTACATCACCAAATCCAATGCTTCGATGGCGGTAAGTTTGCTGCAGTTGAACACTGACGTCCGGTCATCAGGCCAACCAAGTGGGTGGCGGGTGGCGGCGTATATGTAACACAGTACTGTGAGATGACCTCATTGCTTTTCAAATATTGTGTCCATTTTTCAGGTGATTTATATACAATTCTTCGCCATTGTCTTTATGTTTGGTAAATTGTTGCGAAAGGTAAGTGTTACGCTCTGTATGTGCGTTCGGATGTTCCAGTCTCTTGATCTAATGGTTTTTTTTTTGTTTTTCAGATTTTCTTGGGCACTCTGCGAGCAGCCGAATTTGAACATCTATTGGAACGTTTTTGGTATGCTCTGACGGAAACCTGTTTGGCCTTTACCGTGTTCCGCGATGATTTCAATCCGAGATTTGTGGCTCTATTTACTGTTTTATTGTTTCTCAAATCATTCCATTGGCTGGCCGAAGAACGTGTTGATTTTGTGAGTATTAAATATTCCGCACATTCTTACAGCGCACATTTCTGAGGTTGTTTTGTTCTGATAAAGTCAGCAGGTGTTATCTCTAATGTATGTTAATGAAGTTATTTCCCCATTTAATTGTTGTTGCAACTTTGAACTATATTTGACTTGAGTGAATTGAATTGTTTGCATATGATGTGTTTGTTTATACTCTGTATATTTGTATTTGCGCTATATTTAAATACGTATATGATGTATGACTGTGTGCGACAATCTGAGGCGTTGGAAATTTGAGGAGACGTGGCCTTTCTGGGGTAGAAGTACTATCCCAGGAGTTTAAATTCCTTCCTATGTTTAGAAAGTTGGCGACCCAGTGATTTAAAATTGACCATGAAGTACGATATAGTTAACATTCATTCCCCTTTTCTTTTACTTAAACGAAGCCTTTAAATCATAAGACGTAAAAATGGCAAGAAAGAATAAAACAAAAGGGACCATTGAAGACGTGCTCTCTCATTGATGAACACATCCCCCTAAATGTCAACATTACCGTTAAACAGTCGCCATCAAAATCTGTTATATGCCCAAAATGTTACATGCGGTGATTTTTATATTTCTAAAGTTTTTTATGAATCCGGTTTCATTTCATTCATTTATTTCGTACAAACTCGTAATTCAAAGCCGTCTGGCTTAAATTACTATATTCATATAACTAAGCTTTTTAACCAAGGGTAAAAAACTACTCATTGGTAAATAATGATATGTTGATTTGTTTAAACCTAATTAATATATAAGGAATAAATAATATAAATACAGATTGGGTATACAGAAAAGTATTTAGGATAACTAAATAGCTACTCAGTTTGCGAAACAAACATAAGTAAAATCCTAATATAAGGAAAAATGTATAAAGTGTTCCATAAAATATAAACATTATTTAAAGATTTTTTTACGTAGCTTTAATCAAGCGCAATTTTGCATAGCAACAAATAAAAATGTTATTGAAAGTGGTGAAGTAGCCTATTGAAGAGTGTAGGGAGCGAAATGCTAAAATTTTTCATGTCATTGGGTAATGAATTGTAAAGTCGTGCTACTCTTACTAGAAACGATTCATTCATTAGGTGGACAACCCTAGGAATAAGCAATTGATTTCTCCTAGTTTAATGACAAAACACCATCTATTGGCACAAAAAAAAAGAGGAGACTGAGAACCGGGAGTTTAGAAAGTTTGCGGTACTTAGAGAAGTGTGGCCAAATGGGGACTAAGACTGTGTTCGACCGCTGTTTATACACACTCTGTGATATCTATGCGTCAACCAATCACAGAAAAATGTTTCCTCCTTTTTGACACACAATATTCTTTATTACAACAGTCATAAAGTGAATGTGTTCCTTATTTGGTTTATTCGGCTAAAACACCATCGATTGGCACAAAAAAAAAGAGGAGACTGAGAACCGGGAGTTTAGAAAGTTTGCGGTACTTAGAGAAGTGTGGCCAAATGGGGACTAAGACTGTGTTCGACCGCTGTTTATACACACTCTGTGATATCTATGCGTCAACCAATCACAGAAAAATGTTTCCTCCTTTTTGACACACAATATTCTTTATTACAACAGTCATAAAGTGAATGTGTTCCTTATTTGGTTTATTCGGCTAAAACTCTCTTACTAGAGTTGGGCACTATAGTTCTTTTAAGTGATCGCTCTTTATAGTTTAGTTCAATTGAGTGAACTAGTTCGTTCATTTAGTTCAAATGCTCACTTTGGCACACCAGCTCTTTAGCTCACCAGCTCACTTTACATAAACAGCTCATTTCGTTCAGTAGATCACCAGTTCAAATAAACCGCTATTAAAGGAATCTGATTGGAATATGAATGGAAGTGTTGGAAAAACTAATACAAAGGCGTTTGTATAGGTAGAATCATACACTGATGATGACATAAAATTTGAAACAACACGTAACAGCAGAGAAGAGAGAACGAAATGATATGGTTGAAGAAAAAAACATAGTGAACTACTGAGCTGAAATTAACGAGTTGGGTGAACTAGTTCGTTCAGTTCAGTATAGTGACCCGTTCAATTGAACTAGTTCGTTCACGAACTACACAACTCTATCTCTTACTGGTTTCCAAGAATTATATTGTACTGAAAAAGGAAATCATTTGGGGGTTACTCTTTGTTGCAATAGCGTCATTTCATGAAACTTCTTTCTACAACTGCATTCTAAATTTGTCAAGCCGTTGATCCGTTTGCCATCCACCTCTGACGATTTGGAGTTTTGTCATTACTCCTCAAACCTATCACAAACAACATTCTTTAAAAGTTTTCTTAACCTCTTTTTCAAGAACCATTTCAAATCCATTCAATATAATTGATTTTGAATTTATTTAGGGAGGTCGCATTTTTAAATACTCCACATTCTGTAAATGGCTTGAAAAAAAGGTAAAAGGGATTTCTACAAATTTAAAAACTTCATACAAATTTAAATTGGGAAGAGTTGCTACAAATTTTTACTGTATCCACAGATTTTCTTCTTATATGGCATATTTAGCTTGTAAAATATCTAAATAAGTTTATATTATCAAATTTGTTTTTATAATTTTCTTAAAAAACTAATTTTTCGCCATAGCTATTTAGACATGTATGTATATCAAAAATGTTGGACGTATTAAAATCAGCATTGGAAATATTTTACGAATATTATTACTTTACAGAATGAGAGAAATTCGAAAAAAATATGCTAAATCTGTGGTACATCAAAAAAAAAAAGAGTTATATCAAACACTTAAATATTTTTTCTTTATCAGAGTGTTGTATCAAGGTGTAAACATCTAAATTAAAATTATCGCTTTCGTTTTTAATTTAAAGTTTGCACTTTGAACTATATTTATTTCTTCAATAAATCTGACGTGGCCGTGAGACTTGATAACATAACATTAATTTCGGGCAAGGGAGTCTCGTTTAAATTTTTTAATATGGTCAAATTATTCCAATCAGTTGCATTTGCTCGCTATTTTTACATATCAAGTTATAACTATGGGTTATAGCTGTCTTTTTCCATACTATTTAACGTTTTTAGATCTAGCGCTCGGTGCTTTGTGTTAATGGGGTTTAGGTAATTTTGGTAAAAAAAATCCACCGCAGATAGACATAAAATCCTATAAAGAGAAATATTACTCAAAAATGTCTCATAACCTTTCAAAATATAATAGAATCGGTCTGGGAAATTGTACTAGTATTTAAGGTGCGAATATGGGCCATATTGGTCCATATTAGAATTCGACCGGTTAATCGGCTTCGGAAAAAGAGTAATAAGCCCGATTTTCCTTATTTAATTAAAATATTTTAAATCATTTACTTTTTTCCTTAAGGAAATGTTTTATAATCAACTAGCTGACCCCAGCAGACGTTGTCCTGCCCTTCCTATTTGGGATCTATTGGTTTGTTATTCATTGAAATTTCATTCAAAAATGCATACATTCCGAGTTTCAGAAACAAATAATCAACAACATGAATATTGACCATATGTCCACTACAGTGCCATCTACCGGGTAGAATCACACATACAAATTATTTTCAAGACAAACCACACATACATTTTAAATTTCAGTCAAATCGCTCTGGAAATGCAAATTTTGCAAATAACCTGACCACTCTGCAATTTATCGCGGTGAAAATAATTCTAAGACACAAATGACCCCAAACTGAATATATCGTTCACTTTTCAGCCCATTCGCCTTTGTGGTTTCGGAGATCATTCGTTACTAACAAACTTACAAAGGATTTTATACATAAGGATGAACAAATTTGTACGTAGAATATTAAAATAATTTTTTAAAATATAATTTTTCAATGTTTATCAGTTTAAGCAATGTGAGAAAAAGTCAAGAATAAACTTTGTGGCCTCCATGGGAAGCTACTCGAGAAATTAGAATACATTCGGCCTTCGGCAGAATTTTAGGATTTCGACCGATGTTTGACTTCGGCCAAAAAAACGTACTTCAATAGAACTCTAGTCCATATATTTACAAATATCACATAAATACCTTACTCTTACTGGACTTTTTGATCCCATAGAAGTAAAAAATATAAACCAATAATAATCCCCTTGGCTTAGAGAGGAGGGTATATATCATTTGCTACGAGCCAAAAGTGAAACACATGGAAGGAGTGACATACGACACCATGTATGTTTGGCCGAAATTCGATTTGGGTAATTTTAAGTCATTTGAGCAGTGTCTGTCCGTCCGTCTGTCTGCTGCTCTAACGTTCGAAAGGATTAACCGATTGACTTAAAATTTGGTATGTGCTAATATTTTTCTCTTTCTCCGGTTCGAAGATGGGCCATATTGGTACACTCTTTCTAGTACCCACAAAGGGTTAACATTTAGTGAAATATTGATTCTTTAATAACTTCTATACTTCACACCAGGGATGATAATTGAGAGTAACCAAATGGTACAAAAATCGTTCTAAAAAGGTAATTTTTCGACCCAAAAAGTACCAATTTTAAAATTTGTTTAAATTCTTCTTGAAATCTTGCAATTTCTTGATAACAAGCTACTAAGATCTTATAGCAGCATAAAACTTTGGTTTGTACTAGCATATACCAATAAGCACACATATAATTGTTAAATATCTGTAATGCTTCATTTTAAAATCGTACTGGTCGCAAATATAAAGCGATATTTACTGAAATTGATACAAAATAATTTTTCATCCCTATTGAAAATGCGGCATATCGGTCCATGTTTTGATTTAGACTACATATATATAGAGGTACCTTCCGATTGTAATTCATGACTCTCTAGAGAACAAATTTTTAGCCGATTATGATGAAATATGTTTCATATTGCATAACATCATCTGTAGAAAAAGTGATTCATGTCGGTCCAGTTTTAATATAAAATAAATTGACTTTATTAATTTTATCCAGGATCGCTCCTTGTTAGAATTACTTCACGTTTTGATATACAATTATACCCCACGTGATGGTTCCAGACGATTTTGAGTTTTGTTTTTACGGTTTACAACCTACGTGTCTTTAATCTTTTCTCACAGGTTTCATCTATATACAGGGTTTAACTATAAGAGCGCTACAAAAGTTTTTTTAAATAAAACAAAAACGGTTTTGGATATCAATGAAATTCTTTATTCCTGTGAAGGGTACGTTCGATGCCATTATGTATGGAACTCGATTTCTTTCGCATGGCCACCACGGGCACGCTTGCAGAAGTCCAGACGCTGAACCCAATTTTCGACGGTTTTCAAGCATAAATCGGCCGATACTGCTGCAATTTCACGTTCGATATTCGTACGAAGTTCATCAATCGTCGCTGGCTTGTTGGCATAGACCATAGACTTGATGTAGCCCCACAGGAAATAGTATAACGGCGTCAAATCGCACGACAGAGGTGGCCAATCGACTGGACCATTTTGGCCGTGGGACTTGAGATAACACGTTCTCCAAACTTGGTTTCCAATAAATTGATTGTGGCATTCGCTGTGTGGCTTGTGGCGCCGTCCTGTTGGAACCACATGTCCTCCAAGTCCATATCATCCAATTGGGGCCAAAAATATTCGGTTATCATTGAACGGTAGCGATTCCCATTCACAGTAACGTACCGGTCTTGATCATCACGGAAGAAGTACGGCCCAATGACGCCGCAGGCCCATAAACCGCACCAAACCGTAATTTTTTCGGGATACAATGATGACTCATGGAGTCATTTTGTATCCGTTTGACGAAGCCATTCAGCCAGAAATGAGCCCCACCATAAATTGGACGTAGCGCTCTTAACGTTGAGGCACTGACTCCGAATTTCGGTAGTAAATTTTAATAATTTCGACTCGTTGTTGGCTCGTATATCTTTCCATCATGAAATGACAAACCTTACTGAAGAGAAATGTCAAAAGAACGGCAAAAAATATGGCGTCGTTTGCTGTCCCTGTCGGTCTACTTTCGTAGCGTCCCTGCTGAAAAACCCGTTATATAAAAATGAAATGGTGTTCGTCGGTACGCGATGGACTCGAAAACGGCTGAACAGATTTTGCTGAAGGTTCGTAGCTATATTCGGTTTTGATTGGGTAAAGAGGCGTGGCACCGTCCATACAACGTAAAATTTAAAAGTGGAATATCTTGGGTACTATTGGTTCAAAATTCGATATCTGTGTCGTTGGTACCAGTACCCATCATGGAGCCAAAAACCAGTGTGATAGTGACAGTGGGCGTGGCACCGCCCACACAACCTAAAATTCAAATATAAAATATTTCGTTGTTTCACTGAAACGCACTTTGAGGGCAGCGAAGCGCACCGGGTCAGCTAGTACACAATAAAAAGAAACTGAATTTTGTTGTAATACAAAGAGCCAAACATATTTCTTGGCGTTGCGTAGCTATGTCGAGCCAAGTCGAAAGAGCATGTGTACGACTTATATATTTTTTTTTTTTTGAAAGAGTATATATATATTGTATTCGTGCAAAGACATGTTTGATAAAAAAAGTATCAAATGTGTCGCGGGAGTATCATGGCACTTCGCGGGTCTGAAAAGTACCGAAAAAAGTACTAAAGTATCAAATTTATCATCCCTGCTACACACTAGGATATTCTGAAATTCCACACAAAATATTAGTTTATTAGTCGCTAACAGCTCAAGAAAAATGGGCGAAGTTGCCAAGCCCCTTTTGGTACCTCCCAAACAAATTGATAATTTTGCACCTAACGTCGGTATTAAAAAAATACGGCTCTCTTACGGCTAAACCGATTTTTGCAAAGTTTACTTTTTTTAAGGAGGACACACACAATGCGCCTTTTTTTTGTAAAAAAATTGTTTACGAAAGTTTTTTTGAAAAAACCTTTGTAGAAAAAATTGCTCCCCCTCGATTTTCTTCAAATTTTCACAGAATATTCGTTGCACTCTCACAAATCCAGAAAATTAAAAAATGTTAGTGAGACTCAATATTTGTAAAAATTATGGACTTTTACAAATAGTCTGACAATTTTCGTCCATTTTTGCAAAACACTGCACAGTGGTACGAATTCAAAAAGGGGAAATAATTCGACCGGTTCTTAACCAAACAACCGACAACTTGGCATGGTAGGTGAAGAGGTGTTAGAGAAGTTAAGTTTTATATTTCGGCCCACTATGTCCGACAGGGGCGGAGTTAGAGGGCCTCAAAGTTGGCCACATCGGATGAAGAAAATTCAAGGAAACAAAAAATTGTGTACAAAAAATGGCGCATTGTGTCCTCTTTAAAACAAAGTAGAAATTGCAAAAATCGGTTCAGCCGTTTCGTAAAACACAAACATTTATTTTTTTTTAAATTTTTTCCAAAAATTAAAATGCTCACAAAATTTAAAAAAAAAAATGATAGCGAGATCTATTTTTAGCTATTTGTAACTGCTTATAAACATTTTAGCCAAAAATAAAATACATAGGTCGATATTAAATATTCTGACCCATAAATAACGTCCAAAAAGGGGCAAATCCTGATTTGTGCCGGACTAGGGTCTGAATTTGAAACACGGGGAAATCGTGCCAAGTTCAGATTCTACAATTCTTGAAGTTTTAAAACATCATAAATAAGCGCTCAAATGTCCGATCCAACTATTACTAACTAAGTTAAATGAAATTTGGCTTTACTTGCTTGGTCCTTTATAATATGATATTTTAGGTTATCAATCAAACTAATTTCAAAAAAGTATTTATAAACATATTTTACTGTGCAATAATTATAAATTAAAATTTTTTTCTAATTTCCTAGATGGAACGTTCTCCCGTACTTGGTTGGCTCTTCCATATTCGCGTGGCCAGTTTATTAATGGTCTTGGGTTCTCTGGACTATATGCTACTTATGCATGCCTACAACTCGGCGCTGGCCCGTGGTCCCAGTGTGCAATTGGTATTCGGCTTTGAATATGCCATTCTTCTAACCGTGGTCGCTAGTACGACCATAAAATACGTACTACATGCCGCCGAGATGCGTACCGATACACCATGGGAAAATAAGGCTGTATTCCTGCTGTACACGGAACTCTTTATAGGTTTCATTAAAGTCATCCTGTATGTTTTGTTTGTGGTGATTATGGCGAAATTCTACGCTCTGCCCATGTTTGTATTCCGACCAATGTTCTTTACCATACGCAACTTTAAGAAGGCCTTGAGTGATGTTATTATGTCTCGGCGAGCCATACGAAATATGAATACTTTGTATCCGGATGCTACACCGGAAGAGTTGAGGTTGTCGGATAACATTTGTATTATCTGCAGAGAAGATATGGTTAATCATTCGAAGAAGTTGCCGTGCGGTCATATATTCCATACAACATGCTTGCGATCGTGGTTCCAACGTCAACAGACTTGCCCGACATGCCGTTTGAATATTTTACGAGCCCCCGCTACCAATTCCACCGCTTTACCAAGGCAAGAGGAGAATAACGGTAATGCAAATGCCGCACCAGCGGCTGCAGTTGTGCCTGGAGCTGCTCCCGTTGCGGCGGCTGCAGTCAATGTGCCAAACCCCATTGCTATAATCAATGCTACGAATATTGCGGGTGCTGATAATGTTGCTGCTCCTGCTGCAGCAACAGCAAATCCTTTCGAACAATTGGTAGCAAATGGTATGTTTTGTGTGTTGCAATTTGAAAGTTTTATTTATGTATATATATTACTCCGCTCTCTAATCAGCAGGCGTACCAACAACATCATTGCCAAATCTGGCAGGCTCTGGTGCAAATGGTTTACCGAATTTTGCTGGCTTACCCATGATGCCTCCACCATTTATGATGCCGCCACCATTTCCCTTTGTGGCCCCATATGCTGTGCCACCACCACCTATGCCCCCAGATTTATCTACATTCACCGACGAAGAACTGAGAGCCATGGAAGGAAATGAAAGGAAAAACGTTGAAGAACGTATAAAGGTAACGCGTGCATAGTGACCACAAATCTAGAGTTGTTGTTTAAACTCTGCCATTTTCTTTGTAGCTTTTGCGTAACATACAACTGATGCTAGACGCAGCAAATGTTTTAATGAACAACTATCAAATAGTAGCTCCCCGAACTCCCGTAACTTTAACCAACCCTACTCCAGCACCTCCCGCTGGTGCCGCTGCTGCTGCTGCAGCTGCGTCTCCTCCAACCCAAACTAGTAATGAAACAAAAGCAACAACATCTGCCGCATCTACGTCAAGTGCAGTAACCGCAGCAAAGGATGAAAGCAAGCCGGAAGAATTACCAACCACATCATCAGCAGCGGCGCTGAATAAAACGCCAACGCCAAAAACTGAAGAAACTACAACAGAAATTCCAGTTGCCAAACACAATCAAGTAACCATAGAAGATTTGGGCGGTGAAGAAGATCACATAGATGGTCAACTCTCAACTTCGTCAGATATCAGCACAGCAACGGCTGCGGGCATAGACAGTACAGCGGAACATATAAATGAGTTGCGTAAACGGCGTTTAAAATTCCTAGAAGAACGTAACAAAACGTCTACAGAATAAAGGATGTTAAGGCTCAATTTTATATATGATCTGTAGTAAACTTAACACTTATATTTTGAAGGTGGACTGAAAACGTTTTTTTATAAACAAAAAAATATAAAAACTAGCTGTGTTTTTTCTTTTCCACTAACTTCATCCTTATCTACAACCACTCCCCACCCCACCCACTCCCAACTCCTCATCTCCACTGTTTTTTTCTTAAGGGAATTAAACAGTTTTTAACTGAAACGAAGTTATAACTATTTGTTAATACTGTATAATTTTTTCTATATGTACTCGATTTTTAGTTCATGTTTCCTACACGCCACGCCATTAAGCATTACCCCTATATTTCTTATAATTTTCTTCATTTCGAATGGATTTTATTTTTAACAGCGAGCAAATGTGAAAGTGTTCTTTAAAAATAAAATCGAACAAAAACAAATGGGAAATATTTAATAGCAAAGAATGAAAGAAAATAATGATATAACTTTAAATCAATATGTATGTAACAATAACATATAATTGTGTATAAAATTATTAAGAAGACAAAACAAATATTGGATTAAAAATTTAGTGAAAAAAATAAAACTACTGCAACAACAAAACAAAGAAATGGGAAAAGAAATCTACGATAAAAAAAATTATTAATGTACATGTATTTAAAATAATTTATAATTATATTTAGAATTTAAATAAAAACAAACAAAAACATACACAAAATTATTACAAACGGAATAAATAAATGTGATGAGTTTTTGCGTTTTATTTATATATTAGTTAAAACGTTTATTGGAGTTATGGTCATTGCTGTTGGAGGATTATGGGCTTTACTAAAAGCCGATGGAGGACATTTTCTGAAATTTTCAATTCGTTTGTTTTTGTTTAAATTGAAAATCCCTGAAGATGATCGTCGAAGATGATCGAAATATCGGAAATAAATAAAAATAGATCATATTAAAAACAACACAATCAGTTTTTAATTTATATATGACCTCGAGCCAGACAAAAACTTCAAAAATTAGAAAATAAAAGGTCAACAATACAAAAACCACCAAAACCAAACTAGAAAAAATGAAATTTAGTAGAAATTTTATTGAAAAATGCAGTATTCAACGATTTTTTTTTTAGAAAAATTAAATTTTGACTTTATTGAAAGCCGATGAAGGACATTTTTTGAAAAAAATACCATAATTTTGACAGCATTTTCTAGAAAAATTAAATTCCAATAAAAATGTTTATGTAACTTTGACAAAATTTTCTATAAGATTAAAGGTCAATGAGAGAAGGTCGAATACAATAATTTTGACATGATTTTCTAGAAAAACCAAATTTTCAATAAAATGTATTTTCGATTTTCACAAAAAAAAATAATTTTTACGAAACTAGAAAAATCATTTTTAAGAAATTTTATTAAAAAATTGCAACAAATTTTTTTAGAAAAACTCAATTTTGAACAACTTTTTTAATAATACCAATTTTGTCAAAAATTTCCTATAAAACTGCGATTTCTATTAAATTTCCAATAAAAATTTATTTTCGACAAAACTTTCTAAAAAATTAAATTTCGTTGACATTTTTTTGTATAAATTTAATTTTGCTAAAATTTTCTTGTCTTAAAAATGCACAAATTCCATTAAAATCGATTAATACATTTTGGACATTTTCATTTGTTTGTGTCCGAGGCCCAAAAACTTTTTTTTTGTGTAGATTGAGGCATGCTTTTTTTATAAAACCAAAAGGAAAAAAATTAGGGTAAAGTTTTAAATTCCGATTTTCATGAAAGTTACCTTTATTTTTTGAAGCATAAGTCCGATAGAGTCGTGATACCCGTAAATTAAAAAAAATTACAAGGGCAAAAAATGTTGGTAAAATCACTTCCACCTTGATACAGCGATTTAGTGATTGCCGTTAACACAAAAAAATGCAGACTTCATTTTCTGTTTTTAGAAAATATTTGTAATGACTAAGGGCCTGTTTCGTCTACTGCGAACGATCAAAAATCACTCAATTATTCCGAGAAATCTATAAATCGCAGAAGTTTATAATTCATTGTGTCTGTAGGAAATCATGTAAAAAGCTTGTTCCTAAAATATTTCTAACCTGCGTTTTATAGAATTCAAGTAATAGCTGAGAGAATTTTGATCGTTCGCCGTAGACGAACGAAAATAAGTTACAGAAGCAGACCCTATATCCAGAGCTAAATCGCCCTTATTCCAGTTGGCGTCGTCGACGTCGTCACATCATTTTCGTCATATCTATGAAGTTCTAGCTTTGTCTTCTTTACACCAAAACGAATGTTTTTGGTATCCATGAACTAACAAAAACCCTTTTTATAACTTACAAATATTTAAAAAATTTCAAAATTTATGAAGTCGTCAATCTAAACAGTGTCGACTAAGAATCGACGTCGACGACGCCAACTGGAATAAAGGCGGATGTTTCCACCTTTGTGGCTCCCACCCAAATTGCCGTATTCCATAACTCTCATAAGTGTGGTTTAGGTTTCTAAGCTGAAATATTCTTATTTGTTTTTTGCCCGCAAAGAAAGTTAAATACCAACACTTCTAATGAGTTCAAGGGCTATACAATGTTATAATGCCTATTTCTCGGTAAGACAATAAGATGATTTGCGAATTTAAACGATTGGAGTAGGCTACAAATTTATATTTATGTAGAGAGTTTAAAAAATCTATATATATAGAAATGGAAAAATGTTTGTATGTATGTATGTGTTTTATAGACGCTTAAACCACTGGACCGATTTTAAATTTTTTTCTTTTATTTGAAAGCTATTTGTTTTGAGAAGGTTTTGGACAAAAGTGGGCGGGGCAAATTTGGGCGTGACAAATCGTTTGTTTGTCTGTTTGTTTGTCGAGTTTATAATACGAAACACATCACATGTCTCTGTATCACTAAATGAAATTTTGGGGCCTACAAAGTGCACAGGGTATCGGCTAGTAATATATATAAATGAAATGACGCCTAGTCTACAGAAAAATCGGGTTAACACACACTTGTTTCTCCAACATTACTCACAACGGCTGTCACTGATTTCATTTATTTAACATCAATACATGGAAAGCCCAAGAGGCCAATTATGCATGTATTGTGAGAACTATTATTTAATTTATTAAGAACAAAGTTCAATTGTTCTGCAACTGACTTTTTCGCTATACAATTATAATTATATATAAAGTTTTCTTAACTACTACGCTCAACCTCTCTGAATTCGGCTGGATCTGTAAAGCGTACTGTCAATATATAGAATATTGAAGGAAATGGTACTAAGGACAGAAGAGCATAATGATGATTCAAGGCTATAATACCATATGCCAATAAAAGCCATTGAATACCTAGGAAAAAAATAGAATTTATTTATTTTTGTATATGTAGATGCATTTTCAAATAGGGAGAATTACTTACAGATTATAACAAAATTTTTTATTTCCATTAATGATGACTTGACCAAAGCTTTGAAAGATTGATCCAATTTCATGGAATAGTGAATAGCATTCGAAATCATTGACATTGCAATACTCATGTAGGGAAAGGCATAATCTATGCAGAGGGAATTTATACATAAAATACAAATATTACTGGAAATGTTTTCAAAATGTATACTCACATATCAAACCACAAGCTAAGGCGTGTATAAATGTTATTAAAGGAAGGAAGTAAAGAGCAGCATAAATAGGTGCCCTTCCTCGCACGTCCAAAGCAGCGCTGACGACGGGACGTATAATGAACATGGTTACCAAACACAAGAAATAAAATACCAGTATTATAGTTTGTCTAGAATAAGAAATCAAAAAATGATCTTCCGATATTTACAAAACCACAAAGTTACCGCACTTACAAAGGATACACTGCTTCTTGGGTACAATGCAATGACTTCTCATAATTCGGTGTAGGATTGTAGAAAAGCGTATACCAATCGGAAAATTTCCTTACAGGACATGAAAATAAACGAAATTCTCCCATGGGTTCCATTAGTAATATCGATACTATGGCCGAAATAATGACTTCTACCAATGCACAGGAAGACAGAATCAATTGTTTGCGAGAGAATCTAAGGGTGCCGTTATGTGGCGATAAGGTGAAATGTCGCTGTACTAAAGAATACAAAACTCACTTTCTATCCTTGGCATCCAGATCAATGAAGAAGCAATGCATCATCAATGGCAACATTGCCATAAATCCCAGATAAAACCAGGAATATGAATCTAGAAATGCATCGCATTGAGTGCAGGCGTAACTTTCATTGACTCTATAACCTCGTGGACATGGACCACATTCGCTCCATGCTTCTTCCAATTGTACACGACCACAATACTGTCCCGGGCAGCGTTCCAAAGTGGAGGACATATTTTGTAAAAACAAAATATACTTAATTATACATTTTCTCAAACAGTGAAAAATGAAAACAAATCTGTTAATTGTTTACTGTCGTCAGCTGGTGGTTGTTATGATGGCCTTCGCTGTCAACTTGTCGTGCAATTCCCAAATAAAAACGCTCCGAGTCAAATTTAGGCTGAGTTAGCAAACGAAGCAATAACCCCAAACATGAAAACAGTGCCATATGGATTCATACCTATAGGATTTTTCCGTGACAGTAATGATGAGAATCTCGGCGAATTCAAGATTATCCGTAAAGGTGAAACGCATGTTGCCGCCAGATGCAGCCTTGGTTGGCACTTTCGAAGAGGGGTGTTCTTCTTTAGATACTACGCCATTGTTATCTGGAAGAGTATTTTTTGAATTTCCTCCATCAACGCTCTTGTAAACCTTAAATCGGATTTTGCTGAACCTATATGAACCCTCGGACTTGACGAGGTGGGATAGAGACTCGGCATTCCATAAAATACTACGTGCCAGTTGTTATTGCATACCTTCAACAACTTAGTCACTGATGCATGTGCCCCGGGCCGAGGCGGGATGTCCTCCTTGTTAACAACATCAAGCGCCGCTCCCGACCATTTCACCAATTGTCTTCATTACACAGCGGAAGCACTCAATAGAGCGCATACTACTAAACCAAGTTAGTTATATGCGGCTCTTATACCAGTCTGCTTCGACACAATCGGGAGCCAGACAGGCAGCTCCTCAAGAACATTGAAGAAAACAGCACAGTGCGAACTCTATCTCACTACACTTGACCTTGGGGATGTTGCCGTCTTCCTCTCCCATGTTGATGACAGCCAGTATTAAGCTCCCCTTAGTAACATCCGCGAAAAACCGAGGAGCAGCGTTACCACTAACCCTTTGGTTCTTTTGGCTGCCAGCGTTTCATCTGGAGAGCGCAGCCATTTAATTGGCTGCTTCTGTATGGATGTTGATGCGGCATCCTGTACTTCGGAAATACTTCATGGATTCTCTCTGTTTGTTGGTTAGAGATGCAGGGTCAGCTTTCTTAATTCTCTCAAGGATATTAAGAACCATGGGTCGATTAATAAACTTTGCCTTTGAAGGACGGGAATGCCGTAGGAAACCGAAGTGCTACTGCCTTAGAAGACGTCTTTGGATCACTAGGCTTGTTGTCAAGACAAGGTTTAGATCCTCGTGTATTTGTTGAATTGGGTGGTCCACTTCGAGGTTCCCTACTTTTTTAAAGAAAAAAAAACTCAGAAAATTCAAATTGAATGGGGAGTGTTTATTATAATTTGAAAGAACATTCTTTGGCATTTATTTGTTTAAGATTATGCCTATCAAATGTTGGCCGCGGCTACGTCTCAGATGGTCCATCCGTTGAGTCCAATTTTCGATGACTCGTTCGAGCCTTTCGACTGGTAACAGGCGAATGACACGCGTGATGTTTTGCTAAACTTTAAACTTTAGACTTTACATATCCCCACAGGAAAAAGTCTAACGGTGTGATATCACACGATCTAGGTGACCAATCGACCGGCCCAAAACGTGAAATTATCTGCTCACTGAAGTGCTCTCTCAATAAATCCATTGATTGATGCGATGTGTGGGAAGTGGCGCCGTCTTGTTGAAACCAAATGTCGCCGAGATCACGAGCTTCAATTTCAGGCATCAAATAGTCGGTTATCATGTCACCATTGACGGTTACGTTCTCACCGGCATCAGTTTTGAAGAAATATGGACCGATGATTCCGGTACGTCGGATCGGGAATCGGTCAATGGAAAAAAGATAGCTCTTAACGAGAGCTAAAATATTGCTCATGGGTGTCAAGGTCGTGTGTCGACTGGAAAGTGTTTTTTTTGGATTTAAAAAAATGGACTTAGCGCAATTGGCGAACGATTATTTTCATAATAAAACTGAATACGTTGTTCAGGCGTAAGTCTTGAATTTGGCAGTGTTCATAAATGTAATAAGAAAACTCTTTTGATGAATTTTGTACTGATCGGATATAAAATACGGTTTCTACAGCGCTTACATGTCAAATCGGGTGAAACATATATATAGGGCTATATCTAAATATGAAAGGAATTTCCACGAATTTGGTAGTGTTCATTCACGTAATAAGAAAACTCTCTACCAAATTTCGTATTGATCTGATGTAAAATACAGTTTCTACAGCGCTGTCAAATCGGGGGTAACATATAAATATATGGGGGCTATATCTAAATCTTAACCGATTTCAATAGGGATCGTTCTTGAGCCATAAAAGAGCACTGTGCTAAATTTCATCACAATCGGAACATATATACGACCTGCACTTTGATCACAAGAATACATGGAGAGACAGGCGGATAGAGGGACATGGCTAAATCGACTCAAAAAGTAGAATCACTGTCGATCGGTATAATAAACTATGGTTCTATTTCTTCCCTTTTTGGGCGTTACAAACAAATGCACAGAGTCATAATACCCTGTACCAAAGACAAATAGAATATAAGAAGACATTCCTTCAGGCCGAAACGTCAAAATCTATCAGTTACGAACGAATAGGAATGAATTGTAACACGCGAAAAAAACAGTATTCCGCGAACATTGATTGAACTTTTTTTGCATTTATCGATTAATATTAATTTTTTAATTGAGACAATTACAAAAAACTCGGGGAAAATGGTCTGAAAATCCGCGAAAAACCTCACTCGTTGGAATCAAATTCCTATTCGTTCGTAACTGACAATTACTCGCTACAGGAAGGAATGTCTTCTTAAATTGTCTTTGCCCTGTACCACAGTGTGGTCTAGGCAGGGTTACCATAACGTTTTTTCGGAAAGGAGGACTTTTGTGCCAGAAAAGGAGGACATTTGTAACATTTACAAAGAGAGTTTGGAACTTTCGGAGGACATTTAAAAATACAGTAATTGGAGAGAATGAGCATTTTATTATGATCAACAATTAAACGCCAAAACCGTAAGGAATATTTGAAGTCGGGCAGAGTAGTACACCGCCCTATCGGAGCAGAATAAGAAGAAATATAATCATGTTTTCCGCAAAATGTTGCAAGGTTTGTACGTGGGTGCTACATTTAAATCTGAACCGATTTACACCAAATTCGACAATGTGGTTTCTTGGATCAAGAAAGTCCAGTCTGCTTAATTTCAAAGTTATTGAATACAGATGAACAGCTTCTGTATAGCTAAGAGGCCAATTCAGAACTAAAATATATATGGGGCCTATATCTAAATCTGAACCGATTTTGACAAATTTCTTCCCAGCAAGATCGGAGTGAAAATGCGATCTGTACTAACCGAACAACTTTAAATGGACGGACGTACTGACATGGTTAAATCGAATGATCTAGCGATACTGGGTAGATCGGTGTACTTTAAAGTGGGTCTAGCTCCAGTATTTGTGTTAATTCAATAGGGATCGTGTTAATTATAATAAACAAGTGAAAGCGGCGTTATGTTCGGACATGCCGAATCTTATATACCCTGAAACATGGATTGCATGTCAACTGTTTTGTGTGCAAATAAACTCATATTACAAAATTTCAACCCGATTCGTTTTAATTTGTTGTGTTTGATGCTTTAAGAAAATCGTGAAGTACCATTGTATGGAGCTACATCAATACATGGAGCGATCGTGTGAAGGGTTTTGCCAAAATACCAATTTTCACCCCGATAAGTTGACATTTTGCAGTCTCTATTGCGTTAATAAGTCACCCATATGTAGCATCTGTCCGCTACATATGGTGGCTGTAAAAAAATTTACCGATATTACTCATTTATAATAACAAGTTACGCAGCTATAAGAAGTATCTGTACTAAATTTCAGTCATCTGGCTCAATTATTGTAGTACTAAGTTTGTACTAAAAGTAGTTGCGTGTATAATGCATGTGGAGGTTTACTGTTTGTGAAAAAGTTGAATTTTTAAAAAGGAGGACAAATCCAACATTTTTGAAAAAGGAGGGAGGACGGGAGGACACTGGTTAAAAAGGAGAACGTATGGTAACCCTGTGTGTAGGGTATAAAATCGTGCGATATTACTCAGACATTCACAACTAAAATTTAACGTTTTATTTTATATTTTCTTGCTCTTATTCCAACATTTTAATACTTCTTTATCATTCCATTTCAAAAGTTTCGCATAAATATCTTCTTTTTCATTATTTTGCTGATTTTGTTTGCAAATCAAATTTCTGCAGATTTAAGGCTGTGTTAGGCATACTTAATCGTAACAAATCTTTAGCGCAGTCGTAACGTTGCCCGCTGGAGCAATTACCAAAAACTTGAAAAAAGTGCCATATGACTCAGATATTCACATCCAAAATTGTAAAATCTTTATTTTATTTTATATTTTCTTGCTCTTATTTTAATACTTTATTACTTATTTATCATTTCATTTCAAAAGTTTTGCTAATTTGGTTTACAAATGCACGTAAACGTACCGTCCAAATCAAATTTCAGCAGTTTCAGCCGTCCGTTTACTTTTCGTTGGCTAATCGTTTACACTGATTTCCATATGTCAGATCGAATCAGCTGATTCGTTACGCTACGGGAGCGTTACGGTTACGATTGCCTAACCCAGCCTTTAGACTTCCGTTTACGTTCCGTTTTCGTTGGCTAATCGGTACGTGTCTAGTTACAGAGTTGTCTTTGAGGGCATCTCTTAAATACCGGTGAATTGCGTCCGGCGTCTGTCCAAGTGTTGTTGTATGCACAGAAAACAATAGGGCATCTCTTAAATACCGGTGAATTGCGTCCGGCGTCTGTCAAAGTGTTGTTGTATGCACAGAAAACAATAGGGCATCTCTTAAATACCGGTGAATTGCGTCCGGCGTCTGTCAAAGTGTTGTTGTATGCACAGAAAACAATGTCCAGATTTACACTAGGCAAGTTTTTTCAGCAGCTTATCATCAAATTCTCTTTTGAACTTGCACGAAGAACTCAAAACGTTCAGGGAGTTTTTTCCCCCTCTTGCCTATTGCCTCTCTCTCCTACAAAACGCCGATAATCTGCTGAACATTCAGCCAGTGTAAATCCGGACAATAGGATGAAATTTGAGTTTGACAGACGCCGATCGCTTTCACTGGTATTTAAGAGATACCCATTGGATGAAATTTGAGTTTGACAGACGCCGGACGCATTCACTGGTATTTAAGAGATATCCTGATGATACAAAAAATCAGTTGATTTATATCTCGTCAAGAGAGAAGATATGCAAGAGGTTCCTCCTATTATAAACAATTCGCTTGTAGAAGAATTGTATTTATTAACAATTTTTTGGATACGGATATTCTGTGTAAAATATTAAATTGCGCAAAAAATATTTTAATACGAATGTTCTACGCAACATATTTTCCTCCAGCTGGTTTTGACATCTCTATCTACTATCTATCTACTCTCTTTGATGGCCTTTCTTTTGTTTATATGCGAGAATATAATTACGTCAGGGACATAGTTTAAATATAGTAAATAAAATATGCATACATACTGAGAGGTGTTGTTTGCAAAATTTCTACGACGAGATAAGAAAGTGTGATTGGTGTCGGTTCTAAAGGCATACAGTAGTTTCCAGTCGAAAATACAATATGCTTAGGAATATCTGTAAATCCACTGGTGGATTGCTAATCCGGCCAACTGGATTAGTACCTCATAAAGAGTTATATGTTTCAGCTGTTAGCAATGTGTGGGTTAAGGTCAATAGAATTACAAAAAAAAAACAACATTTTATTTGGTATGTGTCTCTTTTTTAGAATGACGAGGCGGAATGTAGGTTTAAAACATGGGCCATCAGACCCTCCATCGTATGCAGGCACTATGTCGGAAGGTAAGCAGCTATGACTAAATTTCCTCAAGGGTATAAAAGATAACATTCTCACTTATTTCTCGCATCCTTGCAGTTAAAGATAAAATCATGGATCGTTTAGGTCTAGAACCTGGATACACACCCATACCAAAGCACCGCGAACACTTATTGAAATATGAACCGAAACTCTCCGACTTATTGCCACGTTCCATGCAAGATTCTTTCACCTCTGCCATTCTGCCTTTGGGTAGTGATAAGTCCTTGCAAGACAAATATGTGGCGTTTTTGGGCCATGTCCGAATGGGCCGTTTAATGGAAGATATGGATATGTTTGCTGTCTGGGTATGTCATCAACACGTTAAGTTAAATAATCTTCCGGAAAATGTCCACCTTCCATATACGTTTGTGACCATACTTGTGGATAAAATAACCTTTAGCGATTTTAGAACAAGGGCCACCGAAGATATTCGTTTGTCGGGACATGTATCGTGGGTGGGTAAAAGTTCAATGGAAATCGTGGTTTGGCTGGAACAAATGGAAAACGGAGTGTGGCATAAGATCACTCGTGCGCTCTTCCTAATGGCTGCCCGCAATGCGACGAATACCGGTGCTGCGCCCGTTAATCCCATTGATCCGGCCAATGATGAGGAAAAGAAAATCTTAGATGGTGGTGAACTGCGCAAAAAACGCCGCCAGCTTTGGCAAGCCTCATCCATTTTTAAAGTGGAACCTAATGACTATGAACAATCGCTTATGTACGATTTATTCAAAAGAACAACACCTCAAACGACAATGGAGCTAAATGTCAGAGTGCTACCGCCCAAATGCCGCTGGATGTCGGATTCATTTGTAACCAACACCATGGCTTCTTTTCCGGAAAATCGCAATGCCCACAATAAAGTATTCGGCGGATTTTTAATGCGCAATGCTTTGGAAATTAGCTGGGTTGGTGCCAATTTATATTGTAAATCCCGGCCTAAACTGGAACACATTTGCGATATTAGTTTTGAGAAACCAGTTAGTGTAAATTCATTCATCAAAATGACTGCCTATGTGGTGTATACAGAAGTGAATTATGTACAAATGATGACAGTGGCCGATGTAATTGACTCTACCACGGGCGATCAATTGACATCGAATGTGTTCTATTACACATTTTCCGCATCGGATGAAGTGCCAGAGGTATTGCCTCGATCCTATCATGAGACTATGTGGTATATACAGGGAAGACGTAAATTTAAATACGCCTTGGGTTTGGAATAAGTATGAGCGCAAATTTGGCAAGCTATATATAATTACACTAAAGTACTGTTAAATTCTCCCCCAAAATTACCCAGCTTCTATTAGAATATTAGAAAGTGTATCAAGTATCCATATCTTGTCATCTTTAATATGTAATCTCTTTGAATCTTGTGTTTGTTTAAAATGAAGATTGCTACTTATATTTTAAGATATGTTATCGATAAGTGTAAAATGGAATGAAATGGTTTATACTCCTATGAAAAATTGTCTAATTTATTTCAGCATTTGTTTGGTATATTTTTTTAATAATATTTCTTTTTAAATAATTGTAAAAAACAAAAATTATAAATTGTGAAGATAAGTCGTCCGGAGAACTGTCAAAATCTGTCAGTTACGAACGAATAGAAACGATTTTTCTAACGCGAAAATACAGCATTTCGGTGACATGGCTTGCATATTTTGCACTTACCGATTAATATTATTTTTCTGAAAATGCGCGGAGAATCTCGGTGAAATCAAAATTCTATTCATTAGTCACCGACATTTGCTCCGGGAAAAAATCGTACTTTTTGACGAAAAGGACCTATTAATAAAAAGTTATGGAAGATTTATTAGCTGATTTTCAATGTTTTCAGGTCTTGCATGTATATTCTAATTGTACGATCCAAGAACAAGTCGGGAAGCTTATGCAAGTCGTTTTTTTAATAAATACTTATCTTTATTAAAAATCTGAACATATGTATATTTAGCAATCATAGTCCCAGTTTATTATGTATTGTCAACATTTTTCTATTATTTTTTCTACATTTTGTTTATATATCGAATGTACCTATTTACAATTGATTATTTTAAGATGAAGATAAATATATAGTTTAATTAATTTATTTTCAAAATATAGATACCTCTTAATAATGCTGTAACTAATAAAATGCCATTTAACGAAATTAATCTAAACTAAAATATTTTTTATGATTCTAACCCCCATTAACACAAAACAATATAACCTAGCGTCAGAGCTATGGAGTTTGACAGCTAAAGGGTCCGCTATCTAACGTTTTTTTTCAACTAGTGCTTATTTCGTGAATGGTAACACTTAGCTCATGTCTGATTTGACAGATAATTAGTTTTATCCTTCCGCTGAACGAATATGGTTGTGTATACGCTTGAACAACGCTGGGAGCGATCAACTTACAGAAGATGCCGATTTTGCCATAAAAATATCATCTTTTCAGATGCAGCTCATTTTGATCTTGGCGGGTATGTAAACAAGCAAAATTGTCGCATTTGGGGCGCAGAAAACCCTCACGCATACATTGAAAAGCCGATACACCCAAAACAAGTCACTGTTTGGTGCGGATTTTGGTCCAGAGGCATAACACAAAACAATATAACTTAGCGTTAGAGCTATGGAGTTTGACAGCTAAAGGGTCCGCTATCTAACTTTTTTTTTCAAATAGTGCTTATTTCGTGAATGGTAACACTTAGCTCATGTCTGATTTGACAGATAATTAGTTTTATCCTTCCGCTGAACGAATATGGTTGTGTATACGCTTGAATTGGCAACATTTGGTTTCAACCGGACGGCGCTACGTGCCACACAGACGAAGCTAAACTCGATTTTTTGCGCGATGTTTTCAAAAAAAAAGTTATTTGGCGGACCCTTTATAACCGGCAGTTAGCTGGTAACCCTAGTTTATTTATTTATTGTTAACGGCCCTAACTAGGATATTCTCCCGGCTTCAAGTCCATTTTGTCTCTATATTATTATAGAAAACAAATATCTTAGATATTTTGATATTGTAAGAGTAGCACGATTATACAATGCTTTACCTGCTGAATTAAAAATCTTTAGTTTATCAATTACATCTTACTCTAATCGGCTTCTTCAACATCTTCAATAAATTTCTTATAAATTTTGTTCTATTTTGATTATTTCCATATATGAGTAGTTATTTAATTATCCTAAATACTTTTCCGTATACCCAATCTGTACTCATATTATTTATTCCTTATTATTTATTATTTTACTTAGGTTTAAACAAATCATATAGCACTGAGTAGTTTTTACCCTTGGTTAAAAAGCTTAGTTAAATGCATATTGTAATTAATGTTTAATTGGCCAGACCAAAAATTATAAATTATGAAGATAAGTCATCCCGAGAACTGTCAAAATCTGTCAGTTACGGACGAATAGGAATGAAATGTCACACGCGAAAAAACACTTTTCCGCGAAGGTAATTTCAACTTTTTTTGCACTAATCGATTGATATTAATTTTTTAATTGTGACAATTACAAAAAATTCGGGAAAATCGGTCCGAAATCCGCGGAAAACCTCACTCTTTGAAGTCCTACTCGTTGAAATTTTTATTCGTTCGTATCTGATAACTTACTCGCTCCGGGATGACATATCTTATTATTCATTATTTTTGGTTATGATAGCCAAAAATAATGAATAATAAGATATGTCATCCCGGAGCGAGTAAGTTATCAGATACGAACGAATAAAAATTTCAACGAGTAGGACTTCAAAGAGTGAGGTTTTCCGCGGATTTCGGACCGATTTTCCCGAATTTTTTGTAATTGTCACAATTAAAAAATTAATATCAATCGATTAGTGCAAAAAAAGTTGAAATTACCTTCGCGGAAAAGTGTTTTTTCGCGTGTGACATTTCATTCCTATTCGTCCGTAACTGACAGATTTTGACAGTTCTCGGGATGACTTATCTTCATAATTTATAATTTTTGATGATAGCCATCGCTGTCAACTTGTAGTGCAATTCTCAAATAAAAACGCTCCGAATCAAATTTAGGAAACGAACCCGTATCTTAACTTTATCGCAGCCGTAACGTTGACCGATGGTGCAATAATCCCAGACATGAATTCGTTCAAACATGGATTCATACCTACAGGATTCTAGCGTTGCAGTAATGAAGAGATTTTCGACGAAATCAAGCACATTGGTAAGTCGTGATTCAGGGTATCTCTTAAATACCAGTGAATGCGTCCGGCGTCTGTCAACTCAAATTTCATTATATTGTTTTCTGTTCATACAACAACACTTTGACAGACGCAGGACGCATTTCACCGGTATTTAAGAGATGCCCTCAAAGACAATTCAGTAACTAGACACGTACCGATTAGCCAACGAAAATGGAACGTAAACGGAAGGCTAAAGGCCGGGTTAGGCATACGTAACCGTAATTTATCATTACCGTTGCCCGTTTGAGCGATTAGCTAACGTTGAGATAACGAGTCATATGTTCTGATAACAACAACACAAAACAAAAAAGGATGAAATTTGAGTTTGACCAAGGTATATTGAAAAAGGTAGCGTACAGCGAACAGCTGATTTTCTCGCCATTTTTTTCAGAGCTCAAAGAACTGTCAAACTCATGGATGACATTTGATTGTTTGTTTACATTTTGTTGGGAGCGTTTTAAAAAATAGTGTACAAACAAACAAAATCCACGCAAATTAAAAATAATGTAAATTGTATTTAACATTTCCTATATTTAAATGTAAATAAAGCAAAGTGTGTATGTGTGATATCACATAACATTATTAATTTCGTTTTAAAGTCCTATTGATGTCATTATAAATGGAATATAATATCTTGCAAATGTATGCCACGGTTTCGCAGAGTCGCGAATCCGTAATTTCGATTTTCCACGGCTTTGGCGGATGAGACAAGCTGAATTTTACCGATGTCAAGGGTTGTGTTGGCTTTTATGGTTTGTAGATTGTTCTCATAGACGTGCCACTTAACAAAACTCCACAAAAAATTCTAATTGGGTCACATCGCATGATCTCGGAGGCCAGTTCACATCACCTCCTCGTGAGATGACGATGCCATGTAGCATGAGTTGTGTGGCTATTTCGCCGTCCTGTTGGAACCACATGTTAGTGTCCATATCATCCAATTCAGATCAAAAGAAGTTGGTAAGCCCCAAATCCACATCAAACAGCAACTTTTTCGATTTGAATTGGACGTTCTTGGAACTCTTGTTTGTTAAATTTTGTTCACCAACAAATGGTAAACTAGGCGGAGGACAACTCCCATTTTCATAAAACTGAATAATTGACGGACAATTCAACAGATGTAGCTTGAACAATGTTGCAGCTAACCACTTATTATTTATATCAACGACAAACTTTGTTATTAAATTAAAAATAATACGTTCAATTCTTTTTACATTATTCGTTCATCATATTTTTTAATAAATGGTCCATATACATATGTACGAGTATGTATTTTCTTATAACATGAAAAACTTATTTCCTAACTAGAAAATAAATACAACCTGAAAATTGGTTTTAACATGAGGAGTAGCTCTTCAACCCAAAGTCCTCTACGTCATCAGGAGGCCCATTCTGCCCAAAAGGATATTGCTGTCGGCATTTTGAGTTAATTCCATTGCACGAGAGGCCGGCCGTCTTCCATTTTATGCATTTACTGCTCCATTTTTTTCTGTTCTGCCTTTTTACTTATATGGGTGATATGTGTGACACGTATGGCCGCATTCAGCTTATGCCTCTCGCCACTCATTTGTAAGGACTGTCTCTGAAGAGACATACCTTTTAAAAAATGTATTCCAAAGAAGTAAAATCGTTGGAAAGCTATGCCATCCATCATCAATGCTACTCAATACTGTAACAGCAAAAACATCTGAATGCCATGAAGGATAATGACACTATCCTTCCGAGATTAAAATGAGGAAATTATTTAAATTTTATAGTTCCATAAAGACGAAACTTACATTGTGTGTGTATCCCAATACAAGAGAAACTTGTTATACTGAATAAAATTGCTTTAAAGGGCAATTGCACGTAAGTTTGAAATATTAGAAAACCAGCAAGGAAAGGCAGAAAGTCGGGCGGGGCCGACTATATAATACCCTACACCTCCCTAACAATGTGATAAGGGTCATTGCGATCATAATTTAGAATAATTGGTAAATAGGTAGGAACATATTATCTAATTCTAAACCGATAATCGCTAAATTTAGCGATATTCGTTCCTAAATTGGGAAACATCTTTCTTGAAAATTTAAATGATCGGAAGTAAAGTACAACTTATATAGCGCTTTGACACCAAATCAGGAGGAACATATATATGGAGGTTATATTTAAATCTGAACCGATTTCCCTGAATACTCATTCATGTAAACTGACCTCTTTCTGTCGAATTTCGTTCTGATCAGGTATAAAATACAGACACTGATCGGATATAAAATAACAATTTTACAGGGCTTACATGTCAAATCGGGGTAACTTATATATGGGGGCTATATCTTGTTGCGGAGGCCCTCACACAGGCGAGCAAAAAGTCCGCCCCTGCAGACCGAAAAAAAATTCCGCGTGGAAGGCCCTACAGCGAGGCCTTGACGCCTATGTGGCGGCCTCAGAACCACATGTGAATCCCCAGCCTCTAATGTGGGGGGTCTGTCGTAGGAGATAGGGAGAAGCTGTTAGACACCCCGGGGGCTGGCGCACCATTATGCGGTGGTGCCCAGCCGTGTCTAATACTTTATTTGTTTATGTGTTGTGACATTGTTTTGCGATTTTTTTGTATGTATCATTGGGATGGCCCTTCTTTTGGGACCATCCATAATGGCAGGGAAGCTTTAGTCGCGGCTGGGTTGCACCGCAGCTTACCCCGAACCCATAAAACAGCATGGGTGTTTCCAACCTGTGGCCGAATGCATCATGCTAGCAGCCACCGGATAAGGAAAGAAAATACCTTGTGTCATCAAAATCCAGAAAGTATTTTCCCTACCACCACAGCAGGAGATCGCCTGATACATTCGGCCGATAATGAGGAGGGGAACCTGAAAAAAAAAGAAAAATATATTAGTAAAATAAACAAAATTAAAAGAACAATGAAAATTGTAATGTGCTCTCTTAGAGCTGAAACTAGTTTGTTTATCAAAAATGACAAACGTCAAAAGTAGCATGTATGGGTAGGGTAAAGAGAGTTGCCATCAAGAGTTGTTGTTTCCACTTACCAACACTGTTTGTTAGTGTACTGGGAAATGATCTGAGGAAGAGATTTTTGTGACGTGCAACGGCTAAACTATTCTCTTCCAACCAACGGAAGTGAAACTCATACAAAGGAAGAGAAGTTATCATATAGAAATGCAAATGTATAGTAGGAGAAATTACAAATATATTCAATTTGCAGTTTGTGTAATAGGAATATATTTACCAATACCATTTACCAGTATATCATAATTTGGCACATAGAAGCCTAAATTTCGCAGCCATTTTTTTGCTTGCGGACATTGTTCAGAAAACCATCGGAGTGTGAAGTCTTAAGAAGTGCACAATAGTAGTCATAATAGTCCTGGAATTGGACTTTGAACTCACAAAAAAGGTTTAATCATTTTCTAGTATAAAGTGAGTAATTGTGGTGGAAATTTAGTATGTAATAGTGGAATAAAAAAATGCAATGTTCATAGCAAGTGGCTGCGATTGATACGGCGAAATTTAAATTGAAAAAAAGGCGGTGAATCTGGAGGAAATTAACAAGATAGGCAAGTAATGGTATTTATTTTTATTACGTAAAAGTGAGTTCTAATAAGAGCATAAACAAGATAGGATTGGTCTTCGGTAATGAGTGGCGACATACAACAACAATCAAAGGAAACCAAAAATCCACAACATATATATATATCACTCTGATGACCGTTACAGGAGGATCTTACGTAAATATATGCTTGTAGTACTAAAAGGATCACCAGGTCAGTTCACCCATTGCAATTATTATACGTGGAAATCGCAGCCAAGATTAAATCGATAAGGGTATTTATATATACTTGTCTGTGTGTGCTAAAAACTCAAGAGTCCCGGAAGGATGATATTATTTGTATCGAGTGCACACTTGAACTATAATTTGTTAACCCTAAATAAATGTGCCAAGGCTGTGTGATTGATTTGCGAAAAAAAAAATAATATAATCATCTGCCATTAAATCGCGCCTTGATACCACACTCACGGCTAAAGATCCGAATTTTGTTTTATAAGGAAAATAACCCAATAATTTTAAGTTTTGTTTTACCATTTAAGTATTTGTTTTTATTGTTTAACGGAGATTACTAATACTAGGCTTGTCTTCATGGTATCGAAGTAAACGTTTTCTTTTGTGATCCTTAGAGGTATAGATATAGTCACAAACACAGTTTTTACTGAGGGCTAAATATTTATATTCTTTCGTTTTTTATTGACTTTTATTATTCAAGTTTAATTTATTTAGTTTTATTATCGGTCTTCAGGGAGCTCCTTTAAGGCTAGGTTTAGAAAGAAAAACATCATATAATTACGAAGGAAAATAGGTATATAACGAATGAAATAACGATAAATCGTCCAGCCCCTTGTAGTTTCTAGTATCAGCGCATAAGAACGCGATAGTGTATACCTCATAGGAAATAGACTTATATGTATTAGTGTATTTTTGTATGTTAAGTGTAGTGTTAAGAAGTTCACCATAAAGATATTCGGACATTTGTGTATGTTAGTTTATTTTCTTTACAGTAGTCTGTTAATAACCAAATGTTAACCGTTTAGGAACAATACCTGCCTGATACCAGGGTTCGCAAAAAGGTCTAACTTTAACTTTAACTTTAACTTTCGTTTAAATTTGAATATTTCTTTTGAGAAAAGGATTTAAAAATCGTTAAGTAAATTAAAATATTAGTTTTTAAGCTTTATTCATGTGGTAATAACGACAGCAAGACTTTACAGAATACAAAATACTTAATTAACTTATACTAGAAGATAAACTTTAGGGTAGGACTATTCATAAGTATTAATAAATAAAATATTATAATGTTTGACCCGAAATGAACAGTATGATGTGTAGAATGTGCTAAGGTAAAGATAATGAGGGGGAAGTAAGGTGAGTGAAGAATGTGATGTGAGCGAGCATATGGGGTCACACCATAGGATGGTGGAAACCGGGTGACCATGGTAGGGAGGGCGGCTGGAGGTACCTCCCACTCTAATGGAATTTATGTGGCTTGTTTGTATTTTTGTTTTTATGGTTGATTTTTTTATTGCTACGTACCTAGGGCGGAGACAGTGGGATGGGACCTCCCCAGGAGAGTCGATTGAGCTAGCCGGCGCCATTCGAAGCTGTCCCCTTGCCGCGAATAGGATCACGTAACAATATGGCGCCCAATCGAAAGGGGAACGTTATCTTAGATAACGTTTTAGTAGATATGATGTGTATGACAGCTAAGCACGTGACAATAGACCGCTAGACTAAGATGAAATAGCCCTACATTTCAATTTTGGACCGGAAGTTGAAAAGTTTGAAAGCTTCGTAGCCATTCTTTCCGAGAGTCAGAAGAAAGTTGTACGAAAGTTTTCAAATTTTGAAACGGAAGGAAAATAGGAGAAATGAGAAATTCAAAACGGGACAATTGGTGGCATAGGTAGAGTGTTATACTACGCTATTTTCACTGATTACTCCTTAGAATAATTTGAATATAGTTTCTGCTTAAATTTCGAATGTGGAACAGATCCCAAGACAGAATGATAACCGCTCTAAAGTTTCGTTAGAGGACAGATGTATCAATAGGCAGGGACTGAAGTCTGATAGGGTCATTGAGGTGACATATCAGGACACTATTTGAAAGGATCAAAAGTTCTTTATAACGTAGTTATTGTTTACCACATTCCATTAGAGTTATAGCCAATTCTAGAGCCGCCGCATCACTTTCACCATACTGACCCCTCTGTTTGTTAATGAAATTTTGTTTAGATTTTTTGTTTTGGATTTTGCGAGAGTGTAACATTGTAGAAGAGAGCCGTTAGTGACATTGTGGAAATCCTGAGACGCAGTCATAGATAATTTAGGAAGTCATCTAGTGTGATGAATGTAGAAACTCGGTCTCAGGCTAAAAAAAGGAGTAGGCCGGAATTATTTGATTTGAATAGATCTACGTATATAGAAGACAAAAGAATAAAAGATAATACCGACACTGATATGGCTGAGGGCGGAAACAGCGATGATGTTCCATTTAGGGACATGTCCAATACCATTATCACTCGAACTCCTGTTACCCGTAACGAGGATCAAAGACCGACTCATCCTACTACCTCTGGCACGATTCCTGCTGAGGCCTTGGTATTCCAAAGAAGTTTAGAAAGTAGGGTGCAATCGGTGCAAAACGAGATGGGAGATATATGGAAAGCTCTGGGGGATTTAGCCATGACTTTACGGGAACTGACGAAGAAGCCAGCTAATCAACCCCAAGAGGAAGTTCGTGTTTCTACCGGTAGAGTGGATCGCGCCACACAGGAAATGGAAACCGGAAGTACTACTGCTCCACAAGTTCCTCCAATTATCGGTTCGACGTCTGCAAATCGAAGGAAAGATTTTAATGCTATTAGAATTAATAAATTAGGCCTTATTTTTGATGGCAACTCTAATGGGTTAGGAGTTGAAGAGTTTGTGTATCGGTTAGAGTATTTCCAATGGCAATATGGTATCCCATGGGCAGAAGTGATTAGGGATTTTCCGTTAATTGTGACAGGGCCAGGGGAATCGTGGTATTGGCTATTTCAGAAGACGAATAAATTTCATGACTGGCCTCAATTAAAACACAGTCTTTTAAGCCAATATCAAACATCAAGGTCGAATTTTGAGATACTGACTGATTTAGCTCAAAGGAAACAACAACCCCATGAATCAATAGATACTTTTTTCACGTTATGGGCCAAATTCGAGCGAAATTAGTTCAACCTATATCAGAATTCGATATGATTAAAATTATGAAGAAGAATGTTAGGGAAAATATTGGCAGGATTGTGTATCCTATACAAATTTCGTCCGTGGAACAACTCAGAATCGAGTGTAATGAAGCTGAGAAGAATTTTCCGAGGCGGGATAACCGAAATATTCCAATGCACCCACGTCCCATGAGACAGGTTAACGAAATTTATTCCGATCCGTCTGAGTTTATCCAGTTTTATGATTACGATGACTCGATGACAGAACAAGTTTCGGAAATCCAATATGACAGTCAATCTAGGCCTACGTTGGCATGTTGGAATTGCCGGAAGACCGGTCATACGTTTCGAGAGTGTGAGGAGACTGTAAGGACCCTATTTTGTTATAAATGCGGTAACCCTGGAACCACTACTCCGAAGTGTAACCTTTGCCAACAGGGAAACCGGTCCAGGGGCGTAGAGAATGCGGGGGGCCTACGTCCGAAGGAGAACCCCTTTCGAACAAAGTGAAAAAGTCGAGTGCCACGAATAATGTCAAGACTAATATCATTGAATCTTTTTTGACATCAAATAAGCAGAGATATGACCCAGGGGGTCGTCATTACGTACCAATTGAAATGAGAAAGGAGAATTATGATAAAGTTAGGACGAGAATTTTTGGATCCAGTGACGTATGGGAAACTAGATCCATGAGTATACCCAAAGTAAGACTCAAATTTGCAGAGAAGAGGCGAACATTTAAAAATGTGATCGATTCAATCTTGAGGGCTAGTCTGACCGATCCGAGGGCTTTTGCAGAAGTTGAAATTCAGGGAGTGACGATGAAAGGGCTCCTAGATTCGGGGGCCTCAGTTAGCATATTAGGTCGAGGCTGCAGGGAACTTATAGAAAATTTGGGATGTAAGATTAAAACCATATTTTCGAATGTTAAAACTGCAGGAGGCCAAAAACATCGTATTCTAGGCAAGGTATTTTTAAGTATATCATATAAGGAAACAATAAAAGAAATGGAATTCTATTTATGCCCGGACTTAGAGCAGGGACCTTATCTCGGTATTGATTTTTGGAAATTATATAGATTAGCCCCGGACATTATTAAGGCCGATGAGCTAAACATAGAACAAATTCAGCAAGATGTGAGAGTTGAGAATGACGAATACAAATTAAATCCACACAACTTAACCCAGGAACAAAACAATAAGCTACAAAATGTAATAAGAAAGTTCGACACGTTTGAGAATAAGGGATTGGGCCGGACTAGCCTGGAGAAACATGTTATAAAGTTAGTTGACGGTTCGGTGCCTGTGAAGGACCGCCACTACCCAATTTCTCCAGCAGTCCAGGCCATAGTATATGCCGAGATAGATAATATGCTCAAGCTCAACGTGATCGAGGAGAGCGAAAGTCCGTGGATCAATCGGACAACTGTAGTACGGAAACCAGAAAAAAATCGATTCTGCCTTGATGCCCGAAAACTAAATAAATTAACTATCAAGGACGCTTATCCGCTCCAAAATATTGACGGCATCTTGAGCAGAATCGACGAAACCTACTACATAAGCAGCGTCGATTTGAAGTATGCCTTCTGGCAAATCGAGCTTGATGAGGAGAGTAAGGCCTACACTGCGTTCACAGTCCCTGGCCGCCCTTTATATCAATTTAGGGTAATGCCATTTGGGCTCTGTAACGCAGCGCAGCGTTTATGTAGGTTGATGGATAAAGTCATTCCTCAACACTTAAAAGATAACGTCTTTATATATTTAGATGATCTTCTAGTCATATCAAGCGAATTTGACGAGCACGTACGACTGTTGGGTGAGGTGGCCAATTGCCTAACGAGGGCCAATCTAACAATTGGGTTGAAAAAGTCCCAATTTTGTTTTCGTGAATTAAAGTATTTAGGATTTATCATAGGCGATGGCAAATTGAGAACAGATCCCGAGAAGGTTAGGGCTATTCGAAACGTCAAGGTACCCAGAAGTCCCCGTGAAGTCAGAAGCTTTCTAGGAACCGCCGGTTGGTACCGACGTTTCATAAAGGACTTCGCATCGATTTCTGCACCTTTAACCGATACACTTAAGAAGTCAAAGAAATTTGAAATGAATGAGGCGACAAGAATAGCATTTGAAAACCTTAAAAAAGCATTGACCTCAGCCCCTGTACTCCGTCATGCGGACTTTTCGAAACGTTTTTACATACAGTGTGATGCATCAGAGTATGGAATCGGGGCAGTTCTTTATCAATTGAATGCCAGAAATGAAGAACACCCTAGAGCATTCTACTCGCAGAAACTTAATACCTGTCAGCGTAATTATAGTGTGACGGAAAAAGAATGTCTGGCGGCAGTGATGGCCATAAAAAAGTTTCGACCGTATGTGGAAATGATGCCATTCACGGTAATAACAGATCACGCATCGCTTAAATGGTTAATGACATTAAAAGACTTGACTGGTAGATTAGCTCGTTGGTCTCTCCAGTTACAGGCCTATAATTTTGAGATAGAGCATCGAAAAGGGGCTGATAATGTAGTTGCCGATATGCTGTCGAGAGCTCCAATGATCGAGGAAATTACTAGAGAGGAGTTAATGAATTTTGAAACCGTAGAGTTCGAAAATGAGGAATACTTAGAATTGATCAAACATATAACCGAAAACCAAGAGAAGTTGCCTGATTTAAAGGTACAGGATGGCTTAGTGTTCAAAAGAACTTTGTTCAATCAAGAGTTGGAAGAAGAATTCAGGTGGAAGCTATGGGTGCCAACTACCCTCACACATGAAATAATTAATAAGGCCCATCAACCACTCACGTCCGCCCATGGAGGTGTGACCAAGACATTAGAAAGAATTAGGAGGTTCTTTTACTGGCCGCGAATGACCATCCAAATCAGGGAATATGTGAAGAATTGTCAAATTTGCAAGGAATCTAAGTCCTGCAATCAAAATTTGATGCCCTCTATAGGGAAAGAGGTGGTGACCGAGAGGCCTTTTCAGAAATTATATGTAGATTTCTTAGGAAAATACCCTCGATCAAAGAAAGGAAACTCGTATATATTCATTGTTGTGGATCACTTCACCAAATTCACATTCCTCAAAGCTATGAGAGAGGCCACCACAGGAAATGTAATAAAATTTTTAATAGAGATATTTAACAAATTTGGTGTGCCTGAAGTGATCCACAGCGATAACGGGGCTCAATTTATCTCAAAAGGCTTTCTAGAGATGATTGAAACTTACAACATAAGGCATATGAAAACTGCAGTATATTCTCCCCAATCCAACGCATCGGAGCGGGTGAATCAATCAGTAATTACCGCCATAAGGACGTATCTAAAGGAAGATCATAGGGACTGGGACATGTACCTGTCCGAGATTGAATGTGCACTGCGAACTTCTGTACATTCGGCCACTGGAGTAACACCATTTTTCGCTCTCCTTGGGTTTCACATGTTCTCCAGTGGTACGGATTATAGTTTGGCGAGAAAACTCATGTCAATGTCGGACCATGAGGTAAAAGATTTAGATAGAACAGAAAAACTTGAGATTGTTAGGGCAAGGGTGAAGGAGAATCTCCACAAAGCCTATCAACGAAGTTCTGAAAGATATAACAGAAGGTCGCGGATAGTTTCTTTTAAACCCGGACAAGAAGTTTACCGACGCAACATAGTTCAATCCGACTTTGCAAAAAATCGAAATTCGAAATTTTGCAAAAAGTTTCTGAGATGCCGTATAGTCCGACCCGTAGGGGAAAATATGTACGAGTTGGAAACAATGCAGGGAAAATCTATAGGGATATATCATGCCAAAGATATAAAAATGTAGTGCAATATAAATTTAGACTGTGATACTTTGTGCAATATTAGGATAGGAATAGCAATTATTAATTTTTAATTATACACCTTCGTGTTTTATGTTGTATTCGTCCTAATATGTACACTTGTCTCCAATTTATAGTGCAATATTTTTTTTGAGGCGTGATATTCTACGAAAGACCTGATTGTAATTATTTTTTTTGTAATTGTCCCTGTAATTATACACCCAACCGTAACTTTATTCTTTAGTTTATTTTAAAATATCACCGCAAACCCAAAAGTACCTAAACGAAGTTTGGCTCTAAAATGGCGCAACCACCCTCGTACTCAGCAAAAAGTCTAAATCAAAAATCCGAGAGAAGTAGAGTTTGAGGACTTACACGATGATTTCCATTTCTGCACATTTCTGAATTATCCTGGGGCCCAACCAGTAAGAGTCCTTGTCAAGATTGCTCACCTGGAAAGAAAGAATATAACCCAAAAGTGAATCTCTTTTACAAACAAGCCTAATCGTACGACTACTTCCCTGAATGGTTAGTCAGTCAGTATATTGGCCCGGCGTGATCTCAGGGTGTGGGAGTTCCCCACGTTGGGGGTGAACCCTAGATAATCCAATTTCAATCGCAGCTCCTCCGCACACCAGTCCTCCCGATCGACGACCGTCAGCACTGGTGTATTGTTGCGGAGGCCCTCACACAGGCGAGCAAAAAGTCCGCCCCTGCAGACCGAAAAAAATTCCGCGTGGAAGGCCCTACAGCGAGGCCTTGACGCCTATGTGGCGGCCTCAGAACCACATGTGAATCCCCAGCCCCTAATGTGGGGGGTCTGTCGTAGGAGCTAGGGAGAAGCTGTTAGACACCCCGGGGGCTGGCGCACCATTATGCGGTGGTGCCCAGCCGTGTCTAATACTTTATTTGTTTATGTGTTGTGACATTGTTTTGCGATTTTTTTGTATGTATCATTGGGATGGCCCTTCTTTTGGGACCATCCATAATGGCAGGGAAGCTTTAGTCGCGGCTGGGTTGCACCGCAGCTTACCCCGAACCCATAAAACAGCATGGGTGTTTCCAACCTGTGGCCGAATGCATCATGCTAGCAGCCACCGGATAAGGAAAGAAAATACCTTGTGTCATCAAAATCCAGAAAGTATTTTTTTAATAAACAAAATTAAAAGAACAATGAAAATTGTAATGTGCTCTCTTAGAGCTGAAACTAGTTTGTTTATCAAAAATGACAAACGTCAAAAGTAGCATGTATGGGTAGGGTAAAGAGAGTTGCCATCAAGAGTTGTTGTTTCCACTTACCAACACTGTTTGTTAGTGTACTGGGAAATGATCTGAGGAAGAGATTTTTGTGACGTGCAACGGCTAAACTATTCTCTTCCAACCAACGGAAGTGAAACTCATACAAAGGAAGAGAAGTTATCATATAGAAATGCAAATGTATAGTAGGAGAAATTACAAATATATTCAATTTGCAGTTTGTGTAATAGGAATATATTTACCAATACCATTTACCAGTACATCATAATTTGGCACATAGAAGCCTAAATTTCGCAGCCATTTTTTTGCTTGCGGACATTGTTCAGAAAACCATCGGAGTGTGAAGTCTTAAGAAGTGCACAATAGTAGTCATAATAGTCCTGGAATTGGACTTTGAACTCACAAAAAAGGTTTAATCATTTTCTAGTATAAAGTGAGTAATTGTGGTGGAAATTTAGTATGTAATAGTGGAATAAAAAAATGCAATGTTCATAGCAAGTGGCTGCGATTGATACGGCGAAATTTAAATTGAAAAAAAGGCGGTGAATCTGGAGGAAATTAACAAGATAGGCAAGTAATGGTATTTATTTTTATTACGTAAAAGTGAGTTCTAATAAGAGCATAAACAAGATAGGATTGGTCTTCGGTAATGAGTGGCGACATACAACAACAATCAAAGGAAACCAAAAATCCACAACATATATATATATCACTCTGATGACCGTTACAGGAGGATCTTACGTAAATATATGCTTGTAGTACTAAAAGGATCACCAGGTCAGTTCACCCATTGCAATTATTATACGTGGAAATCGCAGCCAAGATTAAATCGATAAGGGTATTTATATATACTTGTCTGTGTGTGCTAAAAACTCAAGAGTCCCGGAAGGATGATATTATTTGTATCGAGTGCACACTTGAACTATAATTTGTTAACCCTAAATAAATGTGCCAAGGCTGTGTGATTGATTTGCGAAAAAAAAAATAATATAATCATCTGCCATTAAATCGCGCCTTGATACCACACTCACGGCTAAAGATCCGACATTTTGTTTTATAAAGAAAATAACCCAATAATTTTAAGTTTTGTTTTACCATTTAAGTATTTGTTTTTATTGTTTAACGGAGATTACTAATACTAGGCTTGTCTTCATGGTATCGAAGTAAACGTTTTCTTTTGTGATCCTTAGAGGTATAGATATAGTCACAAACACAGTTTTTACTGAGGGCTAAATATTTATATTCTTTCGTTTTTTATTGACTTTTATTATTCAAGTTTAATTTATTTAGTTTTATTATCGGTCTTCAGGGAGCTCCTTTAAGGCTAGGTTTAGAAAGGAAAAACATCATATAATTACGAAGGAAAATAGGTATATAACGAATGAAATAACGATAAATCGTCCAGCCCCTTGTAGTTTCTAGTATCAGCGCATAAGAACGCGATAGTGTATACCTCATAGGAAATAGACTTATATGTATTAGTGTATTTTTGTATGTTAAGTGTAGTGTTAAGAAGTTCACCATAAAGATATTCGGACATTTGTGTATGTTAGTTTATTTTCTTTACAGTAGTCTGTTAATAACCAAATGTTAACCGTTTAGGAACAATACCTGCCTGATACCAGGGTTCGCAAAAAGGTCTAACGGACCATTCGTTTAAATTTGAATATTTCTTTTGAGAAAAGGATTTAAAAATCGTTAAGTAAATTAAAATATTAGTTTTTAAGCTTTATTCATGTGGTAATAACGACAGCAAGACTTTACAGAATACAAAATACTTCATTAACTTATACTAGAAGATAAACTTTAGGGTAGGACTATTCATAAGTATTAATAAATAAAATATTATAATGTTTGACCCGAAATGAACAGTATGATGTGTAGAATGTGCTAAGGTAAAGATAATGAGGGGGAAGTAAGGTGAGTGAAGAATGTGATGTGAGCGAGCATATGGGGTCACACCATAGGATGGTGGAAACCGGGTGACCATGGTAGGGAGGGCGGCTGGAGGTACCTCCCACTCTAATGGAATTTATGTGGCTTGTTTGTATTTTTGTTTTTATGGTTGATTTTTTTATTGCTACGTACCTAGGGCGGGGAGAGTGGGATGGGACCTCCCCAGGAGAGTCGATTGAGCTAGCCGGCGCCATTCGAAGCTGTCCCCTTGCCGCGAATAGGATCACGTAACAATCTAAATCTGAACCGATTTCTTCCAAATTTAAAAGTGTTCATTCATATAATATGAAACCTTTTTCTGCCGAATTTCATACTGATCGGATATAAAATGCAGTTTTTACATCGCTTACATATCATATTAATACATTCATATTAATCGGATGTAAAATAAAGTTTTTACAGCGCTTACATGTCAAATCGGGGCTAACATATATATGGGGGCTATATCTAAATCTGAACGGATTTTCTCCGAATATGGCAGTATTCCTTCATGTAATAAGAGACCTCTTTCTGCCGAATTCGCACAGATCGGATATAAAATACAGTTTCTACAGAGCTTACATGTCAAATCGGGGGTTACATATATATGGGAGCTATATCTAAATCTGAACCGATTTTCTCCGAATTTAGCAGTATTCCCTCATGTAATAAGAAACCTCTTTCTGCCGAATTTCATACTGATCGGATATAAAATAAAGTTTTTACAGCGCTTACATGTCAAATCGGGGGTAACATATATATGGGGGCTATATCTAAATCTGAACCGATTTTAACCAAATTCAATAGGGACCGTCCTTGGGCGAAACAAATGATATGTGTAAAGTTTCGTCGCGATTGGACCATAATTGCGACCTGTACTTTGATTACAAGAATACATGCACAGACGGACAGACAGACGGACAGACGGACATAGCTAAATCAACGCAGAAAGTAATTCTAAGTCAATCGGTATAATAAACGATGGGTCTATTTCTTCTCCTTTTGGGTGTTACAAACAAATGCACAAAGTTATACTACCCTGTACCACAGTGTGGTGTAGGGTATACAAATTATCCTTTTCAAAGAAAATTTCAAATAAAAAATTTATTTGACAACCAATTGTTGGTCAGCTGTTCGAGTCGGCTGCCTATTTTGACAAGCTATTGTATGAAAATAATGCACAGAGTTGTATCCCAGTTTTGTTGTTGGGTAAGTGATTTTACCTTCTATTATTGTATCATGAGTTTGACAAACGCTGGACGCATTCACTGGTATTTAAGGGCATCTCTTAAATACCGGTGAATGCGTCCGGCGTCGGTCAAACTCAAATTTCATCCTATTGTTTTCTGTGCATACAACAACACTTTGACAGACGCCGTACGCAATTCACCGGTATTTTAAGGCCGGGTTAGGCATACGTAACCGTAATTTATCTTTACCGTTGCCGTAACGTTGCCCGTTTGAGCGATTAGCCAACGTTGAGATAACGAGTCATATGGTCTGACAACAACAACACATAAGTAAACAAAAAAGCCGCGATTTCTTTTTGTTTAGGTTTATTAAAAATTAAGTGAAAAAGATTGTTTATAAATTTGTGTGTTTTTAAATCTGTGCAGAATTTACAATTAAAGTAAATCAAGAAAATATCGTCCTATAAACAATGACTGAGTTAACTACGGCAGAGATATAACAATAACAATACTGTATGTCAAATATTGCTTTATCCTATGATTCCAAGTTGGGAAATATTAACATTCTATTCTTTAAAATTGTAGATATTTGGGTCACGGTTGTTCCATACAATCGATTGCATGGAGTCACAGGCTGGGGAAAACAACAATGCGAAATATTGTTTCAGAATACAGTGAAGTTTTGTGGCGCTTGCTTTCTCCGATTTAATTAAGTGAACCAACTACACAGCAGTACAAACACATTGCCAATGATTTTCAACGAATGTGGGATATGCCGAATTGTGTGGGAATCTGCGATGCTAACTATACATTCATATCAGTTAATGTTGGAAGTTATGGCAGCCAACACGATGGGGGTATGTCCATTAAACTTCTATTTAATTGTAATCTATTTTAATACAAACAATTTCCATTTCTTAATTTAAATTAAATACAGCTATATTCCAGTACTCTCCGTTTGGCCAATCAGTTATTTTAGGTACAGTACCTGTACCTCCTAGTAAACCATTATCGTCAGCATCCTCTGAAGCCTTTCCTCATTTTTTTTATTGGCGATGCGGCGTTTCCCCTGAGGAATATCCTTGGTCTAAGTCAACAACTATAGACGAGCTCAGAGACAACACCCAACGCGAAATTGCCAACGTTCCGGTCGAAATGTCGCTGTTGACGGGCTCGTGGTAGTCATATGACCGAAATTGAATTGCATTCTTAAAATGTAACATTTTCACTACACCTGGAATAAATTTGAACTCAATATCTTAAATATTCTGTGTTTTATTAATACTTTTACTTATGTCTATTTCCATTGAAGAGGGACTCAGCCAAATCCAATCCAATCTATAAATAAGTCCACATTTGTAGAGACGCTTATATTGCTGTCAAATTCACCCACAATGAAGAAGATTGGCGCAATGATTGTCTCGTACTGTCGCCAAATGAATCCTGAAGCAGATTATAAATTTAATTTTTAATGGAATCAGCCGCGATCTTCATAAAACTCACCTGTGACGCCCAGCTCCTTGCCAATTTGTTTCCAAGCTTCTCGCTTTTTTTCAGATTTCCTATATGCTGGGTTATATTTATTGTATAAATGCTCGTGCAACTGCAGCAATGAATCAAATCTTCGTCTTTCATGTTTATTTGCATTTTTAAACAACAAATAATTAATCAATTATTTTCGTTGCTTTTCTCGGTGAACATACAATTGTAATTGTAAACAACATGTAGTATCAGCTGTTGTCAAATTGTACGTAAACGGAACGTCCAATTCTAATTTCAACAGATTCAGCCGTCCGTTTACGTTTCGTTTCCGTTGGCTAATCGTTTACACCGACTTCCATATGACAGATTGAATCAGCTGATTCGTTACGCTACGGGGGCGTTACGGTTAAGTTTGCCTAACTGGGCCTTTAGAGATGCCCTAAGAGATATCCTGATGATACAAAAAATCAGCTGATTTATATCTCGTCAAGAGAGAAGATATGCAAGAGGTTCCTCCTATTATAAACAATTCGCTTGTAGAAGAATTGTATTTATTAACAATTTTTTGGATACGGATATTCTGTGTAAAATATTAAATTGCGCAAAAAATATTTTAATACGAATGTTCTACGCAACATATTTTCCTCCAGCTGGTTTTGACATCTCTATCTACTATCTATCTACTCTCTTTGATGGCCTTTCTTTTGTTTATATGCGAGAATATAATTACGTCACGGACATATGTAGTTTAAATATAGTAAATAAAATATGCATACACACTGAGAGGTGTTGTTTGCAAAATTTCTACGACGAGATAAGAAAGTGTGATTGGTGTCGGTTCTAAAGGCATACAGTAGTCTCCAGTCGAAAATACAATATGCTTAGGAATATCTGTAAATCCACTGGTGGATTGCTAATCCGGCCAACTGGATTAGTACCTCATAAAGAGTTATATGTTTCGGCTGTTAGCAATGTGTAGGTTAAGGTCAATAGCATTACAAAAAAAAACAAAATTTTATCTGGTATGTCTCTTTTTTAGGATGACGAGGCGGAATGTAGGTTTAAAACATGGGCCATCAGACCCTCAATCGTATGCAGGCACTATGTCGGAAGGTAAGCAGCTATGACTAAATTTCCTCAAGGGTATAAAAGATAACATTCTCACTTATTTCTCGCATCCTTGCAGTTAAAGATAAAATCATGGATCGTTTAGGTCTAGAACCTGGATACACACCCATACCAAAGCACCGCGAACACTTATTGAAATATGAACCGAAACTCTCCGACTTATTGCCACGTTCCATGCAAGATTCTTTCACCTCTGCCATTCTGCCTTTGGGTAGTGATAAGTCCTTGCAAGACAAATATGTGGCGTTTTTGGGCCATGTCCGAATGGGCCGTTTAATGGAAGATATGGATATGTTTGCTGTCTGGGTATGTCATCAACACGTTAAGTTAAATAATCTTCCGGAAAATGTCCACCTTCCATATACGTTTGTGACCATACTTGTGGATAAAATAACCTTTAGCGATTTCAGAACAAGGGCCACCGAAGATATTCGTTTGTCGGGACATGTATCGTGGGTGGGTAAAAGTTCAATGGAAATCGTGGTTTGGCTGGAACAAATGGAAAACGGAGTGTGGCATAAGATCACTCGTGCGCTCTTCCTAATGGCTGCCCGCAATGCGACGAATACCGGTGCTGCGCCCGTTAATCCCATTGATCCGGCCAATGATGAGGAAAAGAAAATCTTAGATGGTGGTGAACTGCGCAAAAAACGACGACAGCTTTGGCAAGCCTCATCCATTTTTAAAGTGGAACCTAATGACTATGAACAATCGCTTATGTACGATTTATTCAAAAGGACAACACCTCAAACGACAATGGAGCTAAATGTCAGAGTGCTACCGCCCAAATGCCGCTGGATGTCGGATTCATTTGTAACCAACACCATGGCTTCTTTTCCGGAAAATCGCAATGCCCACAATAAAGTATTCGGCGGATTTTTAATGCGCAATGCTTTGGAAATTAGCTGGGTTGGTGCCAATTTATATTGTAAATCCCGGCCTAAACTGGAACACATTTGCGATATTAGTTTTGAGAAACCAGTTAGTGTAAATTCATTCATCAAAATGACTGCCTATGTGGTGTACACAGAAGTGAATTATGTACAAATGATGACAGTGGCCGATGTAATTGACTCTACCACGGGCGATCAATTGACTTCGAATGTGTTCTATTACACATTTTCCGCATCGGATGAAGTGCCAGAGGTATTGCCTCGATCCTATCATGAGACTATGTGGTATATACAGGGAAGACGTAAATTTAAATACGCCTTGGGTTTGGAATAAGTATGACCGAAAATTTGGCAAGCTATATAAGTGCACTAAATTACTGTTAAATTCTCCCCCAAAATTACCCAGCTTCTATTAGAATATTAGAAAGTTTATCAAGTATCCATATCTTGTCATCTTTAATATGTAATCTCTTTGAATCTTGTGTTTGTTTAAAATGAAGATTGCTACTTATATTTTAAGATATGTTATCGATAAGTGTAAAATGGAATGAAATGGTTTATACTCCGATGAAAAAATTGTCTAATTTATTTCAGCATTTGTTTGGTATATTTTTTTAATAATATTTGTTTTTAAATAATTGTAAAAAAAAAATATAAATTATGAAGATAAGTCGTCCGGAGAACTGTCAAAATGGCTTGAATATTTTGCACTTACCGATTAATATTGTTTTTCTAATTGCGACAATTTCGAGAAATTCAAGAAAATTGTTCTGAAACTGCGCGGAAAATCTCGTTGGAATCAAAACTCTATTTATTCGTCACCGACATTTGCTCCGGGAAAAAAATCTTACTTCATAATTTTTTTTGGCAAAAATGACCTATTAATAAAAAGTTATGGAAGATTTAATAGCTGATTTTCAACGTTAAAATTTAGTTTAAATCTTTCATAACTTTTCTTAATAAGACCTTGCATGTATATTGTAATTGTACGATCCAGGAACAAGTCGGGAAGCTTATGATCGAGCTTGCTAACTTCACACCTACCGTCTTTTTAAAATAAATATTTATCTTTATTAAAAATCTGTAAATATATTTAGCAATCATAGTCCCAGTTTATCATGTATTGTTACGATCAAAATTTTTCTATTCTTTACCTACATTTTGTTTATATATCGAATGTACCTATTTACATATAGTTTAATTAATTTAGTTTGAAAATATAGATACCTCTTGATAATGCTGTAACTAATAAAATGTCATTTAAAGAAATTAATCTAAACTAAAACTTGTTTATGATTCTAACTAGGATATTCTCCCGGTCTAACTAGGATATTCTCCCGGTTTCAAGTCCATTTTGTTTCTATATTATTATAGAATATAAATATTTTATACATTTTATGTATTAAAACTGGCAGCACATACAAATACTGGATCATGTTTTCTGAGCCGTGACACTCGTTTCGAATAAAATCAAGCAAACATAATAATTGCATGGCTCGGCGAAATACGATATTTATACACCGCCATGTATACAATATTTGTTTTCTATAATAATATAGAAACAAAATGGTCTTGATGCCGGGAGAATATCCTAGTTGGAATCATAAAAGATTTGGAGACCGAATAAAAGCAAGCAAACAAAACATAAAACATTTTTTATTTTATGATTCCATATGAGGGATTGATCTGCAATTGCAGCCTTGGAATAACGTGTTATCAACAAATATGCATATCCGAATAACAATTATGACATATCCGAAGAATAATATGAAATGTGACATATTAAAACTTTAATACTTTGACCTAGTATAGTATTTTGAGATTGCAGACACTAAAAGCTAGCAGAAATTTGGAAAAAAATTTTAACATAGGAGAAATGTACATCGCTCGAAACCATTCACAAGAACAGCAGTCTTCTTAGGTTCTACGACGTCTTAACGCCATAGAGAGCACAAATTTCAAGTGATTGGGATGAATGTTGGTGTCATAGGTTTATTCATACCCGAAAACATTCATAAGTCCAACGGTAGTCTTAGGTCCCTGTTTTGGTATAGGCTCCATACAAAGGTGTACCTTGACTTCTCAACGCCAAAGAAACCACTAATTCAGAATGGTCGGGCAAAAAATTAGTATTTTATTTTTATTCATACCCGAAACCATTTCATGTTTTGAAATTTTTCCATTTGAGTTTATTGATACGCCCTTAGTTGAATATTTTATAAAATTTTCCAGTTTTCTTTATTATACTGAGAAATATGATCGATGAAGTGGAGGCCATCTTTTACTTGTTTTATTTAAAAAAAAATAATAAATCTTTTGCAACTTTAAAATTCATAGACGAATATTCTATAAATTTGTACATAATAACTTGTCTATAACACCCCTTTTGGTACATCCCTCACAAATTGACAAATTCGTAAAAATAACCGCCCATGTGATAACAATCGCGTGAGTTCAAATCGCAAAAATTTCCCATTCAATTTTAATGGTCTTCGAAATTAAATTTTAATAAAATGCACACATGGTTGTACTTATTTTTCACTATAATTAATAATTTGATTTTAATAAATCCAAATTGTTGTGCTAAAAAAGAATTCAGAACATGCATTTTGCGACTTGAAATCACAATCACCAATTTTAGGGGAAATGCGATTGCCATCACATGGGCGAACAATTCCCAATAACTTATATAGCAATTATATTCATTTCTTCAAATACATTAGCATAGATTGGCAGAGTGAGCCATATTTGGCCACCCGCTCTGACGTACAAAATCCCTCAGAGAAGCATAACTTGGTCAGGTTAACTGAAATGTTGTTACTTGTCCTTTGTCGCCTAGGTTTATTTTTCTATAAAATCATTTCATAGATAGTAGACAAATTGAAACTCAACTTAATTAAGCAGATTTTGAAAAATGTCCCCTTGATCATAGCACCCCCAAATAAATACAAACCAAAAACAAAAAAAATAAAATTTTCAAATTTTTTTTAGAGTAATTTTGTAAATTGTCTTTATTTTACAAAACATATTTTTTGTCCATTTTCATTTACTTGGTAAATTACATTAAAAAAAGAATCAACTTTTTCTCATCCGAAAAAATACATCATCACTTAAAGAAATACTAAATCTAAACAAATTTAGAATCTCATGCGGTGAGGGTATTGGGAAGAGTGCAAAGCGAACATGCTCTTCAAGTATTTGGCGACGAATTTGCCATCGGCATTAGCCTTGATAGCCTTAATGACGGCGGTATCGACTTCCTTTTGGTCCTTCTTGCGCTGTTCGTTGGGTACGAAACGTTCCTTCTTGGTGGCAAAGATATCACCTTCACCGGACTTCTTTTGCTTGTTGATCTTCAAGCGGCGGAAGTAGGCATCATCCAAGTTTTGGGGTACTTTGTAGTCACCCAAATCGATGCGGGTCGAGGTTCCGATAACGAAGCGTTGAGAAACGCGACGCAATGGGCAGGAGTTTAGGCAGAAGGGACCGGTGACCAACAAAAGGCCAGAGTTCAAGGACTTCAACAATACAACGCGTTTGCCTTGGTGACGTCCGGCCAACAAGATGAGAACGGTACCGGGTTTGAGGTTGGTGCGAACATTGCGCTTGTGTGTGCTGAAAGTAGCCTTGGCTGGGCGCTTCTTGACGAAGCTCTTGGTGGCGTAGTTAGCCTTGGGCTTCTTTTGGTAGACGGTACGTTCACCACCGTTCTTGGGGCCACCGATCTTCTTGACCTTCTTGATGTCCTTCTTAACGGTCTTGACCACGGGACGCTTGGTTCCCTTCAAACGCCATTGTGCACGGCGTTTGTACATCTGTAATAAAATAGTAAATAATAGTGACTTTTATTAGTAAAGACCAACAAACAAAACAAATGCGAGGTTAAGATGTAAACAAAACAAATGCGAAATCCACAACAAAGCAAAAATTGAAAAATTTAGAACAATTCACTAAAACATCGATTCCAATCAGTTTTTTTGGGTGCCATGATGAATGTTTCTTCTGTTGGCAATAAATTTTGCAATTCCACTCTTTTCTGGTTACATTTATGGACATCCTCAACGAATGAATCGATGACTCGCTTTTCAATATCTTAAATTTTTAAAATAATTTTAATGATTTCACATATTTTTCACAAAAACTTAAAACTCCGTCGTATTTTCCCCATCTTTCATATTTTTTTGCTTTGTTCACACACGCATACACAAACACATTCAGTTCTATGGGTTTCCGAGAAAACCAACTTGCAGAGTGGTTCCTGCAGGATATTTCAAGGATTTTTTACCTGGCTCTTGGAGTAACGCAAGACACCGCCATTGAGGTAAGTGTTTAATGGATGTTTAGCGACTTTCTTGCCCGATTTAACGGCTTTCTTAGCTTTTTCGACGGGTGCCATATCGGAAAACACGTGTACACCGCACAGAAATTATGGTAAAAAGGAAGGTTAGGTACAACGGTGTTGCCAGATAAAAATGTATGTCAAAGTGACAGTTCTAGGAAAGTGTTGCCAAGCTGGACTGCATTAGCGTTGTGTTATTCATAAACGTGTCGTATGGAATCGTATCGTATCACAGAAGTCATGTGCCCGGTTAAATTCGATGAAACGTGTGATTCTGTCAAAATTAGATAGATTCAATGCTAAAAAATATATAAAAAGACAAAGCTGCATGTGAAATTTCAGATGTATAATTATAAATATTTATTTATTAATTTACCTGTCAAAATTAGATTCAATGCTAAAAAATATATAAAAAGACAAAGCTGCATGTGAAATTTCAGATGTATAATTATAAATATTTATTTATTAATTTACCATATACAATAATTTTAATTTAAATGTTGAAAATGTTATTAAAAACTTTTGATTTAAATGTTTTTGTCGCGTCAACTGTTTGAAGTGTACTTTTACTTTCAGATAAATATACATAATAGGCATGTTTTCGTTACAAGCTAGCAATTTTAGTTTAGCACTTTGCAACGATTTTTGTTCTTCTTCTTCCCGTTAATTCATAATAATTCATAACAATTTCTCCAAAAATGGGATGCCATATTGCTAAATGTAGGGTACCCAATCTGGCAACATCATACTCGATTAAGACAGGAACACAAGCACCAAACTTCATCGGGAACTAATAGTGCTTAAAAGTGCTTAACTCCCCATACAAATTAAGTACTTATGGTGTAACGAAAACACACCTAATACTGAATTTGGTATTTTGTGTGGGAGGGTTATGGGGATGTGATTTGGGTAAGAGATTTCAATATGTGATAAGACTACACTAGGCGTGTTTTCGTTACACCATAAGTGCTTAATTTGTATGGGGAGCTAAGCACTTTTAAGCACTATTAGTTCCCGATGAAGTTTGGTGCTTGTGTTCATGTCTTAATCGAGTATGATGTTGCCAGATTGGGCACCCTATATTTAGCAATATGGCATCCCATTTTTGGAGAGATTTTATCAATTATTGTGAATTATCGGGAAGAAGAAGAACAAAAATGGGAAATTATTTTAATATTTGCAAAAAGAGTGTAAACAATTGAACATAGAATTGTAAATATATGTTTTATAAATACTTTTCACGATTTTTTTGTCTGTTTCGCACTGTTCTTTCTTCGCAACTCATGACACCATTGCTACCAGATAGTGAAAATCCGCCACTTATTGCTTATGTGCCAGTTAGTGGAAGTCAGTTGTTTTCGTTGCAAAGTGCTAAACTAAAAGTGCTAGCTTGTAACGAAAACATGCCTACTATATGGAATGTTATAAAATCGTAAATGCAATGAAAAAAATGATGTTAAACAGTCAATAGGAGAGTCTTTAAGTCCTGCCGAAGTTCAGCTATGTAGAGGTATGAAGATATTTTTCTTTGCGTACCTGGTACTCTTTGATTCCTCATTTTGGACCAGTTCAGAGAAGGCTCCGAGTATCGGTACGTGAATGAAGTTTCCTTATACAACCAATTTTAGACATGTCCATAAACATTTCATGTCTAGTCTAGATTTACACTAGGATATTTTTTTCAGCAGATTATCCACTTATTCACTTTTAAACTTGCCTCTGCGTTTAGACACGTAATTTTGTTTCCTGTGTGAATTGTTGTTGAGCCCGATAATCCCGAGTACGGGAGAGTTTTTTTCCCCCTCTTGCCGACTGCCTCTCTCTCCTACAAAACGTCGATAATCGGCTGAACATTCAGCCAGTGTAAATCGGGACCTATTTTGGCAAAAAAACCTGTCCCTCCTATTCGGTATTAATTTCAACGTTGCGATACGTCTCTTCCATTAATCCTATGCAAATAGATGTAACATTTTATTGTTGGCAATGTTGTTTTTAGTGTACATGTTGGTAATGCTGATTTTAGATGTGTTCATTTTGCATAAATAGAGATGTCAATCGCTAAAAACTGGCCTAAATTAAAATTTTTCAAAAAAATTCAGGGAATTGTAAAAATTTTTATTCCGCGTTTTTTTTGTTGTAGACAAATATTATAATTAAACGACATTTTTCATTCCCAACCCTTTCAAACATACGGTTGGGGCCAAAAACTGTTAATGTTGATGATAAAAAAATATTTACATAAAATATGTCACAATTAAAAAAATAATATTAATCGATAAGTGCAAAAAAAGTTCAATCAATGTTCCGGGAATACTGTTTTTTCGCGTGTTACAATTCATACCTATTCGTTCGTAACTGATAGATTTTGACGTTTCGGCCTGAAGGAATGTCTTCTTATATTCTATTTGTCTTTGGGTTTGACAGCTGATAATGTCAAACTGTGTTGACATTTCTGTTCAGTAATGTTTGGCAAATCACCATGAATCGTATAACGGAAGATCAAGGCTTCCACATTGTGGAAATTTACTTTGAAAAATTCAAATGCAAATTCAAATCAAAGAGTCGTATTCATCTCGCCGTATTTGCAGCGAATACAAATTAAAATTGACTGTTTGGTGCGGTTTACACGCTGGCATCATCATCGGTCATTATTTCTTTCGAAATTAGGAAGGAACTGCCTTTGCGGTGAATGGCGAGCGCTATCGAGCCATGTTGACAGATTAAAAATTAATCAGCTAAACATCAACGACATTTGTGATGTGACATAGTGACAACTTTATCTCCAGAAGTTGTTCTGTTCAATGTCACCATCGTTCGTGCGATTTGACGCCTCTGGATTTCTTTTTATGGGGCTATGTTAAGTCATTGGTAGATGGCGAAAAACTAGCAACTCTTGAAGCATTGCTGTTTTGTGTATAACTTTTGATTGGGTTGAAGGATAACCGCCAAATTTTGACTGAATATAATATTTTTAAATCACATTACTCGTTATTTTATTTAATATAAACAATGAGAAACATTGCACGTGTAGATAATAAAATTGAAACATTTGAATAGTGCATTAAAGTGACCACATCAGTGAACATTCAGATTATATATACGAGTAGTTATCCTGCAAAGGATTTAACAACGATTACCATTGTTTTAAATTTTTTTTAAAAATTAATTGTAAAAAAAATGATTTTTCATAACTGCATTTTTCAAAAAAATTCGTCAAATTCTATTAAATTTGCTTCAAAATTACATTTTTTATAAAATTTCTTCAAATTTAAATTCTCTATAAAATTTTTTTGAAATTGTATTTTTCTAGACAAATACATAAGAAAAAGAATTTTTCTAAAAAAAATCCTAAAATTTATACTTTTATAAAAATGGAATTTCGGCGATATTTTGTAGAAAAATTTAATTTTAACAATATTCTTAAAAATGCAATTTGAAGAAATTTTGTAGAAACTTTTTTTAGTGAAAAGTGATTCAACAAAATGTTAAATTTTGTTTCACAAAATTTTCTAAAAAACGATTTAGGCAAATTTTCTACAAAAATTAATTAAATTATAATTTTCTAGAGAAGTGCAATTTCAAAAATATATAAAATCCGCGAAATTTTTTTAAAATATAAATTTTCTAGAAAAACTAGATTTCAAAGAAATTTTCAATATAAATGAAATTTAAACGGAAAACTTATTTAAAAAAAAATTATAAAAATTAGATTTTTCTAAGAAAAATTCATAAAAATTTAATTCTTCTAGAAAATTTTTAAAATTTAATTTTTCTAGAAAATTTTATTAAATTTAATTTTTTTATTCAGTCAGAATTTATTTTTTTGGTTTGAGACCATATGTTCCATTTACTTTCTGTCTATTCCAAGAAAGTAATAGAAACAAATACAAAAATTGGTAGAGAATTTTAATTGCTTGGTAGAATTGACTGCAGTTTCGATAGACACCACTCTATCATCTTCAGAATTCAGTAGCAATAGTGTATGTCTTTAACTTAAATCAGCTGAAATACTTTTTCTAAAAAAATTCTTTGAAATTGCATTTCTACATAATTTGTTGAAATTGTATTTTTTACAGAATTTTGTTGAAACTGTATCGCATTTTAGTCGTCAGCTAGAGATTAAAAAAAAACACCCGAAGTTTTATATATGAATTTAATATCTCCAGAAGATGACTAGCGAAGCTGTTCGAAATATCGAGAGAAAAATAAAATTTTAAATTTAAAGAACAACACTGGTTTTTAATTTTCGATAAATGTAATTTCAAGAATTTTTTTTAGAAAAATGCAATTTCAATAGAATTTAGTAAAAACAGTAAATTTCAATATAATTTTTTAGAGATGTGCAAAGAAATTCTCTAGAAAAACTAAATTTCGACGAAAAATAAAAAAAAGATTTTTTATTAAAATACAATATCAAAGAAATTGTGTAGTGTATGCACTTTCTATAAAATGTTCAAGAAACATGTAATTCCATCGATTTTTGTAAGAAAAATTATATATCAACGTATATTTGTAGGAAAATTTAATTTCAACGAAATTTTCGAGTATAATGCAATTTAGACAAAATTTCTAGGGAAATGAAAAATTTCCAAAAAATCTAAATGGAAACATTTTAAAAAAAATAAATTCAATCAAATTTATAGAAAATGTAAATATTAAAAAAAAATTCTTAAAAAATTAAATTTTTATGTAACTTTCAAAAAACTGCTAATTTGGAGAATTTTTTAAGAAAAATGCAATTTCAATTTTGTAGGAAAATGTAATCTTATCAAATTTTATTTAGGGAAATGCAATTTCAAATTTTTTTTTAGAAAACTGCAATTTCAACAAATTTTTATACAAAAATGGAATTTCAACAATATTTTGTATAAAAAGCTTCAATGATATTTTGTGGAAAAATTCAATTTAACGAAATTTTGTAAAAATGCAATTTTAACGAAAATTTTTAGAGAAATTAACTTTGCAAATTTGATACAAATTCAAAGAAAATAACAATTTAGGCAAGATTTGTATTTTTGTAGTAAATTTTATCATAATTTTCTAGAGAAAAGAAATTTCGAAAAAACTCTATAGAAAAATTGAATAGAATTTGAAAAGTAATTTAAAAAAAAATTTGTGGAATATACAATATCGATGAAACTTACCAGAAAAATGCAAATTCAATGAAATTTTATAAAAACAATAAATTTCAATACAATTTTCTAGTAAAATTAAATTTCGGTGAAAATAACAAAAAAAAATATTTTTTAGAAAAATTAAATTCAAAGAAATTTATATTGTATATGTAATATGCATAAAATATTGCAGAAAAAATAAATGTTAGCAACATTTTCTTGAAAAATTCAACGAAATTTAAAAAATTAAAATGTTGAATAAATAAAAAAAAATCAATTCCAACGAAATTTCTTTAGGGAAATGCAATTTTTACTATTTTCTTAGAAAAGTGCAATTTCAACAAAATGTTGTAGAAAAAATGCATTTTCAATGAAAGAAATTTTCTAGAAAAAAAGTATTTTCTAGAAATTATAAATTTTAGAGAAGGAAAATTCATTTTAATTTCAACGAAATTTTCTAAGAAATTACCAACTAAAATATTTTACCTGCGTTGAGTCCAAAGAATTTTTAATACCAAGACATAAAATTTCGGTAAGGAGTTTTTCTAGAAAATTCCAATTTTGACAAAATTCTTAAGAAAAAAAAATTTCAACGAAATTTTGTAGAAAAAAAGCAAATTTAAACAAAATTTTGTATAAAAAATTTCAAAGAAATTTTATGGAAACTGGAATATCAACAATGGAATTTCAACGATATTTGTAGAAAACGCAATTTCATAAAAATTTTGTAGAAAAATTAAATATCAATGCTATTTTGTAAAAAATGCAATTGCAACGAAATTATTTAGGGAAATTGCATTTCAAACATATGTTGTAGAAAAATGAAATTTTGACGATGTTTTTTATATAAATTCATTTTTAAAGTAATTTTCTAGAAATGTGTGATTTCAATGAAATTTGCAAGTAAACAAAATCAAAAAATCTTTACCAAAATTAAATATCGACGAATTTTATTTTTAAATATATATTTTTTAGAAAAACGCTATTCCAAGGACATTTTCAATAAAAATAGAATTTAAATTAATTTTTATAAAAAATTATATTGCAACAAATTATACACGAAAAATGAAATTTCAAGGAGAAATTAAATTGGTGAAATTGAATTCCAACGATTTTTTGAGAAAAATGCAATTTCAACGAAATTTTGTAGAAAAATACAATTTCAATGAATTTTGAAAAAATGTTAACAAAATTTTCTTTAAAATCGACTAAATTTCAAATATCAATTTATGCAAGACTTTCTAGAAAAATGCAATTTTAATGAAATTTTGTAAATTAAAAATAAGTTTTAGTAAATTTTCTAGAGAAATTAAATTTCAAAAAAATCTATACCAAAATTAAATATTGACGATTTTTTTTAAATATATATTTAATATTCTCCAAAAATGTAACTTCAGGAATTTTTTAGAAAAATACATTTTTGTAAAAACATTAATATTTCAATATAATTTTTTAGTGATGTGCAATTTCCAAAAAGATACTCTAGAATAATTAAATTTAGAAGAGAATTAAAAAAAAAGAAAAATACAATTTCAAAGAGATTTGGTAGTGTATGCAATTTTTATGAAATGTTCAAGAAAAATGCATAGTAAATTTGTAGATAAATGCAATTTTAACAAAAATTTGTAGTAAAATGTAATTTTTTCGAAATTTTGTAAACAAAATCAATTGTAACATCATTTTCTAGAGAAATGCAATTAAAAAAATCGAAGCGGGAATTTTTCTCAAAAAAAAAATAAATTCAACGGAATTTTAAAGAAATTTAAAAAAAGCAATTTTTAAAGTTTTTTTTTTAAGGAAAATGTAAATTCAGCGAAATTTAACAAAAAAATAAAATTTCAACGAAGTGGCCTAGAAAAATGTATATTAACGATTTTTTTGGGAAAAGCTATTTATACTATTTTCCTAGTAAAATGAAATTTTAACAATATTTTGTTGGAAAATGAAATTTCAATGACAGTTTGTAAAAACAATAAGTTTGTAGATAAATTAGATTTCAAATAAATCTTTACAAAAATGAAATTCGACGAAATTTAAAAAAAAAATTTTTTTTTAGAATAAACGCAATTTCAAAGAAATGGAATTGTAAAAATAATACATTTCAACAAAATAATCTCGACAAATGCAATTTAGAGATTTTTTTTAGAAAAATGCAATTCAACGAAATTTTTAAGAAAAATTTAATTTTGCAGAAAACGACAAACTTGAAAGACATTTTTAAGAAAACAACAAATTTCAATAAAAAAAATTTTAGATATGTGAAATTTCAACGAAAATTAAAAAAAAAAGTATTTTGTAGAAAAATGCAATTTCAAAGATTTTCCATGAAAGTATTTAAAAGCAAAATGCAATTCAATCGATTTTTTTTAGAAAAATGAAAATCAACGAAATTTTGTAAAAAAAGTGAACATAATTTTCTGGGGAAATGCAATTTAAAAAAAATTAAATGGAAATTTTCTGAAAAAATTAAATTTTGATGGAACTTTTAAAAAACGGAAATTTTAGCGAAATTCTCTACAAAAAATCAATTTGGAAGAAATTTTTCTTGAAAAATTTAATATTAACGATTTTTTTGGGAAATGCATTTTTAATGCATTGTTACAAAAATTAAATTCGACGAAATTTTTTTGCAAAAACGCAATTTCAAAGAAATGGAATTGTAAAAAATTACATTTCAACAAATTATTCTCGAAAAAGCTATTTATAGATTTTTTTTAGAAAAATGCAATTTCAACGAAATTTTTAAGAAAAAAGAAAATTTTGCCGACAAACACAAAAATTTCAAAGAAAACAACAAATTTCAATAAAAAATGATATGTGCAATTTCAAAGAAATTTCACGAAAATTAAAAAAAGTATTTTGTAGAAAAATGCATTTCCAAAATTCTCCATGAAAGTATAAAGAAAAATGCAATTCAATCGATTTTGTTAGAAAAATGCAAAATCAACGAAATTTTGTAAAAAAAAAAGTGAACATAATTTTCTGGGGAAATGCAATTTAAAAAAAAATTAAATGGAAATTTTCTAAAAAAATTAAATTTTGATGGAAATTTTAACGAAATTCTCTAAAAAAATTCAATTTTTTCTAGAAAAATGTAATATTAACGATTTTTTCAATGTAGATATAAAGTGGGAAAAAAATGTTAAATATTTGGGTGTGATTCCAAACTAATATATAAGGATCACGTATCATACATTGTCAATAAATGTAATATCCTTATTAGAACTCTATATCCCTTCATTAATAGATCATCTGCTTTAAACATCGAAAATAAAATGTTAATATTTAAATTAATATTTCACTCCGTGATATTTTATGCAGCACCTGTTTGGGCAAATACTGCAAATTGTCATTTAAAACGGCTACAGATACTCCAGAATAAACTTCTAAAGTTAATTTTTAATCTCCCAAGATCATACTCCACTGAACGGCTCCACCAGATCGCAAATGTCGATCTTGTGGTTGTCAAGATAGAAACACTCTCTAGAAATTTTTACACTAAATGTTCTTATTCAGAATATAATCATATTGAAGAGCTGGTCTCAGTTTAGCGTATTATGTAGTTTTAAGTAGTATATAATGTTTTATCTTATACCAAAAATATCATACAGGTTTTTTTGAAAATTTTTGCCTCCATTTGTTATATTAAAGTTATGAATATTATTTTATGAAACAAATTGTTAAATCTAAGTAGAAGGAAATATCCTTAAACTCTTTGAATTGTCTCTCCTTTAATCATAAGCAAAATTTATATATTATGAAAACAATAAATTGAATAACGATTTTTTTTTGGGAAACGCATTTTCAATGAAATTATGTAAAAAAAATAAGTTTTAACATAATTATCTAGCGAAACTAAATTTTCAAAAAAATCTTTACAAAAAAAAATATCGACGAAATTTTTTTAAAATATGTACACATTTTCTAAAAAACGCATTTCAAAGAAAACGAATTTTTGTTAAAAATTATATTCTAACAAATTATTATCGAAAAATGTAATTTCAAGGAATTTTTTAGAAAATGCAATTTTGACGAAAAAAAATTAAAAAAATAAATTTTGCAGAAAAATGAAATTTAAACGAAATTTTCTAGCAAAATGCATTATTAACGAATTTTTAGGGAAATGCAATTTTAGCTATTTTCCTAAAAAACTGCAATTTCAACAAAATTTTGTAGAAAAATGAAATTTCGACGACTTTTTTTTAAAATATATAAAAATTTAAATGAATTTTTGTAAAAAATTTTATTTAAAAAAATTATTCTCGAAAAGTAGTTTCAAGAAATTTTTTAGAAAAATTCGTTTTCAACGAATTTTTTTTTTTGGGAAATGCAATTTCGACAATATTTTGCAGAAAAATGAAATTTCAATGACAGTTTGTAAAAACAATAAGTTTGTAGAGAAATTAAATTTCAAATAAATCTTTAAAAAAATTAAATATCTACAAATTTTTTTTAAAATAGAAACTTTTGGACAAAGCTCAATTTCAAAGAAATGGAATTTAAAAAAAATTGTAAAAAAATGTATTTTTACAAATTATTCTCGAAAAATGTAATTTCAAGATTTTTGTTAGAAAAATACAATTTCAACGAAATTTTTAAGAAAAATTTAATTTCAAAAAATTTTGCGGAAAACAACAAATTTTTTAGATATGTGCAATTTCAAAGAAATTTTGACGAAAATAAAAAAAGTATTTTGTAGAAAAATACAATTTCAAAGATTTTGTAGCGTATGCATTTTCCATGAAATTATAAAGAGAACTGCAATTCCATCGATTTTTTTTTTGGAAAATTGCAAAATCAACGAAATTTTGTAAAAAAAAAAAAAGTTTTAATATAATTTTCTGGGGAAATGCAATTTAAAAAAAATTAAATTTTGATGGAACTTTTAAAAAACTTAGATTTTAACAAAATTTACTCAAAAAATGCAATTTAGAAGAATTTTTTTTCAATGAAATTTTGTAAAAACAATAAGTTTAAACATAATTTTGTAAAGAAATGAAATATCAAAAAAATCTTTACAAAAATTAAATATCGACGCAATTTTTATAAAATATATAAAAATTTTAATGAATTTTTGTAAAAAATTATATTTAAAAAAATTATTGTAACATCATTTTCTAGAGAAATGCATTAAAAAAATCGTAGCTGTAATTTTTCTCAAAAAAAAATAAATTCAGCTAAATTTTATAAAAATGCAATTTTAACAAAATTTAAAAAAAATGAAATTTTCAAGAAATTTTTAAGGAAAATGCAAATTCGACGAAATTTTGCAGAAAAATGAAAGTTCAACGAAGTTTTCTAGAAAAATGCATTATTAACAATTTGTTTAGGGAAATACAATTTTAACTATTTTCCTAGAAAAATGAAATTTCAACAATATTTTGTAGAAAAATTAAATTTCAATGACAGTTTGTAAAAACAATAATAATCCTTACAAAAATGAAATATCGACCAAATTTTTTTAAAATATTTTTTTGGATTAATCGCACTTTCAAAGAAGTGGAATTTAAAAAAATGTTTGTAAAAAAATTATATTTTAACAAATTATTCTCGAAAAAAGCAATTTCAACAAAATTTTTAAGGAATTTTAAATTTAAAAGGAATTTTTAAGAAAAATGTAAAATAAAACCTTTTGTAGATATGTGCAATTTCAACGAAAATAAAGAAAAGTAAAGAATAATGCAATTACATCGATTTTTTTTAGAAAAATGCAAAATCAACGAAATTTTGTAAACAAAAAAGGTTTTAACATAATTTTCTGGGGAAATACAATTTAAAAAAAAAATTAAATGGAAAATTTTTTAAAAAATTTAATTTTGATGGAACTTTTAAAAAACTGGAATTTTAACGAAAGTTTCGATAAATGCGATTTTAAATAAAGTTTTAAGAAAAACGCAATTATAATTTTCTAGAAAAATATTATATTATATATGTATATACATATTAACGAATTTTTTTAGGGAAATGCAATTTCAATGAAATTTTGTAAAAACAATAAGTTTTAACATAATTTTCTAGAGAAATGAAATTTCCAAAAAAATCTTTACAAAAATTAAATATCGACGAAATTTTTTTAAAATATGTATACATTTTCTAAAAAACGCAATTTCAAAGAAAACTCATTTTTGTTAAAAATGATATATTAACAAATTATTCTCGAAAAATGTAATTTCAAGGATTTTTTTAGAAAAAATGCAATTTTAACAAAATCTAAAAAATCAATTTTGAAGATATTTTGCAGAAAAATGACATTTAAACGAAATTTTCTAGCAAAATGCATTACTAACGAATTTTTAGGGAAATTCAATTTTAGCTATTTTCCTAAAAACTGCAATTTCAAGACAATTTTGTAGAAAAATGAAATTCCAATGAAATTTGGTAAAAACAATAAGTTTAAACATAATTTTCTAAAGAAATAAAATATCACAAAAATCTTTACAAAAATTAAATATCGTCGCAATTTTTTTAAAATATATAAAAATTTTAATGAATTTTTGTACCAAATTATATTTAAACAAATTATCCTCGAAAAACGCAATTTGAAGAATTTTTATAGAAAAATTCGTTTTCAACGAAAAATTAATAATTTTCTAGAGAAATTAAATTTCCAAAAAATCTTTAGAAAAATTAAAAATTGGCGAAATTTTTTTAAAACATGTATACATTTTCTAAAAAACGCAATTTCAAAGAAAACGAATTTTTGAAAAAATTATATTTTAACAAATTATTCTCGAAAAATGTAATTTGAAGGAATTTTTTAGAAAAATTCAATTTTAACGAAATCTAAAAAATGCAATTTTAAAGAAATTTTGCAGAAAAATGAAATTTAAACGAAATTTTCTAGCAAAATGCATTATTAACAAATTTTCATGGAAATGCAATTTTAGCTATTTTCTTAGAAAACTGCAATTTCTAAAAAATTTTGTAAAGTTCAAACATAATTTTCTAAAGAAAGGAGATTCCAAAAAATCTTTACAAAAATTAAATATGTTAAATTCAATTTACTGCTTCCATAAGTACTTCAGCTGATTTAAGTTAAAGACATACACTACAATTCTGAAGATGATAGAGTGGTGTCTATCAAAACTGCAGTCAATTCTACCAATTTTTGTATTTGTTTTTATATAATATTTTTGCAATAGACAGAAAGTAACTGAAACATATGGTCTCAAACCAAAATAAATTCTGACTAAATAAAAAAAAAAAATTTGAAGAAATTTAAAAAAAATAAATTTCAACGGAATATAGTACAAAAATTAAATTTCAACGAAATTTTCTAGAAAAAGAAAAACCAATGAACATATTTTATATAGCTATAACATCCACAAAAAAGTAATATATTTCTTAAGTGTACGGCTCCCCCAGAAGATAGCTACGGCTCCCTGGGAAGCCTGGGGCTCCCCAGTTGGAAAAGCGATAAAGTTCATTCAGACATATTATTAAAAACTATTTCGAAAATATGGCCACCTTTGTATTAGCTTTAATGTATGCAATTGTTTTGCAAAATCTATAAAGTGGTGTTACATCCATCCGGTTGTGTCGGGGGGTGTTGAATACAAAGTATGATGGATACTAAGCGTTGATAATATTGATGACAAATGATTAAGTAGATGCATCTTACATATAATATGTGATGGTGCGATGCGGATGGCTGTTACCATTAAGCTTTGACGTCATCATGAAACTCTCAAGAGAAAATTTTTTATCAGGATAGTGTCAAAATGTGTGTGTAACTAATAAAATGTGAAAATAATGTCATCAAATTTTGACACCAACGAATAAAATATTTGGGATTCAAACTCACAGCACAAAAGTAAGAACATTTCAGTCGAATAAATCGACTAAGGTATATTCTCACTATTTGAGTAAATAATATAGAACTTTATATGTACGAGTATGGGAGCCAGAAGGCTGCCGATGTGTTACACTTTGGGCCCATAGCAAATGATATATAAAGGGTTTATCAACAGGGACGCTACAAAAGTATACCGACAGGGACAGCAATCGACGCCATATTTTTTTGCCGCTCTTTTGACATTTCTCTTCAGTAAGGTTTGCCATTTCATGATGGAAAGATATACGAGCCAACTACGAGTCGAAATTATTAAAATTTACTACCGAAATTCGGAGTCAGTGGCCTCAACGTTAAGAGCGCGAAAAATCGAAAAATCATCTTCAGCGATGAGGCTCATTTCTGGCTGAATGGCTTCGTCAATAAACAAAATATGCGTTGTTGGTCAGAGAGCAATCCACACGTACTCCATGAGTCATCATTGCATCCCGAAAAAATTACGGTTTGGTGCGGTTTATGGGCCGGCGGCGTCATTGGGCCGTACTTCTTCCGTGATGATCAAGACCGACACGTTACTGTGAATGGGAATCGCTACCGTTCAATGATAACCGAATATTTTTGGCCCCAGTTGGATGATATGGACTTGGAGGACATGTCGTTCCAACAGGACGGCGCCACAAGCCACACAGCGAATGCCACAATTAATTTATTGGAAACCAAGTTTGGAGAACGTGTTATCTCACGAAATGGTCCAGTCGATTGGCCGCCTCGGTCGTGCGATTTGACGCCGTTAGACTATTTCCTGTGGGGCTACGTCAAGTCTATGGTCTATGTCAACAAGCCAGCGACGATTGATGAACTTCGTACGAATATCGAACTTGAAATTGCAGCAATATCGGCCGATTTATGCTTGAAAACCGTCGATAATTGGGTTCAGCGTCTGGACTTCTGCAAGCGTGCCCGTGGTTGCCATGCAAAAGAAATCGAGTTCCATACATAATGGCATCGAACGTACTTTCACAGGAATAAAGAATTTCATTGATATCCAAAACCGTTTTTGTTTTATTTAAAAAAAAAACTTTTGTAGTGCTCTTATTGACGGACTTTCCTCCACTAAAGTGAGGATATAAAAATTGAAAATATACGGAGTCAAAGGCAATCTGAGTTCAGTTTAACCTAAAACCACAGACACGAACAAGGGTTCTCATTGGTCCCATACTAAGGGGCTTCCAGATTTGGCTTCTTGAAAAAAATTGAAGGGATTAAGTAGAAATTTAACAATATGACTAGAACGTTACATGCAAATAAGGGCCCCCTTTTGTGGGACCCCGTTTGTTACAAACGTCCATTCCTGCCATAGAAACTACACATGTTTTTACTTGGAACCATGGTCCATGTTTCATATAGCTTCCGGCTAGGATTTTGCTGCTATGTATATATATATTTTAAAATTTTTTTACTATCCCTTATCGCTGAAATGTCAAAATTCCAATTTGGCTGTCACCAATTTACGACATTAATAGAGGAAAATTAAAATTTTTCCTGAATTCTAGGACTACGATTAAAAATATTGATTTCTAAATATGATGTTTATAACTCGGTTAGACAATATAAATAGTTGTCGACCATTCCAATCGCAAGATCATTATAGAAATCGGTCTCCACCTTTTTTTGTAAAACAGAATATCTATGTAGAACATAAACATTCTACTACCTATAGATATACTCGCATACTGCAGCAGCGGAAAGCAGTTCCTTTGAATCTCATCTCGTTGTGGATGTAAGTGAAAATTGTGGGTGGTTGTGTTAGTGGCTGTGGTCGCGCTAGTGGCTGTGTTGGGCTTCATTTCGTACATTTGCCATACAAACCAAAGGTTGTTATTAAATTATCTCTGATGCGATAATAACACACTTTAGATATAACACTTAAAAAATCAACCATCGCCTTCTTGTCTTTACTTTTTTCCCCATTTATTTGGTGTTGTTGTTGGTTGTCGCTGGTGCAAGGATGAAGGAACGATGGAAGGAAGGACGGGCGGAAGAAAGTGAGGCTCAAGGAACTTTCTAGTTGTAGTGTTAGAGAGAATTTGCTTCTGGTTTGTGGTACTGTATTTAGCATAAACAAAATCACTACAACCTACCAACAACACTGTACAGTGGGCTAGGTTAGATGTAGACATACGGGGTATTGTTTTTACAGGTTCACAACTTTGAGTTGGCAACACTGCTTTATTTGACATCTGATTTAATACTTGATATTTGTTTTTTTCCAACCAAGTGTCAAAGTTTGTAGGAGAGAGAGGCAGAGTGCTCTTTTCGCCTGCCTCTCCTACAAATGTTGTTGGAAAAAATTGCTTCGTATGATTCAGTAGTTAGTTTGGTTTATCATTTCATTATGAATATAAAGGGTTTTCCAATAAGAGGTGTTATTTTGGCATTCAAAGGAAAATTCAATTTTTTGAGATAAATGAACGGATGTTTATTTCATAATAAAGATAAAGGTATGCCGTTAATAATGAAAAACATCAGCCAAATGGCCACCACGACCACGCTTACAGGACTATATCCTTTTCATGAAATTTTCCATAACCAAATGGCAAAGTGGCTGCCCTATGTCCTCGATAGCCTCACGAATTCTATCTTTGAGGTCTTTAATCGACGCTGAGCTGTTGGCGTAGACCTTATCTTTCACGTGGTCCCAAAGGAAGAAGTCGCAAGGTGTTAAATCACAAGATCTCGGTGGCCAAATGTGATCACCTCTTCGAGAGATAACACGGCCCGGAAACTTTTCCCGTAACAGAGCAATGGTTTCGTTGCTTGTGTGGCACGTAGCGCCGTCTTGTTGAAAGTAAACGTTGTCCAGATCAATACCATCCAACTCCGAACATAAAAAAATCAATTATCATCTCTCGATAGCGGAATCCATTAACCGTAACCGTTGATCCAACCAACGTTGATTTTCGAAAAAGTAAGGTCCACTGACACCGCCGGACCATAAACCGCACCAAACAGTCACACGTTGAGGGTGGATAGGCTTCTCAACAAGAACTCTTGTGTTTTCCGAGCCACAGATGCGACAATTTTGCTTTTTGACGTAGCCACCGAGGTGGAAATTGGCCTCATCAGTCAAGATGATTTTTCGATGGAATTCGATGTAGTGAATTTTAATAACTTCAATGCGTTGTTGAATCGTGTATCGTTCCATTTTTAGTAATGGCGTATTTTCTACTTGTCAAATGTCAAAGAATAAAAGCTTCAAAAGCTACCGGGTGATTCAAAATAACACCTCTTGTTGGAAAACCCTATACTTAGATAGGTTAGGGCAAAAATAATAAATAATAAGATTTGTCATCCCGGAGCGAGTAAGTTGTCAGGTACGAACGAATAGAAATTTTAACGAGTAGAGGTTTTCCACGGATTTCGGACTGATTTTCCCGATTTTTTTGTAATTGTCACAATTAAAAATTAATATTAGTCGAAAAAAGTTCAAACTATGTTCGTGGAAAACTGTTTTTTCGCGTGTGACAGTTCAATAATATTAGTTCGTAACTGATAGATTTTGACGTTTCTGACGGACGGCACATCTTTCTAATTTAAGGTCTGTGGGTTACAGTGCTCACCAGGTCACTTATACCATTTTAGGTCCTTAGTGGTACCCTCATCAAAACCAACCTGTTTGATATACAAAGTTCTCGATAGTACCAATACCGGCACCGCAAAGATCTGTTAGATTGCCTACAAAGTTCGACCCCAGTATGTCCAGAAGTCGTTTACTCAAAGCGGGACAGTCGCATAGCAAGTGCTCAATGCTCTCCACGTTTTCCTCATCTCCACAGCTTCTGCAGAAGTCAATGGAGTCAATAGCCAATCTTCTGGCAGTGTCCCGTCAGAACTGATAATAACGTATACAACCTTTTTCTCTCTAGTGCGAGGAGATAGTTTGACCTCCTCAGGTCATATCTTGGCCAGATTTGTCTAGCTATCCTACAGGTGCCGATTTCTGTTAAAACCAAAGCCGAAGTTTGCATGTGAATAGTGGCGCACCAATATATTAAAATTCTTCGAGAATTTGTAATGTGGTCTCTTTCCTAGCAAGTTCATCGGCTTTACAGTTCCCCGGGATATCCCTAAGCCCAGGCGCCCATATGAGGTGTATATTAAACTGCTCAGCCATCTCGTTAAGAGAACTGCGGCAGTCGAGGGCTGTTTGTGAATTTAGGGATGTAGTCTTCAGAGAATTGATGGCAACCTAGTTGTCCGAGTATATGACAACCCCAGTGTTGGTTACTATGTTGTTGTTGTAGCAACTTGGAGACGCTGAGTTGATAATCCTTAAGTCTTTTACTATTACAGACTTCGTTCCGGCATATATCCGATTATCGCGGGAACCTTGTGTTGTTTTCAACCACTCAATGTTGTCAGGTTGTAAATTAACATTCGTCTGTTAATTTCAGGGAATGGATGTTATTTGAGTGTTGCCGTTTCTATTCTCCACTAGAAGCGCTGCATTTCTGTTGATAGTCGTCATGGTGTTATGTCTATTTTTAGCTCCCTTTTGACTTGGGTGATCAGATGTTGTTGTAGTGGTAGTGCGCCGGTGAGTCATTTATGTAGCTGCAGAAACTCGAATTATGATGAAAACATGAAATGTTGATGTTAAATTTTTCCGGTGCCCTGGCTGGGAGTTGAACCCAGCACCTTCGGGATCCAAGTCTAATGCACTAACCACTAATCTACCGAAGGCCATTGCGATTTAGCCTGGTGACTTCCCATATTGCCATTATTTCGCGGCTTGATAGACACTGCAGTTTGTGAGCTATATCCAGACTAAGTTATTTATAGTGTGCTTCGAAGCCAACCTTTTCATCAAGCTTCGAACCATCCGTATAGAAGTGGATATGGTTTATATTACCTGGTATTGTGCCAACCCATTCATCTCTGGCTGGTATTACAGTGTTGTAGTTCCTCTCGAAGGTGTACACCGTTGGTATTTAGTCCACTCGGTCGGTTACCATAGCAGTTCACTTTGATATCCTCATGTGACCGTAGTTTTTGTACCTCCACATTGATCGCCACAATATTAATCGGCAGTAAATGGAGTAAGGCTTTTAGAGTCTGAGTCGCTGCAGTCCTTAAAGCTCCCCTTATGCATAGGCAGGCAGTTCTCTCAATCTTTGATAGTAGGTTTGCGATGGTTAGTTTGTCAGTCTCCGTCCACCGTACCATAATGCCGTATAACAGTATTGGACGATTTTAGGAGAGCGGCGCCACCGCGACATTATAGCCTTCCTGCAGGAATATAAGGCGACGTTGTCCTTTCTTGCACATTCCAGTACGTGTATTATTATTCCTAGAAATTTTGCACTTTCAGAAAAGACTAATGGTGATTTCTTTTGTGCAAACAAATTTTTAATTTGTTATAGATTTTACACTGAAACCGCATTTTTAGGTTCGTTTGAAAAAATGGTGCAGCCGTATGAACGGGTTTTGATTTCGTTTGTAAAATTATTACACTCGGCAAATACAAAAATATCTCATTTTCCACACTCAGCCCAGTCCACGGTGTGGAGTGTTGCACCGTCAAAAAGCAGACTTCAGAACCAAACGTAAATGAATGCGTACATTCTTAATGCACTACAAAATGGTTGCCCCATAATGTAGGTATACGTTTTACTCACCGCACGATATTTGTTCGATTGTTCGCACGCAAAATGCGAAATTAGCAGAGGGTACAGGGGGAATTTTTATGAATTTAAATGTCGCAACATGATGTGGTGACATTATTTTTCAGAAATGAAATCACAATAAATCTGTTCCATTTACCCAAGGAGGAAGGACCTTATTAACCCAAACAATTCTGTCTTGTTTGGGTTAAGGCCCAAACCACTGCTTCTCGTCCATCTAGCCAACTTGTAGAGAGCCACCTATAGGATGTCTCTGAGGACGTTTTCGAATTTGCTACTTACTGCGATTGCCACGTCGTCTGGATATGCCACAGTCTTGCAGCAAAAACGTAGGCTTTAATAGGTAGGAGGATAGGCTTATTTGTCTGAAGTCTTCTGGCCTCGTGTGCGATATCTTCCCGCTTTGGGTATGAATACCACTTTGGTATCCCTCCATCGATTGGGGACGTACGAGAGCCTGATACAGCCTTTATAAATTTTCTCCAGTCGGGTGATAATGTACTTCAACATTTTCTGCATTTCAGTGACGTCTGGTTCAGGTGATTTGAAGGGCTCGCCCAGCTTAATCTGGATTTCTCAGTCATGCCGATTTGTTGGTCACGCTGATCCTCGGGTTCTGCTGGTGAATTCCCCGGAAAATGTGCGTCGAACAGTAAATTTTGGGGGCTGTTTGCTGTTTTTTGTTATTTGCCTCATCCTGCAAATAGCGCACTGTGCGGGGTGCATCCGAGACCTTTTCCACTTCTCCACCAAAGGTGTGCCAAGAACGCCTTTTGCGCTTTTCTAAGCTCCTTCTTATAGATTTTGAATTTCTCTTTATAGGCATCTTAATCATTATTGACCCCAGTATATTTGGCCTTATTGAATAGCTTGTTGCATGTTTTTTTTCCTAGCCTTTAACGCAGAATTCCACCATTTTGGTTCAGTTTTACCCTTGTACCTTGGTTTTTGACAGGCTTCTTCAAGGAAGCTATTGATTGTGATGTGGTGATATGCTCGATTAGATTATCCAGACCGGCCGGCTTTGTCATTCGATTCGTACAGAAGTTTAGAATTGAGGACTTTTTTGAAATTCTGCTCATACAGGTGCCACTTTGTCTTCCTCATATTTCTGTGGACGACAGATATGTATATAAAAGCTAGTTGCTGAATAAAAATTAAAAATAAAAAGGGGATTTTTATCAAGCTTTTTCATTGACATTAGAACACAACAATCTTCCCACTGTACATTATTGAGTGAATGAGTTTATTTTAATTTTTATAGAAAGTGAATTTTGTTTCACTTCTTCAATCTATCTTCCTTTCATAGACAGTATTTTTAGCACATTTTCATAACTGTGTAGAACTTATTCCATTCAAAGGCATTTAACCATAGTGTCAGGAGAGCGTGAGTGCGGATTGAATTGGTGGCTCGTGGCTCGTGCCTAGGTGGTGGTGGTAATCCAACTGCTGATATTAAGTACAAATTATTTTTGTTTCCTTTTAATTTTTTTCCCCCAATGAGAGGAGGTGGTTTACTTTAGACGAGAGAAAAAATGCTACATTTTATTTAAAACAAAAAAATTTTCTCACAGAAAAAAATCCTTTATAGATTAAGACATCGTCTCTATGAAGACGAGGTTAAGTGCAGTACTTAAGTTTTATAATTTGTTGGGGATAGGGAGACCAAGAGCGAGAGAGAGAGGGCGAAGACAACGGGCATGTACCGAGTGAAAAGGAAATGAGGTAAGGAATTGAAAGAAAAAATAAAACTTAAAAATAGATGACTGCTTGTAGACTTAATGATGACGTAAATTATGTTTGCAGTGGGATTTTATGGTTATATCGCCTGTATATAAGCTGTATATTTCTTTTTCAAAGAAAAGGAAAATTTTTGAAAATATATACACATATGTATGTACACGGGGCAAAATCGCCTTTTTTGATATGTTTGAATCGAAATAAAATATATTTGGAACACAAATTTTTAAATATTATATATTTCTTAGCAAATAAATTTTATTTGAAAATCAATAAAATATATTTGGAACGCATATATTAATATATTACAACAAATTATATTTGCAAACTAAATTTCTCAAATAAAATATGTGTTTAAATACAAATAAAATTATTATTTAGGAATTTTTCCAAATATATTTTATTTAAAAAATATTTCCAAAACTTTTGCTGAGTTTTTGATATTTCAGTTTCAATTTTTCTTGGGTTTCGAATTGTACCTCCCAGTTATGATACCATATGCATTATTACCTTCTGTTTTAAATCAATCATTTCAAATTTCTGAGTATTCCAAGTCATCATTAGTTGTCAATCCTCTAAGTACTTTATATTGATCCAAGTTTATATGATTTCAATTATTATTTTTTACGAACATTAAAAATTTCTAAAAATTTTACTTTGAGTTACTGAAAAATTTGACACAATTTATGTATTTTATGAATACTTAAATGCAAATAAATATTTGTTCCGGAAATAAAGGTCCCAAATAAAAACATATTGGAATGTAAACAAATACTTGTTTAGAACAACATCTTCCCAATTACACAATTTTTGTGTGTACCAAATATTACATACTTAGAGTCTACCCCAAACATATATATGTTTCAAGCCGAATATGTTTGGGACAATATACTACAGAAGCCATTTTTTTTCAGCGTGTATGTACGTATTTATGTATCTATCTATCTACATATATATGGCGTCATTAAATTAAATACCTCCTATCCTATATTTCATCCTCAATGGTGTATTTCAGTGAATAGGAATACGTAAACGTTGGCTTTATATCAAAAAAGCAAAAGCTTAATTGCCTTCAGGTTTTGTCAATTATTATTATATTTAAATCTACTTAATAGCTTCGGAGATATTCAAAATGTTTTCTGCAAAAGAGGTTAACTATTTAAAAGACAAAAAAAACAAATATTAAATATATAAACGTTGCTATTTTAAGGTAAAATATCATTTTATATAAAAATATGGTATTTTTAAATCCGCTCAATAACTGATGTCTACAAAGTTTCCTGCTAAAAAAGATTAACTATTTGAAAGAAAAATAACATCAAATATCTAAAACTTAAAATATAAATAAAACTTGATGCCTTCTGATCGGATTAAAAAACTTGGTACAAGTTAACTACATACTAAGTTATGACTCAAAATTTCAACGTGATCGGTTATGAACTGTCCGACTTGGAGGGTTACATACATTTCCCGGGGAACTCACCAATAGAATCCGAGGATCAGCAGGACCAAGCTTGTTTACCGAGAAATCCAGATTAAGCTGGGCGATTAACAGCTTCGGGCCCTTCAAATAACCTTTACCAGACGGCAAAACTCCAGCTGAAATGCAGAAAATGTTGAAGTACATTATCCCCTGGCTGGAAAAAAATGTATGAAGGCTGTATCAGGCTCTCATACATCCCCAATGGATGCAGGGATACCAAAGTGGTATTCATACCCAAAGCGGGAATGATATCGAATACTAGGCCAAAAGACTGCAGACTAATTAGCCTATCCTCGTTCCAATTGAAAGGTCCGGTAAGACTTTTAGATTCTTTCATTAGGAAGAAGTTTAGATACAAAACTCCTGTCGGGGAACCAACATGCTTAAAATAATGGAAAGTCTACAGAATCTTTACTACACGAACTTGTGAGCACTATCGAATCGTCCCTACATTTCAAGAAATTCACTATTTGTGCATAGAAGGGGCTTTTAACAACAATCACTCAGATGCGGTAATTGCTGCGTTGTCACATCTGAAGGTGAACTCTAGCTTGATCAGACTAATTCAAAGCCTGCTCAAAAGAAGACGCATAACAGCAAGTATTGGGTCCACAACTCTAACAAGGTTTGTGAACAAAGGGACCCCACAAGGAGGAGTACTGTCTTCATTAATTTGGAACATAGCGGTGAATGAAATCTTGCTAGATCTATAACGTTGTGGCTGCAAGGACTCTGCATATGCGGACGACGTGGCAATCGCTGAAGGTGGCAAATTCGAAAACGTCCTCAGAGATATATTATGTTCCTGTCATATCCGTTCCAGTAACGCTCTGGTCCTGCTGTGCTCCTGCTACTTTCTGTTCCTGCCATGCTTGATGTCTACTATACCACGTTCCTGTAATGCTATGTTCCCGCGATGATCTGTTTCCTGAAACTCTCTGTCTCTGCTGTGCTCCTGGCCTGTTATGCTCCTATTCCTAATACGTGCCATTCTGTAATACACTATTCCTGCAACTCCCAGTTTCCTGTTGTGATCTCTTCCTGGTATACTCTTTTCCTGAAACACTTTGTTCCTGCTGTTCTCTATTCGTTCGTTGACTCGTTCTATTCCTGCCATACTCTGGTTCTTCAACGTCCCGATCCTGAAACACTTTGTTCCCTCTGTGCTCTGGTCTTGCTACCCCCTGATCCTGATGTATTCTGTTCCTGCTACGCCCTGTTCCTGTTTTCGCCTTATTATTGCTACGTTCTGTTCCATCTTTACCATTTCTTTACTTTAATTTAGTTCCTGACCCTACCTGTCCCCTTTCTAATTACTGCTTCAGTTAAATTTTGTTTGTTTTTCAATTTCCTGTTCTTTTTGTTTTAAATGTTATTTATTTTTTATATGTATACTCGTATATATTGCTATCTCTACGGCTGCTTTAGCTAAGAATAAATAAATAAATAACATCCTACAAGTGGCTCTGAACAAGTTGGCTAGATGGACCAAAAGCAGCAGTTTGGGCGTTAACCCAAACAAATCAGATTTGGATCTCTTTACTGGGATGAATGAGGTTCCACTTGTGGACCATCCTCCTCGGATAAATGGAACAGATCTAGTATTTTCTGCAAGTGCAAAATTTCTAGGAATAATTCTAGATAGCAAACAGTTATTCAGACTTAACGTACTGCAACGAAAAGGAAGGCCAAAGTCGCCTTATATTCCTGCAGGAAGACTATATGGTCGCGGTGGCGCCGCTCTCCTAAAATCGTCCATTGGATATATATAGCAGTAGTTCGACCAATACTTTTATACGGCATTGTGGTATGGTGGACGGCAACTGACAAAATATCCATCACCAACCTACTATCAAAGGTTCAGAGAACTGCTTGCCTACGCATAAGGGGAGCTTTAAGTACTAAAGCAACTCAGTCTCTACAAGCCTTACTCCATTCACTGCCCGTTAATTTTGTGACGAGAAAAGTTGCAACCAACGCGGCACTTAGATTAAAATGTCTATCAATGTGGAGGTACAAGAACTACCGTCACATGAGGATATTAAAGTGTAGTGCTGTGGTAACCGACCGAGTGGACTATATACCAACAGTGTACACTTTCGAGAGGAAGTACATCACTATGATACCAGCCAAAGATGAATGGGCTGGCAGAAAACCATCTTCTATACGTATGGTTCGAAGATTGATAAAGAGGTTGGCTTCGGAGTACACTGCGAAGAACTTAGTTTGGATATAGCGCGCAGACTACCAGATACCTGCAGTGTCTATCAAGCCGAAATAATGGCAATGTGTTAAGTCGCCAAGCGGCTGAGTGGCAACATAGTGACCAACACTGGCGTTGTCATTTACTCGGACAGCCACGTTGCCATCAATTCTCTGGAGGCCACATCCCTAATTTCACAAACAGCCCTCGACTGCCGCAGTTCTCTTAACAAGATGGTTGAGCAGTTTAATATACACCTAATATGGGTGCCTGGGCATAGGTATATCCCGAGGAACTGTTAAGCCGTTGAACTTGCTAAGAAAGTTACGACATTACAAATTCTCGAAGAATTTGCGTATATGTACACCCAGGAAAATAATTGGTTGGAATTCGATAGTAACAATAAAAAAATAGTACTAGCAACAAAAAGTCTATTGCATCTATTGTCCTGATGGAATCGCATGATAGTAGACAACTACCAAAATTCGATTGGCAAATAATTCGGTTAAAAACTGTCAGCCCCTATAACTATTATGTGTGTACTGGTGCGCCACTATCCTCATGCACTACGTTAGTATCAGTTCTGACGGGACACTGCCTGATAGGCGAACACGCCAGAAGATTGGGTATTGACTACAATGATTTCTGCAGAAGCTGTGGAGATGAGGAAGGAGTGGAGAGCATTGAGCACTTGCTCTGCCATTATCCCGCTTTGAGTAAACGACGTCTGGACATACTGTGGTCGGCCTTTCTAGGCAGTCTAACAGATCTTTCCGGTACCGATATTCGTACTATCGAGAACTTGGTTTCGATGAGGGGCACTTCTGCCGTGGTAAGACTACACTCAGGGATATGCTGCAACATAAAAAAATATATATGTATATGGCCGATATTTTGTTCCATACATAATTAAACCATACCAATATTATCATAATAAAAAGAAATGACAATAATTTTCTAAATAATTTGTGTTTTATTCAAAATCAACATCGGCCCTTAAAATTTAACCACCCTTTATATGTATTTTCCCGTTTAGAGTTTCACCGCAATAGAATTAAAATTTCTCATCATATCTGTATAAAATTTTGTAGACAGCTCCTACTTCAATCGAGAACGAATACTGCCAATTTTAAAGAAAATCGGTTCAGATGTAGATGAAGCCCAAATATATACCTATATGCTCATTTATCATCTTAGCGCTATAAAATTCACATTAATCAACAGAATTTTATAAAATCAGTTTAGTAAACCAAAAACGAACGTTGTCTAAATTCGGTCAAGAAATGTATACAGCCGCTATAACTACCTATATCCCTCAATTTTCTAGACAATGGATTAATTTTTACAATCACAAAAATGTAATGGATTTTTTAAACAATAGTTTTTCTGATTTTTAAGTTCCCATTTCTTCTTGGATTTAATTTCAAGGTTGTAAAATGTGTTTTTATAAGCCTTTATCATTGTAAATTGTGTCTTTATTTTTTTTTACCAATATCGTAACTTATCGCAAAACTATAATCTCTGCAGTTATTTATCAAAAATGTGTATAATTTATCTTGGCCTAAATAAATTTCCCAGCGAAATAAGTTCGAATGAATATTGATTTCTTTCTTGTTTAGCTTGTTTTAATGCCATCCGGTTTAAGCTAATTTTAAACTGACATTAAGGCAAGACAACAATATTTACACGACAATTCTGAGAAAATGAAAAAAAAAGAAAAGAAGCAGAGAGAAAAACGAAAACGACCTTATAGCACATCATGAATGTATACATCAGGGTAAGTAGTTTGTTCCTTGATGAAATGAAAGCAAACAATTTTCAACGCGGCTGCAGCAGTAGTAGTAGCTATACGTACGTAGAACGTACACAAAGGATCCCCAGAAAATCGATAATTAATGCAAAATCAAATAAAAAACAAGAACAACAACGACGACAGCAACAGCAACAAATTAACATTGAATTTAGTGGAATTTCCTTAGAATTCTGTAAATCAGCTGTCCTCGAAGTCATCGAACAAGGAGCAATATATCCACATACGAGTACGAGTATGTGTGGCACCAGCAGCAGCGACAATAGCACGTGCTTACGGGTAAATGCATCAGCAATCTATAAGCCAAGTCAAGCCTAACCAAGCCAATAACAATGACAGCCACCAACCAACCAAACATCACCATTCACTACCATCACCACTCGACAAGTGGGCACTAACGTCATAATGACATCTTCTCCTTTCTTGCTTTGTGCTTGCAGTGAACGCTGGTTGTATGTGTGTATATGCCATGGAGCCTTGTTCTCGCCATCACCCTGGTCTTCGTCCCAGTGCCAATTATTGGACAATGTCATCATCATCCACTACTAACTACTTGAGCTTGTTCTTACTTGTACAGTTATTGAAGAGCTGCGAAAAATATGTATGTTAAGTGACTGCAGTTAAAATAGTACAAAATCTCTAAAGTGAAAGTAAGAAATTTGAAATAAAACTTTCCTAATAATCGCAGATAGATAGATGTACATATGAGTATATGTAAGTATTTTTAGAACTTTTTCGAAAGGCACGTGGAAATTCATTTCATACTGCTCAAAGTAACTTTACACTATTTGATGTCTCATTTGACCATATACTCGTAGATGGTATTATTATTTATTACTCGTGTATTCAGTTCATATCACATGTGTTTCCTCAAAACGAGTAGTTTTCTCTTTATTTTTAGAAATTATCAATCAATTAGAGGAAAAACGACTTGTTTCATCACAACTCGTTTGGTCTGCATATAGTGATGTCAAACGGGAAATCCGAAAATCCCAAATAGCGGGATATTTTAATAATAATATATGAAGCTGTCTCGTATAAAACATTAGGTGAAAGGTAGATACAATCTGTCGAAAATGTAAACTAATGAAGGAAATTGTTATCATCAAAAAACAGTCTCATGTCCGAAGAATGGTTAAAAAAATGGAGAATAATGGTGAATGCCTCAAAATGTACTCATGTTACTTTTATCCTGCGAAGGGATACAAGTCTTCCAATTTCTATTTTCAATTCACAGATTCCCCAAAAGGATCATGTAAAATACCTTGGAATCCATTTAGATCGGCGTGGTCGCGCCACATAGACTCTAAAGTAACTCAAATAAAACTTAAAACTAATCAACTTCAGTGGCTTATCAGCCAAAGATCTGCCCTAGATCCAGAGTATAAAGTTCTTTTATACAAAACGGTATTGAAGCCAATTTGGACTATGGTATCCAGCTCTGGGGTACAGCGTGCGCTTCAAATGTATGCAAATTACAAAAAAGACAATCGAATATTCTTCGTTTAATTACAGGTGCACCATGGTATATAAGAAACGCTAACATCTATAAGGATCTCAACATGCCAACAGTAAAAGAGGAAATTGAAAAATATTGCCGGTGTTACGTGGGTAAACTATTCAATCATCCAAACATCCTGGCTCGAGAACTACTAAATTTTGAAGGTCATAACCGCCTTAGAAGGAGAGATACGCTGGACATGATTTAAATTAAAACTAATCAAAATCAAAAACAAAAACAAAAAAATTAAATGAAATTATGAATTCTTAAATTTGAAATGTTAACCTTTTTGTTTATGTAAAAAATCGTGTAAAGTCTCAATGGTTTATCCGCAATGACAATAACCCAGAAAATAGTATTTTAGGTTAAGATTTGCCCACTTATTGTTATTTTCTTTGTATAATAATGAAAGATTCAATAAAAAAATGCAATGAATTGAAAAAAAAAATCAAAAAACATTGACAAAATCCGGTGAAAAAAATTTAAATTTGGAGATGAATTACAAAATATATCATATATATATATATATTCTATTATAAACAAGTAAACTTAAAACAAACCCACAAATGGAGTTTGTGTCCCACAAAACGAAGAACATTGAATCGTAATATAAAATCTGATTTGGATCGACACATCGATTCGGTTCTCATAAAAACGGAATTAGTCAAACTGATTTCTCAAGTTGAAAAAATATTTTTCGTGTTTTAATGACAGAAAATTATATGTAATGTCAATAATAATTCAGACGACGAACTGAAGTTGGACCAAAATTATTCCATAGCTAAGACGTTGTGAAATATTTGTAATAAAAGTTAGTATTTGTTGTTGTTGTTAAGACCGTGCGGTAATTTTAATTAACTTTGTTGTTTAAACTGGGCTGTTTGGTCAGATATTTTTATGAAGTAAATAAAACTAATTTATTTCATGTTTCACTCACCGTTTCGTTGGCTTTATTCCATCTTCATCAGGAGTAATTATTGAAAATCCTAGCGACAAAATTGTGTATTTATTAATTTTGATAAAAGTATTGTAGAATTACTTACAATTAGTTTTACATTTTGTCTTTATTATAATGGGTGATCCAAGTAGAGATACTTTTTTCAATAGCCTTTTTTTGACAGATCACATGTGAGTCGTGTCATGCTGTCATGTTATTTTTGTTAAGTATTGTTTGGCATTCCATCATGGAAAGACTTACGCCTGAACAACGTTTACAACGTTTTGACAACAAATTGACAGATTAATTAGTGTAATGTTATAACGGGTGATCCCAGTAAAGATACTTTTTTCAATAGCCTTTTTTGACAGATCACGTGTGAGTCGTGTCATGTTATTTTTGTTAAGTATTGTTTAGCATTTTATCATGAAAAGACTTACGCCTAAACAACGTTTACGCGTGTCATTTGCCAGTTACCAGTCGAAATGCTCGAACGAGTCATCGAAAATTGGACTCAACGGATGGACCATCTGAGACGTAGCCGCAGCCAACATTTGATAGACATAATCTTCAAAAAATAAATGCCAAAGAATGTTCTTTGAAATGATAATAAACATTCCCCATTCAATTCGAATTGTCTGTGTTTTTTCTTTAAAAAAGTAGGGAATCTCGAAATGGATCACACTATATAATATTATTAAAAAACTGGACATCACGACACAAAATATATAATAATAATTAATAAATAAAAAGGTAAATATTGCAGCAAAACTTAATACTAATATCACAGGAACCGATCACGTTAATGTATTGGAACTGACTATTTCAGTTTAGTGTTGTCTTTATCTTCTTTGGTGTTTATTGATCGAGAGCATAAACAAAGAAGTAATAGATGGTCCGTCGTACTAAGAATATCTCTAGATACGAACGATTAAATTTTTGACATTAGTAGTTAAGAGAAGAAAGAGCACAAATTTGTTTTTATTCTTTATTCATATTTTTGGCATTTTTCCTCAAACATTTCACTTTACAATCACAATTGGAGAAACACAATTGATTTTTTAAATAAAATAAAAAAAACACATCTTTAAATCAGCAAATTAAATCTCGAGAGCTAATAAGAGAATGCCAAAATAACTCGAAGAGTGCAAAACAAATGTCAAAAATTTAATCGTTCGTAACTGTCACTTTTTAAATAGTCGGACGGACCATCTAGTACTTCTTTGTTTATGCTAGAGTGTATCTCTTGTTCTATTTTCTCTCTATCGAGTATTTTTACGTTTTTAAAGTCTGCGATATGACCACTGTCTCTTGGGGAACAAAAAGGCTAAAAATTACTAAAATAAACAAAAACAAGGCTAAAAAGTGTACTCCAATTTTATTTCAGGAATTTAAGTAAACTTGATTAGACAAGTAATAAAAATCTTATCTAATTCTATTAAATCAATTTCGTCGGCACCATTGTTCTCAGAAGATCCATTAGTACCTCTCATATTTGTCATGTTTTATTAGTCCATATCTGCAAACAGAAACTGCATGTAAAACATGTTTACGTTTATAAAAATGTACGGGATTACCTTATAGATAATATTGCATTTAGTGTATCAGTATTCATTCTGTTTCTTAGTTTTGATTTAACGGTGTTTACTTGACTAACACTCCCTCTACTTCAGCATTTGACCAAGGCAACGAAAACATACTTATTGCAAAATCTGCTAACGACATAAAAGGATTATTTCCGCCAGCGTCTTTATATCTTAAAACTTTTGCCCAAAATTGTGTTGTATTTCGACATTTTCCCATCTGACTTAATTTAATCTTAATTTAAAGTGTTCCAGAATTTCAACAATACTTCCCCTTGTAGCACGTCAAATTTTGTCGACGGAACATTTCTACCTTTTCCAATATTTTGAATTTTTTTGGAAGTCTAAGAGGGCAATATATCAGAACATACAATTTGTAATGCTTTTATTCACTCGTAATTTACCTTAGCTTTAGTTGAATAACTAACTTCAAAACAAAGTTGGTACAATTTGTTCTGAGTACCTTTTCAGTGGTGTTGTTAAGTTGTAAGTTTGTTATTTCTTTTTCAAACTCGTAGCCCAAATATATATAATACTAGCGGACCCGGCGAACTTCGCCTCGCCCCAATTTAACGCCTTCAGATAAACTCCAGAGTGATAATAAAACACAGATAGTTAAAATTTTAATGCGATTTGTTTAAAAGGAATCGAAATCAGTAGAGAGCGATGTGATAAACAGCAAACAACGAAGACAGAAGACAGGCAACGTACAGATGACCGTGCGAAAAACAGGGAAATTCGAGATTAATTCCACAGACTTCCTACGATTTGTCTTGAGATTTATTGATTCGTCATCGTAAAAGCCAATCGTACAGGGAACTGAATCCGCTTGAATTGGAATGAAAGATCAGTTGGAATAATCGGAATTCGTGGGATAAGGACTTCCTCTCCTTTGAATTTTCCCTTGATGATCGTCGCCTGAATCACATTGTCCATCAGTTTCATAATGGACAACCGCGAACTATGCACAATTTCGGATGATTCAGATTCCGCAACATGATTATGATCGATTCCACCTTCAGCTGTAAATTATGCGGCGGAGCTCCTGGCACATCAAGCGAGTTCGATTTTACTTTGAATAATAAAATTCATGCTATCGACGTCCTTATTCTTCGCTGCTAATATTGCCCGTTCACTAATCTAATCGAGATTTGGAAACACTTTGGTGATGAGTTCCTCGTTCGACGATGTGAACTCGCAAAAATTTGCCGGGAACAATATCAATGCAGTCAACAACAGTCATCAACAGTAATTTGGCCATTGCCAAGCGCCAACAGTTGTTTCGAGAATTCAAGAGCCGATGAGTCGTTCTGCAACGCGACTCTCATGTTCGTGGTCAATTTCAACTTCTTGACATGCCGCCACAAAGACCACGATTTCAGGCATGCATTAATTTCATCGGCAGTAGATTTCGGGATGACGGGAAGCGTTTGACGAAAATCTCCGGAGAGCAATATCATAGACTCACCAAATTGTCTCAAATCACGTCGTAAATCCTTCATCGTTCGGTCAACTGCCTCCAGAGCTCGTTTATGCGCCATCGTGCATTCATCCGAAATTATGATTTTGCAGTGCCCGCAATCCAATAAGATAACCTTACCTCTTATACTCAAACTTATTATCTGAAAAAATTTTCGAACTGATAAATGTCGCGTTGAATTTTAATTGATCGTAATGCTTGTACCGTTTGTCGATGTGATACGCGAAATCAGTGTAACAATACGCAAAACTCGAATGAATTGCAGCAAGAAAAATAGCACATACTCGTACATATGTTTAATAGAAAACTTTTTTGTTTAATAGAAAATTAATAAAAAAAATTGGATTCAAAATAAGAGTAGTAGATAGGAACAGTAGGAATCTCGCAAGAAATAGCAATTTTCGATTTTCCCAATTTTCCGACTTTTTTCCAAAATTTTCTTGTGTATTCTTCTTATTTGGCCGGAGACCTGTCCGAGTTGGTGCTAATCACCGAAATCGGTCCAGGCGTTCTCGAGTTATAAGCGTAGTAACTAACATCACTTTCTTTTATATATATTTTTTCCAAAATTTTCTTGTGTATTCTTCTTATTTGGCCGGAGACCTGTCCGAATTGGTGCTAATCACCGAAATCGGTCCAGGCGTTCTCGAGTTATAAGCGTAGTAACTAACATCACTTTCTTTTATATATATAGATTTTACAAAATGTTCAAAGTCATTTTGTAGAATATCTACTTCAACGTCAGGAGGAATTATTTTTGTTCGTAGTGAAGTAAAGATCAACATCAAGTCTTGCAACAATTTTGTAGAGTTTTGCATATCTTTTAGTACAGGATTTAGAAACAGTAAATACAGATGAATAGTATCATCGCTGAACAATTGACTAAGGATTCTAGCTTTATGACATCTTTCTTTTAGCGTTTAGAAGACGTTGTACGCTTTCACTCGTATTTGAAAGTTGTCATTATATGCTCCTTGACTAAAAATCACTTTTGCCAGCTGAACTTGGAAAAATGGCAAACGTAAAATAAAAAAGGCTAAAAAACCCGCTAATAGAATTTTTTTATGTTTTCTGGCAAAACGATATGGAAAAAGGCCAGATTTAGCCGGAAAATGGCTAAATTGGCAACACTGCATATGACCACACTCTTTGAAATGTTGTGCCAAAGCTGTGCTTTCCTTGGCTTTGTTTATGTCAGCTTCGTGTTTACTCAGCCTGACACTCAACAATCACTTCGTGACTTTGTTTACATTTTCGTGAGTTACGAACAAATAGAAATGATTTTCAAACTCGAAAAAAATAGTTTTCGGGATCATTTTTGAACTTTTTTTTTGTACTTAACGATCGATATTTATTTTCTAAATGTGATAATTGCAAAAAAATCTGGAAAATCGGTCTTAAAATACGCAAAAAATCACTCGCTGAAATCAAATTTCTATTCGTTCGTAACTGATAGACTACTCGCTACTGGACGGATCTTCTTTATAACTTTATTTTCTTTGGTGGTCCCCACATACACTCTATTGCACGTTTCCCCTTCTTTCCCTTTACAATTGATTTCGTACACCACATTGTTTTCTTTTAGTTTGTCTGGTTTTGTATTTTTTTAACGAAAGTTAATTATGCTTTAGCTGTTTTTATCCTTATTCAAATTTAATTAAAACTGAACTAATATAGAAATATCGCATCATTAAGAATGAAAAAATCACGATTTATCCTGAAAACCCCGAAAATCCCGGGATGTCGAAACATTTCGGAATCCCAAAATTCCCGAAAAAATCCCGGGATTTCCGGATATTCAATTTAAAAATCCCGAATCCCCGGATTTGTGAAAACCAATCCCGTTTGACATCACAATCTGTATACGATTATAAGTATGTCCTGGGGAACACATGAAAATGTCAAACTTTAAAACTGGCAGGGTCAGGTTACGTTGAAAGAGAGACGTTTTAAGGGTCTCAGGTTTATTAACATAAATACAATTAATCCAGTGGATTGGTCTGTTGGGCGATCCTTATTTACGATATTTTTTAACTCTCAAGATTTATAAAAAATCAGCGTTTGCCATATAGCATCCTACTAGTCTGTCTCGGTCTTGCTATGTGTCAGTAAACCTATTTACAATATTAGTACACGCGGGGAATCGTCATTTTTGATATGTTTGAATTGAATGCAAATATATTTGGAAACGATTTTTTTAAATATTATATTTGTTAACAAATAAATTTTATTTGAAAATCAAGAAATTTTTTTTTCGTATATATTAATATATTAGAACATAATATATTTGCAAACCGACTTTTACAAATAAAATTTGTGTTTACACATAAACAAAGTTATTGTTTATGTTTTTTCCATATATAATTTATTTAAAAAAGGTTTTATAAACTTTGCTGACTTTTTCGAATTGTACTTAGCTTTTGTGTTAAACTTTATAGCTAAAAGTGTCTTTTAATTTATAAATATTCTAATTTATCACTTTTGTCAATTCATCAATGCAATTTATATTAACGAAAGATTATACGATTTAAGTTTTAATTACATTTTACAAACATATAAAACTAGCGGACCCGGCGAACTTCGCCTCGCCCCAATTTAACGGCTTCAGATAAACTCCAGAGTGATAATAAAACACAGATAGTTAAAATTTTAATGCGATTTGTTTAAAAGGAATCGAAATCAGTAGAGAGCGATGTGATAAACAACAAACAACGAAGACAGAAGACAGGCAACGTACAGATGACCGTGCGAAAAACAGGGAAATTCGAGATTAATTCCACAGACTTCCTACGATTTGTCTTGAGATTTATTGATTGTCATCGTAAAAGCCAATCGTACAGGGAACTGAATCCGCTTGAATTGGAATGAAAGATCAGTTGGAATAATCGGAATTCGTGGGATAAGGACTTCCTCTCCTTTGAATTTTCCCTTGATGATCGTCGCCTGAATCACATTGTCCATCAGTTTCATAATGGACAACCGCGAACTATGCACAATTTCGGATGATTCAGATTCCGCAACATGATTATGATCGATTCCACCTTCAGCTGTAAATTATGCGGCGGAGCTCCTGGCACATCAAGCGAGTTCGATTTTACTTTGAATAATAAAATTCATGCTATCGACGTCCTTATTCTTCGCTGCTAATATTGCCCGTTCACTAATCTAATCGAGATTTGGAAACACTTTGGTGATGAGTTCCTCGTTCGACGATGTGAACTCGCAAAAATTTGCCGGGAACAATATCAATGCAGTGGAAACATCAACAGTAATTTGGCCATTGCCAAGCGCCAACAGTTGTTTCGAGAATTCAAGAGCCGATGAGTCGTTCTGCAACGCGACTCTCATGTTCGTGGTCAATTTCAACTTCTTGACATGCCGCCACAAAGACCACGATTTCAGGCATGCATTAATTTCATCGGCAGTAGATTTCGGGATGACGGGAAGCGTTTGACGAAAATCTCCGGAGAGCAATATCATAGACTCACCAAATTGTCTCAAATCACGTCGTAAATCCTTCATCGTTCGGTCAACTGCCTCCAGAGCTCGTTTATGCGCCATCGTGCATTCATCCGAAATTATGATTTTGCAGTGCCCGCAATCCAATAAGATAACCTTACCTCTTATACTCAAACTTATTATCTGAAAAAATTTTCGAACTGATAAATGTCGCGTTGAATTTTAATTGATCGTAATGCTTGTACCGTTTGTCGATGTGATACGCGAAATCAGTGTAACAATACGCAAAACTCGAATGAATTGCAGCAAGAAAAATAGCACATACTCGTACATATGTTTAATAGAAAACTTTTTTGTTTAATAGAAAATTAATAAAAAAAATTGGATTCAAAATGAGAGTAGTAGATAGGAACAGTAGGAATCTCGCAAGAAATAGCAATTTTCGATTTTCCCAATTTTCCGACTTTTTTCCAAAATTTTCTTGTGTATTCTTCTTATTTGGCCGGAGACCTGTCCGAATTGGTGCTAATCACCGAAATCGGTCCAGGCGTTCTCGAGTTATAAGCGTAGTAACTAACATCACTTTCTTTTATATATGTATATAGATTTATTAAAAAAATTGCTCTTTGAACATCTGAAAAACAGAAAACTTGCCTTTAAATAAAGGCAAAATACTTAAATACAGGGTTTTCCAATAAGAGTGATATGATTTCCTTGAAAAAAACACACTTATTTTAAGGAAATTCAAAAGTTTTTATTATGTTTGTTGTTTAAACTGGGCTGTTTGGTCAGATATTTTTATGAAGTAAATAAAACTAATTTATTTCATGTTTCACTCAACGTTTCGTTGGCAGAGATCGTCACACTCATACAATCATAACAAAAACATTTCTCTCTCTCAATGAAACTGAATGAATTCGTTTACACTCATTCAATGTGTGAGAGGAGAGAACCGCCCATGGGCGCTGTTTTGCCCATAAACACTCAAACTAATAGATGGTCCGTCGTACTCTTTAAAAAGTAACAGTTACGAACGATTAAATTTTTGACAGTTGTTTTGTTCTCTTCGAGATATTTTGGCACTCTCTTGTTAGCTCTCAAGATTTAATTTGCCGATATAAAGATGTGTTTTTTGCTATTTTATTTTAAAAATCAATTGTGTTTGCTCCAATTGTGATTGTAAAGTGAAATGTTTGAGGAAAAATGCCAAAAGTATGTATAAAAAATAAAAACAAATTTGTGCTCTTTCTTCTCTTAACTACTAATGTCAAAAATTTAATCGTTCGTAACTCGAGAAATTTGCTTAAGAGAGCGAAGGACCATCTAGTAGTTGAGTGTTTATGGTTTTACCGATCTCTGCTCTAGAGTATATCTCTTGTTCTCTATTTTCTCCATATCGAGTATTTTTACGTTTTTAAAGTCTGCCATATGACCACACTCTTTTACATGTTGTGACAAAGCTGTGCTTTCCTTGGCTTTGTTTGTCAGCTTCGTGCTCACTCAGTCTGACACTCAACATTCTCTTCGTGGTCCCCACAGTTTTTTTTATTTAATGTAAAGTACAATCGATACAATTAAGTTCTAAATAAACCGTCAATCAAATGGCCTCCACGACTTCTTCTGCAGGAAAGAATTCGATGAACCCAATTTTCGAGCACTTTTTCCACTAAATCAAGTCGTATGTCATGAATGGAACGTTCAATATTGACTTGTAAAGCTGTAAAAGAGTCTGGTTTATTTCGAAATACCAATGAATGGTGTTAAATCACAACTTCTTGGAGGCCATTCAATATCACAATTTCTTGAAATAATGGAATCTCCAAACTTTTCTCGCAACAATTCAATTGATTCATTTGCTGTGTGGCACGTAGCCACAATCGGTCAATGGCAAAAAGATAGCTCTTAACAAGAGCTAAAATATTGCTTATGGTTGTCAAGGTCGTAGATCGACTGGAAAGTGTTTTTTTTTTGGATTTAAAAAAATGGACTTAGCGCACGAAAAGTTGCAATTGGAGAACGATTATTTTGACAATAAAACTGAATAATTTGTAAACGCTGTTCTTGCGTATATCTCTCCATGATGAAATTGTAAACAATACTGAATGCAATGAAAAACAAATGGCCCAAAAGGTCACTTCATCCCTATTGGAAACCCCTGGGCATAGGGATATCCCGGGGAACTGCAAAGCCGATGAACTTACTAGGAAAGGGACGACATTACAAATTGTCGAAGAATTTGCATATATTGGTGCGCCACTATCCACGTGCAAGCTTTGGCTTAGGCAAGAGGCAATCAGGCAGTTCAACGAAAGGTGGACAGAAATCGGCACCTGCAGGGTAGCTAGACAAATCTGGCCAAGGTATGACCTGAGAAGATCAAAATATCTCCTCGCACTAGAGAGACAAAGATTGTCTACGTTAGTATCAGTTCTGACGGGACACTGCTTGATCGGCGACACGCCAAAAGATTTGGTATTGACTCTAATGACTTCTGCAGAAGCTGTGGAGATGAGGAAGAAGTGGAGAGCATTGAGCACTTGCTATGCGACTGCCCCGCTCTGAGTAAACGACGACTGGACATACTGGGTTCGGCTTTTCTAGGCAGCCTAACAGATCTTTCCAGTACCGATATTCATACTATCGATAAATTTGTATATCAAACAGGTTGGTTTCGATGAGGTGCATTTCAGCCCGTTGTAACACTAGGGACCTAAACTGGTCTATGTGAGCTTGTATACAAAAATACGGCTGCCACCCTAACCTAAACCTAAAATCCCTTTATAAAAAATTTTTTGATGTTCGTTATAACATATTAACAATATTTATACCCTACACTACACTGTGGCACAGTGTATTTTATAAGTATGTTTATAGTTTATAGTCGATTAAACCATGTCTGCCCGTCCGTCCGTCTATTAATCTTATTCGTTCGTTGAGTACAGGTCGCAATTTCACTCCGATCGTGCTGAAATTTTGCAGTTAGGAGTTTTTCGTACCTGGAAAGAAGCCTATTGAAACTGGTTCAGATTTAGATATAGCTCCCTTTTATATGTTCCGATTAGGCTCTTTATTGTTTAGAAGCTGTAGTTTGCATTCAATTATTATTGAAATTTAGCATGGTAGAGTTTATTGAGAAAAGGACCAACATAGCCGAATTAGAAGAAAATCGGATAAGATTTATTTATAGCTCCAGTATATATGTTTCGTCCGATTTGGCCCTTTAGCCCTATAGAAGCTTTAGTTTAAATCAATTCGTTTTGAAATTCAGCAAAGTAGAGTTCATTGATCTATGGATAAACATTGCAGAATTTGAAAAAAATCGGATCAGATTTAGTTATAGCTCACATATATATATGCCATTTAACCCTGTAGAAGCTGTAGTTTACACCCAATTGTTTTGAAATTTAGCATGGTAGAGTTTCTTGATCCAGGGACAAACATTACTCAATTTGAAGAAAATAGATTCAGATTTAGGTATAGCTCCCATAACAACCTTTAGTTGAAGTATACACTGGGTATTTCATTGTTATCCCATCTTGCTAGAGTGGTATAGGGTATCATATAGTCGGCACTGCCCGAATTAAGCCTTTCCTTACTGGTTTTTCTCTTTTTTATGGTCTTTTTTCGTACTAGCAAAAACAATTTTTTTCAAAATACATACATAGTTTTTCTATTTGTTTTAACGACAGTTACTAATCTTCTGTGAACGTGGCTTTTTCAGCATTTGATGCCCTTATAATTTACTTTGAATTTAAATGACATCACGAATTAATCGAACTCATACTTAAAAATATGATCCAAATACTAAATGTATTTTCTAAGAAAATCAGAATTAAAAAAAATTAAATATAATATTGCATTAAACAATGTTTTTTAATATAATTTTCGAATTTAGGTCACCACATTACACCAGAAAATGTTGTGCACAGCCCTTCGCCAACAATTTTGTAAATTAGTGTAACAGTAGAGTCAAATACCATGAAGTTCGCATAGCTAAGTACTTATCTAGCACCTAGGAATGAATATAAAAACCTTCAAATTTATCTTTAACAATAAAAATATATATATTTTTAAAAATGTATGATAAGAATATAAATGCATGCCAACCCTTTTTATATTCCTCGTCGATTTGTGAGAAAATTGAAAATTGTAGCACAACTAAATTTGCTCTACTAACCCCTCAGGCTGTCTGGCATTCGAAGAAGAAAAAAATGTAACATAAATGTGACCTAGCTGGGATTTACTTTTAAGATCTCTCCTGGGGAAAATGATATTTTCACATTCATATAGTCTTTGAAAACATGCGCAGCGTCATTGTCACTTGTCTTTGAAAATGTGAAAAAAAAAACAAATATCAAAAGCAGAAGCAGAAAGCACTTAACATTAACCTTAACATGTATTTTTTGGATGAGGGGAAGGATGATGTATGCATTTTTCCACACAGCCTATGTCTGGTCGAAGGAAACTGCAGCTTAATGTAGCGTTGAGAGAAGAAAAAAACTACTTTTTACATTTCTTCCTACAGTTCCTCCGGACCACCCCCTCATCAGCGTTTGTATGCTTATCATCATCACTACGAGATTCTCTCATTATCGTCGTCACTCAAACGATGATGATGAGGTGGTGTCCTATCATTGGGGAAAAATACAAAATCCTTTTCTGGGTTTGTTTTTTCCCTCCTGCTCAGAATGCAATTCACACATAGTGAACTGCAGCAATCGACGCCGCCGCTGCTGCTGTGGCAGTCCCTACGTCTGCTGAATGTCGTTCGTCGTGATTTGCCTCATTTTCGTCAAAGGTTTCAAATTCAAAACGCATCTCAACAACTGTCAGTTTGTAGCGGAAATTCAACGTTGATAGTTGGTTAAATTTTAAAATAACGGAAATCCCCAAATGCATTGCAATGCAATGAAATGCTCTGCAAAAAAAACCAGTCACTGGAAATCACTGTAGCTGGGGAAATATAAATATAAAAAAACAAAGAAATAAATGAAGTTTTAAATCGAAAAAAAAAATTGTGATAAAATTGAAAACATCACTAATATTAATTGGATGAAATTCGAGAAAAAAATACTTCAGAGTTTTTGAGAAAGGAAAAAATCAAAATGAATTAAATAAAAATCAATACTTGAGATGATTACATAATAATGTGAAAATTATAACTGATGAACTGAAAGTGTTAAAATTAGCTGCCACACCAAATTAATTGGCCTCATCGAAAATAATAGTTTTATTTAGTGTTAATAACAAAATTTATAGTTTTAAAATAAACAACAAAAAACAAACTCTGGTGAGTTGGAGAAATATCCACACATAGAAATATATATCCATATTAAAAAAAATTAAATTAACTTCTAATTTTTCGTCAACATAAAAATAAAAAAAATCTAATTTCGGTTTATATAAAACTTTAGAAAAAAAATGTTGTCAACAAAAAAATCTGAATAAAAACTCAGACATTTAAACTTGCCAAATTTATATTTTGGTGGATATGGATCTCGTCAGAATTGAACACAAATTTGAATGTAATATAGTGTCTAGAAAATCAGATCGCGAAGGATCTTTGTATGGGGGCTACTTATATCAAAATATAGACCCATCACGGCCGTTACCCGTTTGAATGGTTCTGGGTACAATTAAAATAAAAAAATATGTCGGTAATTTGCAGAACATTTTCTGAAAAAATTGATTTATCTCAAAACACATAATTTTTAATTAGTAAGAATTAAATACAACAATTTTTTTTTGTGTCCGAGACCAAAATAAAAAACTTTTTGTTTGAGGCATACTATTTTATGAACCTAAAACAAATTTTTTGTTTTTGGTAAAGTTTTTTTTTAATTCCAATTTTCATGGAAGTCACCCGGGGAAAAATTGTAATTTTTGATATGTTTGTATTGAAGAAAAATATATTTGGAACCAAAATTTTTTCGTCATATAGGAAATTTTATCGCCCATCCAGATATGTTGATACGGCTGAAATCGATATTTACAAAATTCTAGCACACGATAAGGGAAAAATGAAAATTTCAATTTTCAATTGCAGATATCTCGGTAACTATACGAGATAATTCTTAGGATGTTTGTAGACCTCAGTTAGTAGAACACACACAAATTTTATAAATCGGAAGAGAAACACAAGTTACACGTGCTTGAACATTTTCTTCACCCGATGTGGTCAACTTTGAGGCCCTCTAGCTCCGCCCCTGTCTGACATAGGGGGCCCAAATATAAAACTTAACTTCTCTAACACCTCTTCATCTACAATGCCAAGTTTGGTCGCAATCGGTTGTTTGGTTAAGAAACGGTCGATTTATTTCCCCTTTTTGAATACGTACCACTGTGCAGTGTTTTGCAAAAACAGACGAAAATTGCTCGGACTAGTCTTGGCATTACTTTCCATAACTTTTACAAATATTGAGTCTCACAAAAATTTTTGTGCTGTTCTGGATTTGTGAGAGTGCGACGATTATTCTGTGAAAATTTGAAGAAAATCGAGGGGAGAGCAATTTTTTCTACAAAAATTTTTTCAAAAAAAACTTTTAAAAATGCCACATTGTTTCCTCTTTAAAACAAAGTAAACTTTGCAAAAATCGGTTCGAGAGCAATTGCAATTTTCGTAAAACACAAAAACTCATTTTTTTAATTTTTTCAAACAATTTTTAAAAAAAAAATGATACCGAGATCTTATTTTACCTATTTGTAACTGCTTATAAACATTTTAGCCAAAAATAAACTACATGGGTCAATATTAAATATTCTGACCCATACCTTAATTGATTTAGGCTTTTCAGCAATTGTAATTCGATTTTTTTAGAAATTTTTAATGTTTGTAAAATGTCTTAATACAGTCTGACATCGGTTAACGCAACCCTCGATGACCACAACTTCTCGATTATTGCAACAAGCAAATAATTTACATTGCTGACTCTGTAATGTAATTTTTAAATTCCAGGCACAATAAATTTCAGAATTATCATTACAAAATGCGTCCCGTAAACAAAATCGACGTTTATATTGGGCCTACGATCTAAGCATATTTCTCTTGACTAATTTCGGTGGTAAAGACTAAACAGATGCTAGTCTGAAGATCGCTAGTCTCCAGTTACTTGCCTTATGAAGCTGTAGTATCGTCAGCTCTCTTCAGAGAAGTAGTAGAAGAAGCAACCTCTGACGAGCACGAGCTGATTATTGGCGTAGACACGAACGCCCATCGTACTATCTGGGGTAGTACGGATATAAACAGTAGGGGTGAGTCACTTCTTGACTTTATTCTAACTACCAACATTACTATTTGTAACATAGGCAATAGACCGACCTTTACAATTAAAGACAGACCAGAAGTACTCGACGTAACGTTTGCTACTTACCGGCTGCAGGACAAAATTATTGGGTGGAATATACTGGACGAACACTCATTCTCAGATCACCATTATACAGAGTTCAAACTTGCTGAAGAAGCACCTAAACCTAGGGTCACTAATGACTGGGATGCCTATAAAGATCAACGCAAGTCTATAAGACCAACTCAAAATCTATAAGAAGGAGCACAGAAAAAAGCAAAGCCGTTCTTGGCACACCTTCTACTCGTATGGAGAAATGGAAAAAGGTTTCCATTGCACCCTGTACAGTGGGTTATTTGAGTGATGATGCAAATAACTGGACAAAAACAGCGAGCAGTCATTAAATGTACTGCACGACCCACAATTCCCAGGGTACTTACCAAGAAAAACCGAGGACGAGCGGACCAACAAGAGAGCGAGTGGATTGCTAGCTAGTTGACTCGAAATTCCAGATTAAGCTGGGCGATTAACGGCTTTGGGCCCTTCAGATCACCTGGATCAGACGGCATCACTTCAGCAGAAATGCAGAAAATGTTGAACATTATTCCCTAGCTGGAGTAAATTTATGAATGCTGTATCAAGCTTTCATGCATCCCGAATCGATGGGGGGATACCCACGTGGTATTCATGCCCAAAGCGGGAAATATATCGCACACTAGGCCAAAAGACTTCAGACCAATTAGCCTATCGTCCTTCCTATTGAAAGGTTTGAAAATACTTTTAGATTCTTGCATTAGGGAGAACCTGGATACAAAACTTCTGTTGGGGAAGAAATATGTTTAAAATAGGGGAAAGTCTACAGAATCCGCACTGCACGAACTTGTGAGCACTATAGAATCATCCCTACATTTCAAGGAATTCACATTGATACTCGTAGTATTTCTTGACATCGAAGGGGCTTTAACAACATTCACTCAGATGCGGTAATTGCGGCGATGTCAACTCTAACAAGGTTTGTAAACAGAGGGACCCCACAAGAAGGAGTACTGTCTCCACTTATTTGGAACCTAGCGGTGAATGAAATCCTGCTGGATCTAGAACGTTGTGGTTGCAAGATACAGGCATATGCGGACCACGTGGCAATCGCAGTAAGTGACAAATTCGAAAACGTCCCCAGAGACATCCTACAGGTGACCAACGTCGCCTTATATTCCTGCAGCAAAGCTGTAGGGTCGTGGTGTACAATACTGTTATACGGCATTGTGGTATGGTGGACGGTAACTACTGACAAACGGAGCTTTCAGGACTACAGCGACTGCGTCTCTACATGCCTTACTCCGTATACTGGCGATTAATATTGTGGCGAGAGAAGTTGCAACCAGAGCGGCATTAAGATTAAACTGCCTATCAATGTGGAGGTACAAGAACTACGGTCACATGCGCAAAGTGTAGTGTTATGGTAACCGACAACGATGTAGTTATGCGGGAGGAATTACATCACTATAATACCAGCCGGAGATGAATGGGCTGGCAGAATAGCAGGTATTAGAAACCATCTCCACTTCTGTATGGATGGTTCGAAGCTTGATGAATAGGTTGGCTTCGGAGTACCCTGTAAATAACTGTAAATAAGTCTAGAAATAACTCACAGACTACCAGATACCTGCAGTGTCTATAAAGCCGAAATAATGGCAACCAACGTTGTCATTTACTCGGGCAGCCAGACTCTGGAGGCCATATCCCTAAATTCACACACAACCCTCGACTGCCGCAAATCTCTTAACGAGATGGCTGAGCAGTTTAACATCTCATATGGATACCTGGGCATAGGGATATCCTGGGGAACTGCAAAGCCGATGAACTTGATAGGAAAGGGGCGACATTACAACTTCTCGAAGAATTTGAATATATTGTCCACATCCACATGCAAGCTTTGGCTTACCCTGCGTTTACACTGGATAATTGACAGAAGACAATTGAGAATATGTATTGGTTGTCAAAAAAGGAAAAAATTGTTCATGTGACGTGAGCGTCCAGACAATAATGAAGAAAATAAACTTTAAGCAACCCTCGTTAGTGTCGTTTCGCTCTCTGATTGGCTGCTTACATCAAAATGGCTGCTTAAGTCAAGACAATTGTCGAATTTATGTCATCAAAAAATCAAAGACAGTACAAAGACAATGACAATGGCAGTCCAACGAAGGATGGACAGAAATCGGCACCTGTAGAGTTGCTGGACAAATCTGGCCAAGATATGACCTGAGGAGGTCGCACTAGAGATGAACAAATTTTCTACGTTAGTATCAGTTTTGACGGGACACTGCCTGTTCGGCGAATACGCCAGAAGATTGGGTCCAATGACTTCTGCAGAAAGTGTGGAGATGAGGAAGAAGTGGAGAGCATTGAGCACTTGCTATGTGACTGTCCCGATTTGAGTAAACGATGTCTTGTCATACTGGGGTCGGCCTTTCTCGGCAGTCTAACAGATATCTCCGGTACCGATATTCGTACCATCGAGAACTTTGTATATCAAACAGGTTGGTTTCGATGAATGTAACACTAGGGACCTAAACTGGTCTATGTGAGCTGCCCTAACCTAAACCTAAATATGTTGTATATTTCTAATCATTCTTCATCGAAGTAGTGACCTAAGGCCCCAAGTATGTTCGGTGGAAATCCATTTTAGGTCAAATTAAGTAATTTTTTCTATGAGACAAAGCTCGATGATTCTTCAATAACGTCTATACTATCTTCTTTAATTTCACACATAGTAATAGTTTATTAGTCGTTATCACCTTGTGGTGGGCGTAGTGGGTACCTCTTTTAGTACCTCCCACACAAGGGAACCATTTTGTACAAAAAGTTAACCGCTTATAACTTTAATGCAAGTGCATATAAATACTTGAATACCCTAATCGTTTCTTTTTTGGCAGAACGTAAAAAACTGAAATTGAAAACTGTTAAAAGTGACTATATTTTCTTCCTGGGAACTCTTCAAGCCTGCCAGTCATCTAAATTGTGATGGTAAAACAAGTGTAAATAATTTGTTTATAAACCGTTGATCCAAATTGATTGACATCAGCTATATGAAGGAAGGAATTAAGTGAATGTGTTATTGAAATGGAAGACTAGTGTATGTAGTTTATCCGTGTTGTATTACATTTTGTGTATTTGGAGTTTTCGCAGTATTATTCAGCATCGAGATTTTGTGGTATATAGTGGACATAATCTAAAAATGCCACGGAGAAAAGTATGTGGGCATAAACTTGAATGCTAATTTTAATACAAAAGTGTTCGTTTGGTAGTGTAATTTATGCGCTAATATATTATCAACTCGCTAAATTGCCATTTTATTTCGACTATTTTCCGTAGGTGAAAAATTATTTATTTGAAATACAGGGATTTCCAACAAGAGGTGTTATTTTGAATCACCCGGTATTTCGGTAGCTGTCACTTTTGAAGCTTTTATTCTTTGACATTTGACAAGTAGTAACTACGCCATTACTAACAATGGAACGATACACAATTCAACAGCGCATTAAAATTATTAAAATTCGAAAAATCGAAAATCATCGAAAAATCATCTTGACTGGTGAGGCCCATTTCCACCTCGGTGGCTACGTCAACAAGCAAAATTGTCGCATCTGGGGCAGAGTATGAAGCCGCAGAGCCGAGCCGCCGATTTTAGCCGCCGCCGACCTTTTTTCACCAGCCGAAGCCGCCGCCGATCTTTGCGGCTAAAATCGGCTGAAACACAGCCGCCGTTCCATAGAAAAACTTTAAAACATGGATAGATACAATTTACATTTTTGATAAGCAAATAGCTATATAGCAGATATATCATCTCCTTAATAGAAGAATAATGTGTACGCATATACACTATTATTTTTTATTGCATTCCAAGAATCTACGCAATTGCTTAACATGTATTAAAAATCATAATATTGATAGTAATAGAAAAATAATTTGAATATTTGTGTTGTTTTTATATTCGACCTTTGAATTTATTAAATTTTGATTGTTTTTTTATTTTAATTGAGCTCGAGGTCGGTATATTATTGTTTATTGAATATTGAGGAAAATAAAATTCAATAAACAATAATATACCGACCTCGAGCTCAATTAAAATAAAAAAACAATCAAAATTTAATAGAAAAATAATTATAAAAATTCTTTTTTAAAGGAAATAATAAGATTTTTTATTTATTATTAGATTATGTACATATACCCCCAATTTCACAACCTCCGGTTAGAGCTAACTCACAGTTAAAAACTAAAAATTTCATACAATTTGACATATATAACTGTAGGTTAGCTCTAACTGTAGGATAACCGAAGATTGTGGAATTGGCCGATAGAGATAAAAATATTTTCGGAAAAAAATTCAATGGAGTATTAAATAATAGTATAACATATAAATTAATACAATTCTAAAGAATCAATTAAGTTGAGCTCAAAACAGTAGAGGTCATTCTATTTAAACCACAAGGTAATTCTAGACAAATTTAAAATTTCACTAAAACGTCGATTCGCCTCTCCAGGAAACAACCTGTTTCGACTTAAGATATGTATAGACGAATGACGAAAAAATGCAACCCTGTGGACGTACAACCGTGTGAACATAAAATTGTTGTCTTGCAACGTTGGCAGAGAAGTCATTGTGAGATTATTTGCAGATTGTAATATGTGCGAAGTTTATGCATGTGACAACGACGCCATTGTCAGAAAAACATTTTATCCTTCATATACATAATTATTTACAAAATATATTTTAAATATATGAAATTGTAAGGGTTTCTTGCAATCTTCTTCACCTTTGCCTAACAATCTGTCATTGTCCTTACATTTGCGGCACTTTAACAGGATTCATAACGTTGTCCGATCTGACAATCGTCTATACATAGCTTTAGCATACTTTGAAAATAGAGTATGTCATAGAGCCGCCTAGCGGCATGGAATCGATGATTTTTTTACCTCACAATATCTTACAATTAACTTAAAAGCATCTATCATCTTCTTTATATATAAAATCCATTGTACGTTTGTTAGTAACGCATGATCTCCGGAACCATAAAAGCGAATGGGCTGAATATTGAACAATATATTCAGTTTGGGGTCATTTGTGTTTTAGAATTATTTTCACCGCGATAAATTGCAGAGTGGTGAAGTTATTTGCAAAATTCATATTTTCAGAGCGATTTGACTGAAAATTAAAATGTTCCTGTGGTTTATCTTGATAATATTTGTATGTATAAATCTAACCGGTCAATGGCGCTGTAGTGGACTATGGTCAATATACATGTTTTTGATGATTTTTTCCCTGAAATGCGTGATGTTTGTATTTTTGAATGAAATATCAATGAATAACAAACTAATACATCCCAAACAGGACGGGCAGGACAACGTCTGCTGGGGTCAGCTAGTTTAAGAATAAATACCAGAGCTTAAATTTTCAACTATTATTATCCCCTCACCTTAGAGAAGAGGGTATATATCATTTGCTTCGAGCCAAAAGTGTAACACATCGAAGGAGTGACATAAGACCCTAAGTCTGTTCGGCGGATATCCGTTTTGGGTCATTTTAAGTCGAATGAGCAATGTCCGTCCGTCCGTCTGTCTGTCTGCTGACTGGTGCGCACGATAACTCTCGAAATGAGTAACCGATTGACTTCAAATTTGGTATGTTGTAATATTTTCTTCTATCTCCGGCTATGTTCGAAGATGTGCTTTATTGGTCCACTCCTTCTAGTACCTCTCACACAAAGGGTTAACATTTATTGAAATATTGATAATTTAATAACTTCTATACTACTTATTTGAATCCTCTGAAATTCTACACATAGTATTAGTTTACTGGTCACTATTTCCTCGAGAAAAATGGGCGAAGTTGCCACGTCCCTTGGGTACCTCCCACACAAATGGGCCGTTTTGTACCAAAAGTTACCAGCTTATAACTTAAATACAAGTGCACACAAATACCTAAAATTTTGTGCAGTGTAATGCTATTATAGTACCTAGAGTCCAGAGAAAAATTGGCGTTATTGGCACGCCCCTTTTGGTACCTCCCACACACATGGACCTTTATGTACCAAAAGATAACAGCTTATAACTTTAATACCAACACATACTTTAAAGTTATTAAATGCAATTTAGATAGATAATAATTTAATCAAGGTGAGGGGATTCATAACATGGTTTACCCGACTGAACTTTCTTACTTGTTTTAAATGTTAAAGTGTCTATCATAGACCCACCGTACGTCAATTTTATGTCGGCTTAGCCGCCTAGCCGCCGCCGCCGATCTATAATTGTCAATGACAGCCGCCGCCGCCAATTTTGGCTCGGCTTTATTCTCTGATCTGGGGCTCGGAAAACCCAAGAATTATTGTTGAGAAGCCTCTTCATCCTCAACGTGTGACTGTTTGGTGCGGTTTATGGTCCGGCGGGGTCATTGGACCTTACTTTTTCGAAAATGAGGTTGGATGAACAGTTACGGTGAATGGATTGCGCTATCGAGAGATGATTAATGATTTTTTATGGTCGGAGTTGGATGGTATTGATCTGGACAACGTTTGCTTTCAACAAGATGGCGCTACGTGCCACACAAGCAACGAAACCATTGCTCTGTTACGAGAAAAGTTTCCGGACCGTGTTATCTCTCGAAGAGGTGATCACAATTGGCCACCGAGATCTTGTTATTTAACACCTTGCGACTTCTTGCCACTTGTGGCCACGTCAAAGATAAGGTCTACGCCAACAGCCCAGCGTCGATTCAAGACCTCTAAGATAGAATTCGTGAGGCTATCAAGGACATAGGGCAGCCACTTTGCGATTTGGTTATGGAAAATTTCATGAAAAGGATATGGTCCTGTAAGCGTGGTCGTGGTGGCCTTTTGGCTGATGTTGGTTTTCATTATTAACAGCATACCTTCCTCTTTATTACGAAATAAACATTCGATCATTTATCTCAAAAAATTGCATTTTTCTTTGAATACCAAAATAACGCCTCTTGTTGGAAACCCCTTTATATTGTGGAAACGAAACACCCGATCAATGCCAAATTTACTTTAATTTCAACAAAATTATAGTTGCTACAAATTACTTAAATGTAGCGTTTACATAGATTCAGTAATTCAAGGGCAGTGGACAAAAATTTAAAAAAATATAATCCAAATCCGAAAAATGGATTTGGGACCAGTGTGCAGTGCAATGATTTTATAGTACCTACAGTTAGGTCAAAAATTCACATTATTGCCCCGCCCTTTTGGTAACTCTCACCATAAATTGTCAAATCATTCCAAAATTGAATAGCTTATAACTTGAATATTGGTGCACATAAACACTTTCAATTTGGTCCAGCGCAATGTTTTCAGGAAAAAATAGGCGTATTTGTCAAACCCCTTGTGGTATTAACAGATTCATTCGAAAACAATTTCCCCATCATCTAAATGAAGCAATCATCTAATTGTTTTCTTATCCTGTATTTTTTTGTATAGATTAAGGTACACAATTTTAATAATGTAATTTTTTTTTAAAAATTTTTTTTTCTAAAATTCCAATTTTTATGGTATTTACCTTTAGTATTTGGAACATATTTGATTAAAGTATATGCTCGATAAAGCCGGGATAACATTTAAATTAAAAGAAATTATTAGGGCTAGAAATGTTGGAAACAAATATTTTACGTAGTAACAGAAGTTTAGTAAATGTCGTTAAAACAATTACAAAAAATTGATTTTTATTTTAAAAAATAGTTTTTGTTGCTGGCACGAAAAACCCATAAAAATATAAAAATAATCGCCAACAATTTTTGAGCACTTGCATAGCAACGAAGAAAACTTTGCCTTTTTGAAAAAAAATTATGGATAAATGCATAAATTATGTCCCGTATTGTAAAAGTAAGGGAAACTGAAAAAAATCATGTTTCATATTTTTTATTTTTGCCATTTTGTTTAGGAGGTAGCAAAAGGGTCATGGCAATAACGTCCATTTTTTTAAAAGACTGTGAGTACTATAAAGCATTACACTGTATACAATTTTATGTGTTTGAAGTTGGCTCAATTAATAATTTATTGGCCATACGATTTTTTTTGCTCAAGGTGGATTTACAGCACTTTTTCCAAATTTTTTTCTTGGTATACCGTGCGGAATATCTCTTTTGTGTCTGAAGCATAGTTGTAGATAGAAAACCAAGTAAGAAAGTTCAGTCGCGAAAACCGACTTATGAGTCCCCTCACCTTGAGTCTCAAAAAATACTAGTAAATTGATTAATTTTTTTGTTTTAATTAAATTATTATCAATTTAAATTGCATTTAATAACTTTAAAGTACGTACTGGTATTAAAGTTGAAATCTGTTAACTTTTTGGTACAAAATGGTCCATTTGTTTGGGAGGTACCAAAAGGGGCGAGCCAATAACGCCCATATTTCTCTGGACACTAGATACTATAAAAGCATTACACTGTACAAAATTTCAAGTATTTTTATGCACAGGTATATCAAAGTTATAAGCTGGTAACTTTTGGTACAAAATGGTTCATTTGTGTGGGAGGTACCGAAAGGAGCGTGGCAATAATGCCAATTTTTTACTGTATTTTAGGTACTACTGAACCATTACACTGTTCAAAACTTCAAGTCTTTGTATGCACTGGTAATAAAGTTATAAGCTTTTAACTTTTGGTTCAAAATTGTCCATTTGTGTGGGAGGTACCAAAAGGGGCAAGGCAACGTCGCCCATTATTCTCGAGGTAATAGTGACTAATAAACTAATACTATGTTTAGAATTTCAGAGGATTCAAATAAGTAGTATAGAAGTTATTAAATAATCAATATTTCACTAAATGTTAACCCTTTGTGGGGGAGGTACTAGAAGGAGTGGACCAGTATGGCCCACCTTCGAACTTAGCCGGAGATAGAAGAAAATACTACCACATACCAAATTTGAAGTCAACTGGTTACACCCTTCGAGTGTTATCGTGCGCACCGGCCAGCAGACAGACAGATAGACAGACAGACGGACGGACGAACATTGCTCATTCGACTTAAAATGACCCAGAACGGATATCCGCGGAATATACTTAGGGTCTTAGGTCACTCCTTCGATGTGTTACACTTTCGGTTCGTAGCAAATGATATATACCCTCCTCTCTAAGGTGAGGGGATACAAATATTAACAAATACCAAATTTAAAGTCAATCGGTTACTCATATCGAAAGTAATGGTGCGCAAAAGCCTGAATAAAAGACGGACGGACGGACATTGCCCTAAATGGCCCTAAATGGATTTTCGTCAAATACTCTTGGGGTCTCTTAGGTCACGGCTTCGATGTTTTAAACTTTTTGCCCGCAACAACTGATCTCTTACTTCTACCAAAAGGGATATAATTTTTACATTTATACATAAATTTTGTTCAAATTGGCATTGTTTCCTTTCGTTAGGATGCTAGTTTTCAAAAATTAGAACAAACAAATTTTTTTCCGATTTATTCTATTTCTTATGGTTTTTTCGTGCCAAAAAATAAACAATTTTTTGTGAAAAATATTTCTTTCTAATTGTTTTAACGCCAGTAACTAAACTTCCGTCTCCAAGTAAAAGTGTCATTGTTTAAAACACACTTTTATTTATTTTATTTGCAGTGGTGAGGTTAAATGTAGTGATGTGAAAAATGATGTTGTAAGTGAAGTTGGCGTAAGCAAAGAACATAAATTTATAAAGAAGTTCCGTCATGTAGCGAGTAGTCTATCAGTGACGAACGAATAGAAATTTGATTTCAGCGAGTGATTTTTTTTGCGTATTTCAAGACCGATTTCCGATATTTTTTTTGTTATTATCACATTTAGAAAATCAATATCTATCGTTATGTACCAAAAAAGTTAAAAAAAATACTCCAGAAAACTATATTTTTCGCGTTTGAAAATCATTTCTAATCGTTCGTAACTCACGCAAATGTAAACAAAGTCACGACGGAACATTTGTGTAAAAGAGAGTCTGTGGGCGTAAGTGTGATGATCACCTGTTTTTAAAAACATTCACAATAGCCCTAAGAACAGAGATGTTCCCACGTTGTTGGTAGTATTACCAACACACCTAGTATGTAACCGGGTTATCATTGGTAAATTTTTTAAGCGCAAGTCGCTAAAACATTCTTTTTTCAAATCGGTATTGTTCTCTTTCGTTAGAACGCTAGCTTTAAAAAATTAGAACTAACTAATTTTTTTGCTATTTTTTCTATTTCTTACGGGTTTTTTCGTGCCAAAAATAAACAATTTTTTGTGAAAAAATATTTCTTTCTAATTGTTTTAACGACAGTAACTAAACTGTCTGTCTCCAATTAAAAGTTAAGTCTGTCTCCAATTAAAAGTTAAGTTAAATGTAGTGATGTGGAAAATGATGTTGTACGTGAAGTTGGCGCAAGTGTGATGATCGCCTGTTTTTAAAAACAGATGACATCTGTTAGATCATTCACAATAGCCCTAAGAACAGAGATATTCCCACGTTGTTGGTAGTATTACCAACACACCAGATATGTAACCGGGTTATGAATGGGATGTAAATGGTAAAATTTGTTGCTTCTTTGTTGGCTATGTTGTTGAATATATTGTTAGTACGATCTATCTGTATTCTCCAGGAGTAGTTGTGACACTGGCATTTGTATATGCGGTCTTCTATCTTGGGACCCCATACTGGTATTTTGGGTTTCTTCGAAGTTGCCTGAGGAAACACTTACGGCCTGAGAGAATTCCATAGATAACCATAAATAAGTGCCATCTTGGGATGTATTAAATGACTTTATTACACATAGGCTTTTCGTTGTTAACATTTGCAGTCCTCATAATTTTCCATAATTTAAATTATATTCCGGCTTTATCGGGCTTATACTTCAAAAAATATGGTCCAATTACTAAAGGCAGCTTTCAAATATAAAAATAAGGTAAATTTTTTTAAAATATTTTTTCGTGTTTATTGCACCAGAAAATGTTATTCACAGCCATCGAGAAAATTTTTGTTGCATAGTGTTATTATAAATTTGTTAAAAGACATTTTTATTGATATACATTTTATCCAAATTTCGGGTCATGAAGTTACTCCCAAAAATAACTATCTTTGTTGCGCTTTATTTAAAAAATTATGTTATTTATGAAGAATGTGCGCTAAAAAAATTAAATTACACTGAAATTCACTAATGGCGATTGGAAAAAATGTTGCCCCGTCAACGAGAAATAGTAGAAAATATTTGCACCTTTTTAGCCGACATGATGTAGTCAGTCGAAATTAACTTAACATCAATTTTCAAATTTTCAAAATAAGTTAGAAAAGTGCAGTTTTCGGGAAAAGAATAAAGAAAATGCTGCACTTTTTCCAGAAACGAAATCGCTATTAGAGACGGTTGAAATGGAAATATCGATACCTCCATTCTAAAGTCGACTTAGCATGTCGACTTAGCATGTTTTAGGGAGATTTCATTTTTAGTTTCTAAATCGATACCTCCATTCTAAAACATGCTAAGTCGACTTAGCATGGTTTTAGGGAACATGCATTTTTAATTTCTAAATATTCCAAATTATGTTCAGTAAAAATTTTGTGTTTATCCGTCATCCCAATCAAAAGTTATTCACAAACCAGTACAGGTCATTCGATTTGCATTATATAGGAAATCCATACAAATTTAAAAAATTCATCAAACTTTTATCGCTTCTCCTGAAAAACTACCTTTTTGCACTTAGCATAGTTTAGAATGGAGGTATCGAAATATTCCAAATAATATTTCATCGACATCTGTAAATATTTCCCATATTAAATGACGATTTATCCTTCGGTGTAGGACATCATTGCGAATGAGAAATATTTGTCTTTAAGGTTATGTATTAAATATCACTCATACGCGCCGATGGCGACCTTTGTCACGAATTCAATATCACGTAAACACTACAAAGATACGTAATGCCTTCTAGTATATTTACAATTTCTAGGTTTTGTATTCTTCGAAGGCAAAATAAGTAAACAATCCTTTTGTCACCTTGCCTTTAACATTGAAATACAATCTTAAATCTAAAATTTCTCGGTTATTTATAAGATACAACCATTTGAATCAAATACGAATAAAACCACAAAACAATAAATAGACACAAAACAGGAAAACACTTATGTTGGCCACAAAAAAAACAATAAAATATGACAGCGGCAGCGAAAAATCATTGTCAATTGTAATCACCTTGACGGCTCGTCATTTCATTACGAGAGCCGAGGAAAGAATACGTTAAATTTCAAAAATATGAATGCAAAACGTTAACGTTAACAAGCATAGTAACCCAGAAAATGTAACACACGCTTCCTTGACGAGCACACGAGCAGTATGATGATAATGACGATGGCGATGACGTTAGTCGGTTGTTGGCGCTGCTAGAGACGAAGATTGAGACAACATCCTGTAGTCTGGTGGTACTTGAGCTCTTTTCCTTTCCTTTGCTTGTCATTCGTTTCTCCTGTTATGGGGTTTTCGTTGCTTAGTTGCCTTCTCCTATCGTACAATAGCAGCTTAATTTACAATTAAAACCTCTTCAGTGGAAAACCCTTAAATATCCTGTGTGTGCTGTGGTTGTGGTTATGATTGTTGTCGGTGGTGACTGGTCTTTTGTTGCAGTACCCCAACTCATGGTTCGTTCATCCAGAGCGGTGGTGTCTCGTCGAGTACAAAGTCATTATTTTTAAATGAATAATATGTAAAACATGTTTACGGTAGGCGATGGGGAAAAAACCTCTAACCTGGATGCAATGAAAAAAAAAACAAACGTCTACTTATACGAGTACATATTTGGGGTAATAATATAATTTGTATTTTTTTTAATTTCGGACCCAAACATTAACCTAGATTTGTGATGAAGAGATGTTTTATGTGTCAAATATGAAAAGCATCTCCAATTGCACATTGGTATGAGAATCATGCAGAATATTTAGTTGCATTGAAGATACGATTACAATATGCAACATTTTTTTTTGAAACCTACAAACTTTTTGGTATAGATACTATTTTTTGAAAACAATACAAGAAAATTTCTAATGGTAATTTTTTTTTTATTTCCAATATTCATGAGGATGATATCTTTAGTATTTGGAACATATTTTTTCAGGGAACCTTGAAATAAAAGAAAATTATGAGGGCAACAAATGTTGTGAATATCACATTCAAGTAAAATTAGTGGTTTACTAACTGTCGTTAAAACAATTAAAAACCAGTAAGGAAAGGCAGAAAGTCGGGCGGGGCCGACTATATAATACCCTACACCTCCCTAACAATGCGATAAGGGTTATTGCGATAATAATTTGGAATAATTGGTAAATGGGTAAGAACATATATATGCGGATATATCTAATTCTGAACCGATAATCGCTAAATTAAGCAATATTCGTTCCTAAATTGAGAAACATCTTTCTGGAGAATTTTGTAATGATCGTAAGTAAAGTACAACTTCTATAGCGCTTTGTAACCAAATCAGGAGGAACACATATATGGAGCTTATATATAAATCTGAATCGATTTTCCCTGAATACTCATTCATGTAAAATAGAAACCTCTTTCTGTCGAATTGCGTACTGATCGGATATAAAATAGAGTCTCTACAGCGCTTGAATGTCAAATCGGTGCTAACATATATATGGGGCTATATCTAAATCTGAACCGATTTTCTCCAAATTTGGCAGTATTCCTTCGTGTAATAAGAAACCTCTTTCTGCCGAATTTCGCTGTGATCGGATATAAAATACAGTTTCTACAGCTATTGAATTTCAAATCGGGGGTAAAATATATATGGGGGCTATATCTAAATCTGAACCGATTTTCTCCGAATTTGGTAGTATTCCTTCATGTAATAAGAAACCTCTTTCTGCCGAATTTCGTACTGATTGGATATAAAATACAGTTTCTACAGCGCTTACATGTCAAATCGGGTGCAACATATATATGGGGGCTATATATAAATCTGAACCGATTTCCCCCAAATTTTGTATTGTATCTAAGTGTATCACGAGACTACTCTCTGTCAATTTTTATACAAATCGGTTACAAAATGTTGCTTATACAGTGCATATGTGCCAAATCGGAGGTACATATATATGGGAGCTATATGTAAATCTGAACCGATTTTAACCAAATTCAATAGGGATTGTCCTTGGGCCTAAAAAAAGATATGTGCAAAGTTTCGTTGAGATCGGACCATAATTGCGACATGTACTTTGATTACAAGAATACTCTACAGACAGACAGACAGACGGACAGACAGACAGACAGTCTACAGACAGACAGACAGACGGACAGACAGACAGACAGACAGGCGGACAGACAGACGGACATAGCTAAATCGACTCAGAAAGTGATTACAAGTCGATCGGTATAATAAATAATGGGTCTATCTCTTCTCCTTTTGGGTGTTACAAACAAAGTCATAATACCCTGTACCACAGTGTGGTGTAGGGTATAAAAACTATTTTTTTCTATGAAAAAAAATAGTTTTTATACCCTATTTTTATGGTTCTATTTTTTATGGTTCTTTTCGTGCCAACAAAAAACTTTTTTTAAGCTATATCGTGCGCACCAGCCATCAGACAGACAGACAGATAGACGGACGGACGGACGGACGGATATTGTTCATTCGACTTAAAATGACCCGAAACGGATATCCGCCAAACATACTTAAGGTCTTAGGTCACTCCTTCAATGTGTTACACTTTTGGCCCGTATCAAATAATATACAGGGTGGCTGATATGTATTGCAACCAACTTCAGGTTACTATCATTTCTAAACCGCTAGTCTGATAGCTGACAGATTTATTTCAGTGACAGTTCATTTTATTGTTTACAAGCTTACAAAAGCATTTTGATCTATTGCATTCAGGAAAAAAGTTATTCGTGATAGAATTCAAGCCTGATAGTGTGATTGCTTTATATTTGGGTGGAAAACACAAGTGGCTATCGTTAGAGCCCTCCAGCATTTAAATGTGAATAAATCTTTTGTTTCTCGTACCATTGCTCGTTACCGTGATACTGGCAGTGTTGCATCGCGTCCAAAAAGTGGACGAAAAAAAACGGTAACAACACCAGAAATGATCCGAAAAGTGAAGGCCAGATTTGATCGAAATCCACGCCGCAGTGGTAGAAAAATTGCTCGTGAGCTGAACATATCGCGAGAACGGATACAATACATATTAAAAAATGAGCTTGGACTAAAGCCATTGAAGTTCCAAAAAGTGCAAGAGTTCACCGATGCACAAAAAAAAGTTAGACTGGAAAGAGCCAAGGAGTTGCTTCGCTTGCACGAAAGTGGCCAGTGACCGAATTTGGTTTTCTCCTATGAGAAGACATTCCAAATTGAGCAGTTTGTGAACAAACAAAATGATCGGGTTTACTTGCCAAAGAGGTCAGCTGAAAATTTAGACCTTCGATTGGCCACGAGAACTCAAGCGCCGCCGATGGTAATGGTGTGGGCCGCCGTAACGGCCGATGGTCGCTCCCCGCTCGTATTCATCGACCATGGGGTCAAAATAAATGCTGAATATTATCGGGAAAATGTCCTAAGGACAGTATTGAAGCCCTGGGCAGACAAACATTTCGGCCGCAGACCATGGACATTTCAACAGGACTCAGCACACGTCAACCAGGAATGGCTGAAAAAGGAGGTTCCTCGTTTCATTTCTACCGCACAATGGCCACCAAGATCTCCGGATCTCAATCCGTTGGACTTTTGCGCCTGGGGCATTTTAGAGAGTAAGGTTCGCACTAAAAAATACCAAAGTATCGATCATCTCAAGACGGCGATTCGCCGGGAATGGGCCAAAATACCGCAGAGCCACTTTCGTGCAGCGTGTGATAGCTTTGTCGGCCGTTTGAAGGCCATAATTCGTGCCAAAGGTGGCCAATTCGAACAAATCTAAACTGTTTCTAAAATTGTATGTTATTTCCGACATTTTTGCTTTTGAACAATAAAATTTAAAAAAAAATAAAAAAATATAGCGCTTTACTTTGTTGCATTACATATCAGCCACCCTGTATATACCCTCGTTCACAATAGTGGTGTATATAAAAACATGATTTTGTTCAAATTCTGTTACTTCCATCAAAACGGCTGTACACTGTGCTACAGGGTATTATAAGTTTGTTTTGTGGCAGATGTTTGTAACACCTAGAAATAGCTAGATCCACCTTAAAGTATACCGATCGACTCAGAATCATTAGCCGAGTCGATTTAACCACGTCTGTCCATCTTATGTTGTTCGTTGAGTACAGGCCGCAATTTCACTCCGATCGTGCTGAAATTTTGCACTTACGATTCTTTTACACCAGATAAGAACCCAATAGAAATTGATTGAAATCGGTTTAGATTTAGATATAGCTCCCATTACGTATATGGGTCAGAATATTTAATATCGACCTACGTGGTTTATTTTTGGCTAAAATGTTTATAAGCAGTTACAAATAGGTAAAAAAAATTTAATAAATTATGGTCATTTTAATTTTTGAAAAATTTAAAAAAATTAGTTTTTGTGTTTTACAAAATTTGTAATTGCTCTCAAACGGCTGAACTGATTTTTGCAAAGTTTACTTTGTTTTAAGGAGGACTTAATGTGCCATTTTTGTAAGAAGAGTTTTTTTTTTTGAAAAAACCTTTGTAGAAAAAATTGCTCCCCCTCGATTTTCTTCAAATTTTCAAGGAATATTCGTCGCACTCTTACAAATCTAGAACAGTAAAAATATAATAAAAAAAATATAAAATATAATGTAACTTCAAGTGGTCATAACTATTTGTACTATTGGGTATATCGAATTATTTCGTCATATAGGAAATATTATTGCCCATCCAGGCATGTTGATACGTATGAAATAGGTGCATATTGTGCTCCGATATTTACAAAATACTAGCACACGGTAAGATAAAAATTGAAAATTCAATTTTCAATTGCAGATATCTCGGTAACTATACGAGATAATTCTTAGGTGTAAACAGTTTTTTTTGTAGACCTCAGTTAGTAGAACACACACAAAAAGAAATTTTATAAATCGAAAGCACGAGTTATACGCCCTTGAACATTTTCTTAACCCGATGTGGCCAACTTTGAGGCCCTCTAGCTCCGCCCCTGTCTGACATAGGGGGCCCAAATATAGAACTTAACTTCTCTAAAACCTCTTCATCTACCATGACAAGTTTGGTCGTAATCGGTTGTTTGGTTAAGAAACGGTCGAATTATTTCCCCTTTTCGAATTCGTATCACTGTGCAGTGTTTTGCAAAAACAGACGAAAACTGTCAGACTAGTGTTGGTATTTCGTCCATAACTTTTACAAATATTGAGTCTCCCAACGACGAATATTCTGTGAAAATTAAGAAAATCTAGGGGGAGCAATTTTTTCTACAAAGGTTTTTACAAAAAAAATCTTTCGTAATTTTTTTTTTTTTTAAATTTCCAATAATTTTTTTTTACAAAATAAAGCGCACTGTGTCCTCTTTAAAATAAAGTAAACTTTGAAAAATCGGATCAGCCGTTCGAGAGCAATTACAAATTTCGTAAAACAAAAAAACTCATTTCTTTAATTTTTTTAAAAATTAAAATGCCCATAAAATTTTTTTAAAAAAACAATGATAGCGAGATCTTATTATACTATTTGTAACTGCTTATAAACATTTTAGCCAAAAATAAAGAGGTCGATATTAAATATTCTGACCCATATATCGATACCTCCATTCTAAACTATGCTAAGTGCAAAAAGGTAGTTTTTCAGGAGAGGCAATCAAAGTTTGATGATATTTTTAATTTTATGTGGAATTCCTTTATAATGCAAATCGAATGACCTGTACTGTTTTATGAATAACTTTTGATTGGGTTGACGGATAAACACCAAATTTTGACTGAATATAATTTGGAATATTTAGAAATTAAAAATGCAATATCCCTATAACTATGCTAAGTCGACTTAGCATGTTTTAGAATGGAGGTATCGATATGTTCGACATGTCCGATTTACCCCTATAGCCCTATAGAAACTGTATTTTACATCCAATTGTTTTGAAATTTAGCTTGGTAGAGATTCGGTTCAGATCTACCTATAGCCCCCATATATATGTTCGTCCGATTTGGCCTTTAGCCCTATAGATACTGTATTTTACATCCAATTGTCTTGCAATTTAGCATGGTAGAGTTTATTGATCTATGGACCAACATGGCCGATTTTGGAGAAAATCGGTTGAGATTTAGACATAGCTCCCATATATATTTGGCTACAGAGCCAGACACGTACCAAATGTTAATTTGTGTAAAGATTTTTTTTTTGTTTGCGGTTAAGTTGGGAAAATGTATTATTGCATCCATCATTGATCGTCATCTAACGTGTTATGTCTGGCTCCACTCTGAGGTTACCGACTAAAAACCCACCTTATCTTTCTCGGGAATCTGAGACCACCACGGCACGGCTTTCGCATTACTTCGAGGCGGGTCCCCGTATGTTTTAAGAACACTTGCATTCCAGAGATCTGGTCATAGGATGGATATCTGTGCAGCACCAGAGGTAATTTGCATCTTCCTAGGACCCCCGCTGGTGTTGTAGATGAGAACTCTGTCACTTAGATAACTTTTTTTCATTCTCATGAGATATGCGGGTACATTATAGTTCTCTTTCAGCGCTTCGATAACGTCAATCCACCTAAGGCTATTAAATGCGTTCTTGACGTCGAGTGTGGCCAGGAGAACGACAGGTCTGGTGTAAGGGGTTATTTCTTGGGCGGATGTGAAAGCATTTACTACGTCTTTCAAGGCTCCTGCTGTGGACTTTCCTGGTAGAAAGTGACGCTGTCTCTGTGACAGGCGTCCTGTAGCGTTAATTGCGGTTTGAAGTACATATACTTTGGATAATTTATTGTTAAACAATCTTACTAGAGTGGTTTTGGGTATGATTTGGCCATGCCCGACTTTAGCCTTTCATTATTGGTTTTAAGTTCAAGTTGACATTATAATCGTTGTTAGCATGATAGCTTTAAAAATACAATTTTTTTCTCTACTTTTTATGTTTTTTTTTTTTGAGAACTAAATGAACTTTTTCTAATTTTTTAAATAATGTTACTAAACCACTGTTTCTACGTGAAAGAGATGTTTCCAATATTTTTAGCCGTCATAAATACCTTAAATTTAATGCGTATCCCGGATATATCGGGATATGCATATAATTACTTTTGAGCGCCCCTGTAGGTAAGTAGATAGCGTGCTCGCCTATGAGTTTGGGGGGTGGTGGTTTCGACTCCCACCAAAGGCTATGGTCTGTCGCTGCAAAATATAGCCACATGGTCATGGCAACCCGGATTTTTCCTGGGCCGTATAATCATAATATAAATTTACTTTGTATTGCAATTCATATATAAATAAATAAATAATTGCTTCTTTGATGATATTTGATAGTCCTAACGAGTTTTTTTTAATTTTTTCCAAATTTCATAAACTTTTAAATATGTCTTATAATTTAACCTATTCATATTTTAATATATGTTCCCTCAAATGGTTTACTTACGACTTATAACGACTATAATTTCGACATAAATAAGGGTTAATTTAACACAATACTTTAAACTAAAATGCAGAATTATAAAATATCAAAAAAAAAAAAACGTCTTTGAATATATTAACCGGCCATGAAAATGGGAATATTTTTTCAAAAATCAGACAATTATGTTTGACTAACCATGCCAAAAATATGGTAACAATTACATATACATATATTATTATGTTTGTTGATGATGCCGCTTTCAGAAAATACATATAATAATATTAAATAAATTAATAAAATGTTGACAAAATATGATAAGAGTGACTGTACCTTTTCGTAAAAAAAAATCATTTTCTGCTATTGAAAAAATCAGCTCTGGGATCAGCTCACTACAGCAAAACGGTTTGAGATAAATTTAAACATTTGTTTGTAGCTTTTGTGTAGTGTTTTTATTGTTTCTGTAGAATATGCAGGCAATGGAACTAATAATACATAAGGTAAAAATAAAACATTAACGAAAGTCAGAATAAAAACCAGTAAGGAAAGGCTAAAGTCGGGCGGTGCCGACTATATAATACCCTACACCACTCTCGTAATATTGAATAACTCTGATATATAAATTTCGTAATTCATGTATAAATTGTTTACATAAATTTACTTTTCAGACATTTTATACTTAAATAATACCCTGTACCACAGTGTGGTGTAGGATATAAAAACGATTGGATCTAAAGAGCCAAATCGGATGAAACATATATATGGGAGCTATAGCTAAATCTTTACCGATTTTCTTCAAATTCGGCAATGTTGGATCATGAATCAAGAAACTCTACCATTCTAAATTTCAAAACGATTGGATGTAAAATATAGCTTCTATAGAACTAAAGGGCCAAATCGGACGAAACATATATATATGAGCTATAGCTAAATCTTAACCGATTTTCTTCAAATTCGGTAGTGTTGGTTCATGGATCAAGAAACTCGACCATTCTAAATTTCAAAACGATTGGATGTAAAATACAGCTTTTATAGGACTAAATGGCCAAATCGGACGAAACGTATATATGGGAGCTATAGCTAAATCTTAACCGATTTTCTTCAAATTCGGTAGTGTTGGTTCATGGATCAAGAAACTCTACCATTCTAAATTTCAAAACGATCGGATGTAAAATACAGCTTCTATAGGACTAAAGGGCCAAATCGGACGAAACATATATATGGGAGCTATAGCTAAATCTTAACCGATTTTCTTCAAATTCGGCAATGTTGGTTCATGGATCAAGAAACTCTACCATTCTAAATTTCAAAACGATTGGATGTAAAATACAGCTTCTATAGGACTAAAGGGCCAAATCGGACGGAAGATATATATGGAAGCTATATCTAAATCTGAACCGATTTCAACCAAATTCAATAGCGATCTTAACAGCCGCGAAATACTCTAAACTGCAAAATTTCAGAACTATCGGAGTGAAATTGCGACCTGTAGTCGACGAACAACTTTACATGGACAGACGGACGGACGGACGGACATCGTTAAATCGACTCAGCTAGTGATTCTGAGTCGATCGGTATACTTTAAGGTGGGTCTAGCTGTGTTATTTGCAGGTGTTACAAACATCTGCCGTGAAACAAACTTATAATACCCTGTACCACAGTGTGGTGTAGGGTATAAAAACATGAATAATGATTTTTAACTACAACAGAGTTCTTCAAGTGAACATTTTCTGAAAAGAAGACTGCTCGCCATTCCAAGGGATCTACTTTGGAGTAGATTAACAAAATAGATTAACTATTTTGTTAGATTAACAAATTGATTAACTATTTTGTTAATCTACTCCACTGTGCATCGTAAACATGATATTACCCCAAATTTCCTAAATGAGGACTTATACCAATGGGCTTAAATAATACGATATCTACGTACCAAGAATTATATATCCATTATCGGATACCAAATTGACGGGTACACAAATTGTATGCTGGTTAATAAATCTGTGGTCACAAGGCATAACAGCATAACTCGAGTTATGCTCAAATTGCGTTTTTGATGCCACGATGTTCCCCATATTCGATTACATATTGTGACAAATTTTGGTGATGATACCTTGTTTAGTTGTTCAGATACAAGGCAAGACTTATTAGCATATCTCGCTGTATCACTACATTTCATAACGTACATAACAGCATATCTCACATTTTTTCCTTTGAAAACTATACTTGTGTTTTTATTCCCCATTTATCTTTGGAATATTGAAGATGTAAATTGAATGAAGTCGTAACAGCATATCTGAGTTATGTTATTAGTCCAAGTTGAACTAAGCCCTAGCACAAAAGCATAACTCAACTTATGCTGTTATTCCAAAATCTAATATTGACTACTGAATGTTGTAAATTTCGAAATCATCCTTTGATTTATCAGCATAAGTAGATATATTCTGCAATATATAATAAAATTAATTTTGTAATAACGACACAACTCGAGTTGTGTGTTTTGTAACTTAATATATTTAAAAAGGGAATAACAGCATAAAACAGTTTCTAGCCTATAACATTTGTAATTAAAATAAATATATAAATGTGTTCGTATTAATTAATTTCACTACCAAGTCCTGAGAAATTTCAGGCGTAAAATTCAAAATAAGTTTATAAATATTTTTGCTATATCGATGCAAACCTTTAAAATGCTCTCCTGAAAACTTGCAAAAACACACATATGCTGTTATGCCTTGTGACCACAGAAATGTTCATTATATATGAAGAACATATTCATCAAATCAATGACATGTTTACATTCATTCACAACAGAACAATTTTCAAAATTTAGCCATCTCACAATAATCCCGATTTAAATAATTTCCTTATTTTTTTTTTGCAGCAATGGGTGCCCAAATTGTCCTTTTTGTACTACTTTCAATAAGTCTGGAACATTTTGCTAAAGGCGAATTTCAGTAAGTTTTTCATCTCTTCCTTGAATCGTACCATTCATAAATTGACGACTTGTATCAAATTCTTCCATTTCAGACATAGTTTAGCTATCACAGATATTTTACCCGAAGACATAAAACGCTACGATAAAATGCGTCCGCCCAAAAAGGAGGGACAACCCTGCATAGTGTATTTCCATGTAACCGTTATGGGTTTAGATTCCATCGATGAGAACTCCATGACCTATGTGGCCGATATATTCTTTGCGCAGACCTGGAAAGATCATCGCCTACGTTTGCCCGAAAATATGACGACCGAATATCGTCTGCTGGAAGTGGATTGGCTGAAAAATGTTTGGCGTCCCGATTCCTTCTTCAAGAATGCCAAATCGGTGACATTTCAGACAATGACGATACCCAATCATTATATGTGGTTGTACAAGGATAAGACGATACTCTATATGGTGAAGTTGACACTGAAGCTATCGTGCATCATGAACTTTGCCATATATCCGCATGACACACAGGAGTGTAAACTACAGATGGAGAGTTGTAAGTAAACACGAGATTTTGGTGGGTTTAGAAATAAATTATTTAAATCTCTTTTTAAAGTATCTCATACTACGGACGATATGATCTTTCAATGGGATCCTACTACACCCCTGGTGGTGGACGAGAACATCGAATTGCCTCAGGTAGCTTTGATACGCAATGAGACGGCCGATTGCACTCAGGTCTATTCGACGGGCAATTTCACCTGCCTCGAAGTTGTCTTCACTCTGAAAAGACGTTTGGTCTACTATGTCTTCAATACCTATATACCCACGTGTATGATTGTCATCATGTCTTGGGTATCCTTTTGGATTAAGCCCGAAGCTGCTCCGGCTCGAGTCACACTGGGTGTCACCTCTCTGCTTACTTTATCTACGCAACATGCGAAGTCACAATCGTCTTTGCCGCCCGTTTCCTATCTAAAGGCGGTGGACGCCTTCATGTCCGTCTGTACGGTTTTCGTGTTTATGGCTCTTATGGAATATTGTCTCATCAATATTGTGCTCAGTGATACGCCCATACCGAAACCTATAGCATATCCACCAAAGCCTAAACCGGAAGAGGAGAAAAAAGAACCGGAAGCCAAACCAAAACCACCAGAACCGGCACCAAAACCACCGGATGAAAAAATAGAGAAAATATTTGACGAAATGACGAGAAATAAAAGGGTGAGAACAATGAAATAAAAATTCGTAATATGCAGGACGTTTCATAAATATGTGTCATATGTAATTTTTCATAGAAATATTTCTTAACATTTTTGGTCTTCATAAAAATACGTATTATATATCTACAACTTTGTTTGATAAATGAAATCATAAATACTATGAAATTATTCTTAATATACACACAGATTCATTCATTGCAAAATTCTGAAATTTTTCGAAATTGATCTTCTAAATTGCAATTTTCTGGAAAAAACATCAAAAATGCTATTTCATCAAAATTTTCAATTTTCTACAAATGTTCATCTAATTGATTTTTTTTAAATTTCATCAAAAATTGAAATTTTCTACAAAAAAGATGAAAATTTTATTTTTCCAGAAAATTTTAATTTTTTTAAATGTTCATCAACTGCAATTTCACCGAGTTGTTTTTTTGAAATTTTTTCCTATCAAAACTGCAGTTTCATCAAAATTGTTTTTTTTAGAAAATTTTATCAAAATTTTAATTTTCTATAAAATGTCGTCAAAATTTAATTTTTTAAAGAAAATTTCATCAAAATTGAAATTGTCTAAAAATTCCGAGTTTCTAGAACACAAGTTCATAAAAAGTAAAATTTTCTAGAAAATTTCATCAGAAGAACAGTTTTCTAGAAAATTTTATCAAAATTGCAGTTATCTAGAAAATGTCTCCGAATTTGTAGTTTTCTATTTCATCGAAATTATATTTTTCTAAAAAATGTCATAAATTTTGCGGAAATTTTCAAAATTTGACATGTTCGATAAATTTGACGAAATTTTTAGAAAATTAAAAAATTTATGATATTTTTTTTTGGTAAATTTGGTACAATTTTCTGAAAATATAAAATTTATAGAAAATTCCATGAAAAATGCAATTTTGCGAAGAATTTGTTACAAACAACAAAATCCACCAAAATTGCAATTTTATACAAAAAATCTTAAAAAATAATATTTTGTGGAAAATTTCATCGAAAATCCTATTTTATGGAATATTCATAAATTAAAAAAAAATATGATCGAAATTCCAATATTATAAAAATTTTCATTGATAATTTTAAATATCGTCGAATATAAATTTTTATAGAAATTGAATTTTTTCTAGAAAATTTTGTCAAAATTGCATTTTCTGGAAAAATTCATCAAAATTGCAATTTATTACAAAATGTCACAAAATTTCCAATGTTCTTGAAATTTGTTAAATTGAATTTTTCTAGAAAATTTCATCAAAATTGCAATTTTATTGAAAATTTCTTCAAATTTGCTATTTTCCAGGAAAATTCGTCAAAATTGCAGTTTTGCAGAAAATTTTACCGAAATTGTATTTTCATCAAAATTGCAATTTACTAGAGAATTTTCAAAATTGCAATTTTTTAGAAAATTTGATCACAATTGTAATTTAAATTTAATCAAATTTTCAAAATTTCACCATATTTTCAATTATCCAGCAAATTTTACCAAATTTGCAATTTTCAAGAAAATTTTACCAAATTTGCAATTTTCAAGAAAATTTCATCCGATTTGAAATTTTCCAGAAAATGCCATCAAATTGGTAATTTTCTATTTCAACAAATTATAATTTTTATAAAAATGTCATACAATTTTGTGGAAAATTTCGATGTTTTCTAGAAACTTAAAAATTCGACGCAATTTTCTTGAAATTTGCAATTTTGTTATTTTGAAACTACAATTTTATAGAAAATTTCGTGGATTTTCAAATTTGGCAGAGAATTTGATAACAATTAAAATCTTTAACAAAATCCACCAAAATTGCAATTTTCTAAAAAAAAAACTTAAAAATTAGTAATTTTGAATAAAATTTCATCGAAATCCTATTCTATAGAAATTTTTTAAATTTAAATTTCTATAAAATGTAATCATATTTGGCACTAAATATTTCCAGAAAATTTAATCAAAATTGGAATTTTGTAGAAAAATTTATCAAAATGGCGATTTTCTAGAAATTTTTAATATATTTGATGGAATTGCAATTTTCTATAGAATTTCATCAAAATACCAATTTTCTAGAAAATTCTATCAAATTTGCAATTACCCAGAAAATGTCATCAAATTTTGCAATTTTCCAGAAAAAATCGTCAAATTTGCAATTCTAGTCATTTTCTAGACAAATAAAATTTTGACAACATTTTCTGTAAAACTATAATTTTGACAAAATTTTCTAGAAAAATGCAAATTTGATGAAATATTTTATAAAATAGCAATTTTGATGAAATTTTCTAGAAAAATTCAAGTTTCAAATTTGGCGATTTTGTCCACAAAATTGCAATTTTGTAGTAATTTTGTTTAAATTTTCTGAAAACTTATGAAATTTCTAAAAAAAAATAAGAAATTCGATGAACTTTTCTACAAAATTACTTATTTTTAACATCTTGTTTTTGTTTTATTCGATCTGCTTTCATAGTACATATTTTGTTTTTGTACTCAGGCTCAAGATCGTTATTGTTGTTTTCAGTATATGAAAATTAAAGAAGAAGTAAGTAACATGTATTGGGGGCGGTTGTAATGGTCGGATAGACAGATCTGTTTCGAGAGCCACCAAACTCCCATTATCAATATCCTTATTGCAACGATTACTTCAGTCGAAATTATTAAATATATACGCACAACCAAGTATCATTAAACGAGAACTGTTTGCTAAAAGCGCATATCTCCAAATATCCATTCATATACTGAAAACAACAATAACGATCTTGAGCCTGAGTACAAAAACAAAATATGTATTTTTAACATCTTTTTCAGAAAATTGCAATTTTTGTGAATTTTTCTAATTTTAATCAAATTCTCTGAAAATTGCACTTTCAATGAAATCTTCTATAACATTTTTATATTTACAGAAATAAAATTGAATTTTGTACAATTTTCTATGTAGACCGAAATCAGATAATTTCAACGAAAAATTCAACAAATTTTTGTAGAAAAGATCAAAATTTGATTGCTAATTTCTAGAAAATTTCATCAAATTTGTACTTTTTAGAAATTTCCACATTTTATGAAATTTTCGATGATATTTTCAACAAAATTGCCATTTCCATAAAATTTTCTGGAAAATTGCAATTTTGAAGAAATTTTGTAGAAGAAAATTGCAAATTCAATATTTATACCCTACACCACACTGTGGTACAGGGTATTATAAGTAATAACACAGCTAGACCCACCTTAAAGAATACCGATCGGCTCAGAATCACTAGCCGAGTCGATTTAAGCATGTCTGTCCGTCCGTCCGTCTGTCCATGTAAAGTTGTTCGTCGACTACAGGTCGCAATGTCACTCCGATCGTTCTGAAATTTTGCAGTTTAGAGTATTTCGCAGCTGTTAAGATCGCTATTGAATTTGGTTGAAATCGGTTCAGATTTAGATATAGCTCCCATATATATCTTTCGTCCGATTTGGCCCTTTAGTCCTATAGAAGCTGTATTTTACATCCAATCGTTTTGAAATTTAGAATGGTAGAGTTTCTTGATCCATGAACCAACATTATCGAATTTGAAGAAAATCGGTTAAGATTTAGCTATAGCTCCCATATATATGTTTCGTCCGATTTGGCCCTTTAGTCCTATAGAAGCTGTATTTTACATCCAATCATTTTGAAATTTAGAATGGTAGAGTTTCTTGATCCATGAACCAACACTACCGAATTTGAAGAAAATCGATTAAGATTTAGCTATAGCTCCCATATATATGTTTCGTCCGATTTGGCCCTTTAGTTCTATAGAAGCTATATTTTACATCCAATCGTTTTGAAATCTAGAATGGTAGAGTTTCTTGATCCATAAACCAACATTGCCGAATTTGAAGAAAATCGGTAAGATTTAGCTATAGCTCCCATATATATGTTTCGTCCGATTTGGCCCTTTAGTCCTATAGAAGCTGTATTTTACATCCAATCATTTTGAAATTTAGAATGGTAGAGTTTCTTGATCCATGAACCAACACTACCGAATTTGAAGAAAATCGGTTAAGATTTAGCTATAGCTCCCATATATATGTTTCGTCCGATTTGGCCCTTTAGTCCTGTAGAAGCTGTATTTTAAATCCAATCATTATTTTGAAATTTAGAATGGTAGTATTTCTTGATCCATGAAACAACACTATCGAATTTGAAGAAAATCGGTTAAGATTTAGCTATAGCTCCCATATATATGTTTCGTCCGATTTGGCCCTTTAGTTCTATAGAAGCTATATTTTACATCCAATCGTTTTGAAATCTAGAATGGTAGAGATTCTTGATCCATAAACCAACATTGCCGAATTTGAAGAAAATCGGTAAGATTTAGCTATAGCTCCCATATATATGTTTCATCCGATTTGGCTCTTTAGATCCAATCGTTTTTATACCCTACACCACACTGTAGTACAGGGTATTATTTAAGTATAAAATGTCCCAAAAGTAAATTTATGTAAACAATATATACATGAATTACAAAATTTCTATATCAGAGTTATTCAATATTACGAGAGTGGTGTAGGGTATTATATAGTCGGCCCCGCCCGACTTTAGCCTTTCCTTACTGGTTTTGATTAAGATTTATTTTTTCCTTGAATCAAAAAAACTTGTTCATAAATTTTTTCATTGATTTTTATGAAAATTGCCCTACAATAATTTCTAACGAATGTACATAATATCAATAACATATTTCAGATTCCACATACTCACACACGACGTGTCATGCGACCGCCATTAGATGCCGATGGACCTTGGATCCCCCGTCAGGAGTCACGTATAATATTGACTCCGACCATTTGTCCACCACCGCCACCTAAACCACCTTCGCCCGAGCCACCCAAACCGAAGTTGACACCCCAACAGGAGCGTCTCAAACGCGCTATTTACATTGATCGCACATCACGCGTCCTATTTCCTGCGTTATTTGCCAGTCTAAATGGTATCTATTGGATTGTATTTTATGAATATCTTTAAGCGAGGTTATTGAAGGAGGCGACGTATGCAACAGCGGGAGCAGGAAATCCTTGGAATCGACAAGTTTCACACAATCCCATCATGATTTCGATCGTATTTTATGTGGGAATTATTTTTTGTTGTTATTTTTTAATTTATCTGCGCTGTAATTTATATATAACTAACAATTGTTTATATAAATTAATTTATAATTCAATTTTTCCTTAAATTTTTTTTTCGGGAGAATTAAAGAGATCAATTCAAACTATATCAAATTAACTAAGAATATCACAAAACCCATTACCATTTGCATTATTTGGTAATGACAAGTAATTACTCCTAGCATTACCTTCGTTCGAAAAATAATGACTTTCTGGTAATGCCATAAATAAATGATTATTGATAACCGAATTTTATTCATTTGTGGCAATGTTCTAGAAAAGTTAATCAAGAAAAGTTAATTGCAGATTTCATCAAAAATAACATTTTCTACAAAAAAGATCAAAATTCTATTTTTCCAGAAACTTTTATTGAAATTGTAATTATTTTTTAAATGTTCCTGAAAACTGCAATTTCAGCAAAGTTGTTTTTTTTGCAATTTTTTGCAATCAAAAATATGACTTACTAGTAATGTCATAAATAAATGATTATTGATAACCGAATTGTAGTCATTTGAGACAATGTTCTAGAAAAGTTCATCCAAATTGATTTTTTTTGCAAATTTCATCAAATAATCAATTTTCTACAAAAATGATATTTCCGTAAAATTTTATCGAAATTGTATTTTTTTTTAAATGTTCATCAAAACTGCAATTTCATCAAAGTTGTTTTTTTGCAATCAAAACTGCAGTTTCATCAAATTTTTTTTAGAGAATGTTATCAAAAATTTTTTTTAAATGTTCATCAAAACTGCAATTTCAGCAAAGTTGTTTTTTTTGCAATCAAAACTGCAGTTTCATCAAATATTTTTTTTTAGAAAATGTTATCAAAATATTAATTTTCTATAAAATGTCGTCAAAATTTAATTTTTTTAAAAAAATTTCCTCAAAATTGAAATTGTCTACAAATTTTTATCAAACATGAATTTTTCCTGAAATTTCAACAAAATTGCAAGTTTCTAGAAAAGTTCATCAAAAGTAAAATTTTCTACAAAAGTTCATCAAAAGAACAGTTTTCTAAAAAAAATCATCGAAAGTATAATATTTTGATGATTTTGATATAACCGAATTTTATTCATTTGAGACAATCTTCTAGAAAAGTTCATCAAAATTGTTTTTTTGCAAATTTCATCAAAAATTCATTTTTCTACAAAAAAGATCAAAATTCTATTTTTCCAAAAAATTTTAATTTTTTTATGTTCATTAAAACTGCAATTTCACCAGTTTTTTTTTTGCAATCAAAACTGCAGTTTCATCAAAATTCATCAAAAGTATAATATTCTTGAAAATTTTATCAAAATAGCAGTTTTCTAGAAAATGTCACCGAATTTGTAATTTTCTATTTCATCGAAATTATATTTTTCTAGAAAATGTGATACAATTTTGTGGAAATTTTCAAAATTTGACAAAGAAATTTACAAATTTGATAATATTTTTTTTTGAAAATTGATGACATTTTCTGGAAAATTGCAATTTTTTCTTTGAAAATACAAAATTTAAAGAAAATTCCATGGAAAATGCAATATTGCAGAGAATTTTATAAAAATTTAACTCTTCAACAAAAACCACAAAAATTGCATTTTTCTAAAAAAAAATCTTAAAAATTTGTAATTTTGAATAAAATTTCATCAAATACTATTTTATAGAATTTTTTTTTAATTTAAATTTTATTTAATATTTATATTTATATAAATTAATTTTTAATTACATTTTTACTTTAAATTTTCTTTCTGGGAGAATTACAGAGATCAGTTTATATAAATTAATTTTTAATTACATTTTTACTTTAAATTTTCTTTCTGGGAGAATTACAGAGATCAGTTCAAACTACATCAAACTAACTAAGAAGATCACAAAACTCATTACCATTTGCATTATTTGGTAATGACAAGTAATTACTGCTAGCATTACCTTCGTTCAAAAAATAATGACTTACAAGTAATGTCATAAATAAATGACTATTGAAACCCGAATTTTATTCATTTCCGACAATCTTCTAGAAAAATGCATTAAAATTGTTTTTTTTTTCAACTTTCATAAAAAATTCAATTTTCTACAAAAAAAGATCAAAATTCTATTTTTCCAAAAATTTAAATTGTCTACAAATTTTTATCAAACATGAATTTTTTCAGAAATTTCACCAAAATTGCAAGTTTCTAGAAAAGTTTATCAAAAGTACAATTTTCTAGAAAATATCATCAAAAGAACAGTTTTCTAAAAAAAATCATCAAAAGTATAATATTTTGATGATTTTGATATAACCGAATTTTATTCACTTGAGACAATCTTCTGGAAAAGTGCATCAAAATTGATTTTTTTTTTGCAAATTTCATCAAAAATTCATTTTTCTACAAAAAATATCGAAATTCTATTTTTCCAAAAAATTTTATAGAAATTTTAATTTTTTTTATGTTCATCAAAACTGCAATTTCACCAGTTTTTTTTTTCCAATTTTTTGCAATCAATACTGCAGTTTCATCAAAATTGTTTTTTTAGAAAATTTTATTAAAATTTGAATTTTCTATAAAATGTGGTAATTTTTTGTAAAAAAAAATTCATCAATTCATGAATTGCCTACAAATGTTTAGTTGTAGGCAATTCATGTTTCAGGAAAAATTCATGTTTGTTGTAACATGAATTTTTACTGAAATTTCACCAAAATTGCCAGTTTCTAGAAAAGTTTATCAAAAGTAAAATTTTCTGGAAAATTTCATGAAAAGAACAGCTTTCTAAAAAAAATCATGAAAAGTATAATATTCTTGAAAATTTTATCAAAATTGCAGTTTTCTAGAAAATGTCATCGAATTTGTAATTTTCTATTTCATCGAAATTATATTTTGTCATAAAATTTCAATATTTGACAACAAGAAAATTCCAAATTTGATGATATTTTTTGGAAAATTGCAAATTTGATGAAATAATGACTTACTAGTAATGTCATAAATAAATGATTACTGATAACCGAATTTTATTCATTTGAGAGACATTTATTATAAATTATTAAAAAACTCGCAATTGCAGAACTATTTAGTTACTTTTTTTTATAAAATTGACTCAATTTTAATTAATTTTTTTTTATTATCAGGCCCACATTCCCTGAAAGCATCTTCATGAGAGTTAAATAATAAATACTTTTTGACAATTGGAGATATTGAACTCCAGCGATACTTGATACCCCTCGGATCATAATCGTTTATGCATATTTACTGATCGACATCCCTCTTTTTCTCATAAATCGCGAATAAAATTAAATGAAAGTAGATTTCGCTTTGATATAATAAATAAATAAAAAATACATATTCATATTTAAGTAATTTTAATTAGAAAATATTTATGAATTGTTAAATTTAGATAATAATATATCACGCTCAAATACATTTAGGCGGGGTTTTACAATCAGCCCTAATTTTTGTTTAAATTAAGTATGAAAAATAAAAAATAATTATTTTTCTTTCTTCTTTCAATGTTTTTGATAATATACATACTTTAGTTTAAGGGCAATTTCAACACTAAGAGTTAATTGTAAAACCCAGTCTTATAGTTAAGTAGACATTTTGGTGTAAATAAAGAAATAATTAGTATTTTCTTGGCTGTTAAAAACTTTAAAGAAATAAACAAAAATCAAAATAAACAAAATTAAAGTAAACAAAAATATTGTAACGCAGAAAAGCAATAATTTTGGCTAGTACTTATACTTATTTAATCACTCTTGCCAACACATCTCCAACGAATAAGTTCATAATTTAAGTCGTCTATATAAGTGATAATATGATATTAAATTCTATAATAATAATTGGATGTTTTTGAATTGTATATAACATAAAAATTAATAAAATAAACTTTTGTTAGCTATTAAAGTAAGAGCAGCACTAAAATTCAGAACTACTGCTAATCCCTTCAAAGAGCCTTTGAGTTTTTTAAATGTTTTTATTTGAGTTTATCACACACTGAAAAAAAATTTGTCATAAAATTAAAGAATTGCTCTAAAGACGTCATACGTTTTTAAAAAAAGGTACATGTTGTACTTAAAATATAGATAATTTCAATAATATTAAGTAATTTTCTTAAATTTAAGTAAATTTTCTTAAGTTTAAGTACAAAATGTACTTATTTTGAAGACTAAGGACGTCTTTGGAGCAATTCTTTAATTTGATGACAATTTTTTTTCAGTGCAGGGCAATTCTCCAAGTTTACGCAAGATTTCAATTAAATAGAAACCCAATTCTTTATTTAACCACGAAGTACATATGGTAGGGTTATGCGGCCCAAAAATTAGAGATGCCTATCATTTTAACAATGATTTTCTTTTGAATCAAGTAATTCAAATAAAAATTTTTGGATTTTAAAAATCAGCTTACATATAAGGGGATTACTTTATAAAGTAGTACTTAAATGTTTATACATATTATTAATTTAAGAACTTCTGGCTTAAATATTTTATCTGATGCATAATCTATAGTCACATTCATTATTTCTGAGCGGAAGTATAGTGCTATCCGATTTAGGGCCATTAACAATTAATAAATAAACTAGGTTTAAGAGCTAACTACCGGTTATAGCTGTCAAATTCCATACAATTTATCTTTCGTTAGCTCTAACGCTTGGTTATTTTGTTTTGTGTTAATGGGGGTTAGTGACTTTTTAATATTTAACTTACTACATTAAAAAATACAAAATATTGTTAAAAAAATAAATAAATAAATTGAGAAAAAATAATCGATATAAATTGAAAAAAAGTGAATCGCTATGTATGTAAAATGAGATAGAAAAAATATGTATAAAAAAACCTAAATTATAAATAAAACTCTGGTAATGTACAATAAAGTAATGTATGTGCCTTTTATTTTGGCTTGCTGAGAATCAATAGATAATGATTAGCTCAATTCATTTATGATATAATCCTGAAATCGAAAATGTCTGCAACAGTCGGTTTTTGTAGAAAACAACAGCTATTTCAATTTTAGAAGCTGTCAAAAATACCAATGCCATGCATCCAGCTGTCAAAATATTTAATATGTTAGGTTAGGTTGAATAGAGGAGACGTTTAAACGTCTCATGTCCATGGACATATACTTAAGCCAGTGGTTCGGCCTGTTGTGCGCTCCTTATTTATGATTTTTATACCTCGCGAGTTACAGAAAATCGGTACTAGACACGAATTTTCTCTGTATCTTCCAGTCATATCCTCTGAGATCAGTCAATTCTGGCAATATGACGGAACCGAAATATCGTGATCATTCATGTGTGAAAGCTGGGCAATGACACAGAAAATGTTCCATCGTTTCGGTGGTTTCCCTGCATGCCCTGCACTCGTCGTTTTCTGCTAGTCCTATGCGATGAAGATGTGTCATCATCATCATCATCTTACTTATTCCGTTCTTGTTTAGTTTCAGAAAACTAGTTATTTTCTTCTCAATTGGGTCACCACCAGAGTATGAAGCCGCCGAGCCGAGCCGCCGACCTTTTTTCACCAGCCGAAGCCGCCGCCGATCTTTGCGGCTAAAATCGGCTAAATCACAGCCGCCGTTCCATGGAAAAACATTAAAATATGGATATATACAATTCACATTTTTGATAAGCAAATAGCTATATAGCAGATATATCGTCCCCTTAATAGAAGAATAATGTGTACGCATTTTTTATTGCATTCTAAGAATCTGCGCAATTGGTTCTATATCGGGTGAAATTCTACTTCCACAAATTGGGTTATTGGGTGTTTGAAATTGTTCATTAATAAATAATAATATCGAGTTTCAATTTCACAAAAACTTCAAATATGATTTTCTCGAAACGACAAATAAATTATACACAATTCATTTATTGGGTGGCGAAAAATGCAACCCTGTTAACGTACAACCGAGTGAACATACAATTTTTTGCAACGTTGGCAGAAAAGTCATTGTGAGATAATTTGCAGATTGTAATATGTGCGAAGTTTATGCATGGGACAACGTCGCCATTGTCAGGAAAACATTTTATTGGCCACTGTCTATAAAATATTTTTATTGGCAATCCTGCATATAAATATTTACAAAATATATTTTAAATACATGAAATTGTAAGGGTTTCTTGCAATCGTCTTCACCTTTGCCTAACAATCTGTCATTGTCCGTACATTTGCGGCGCTTTAACAGGGTTGATAAAGTTGTCCGATCTGACAATTGTCTATACATAGCTTTAGCATACTTTGAAAATAGAGTATCATATCATAGAGCCGCCTTGCGGCATGAACTCGATGATTTTTTCACCTCACAATATCTTACAATTAACTTAAAAACATCTATTATTTAAGAATAAATACCAGAGCTTAACTTTTCCACTATTATTTTAATTGTTAAAGTGTCTATCATAGAGCCGCCGTATGTCAACTTTATGTCGGCGTAGCCGCCTAGCTGCCGCCGCCGATCTATAATTTTCAATGGCAGCCGCCAATTTTGGCTCGGCTTCATTCTCTGGTGACCACACAGTATCTATGCAGTTGCTCCTACAGTTGCTCTATTCCACACAGTTTTGTGAGCCATCACTGCCCAGTGCTTCAACTCATCCTTCGTGGCTTCGAAAGGTTACCAATTTTCCAAGTTTATTACTCGAAGTTCTCTGCCCCTTGAAGCAAAGCTGTTTGCTCGTTCATTTCCAATCACTCCGTTGTGTCCCGGTACCCAGAAAATACCCAGTTGACCATGGACTGAGTAATTATTTATCGTTCTTTTACAGTCTAACACTGTTCTGGATTTGACCTTTTCCGATGTTATTGCTTTGATCCCCATTTGCCTATCTGTGAAGATGTTGGCATATTTAGGCTTTGTGGTATTACTGAGCCAGTTAACACACGAACTTTTGCTTGAACCATACCTCTAAAACGAATTCTGATGTCCCCACTTTTGACCCGTAGGGAGAAATTTTGAAAAATCCCACTTTGACCCATTTAGAGGGCGCCAATCGAGTCCAAATGTATGACCGACCCCCACTAACTTTGGAGGGCCGATCCAACCATGCCAGTGGCACACCCCCTGAAACTCACCTGGGGATGAGTTCCAGGGGGTGTGCCAAATTCCGGGACATCAGAATTCGTTTTAGAGGTATGGTTCCTTCGGCAAAGTTTCTTATTTTGATCCCTAGAATACGATTTTCACTGAGCAATGGCAACTTTTTTTGCCTCCCCACAAATCGACCCGGCCTAATGGATGTGCAGTATAGTCTCCAACGCTCATGTTAGTGCGGTTCTAATTGCCCCGCTTATGCCTAAACAGCACATACGTTGCACTTTTTGCAATGGTATTCGCTTATTCCATATTGGCGTCGTCGACGTCGATTCTTAGTCGACACTGTTTAGATTGACGACTTCATAAATTTTGAATTTTTTTTTAAATATTTTTATGTTATAAAAATGGTTTTTGTTAGTTCATGTATGTATACCAAAAACATTCGTTTTGGCGTAAAGATGACAAAGCTAGAACTTCATAGATATGACGAAAATGATGTGATGACGTCGACGACGCCAACTGGAATAAGGGCGATTATGTTGTACTTCTTGTCCATTGATGTCCACTGCACTACAGAGGCGTATTTTATTATTGGTCTAATCACGTTCATGTAAAGCCAGTGCGAAAGATTTGGACGCAGTCCCCATTTTTAACCTTTAGCTCTTCTGCACAACGACCAACATCTGTGGGCTTTGGTAACTCTTTCTTCAATATGATATTTTCAAATCAATTTCTGATCCAAGATTACTCCCAATATTTTACCTTTTTAGATATGGCAATATTCTTATCCAGGAATTGAGGCACGGTAAAAGGATTGATCTTCGTTTTCCTTGTAAATAGACATATTTCTGTTTCGTCTGGGTTAACATTTAATCCCCTTGGTTCAGGGTTACCATAAACTTTTTTCGGAAAGGAGGACTTTTGTGCCAGAAAAGGAGGACATTTGTGACATTTGCAAAGAGAGTTTTGGACTTTCGGAGGACATTTTAAAATGCAGTAATTGGAAAGGATGGGCATTTTACAAAGATAAAAAATTAAACTATAAACCCGTAAGGAAGGTCTAAAATCCGGCAGAGCCTATTATATGATACCGTACGCCACCCTATCTGAGCAGAATAAGAAGAAATATTGATTTGTCCAACAATTTGTATTTTAAAGCGCTTAGATGCCAAATCGGAGGTACATATATTTGAGGTCTATATCTAAATCTGAACAGATTTTTTCAAATTTGTTCTGCTTAATTTCAAAGTGAAAAGAAAGAAAATATATATGGGGTCTTTATATAAATCTGAACAGATATTGAGCAATTTATTCCAGGTGTGAAGTAGTTTGAATGGACAGACAGGCGGACGAACATGGTTAAATCGAATGCGATACTGAGTCGATCGGTACGAGTATACTTTAAAGTGGGTCTAGCTTCAGTATATTTAGGTGTTACAAACATCTGTCTCGAAACAAACTTATATACCCTCCGAATCTACCTGTCGAATCTTATATACCCTCCACCATGGATCGCATGTCAATTGTTTTGGGTGCAATTTTCAGCCCGATCTCTAGAAATTTGTGTTAAGAAGTCAAATAGGGAGATTCTACATATTGGGGCTATATCAAAAATAGACCGATATTGCCCAGATGTAAGAAGTATCTGTACCAAATTTGTATACCATCCATGCTATTTTGGAGGGTATACAAATGGACAAATTCACTTACTTTGTACTAAAACTAGTTGCGACTAATATGCATGTGGAGGATTTAGGTTGAATTTTTAGCAAAAGGAGGACAAATCCAAGATTTTTGAAAAAGGAGGGAGGACGGGAGGACACTTGTTAAAAAGGAGGACGTATGGTAACCCTGCCTTGGTTGTGCCCAATTTTATGTTATGTTAAGTGCCTCCTCAGATCTTCTGCATAGTTGGTTTGGATGTGTGCCCCTTTAAGCCCTTCATTGGTGAGCGCTTTAAGGAGACTGTGTATCGTCGTAACCCATAGGAGAGGCGATAAAATGCCCCCCTGAGGTATACCACGATTTACCTTGCCTCTGATTTTTAAGTCATATGATCCACAAATAATCCACCTATTCCATAGCATATTGTTGATCCGGTTTTAAGCGCCCGTCAACCTGAAACTCGTCTAAGGACGGGATAAATGTATCAGTCTGAAAGTTGTTAAAAGCGCCTTCAATGTGTATACAAACGACAAGTGTGTACATTTCTTCACTAAAGGACTGTTCTATGTGGTGTACTACCTCATGTAGAGCTGTTTCCACTGATCTTCCTTTCAGCTAAAGTTCTGACAAAGACCTCAACAGTCGCAGATCTTTTAACAAGATGGAATGTCACCGGTCAATTCCAGGGAACTGTAGATCTGAGGAGATTGCAAGTCTAAGGACAAAGGCAAAGTGATAACTCGACAGTTATTAGGGTATAGTACATACAATGCCTTCTGCTAATTCCTCAGGTATTTTCTCTCATCTTCCCATATTTTCCGGATGAGATGATATATTATTTTGGCACTGTGGGTCGGATTTTAATAACTCAGCGGCTATACCGTCTGCTCCAGGGGACTTATGGGATTTAAGCTTTACTTATTAATATTGGATATCGATACTTATGGTCTACAAAGTAGTGGTTCCTCTTAAAATTAATTCCCACAACACCGGGGTGTAATGCGAACTCGTAATCGACTGTATTTGTACGGAGCCTTGCTGATACCTGGGCGTCTCAGCAAGTATTGGGTGTTGTGCCATTTTTTCCAAGGAAGCAAGAGACAGTAAGCTCTTTTCGCCTGCCTCTCTCTCCTACAAACGTTGACTCTTGCTTGGAAAAAATTGCCTCGTGTGAATCAGAACTATCGCCCCCAAAGTAATAGTTGTACTTACGACAAACTTCCCTAAGTCGGGAGTGTTATGCTCACCGTGCTCATGGAACTTGTCGGTTCGCAGTCAGGATTGCAAAGACTCGGTCCGTGTCACAATAATGGGGACTATGAGGTGATAGACATACGAGCCCTACCCCCACACTCGTGGGGCCTATATGGAACCCTTTAAACAAACCAAAACAGACACGCTACAACAACAACAACTAACCGATGCGACTACAAATACTAGAACTGTTAACGTTGCAACTACAACGAAAACGACGACAACAAATATACGTGAATCTAAACCTAGGCCTGATCCAACGACCACTTTTAAGGCGCCAGTACTATCTGGCACTTCGGTTTTCTATGGCAAGTATGGCTCTCAGGATCCTTGAGAGACTTGAGAAATACGACCCGGCATTTTTGAGCAACAAGCAGAGAGAATCCCTAAAGTGGGCACGTAGTTCTTCTGAAGTACAGGATACCGTGTCAACGTCAATACAGCAGCCTATTAAAAGGCTGCTGGCTTCCAAAAGGACCAAAGAATTCGGTGGTAACGCTGACGTTGCTAAGGACAGCGTTGCTAAAGGTATGTACACACGATTTGCAGATCGGACAACGTTGCCAGAAAAATGGCGGAAAAATGCATCCCTGTGAATTTACAACCGTATGAACACACAATTTTTGTTTTGCAACGTTAGCAGAAAAGTCATTGCGAGATAATTTGCAGATTGTTATATGTGCGAAGTTTTTGCATGTGACAACGGCGCCATTGCCAGAAAAACATTTTATTTGCAACACTGTCTATAATGTATTTTTATTGGCAATCCTATTATTATATTGTAAATATATAAAATTGTAATGTTTTCTTGCAATCGTCTGAACTGTCAATTCACCTTTGCCTAACAATCTGTCATTGTCCGTATATTTGCAGCACTTTAGCAGGGTTGATAACGTTTGCCGATCTGGCAATCGTCTATACTCAGCTTAAGGACTGTCATCAACAGGGGAAAGAAAGACGGCAACTTCCCCAAGGGCAAGTGGAGAGAGATAGTTTTTCCGCTGTTCCAGGTTCTGACCAAAGTCGGTATATATGTTTTCTCTGATAGTCAGGCTGCTATCAAGTCCCTGGAAACTATAGTTCTGGATTCAAAGACTGCCCTCACCTTATGTATTTTCTTATGTGGGAACACGGTTACTCCAAGCAACAGTTTGTTTGATGCAAACATACCCAGGAATAGTTCAACACGACCAAGTCCATGATTCACGTGACAAAGACCATGTCACGCGGCCATGAACATAGGTTCCCATGATTGGTTTCAGATACTGGTTTCTTTTTTCTTTCAGGAACTAGTTGAAATCAAAGGATTGAATCGACAAAGGGTTTAAATATTCTTCAAGGCATCAGAACGGAACTGCAGTCTCAAATGTCACATTGAAAAAGATGAAACATGCGTAATTTTGTTGCTTCGTGAGAACTTTGAGATCGATAACTATGGTTTGACAGCTGATAAAGTTAAACTGTATTGGTATTTCTGTTCAGTAAGGTTTGGCAAGTCATTATGAATCCTTTATTAACGCCAGAACAAAGCTACCAAATTGTGGAAATTTACTTAAAAAAATATAAATCTATTCGCGAAGAATTGGGTTTAGTGATGAAGCTCATTTCTGGTTAAATGGCTACGTGAATAAGCAAAATTACCGTATTTGGAACGAAGATAATAACAAAGCTCTTGACGAATCAACATTACATCCATTAAAATTGACTGTTTGGTGCGGTTTACACGGTGGTGGCATCATCGGTCCTTATTTCTTTCGAAATGAGGAAGGAACTGCAGTTACGGTGAATGGCGAGCGCTATCGAGCCGTGCTGACATCAACAACATTTGGTTCCAACATGGCGCCGCAACTTGCCATACGGCGCGCTTAACAATCGCTTTAATGCAAAATCAATTTGGTGGCAGCTTTATTTCCAGAAGTGGTCCTGTTCACTGGCCCCTCGTTCGTGCGATTTAACGCCTCTGGATTTCTTTTTATGGGCTACGTCAAGTCATAGGTTTATGCCGCCAAACCGGCAACTCTCGCAGCATTGGAAGATAAAAAGGAAGGAAAAAGTAGTCAAAATCGGACTAATCGAAGGGACCATGTAACTCGTAGCCGCGGCGGACATATTCCAGAAATAATATTTTTAAATAATAAATGCTATAAAATTATCTATCAGATTGTAAAATTTCATTCCAACAATTCTTCTTTCTTGTATTTTAAGTTCTCAAGCTCTTAAAAAAAGTCGGATCTGCTTTAACAATACATACCTTGTTTCTTCGTAAATGGGTGCTGCAAAAATTAAAATCGTATTTTAGAATAAGATAGCCTTTTTCTGAACTGTATCATTCCAAAGTACGCAACATTCATCACTCTAAAAAAACAAACCCTTTAATTTAATTATGAATGAGGGGGTTCTTGAGGGTACAACTTCCTCCAGAATACAACTCATTCATAAAAATGTTCATTGAATTTTTTTCCACCAGCCGGGCACCAGGACAAAAGTCCTAAAAACAGGCACATACACAACTTCCCCAAAATAAAGCGAATACAAATATCAACAGATTTGTTTTTTTTCGGTTCTTATACTCTTCGCTCTCCGCTCACTCCACTACAACGGTACGACAGACACCACCCCTCAAAACAGCTGTGCCCATTTCTAAGATATCCCGTTGTTTGTTGGTAAACAAAAAAGATAAGCAACACGTGTTTTGAATACAAAAATCCACAGAAATTCAAACGAAAAACTGGACTGCATTACGGCGCAGGCGCCTAAAAGCATGCACACACACCACGAACCGTCAACACAAAGCGGGGAAGAAGCAACCACTATTTGTCAAAATGACAGTTTAGATAAAAATGCAAAAAGGTATCGATTTTTTAGCCAGAAAGAAGACAAACAACAGACACAGAAATTCTTGTTGCTTGCAGAGGAAAAACTCTACGGAAACTGGGAAAAGTTTTTCACGGAAAATAATTAAATTATTTTAAATTGAAGGAAAAAAATAAATTAATAAAAAACTGTAATATAAGTGGAAGGCGCTTAGAAAAGAAACAAATGTAGCAGACTTTGGGGCGTTCATAAAATTTTCATTTGCAAGTGCCAAAGTACGCAATTAAAACGCCATATTTGTTGCAAACATTTGTTTTCCGGTAATGATAAATATGAGACCATATGTGCCCTCAAATCGTATCGCTATACGCGATTCCATAGATGAAGACATCAGCGATGATGTGGATGATGAAGTATTCATCAAGGATTCCAAGACATCTAAGGTATAGTTGTTACTATTAAGACTGGGAGAGGTCATTTTTAATTAATCTCCCCTACCCCATACTTAAATTTTTCCAGATGAGCGAGGAGAAGGGTCTGAAACGACCCCTCATGGCCCCACGACGCAAAAATGGCAAATCACACTCTTCATCGCCAATCATGAAAAAGCATCGTCGCTGCTGTTGGCGTTGCTGCGAACCCTTCTGTTATGGTCTAGCTGCCTTAACTATAGTCATAGCATTAATCAGTCTGATTGCCCTGATACTGACCATGGTCCCGGTATCGATGCAAAAAATCAAAGGATGGCTACATCATCAGAAAATCCCAACTATGCCCTTGGCCTTGAACGATGGCCAGAAATCGTATGGCGATAGTATGGGCAGTGAATTTGTGCCCTGCACCCAAATCAGCGTCCAGAAACTATGGACCCGCACATTCCCACGCATGAATAGCGAAAGTCCTGTGCGCAAAGCAGATCTCAATGGAGATGGTGTAATGGATATAATTTTCGGATTTGGAGTCGACGATAATATTCAATATGAAGGTTATCCCTTGCCCAAGTGTAAGAGTCCCATACAGGGTGATGAAGTGCCTTGTGAAGGTGGTGTGATAGCTGTGAACGGGAAAAATGGTGATCTTTTGTGGCAAACTTGGAGTGTGGCGAATGTATTTTCATTACTCTGTACAACAGATATAAATCGTGATGGTTATACGGATTGTGTTGCGGCCGGCAGATTGGGGGTAAGTAGAGAGGGAGGATTTTTTTATGATTACGGTGATAACAAAATGGAATAGAATGATATGCATATCAGATAAGGCTTTCAAATGAAGTTTATAGATGTGTTAACAACATTTTTGGGGTGTTTAGTTGTCGTTCTGCTAGGATCTGCTTAGTTCATCTCCAGGTTTAAGAAATGAATAAACTCTATAGGAGTGCTCACCGAGACATGGGAACTAGATGAGTGGGTTAGCTGTAGCATGTCAAGAGGCTCCCGATTAAGGGATGGCCAGGTAGGAATCGAGATGACAATAAATAACAATATCCTATCTAAGCTGTGTCTGAAGTATGCGTGCTAGTCGCAGCACTCTTTTTACTCATTCTAAGGGTGGTCTCGAGTACGGCATTCATTCTGCAGTTGTTAACTGATTACACAATGGTCAGGTATTTGTCATTTAGTCGTAAATTGTTCCAAATTGGAATTAAGAAGATTACAATATCCTAATCTCTTACGGCAGTATTTTCCTCCGGTTGGGGGTAGTCTTGTGGACCACATTCATTCTGTAGTTGTTAAACAGAGTGGATGTCGTATGAACCTGCCTGGTCGAGCTTTTTACCATTTAACTTCTTATTCTGTGCCATTGGTGGGGCAGGCAATTCACTACTACGTTATTTACACCCTCAAGAAGGTATTTGTCTCCTCATGTAGGCAGTCGTTAGAAGACATGACTACCGGAGCAGAGCTGCATTTTTAAAAGTCTTAATATTTGGCTACATACCGGCGTATATCTTATTTTATATAGCAATGACATGTGCTGAAGTTCTGAAATGGGAGTCCACTGGTACTCCATGATATATGCTCGTATGTACATATTTCAAATTACATTTGCAAATAGCATAGAAATAGGTTCTGCGAAAATTGCCATATATCATGGAGTACCAGTGGACTCCCATTTCAGAACTTCAGCACATGTCATTGCTATATAAAATAAGATATACGCCGGTATGTAGCCAAATATTAAGACTTTTAAAAATGCAATATGTAAAATCCGTATATGTAGATTTAGGCCACCAATAGTGTACATTAGGTTGGATTTTAGGGACGCTTTTTATAAGAAGTGCCTGAAACCTCGGTTAGTTCTTCAAATAATTTGGTTCAAAAGTAAGTAAGACTACACAGGTTAGCATACACAATACATATCTTCTACACAGTCCGTACCTGAGATCTTATCTTTTGACATACAGTTGGAGCTATGTTTAGGTTAGGGTGGCAGCCATTATTTATCAGCTCACATAGAAAAATTTAGGTCTCTGGTACTACCTCGGGCCCAGGTGCCCTTCATCTTAGAGAACCTGTTTTATACACGAAGTTATCAATAATACGAACATCGGTAACGGCAAGATCAGTCACACTACCTACAAAGGTTGGGGTTGACCCAGTATATCCTGACGTCGTATACTCAATGCGACACAGTAACAAAGTAGGTGCTCAGTGCTCTTCACTTCCTCCTCATCTCCAGAGCTTCTGCAGAATTCATTGTTCTCAATTCCCAACCTCTCGGAGTGATAGTCAGAAGTGACACTAACGTTGACAGTATTTTCCGCTCTAGTGCGATAAGATATTTTGACCTTCTTAGGTAATATTTTGGACAGATTTGTCTAGCTACCCTACATATGTCGATTTCTGTAATCTTCCACTGGAACGACTGACTGCCTCTTGCCTAAGCCAAAGCTTGCATGTGGATAGTGGCGCACCAATATATGCAAATTCTTCGAGAATTTGCAATGTCGTCGCTTTCCTAACAAGTTCACCGGTTTTGCAGTTCCACGGGATTTCCCTGTGGCCCTTCAGAATCATTACCCTTATGAGGTATATGCTTAACTATTCTGCCATCTCATTGAGAGATCTGCGGCAGTCGAGGGCTGTTTATGAAATTAGGGATGTAGACTCCAGAGATTTAATGGCAGCCTGGCTGGTAGTAAATGACTATGTTGCGACACAGCCACTATCAGCTACAACAATCTGATCGCCCAAGTCAACAGGAATGATAAAAATAGACATAACACCATGACGACTATTAACCGATACACAGCGCTTCTAGTGGAGAATAGAAACGACAAAAAATCAAAAACCCATCCAATAATAATTGGATAGGCATCCAATTCACCAATTTTAGCAGATTACTAATTTTAGCAGGTTCTACTCCGATCCTGCATTGAATTCATAACTTCGCACTACATCAGATACAGCTTCGATACAAAATAATGTTTCACATAGTAAAGACATTCGTCCCTCCGAGCTTATGATCGATTCTCTCAAGACATGAGGATGTTCCTTTTCGTGGTTCTCAGGGTATTTTTGCAAATCCTCATCTGGGTATTGTTCTTGTTCAACGACCACACCGCCGCTGTTCGCTTGGCCACGAACAAACCTGCAGATTTATAAGAAGCCAAAAAGTGATACTGTCAAGCGAGATTCTTCCTATAGACTATATTCTGTATTCGTATCTTCGTGTGGATGAGCCTCGGAAGACATGAGGATAAACCCTTCGTTGGGCATTTTGATAAGTCTGAATATTCTTTCTGTGGGTATTGTTCTTACGACCGCACGGACACGGCTTAGATGACCATAGACAAGTCTATCGCTGTGTCCCACAACAAGTGCTACAGTCAAGTGATTTGAGGATTTTGATCCCTATTCAAATCATAACGATGATAATGGGACTCCAAGATGATTCTCATATTAACGTTGACTGTCACTCCATTTTATCTGCGATAATACAAAATGAAATGTCACCGAACGATCATTATCCTTGTCTACTCATACAGATGGTCCTCAGAAGGCATGATCAGGTTTTATCCTCGCAGCCATCAGGTAAACATTGTGGTCAACTAGGTCCCTTAGTCGGTTAGAGTAAGTTAAGGACCGTGATCCTACTTCCCATCCTTTCGCAGATAGCAGTGATTCAACAGACGATCTGACAGTTGAATAGGACTCCAATGATATTTGGGAAGATGGTGATTGTAGATGGTAGTATATAACTCAATTTGTCGACAACAAAGAAGTAGATAATGCAAAGGACCCTCTACAGAAGTTTAGATGTCCAACAAGTCGTATACTAACGAATAGATAGCCCAAATGGCCCTCTACTACGGCGTACATAGCCAAACTGACCCCATAATAAAGAGTAGATATCCCAATTCATAATTCAATAAGAAGTATATACTAGCCGCATGATAAGGAGTAGATAACTCAACTCGAAGTTTACTAAGAAATAGATAATCCAACTGGTCCTCTACTAAAAAGTAGATAACCCATTTGGCCGCCTATTAGGAGTAGATAGCCCAACAGGTCGTCTACTAAGGCATGTATAACCAAACTGGACCCCTTCTAAGCCGTATATAACCTAACAGGTCGTGGTAGATAATTCAAAGATCCTCTCTGCTAGCCGGAGTAGAAAACACAACTATCCGCCCACTAAGGAGTAAATAACTCAACTCGAAGTTTACTAAGGAGTAGATAACCCATCTGGCCACCTACTAAGTAATAGATAACACAAATAGCCGCCAACTAAGGAATTTATAACTCAACTCGAAGTTTACTAAGGAGTAGATAACCCAACGGGCCGTCTACTAAGGAGTAGATAACTCAACTCTATGTTTACTAAGGAGCAGATAACACAGCTAGCCGCCTGCTAAGGAGTAGATAACTCAACTCGATGTTTACTAAGAAGTAGATAACCCAACATGTCATCTGCTAAGGTGTATATAAGCCAACTAACGCTTAATAAAGAGTACATAGCTCATCTGACCTCCTACTAAGGACTAGACAACCCAAATGGCCCTCTACTAAAGAGTACATATCCCAACTGGTAATTTACTAAGGAGTAAATAACCTAGCTAGGCGCCTACTAAGGAGTGGACAACTCAACTGGATCTCAACTAGGCTGAAGATAAACAAACTGGTCCTGGCAGATAATCCAACGGGCCATCCTCTAGGGTGTAAACACCATCTATTAGTTGAGTGTTAGGTACTCGTTTCAAGTCAAAATCGCCACATTGAAAATATGTTATTTCGGGTGCACCCACCCCATGGGAACATGTCTGTCGTTTGAGATAATTTACTCATAATTATCAATGTTATCGATAGTCTTATCGAAGTGTGTTCGGTTATTCATCTTAAGTATCTTAAGCTTCCATATTTACGATTATGATATATTGATTTTCTGCATAGTGAGGTGTAGGTTACCGTAGTTCCTGTGCGTATTTTTCTTTTATCCATTATCTTTTGCTTATTTATGACTGTTACTTAACTGTACACCTTGCATTCCAGATGATTTTCGCTATTAATGGTCGGAACGGCAATAATATCTGGGAATTCCGAGAAATCGAAGTTGAAACTAATTCCCCTATAGTCATGGATCTCTATACCATTAACATTGTGAGAGATCTTGATGGTGATGAAATACCCGAAATTCTGGCCGTACATCTTGAAGAGAGGGAAGAGTCCAAAGCTGGCCACATTAAAGTGATTTCGGGTAAAACCGGTAAAGTTATACGCTCCATACCTACACCATACAAAGAAGAAGTCTTTGTTCCGGTACAGATAATAACCAAAGAAGATGGCACCGAATTATTGCTAATAATCACGGGAGGACAATCTACTGCCGGTGGAGTGTATACCATACGTTTACTTTCCCTAATGAAATACACAAGTGAGAAAGATTTTACTCCGTTGTATCAACACAAGCGTTCGGGTTTAATGGTTCCCTCGGTGTTGACCGATATCACAGGGGATAAGGTGGCCGATATAGTAGTGTCTTCGTTTAATTCGACGATTATGGCTTTTGATGGTCGCAATTTTTCCATGTTGTGGAATTTTACCTTCCCCTCGAGTGAAAGCGTTAGCGCCATAGTACCGGGTCATTTCAATCATGATGATGTCACAGATTTTATGGTAAAATATAATACAGGTCCAGGATTTCCTGTATACTACTATTCACAGACCACCATATTGGATGGAAAGACGGGAAAACCTTTACTTGATGCCATGATGACCGATTCGGGTGGTTCGAATAGTTTGCTGGGTGGAGTCTCTATATCACAGACTTTTGGCGGGGATTTCTTTTTGCACTGGCAAATGCAGTGCCGGGATAAAATGGATGCCAAGGATGCTTACGAATTTGTTCCGGGTAGAAGTAGTGACAATGTTTCTGTGGGATTGAGAAATATCTGAAAATTTTTTTCTTCTTGCAGATAGTGACATTATACTTCAGGCGCGAGCTGACACATGTCGCTTAAGATACAATACTTCTAGTGTGGTCAAGCTGTATGCCATTGCCCGACATATTGAACCACCAGGGGCAGTACTTTTCAGCACAGGTAAAGTAAATAGGTTTTATAACACTTTTTAATCTTAACGATTTTTTTTCTTCTTCTTCCCTCACAGACGATCTTGAAGTCCATCTAAATCGCACTCAGCCAAGCAGTGTAGCCACATCGCCACGTAAAACCCCCAAATCACCTCTTAAGCATCCTAAACTACTTAAAAAACTTTTGGCTAATAAAGAGCTGCTGGAAAAGGTAGTGGCCGCAGAAAAGTTGGAAAATTTGGAAAAGTCTAAAAATCAATTTCGTCAGGAAACTGCTCGCAACCATTTGCTGCCACCTGAATTGATTCAGGAAGCTTTGGATAAAAATGAGGTACCGGAAGATCCATATGAAGCGTTGAAACAATTAAATTCTCCATACTACAGTGGTGGTGGATTCACGGGAAATTCACCTTTAAGAGAATATGTAAGTAATATTCCTCCTGTTAGAAAGGAAGGTCAACTCTATTTGAGAGTAAACTCCAATGGTCAACATCAGTAAAAAGGCGGGCGACTCCAGTAGTATCAAGGGCCTCAGTGGGCTCTCTACTTGATTCGACCGAGAGAAATACCTGGGTGTTCGAGGAAGACATGAATATTCATGGAAGTCCTGAGAAAGACATCAATGGTCGACTTTAGTAGACTCTAGGAGAGGAATACCTCAGTGGTTGATTCTAGTAGAGAGGACATAAGTGGACGACTCTAATAGAGAGGAAGTACTCAGAAATCGACTCTAGAAGTTAGGAAAACCTCAGTGATTGGTTACTGTAGAGAGAAGCCCTCTGTGGTCGACTATAGTCTCCGTTGTGGACTTTATTTGAGAGGAAGACCTCAGTGGTCTACTCCAAGGGAGAGAAAGTCTCCGCGAACGAATCCAGTAGATGGGAAATCCTCAGTGGTCGACCATAGTAGAGAGAAGACCTCATTGGTCGACTCTAGTAGAGAGGAAGAGGCCTCGTAAAGAGGAGGCCTCGTAAAGAGAAGGCCTCGGTGGTCTACTTTAGTACAGAGTAAGGCTTTAGTGATCGACTCTGGTAGAAAAGAAGACCTCAGAGATCGACTCTAGTCGAAAGGAAGACCTCATACATCAACTCAAGTACAGAGGAAGGCCTCATTAGTCGACTCTTGTAGAGAGGAAAACCTTAGTGGTCGACGCTATTAGAGAGGAATACCTTAGTGGTCGATTCCAATGAAGAAGAAGGCTCCAGATATCGACTCTAATAGATAGGAAAACCTCAGTGATCGACTAAGGTAAACTTTTTTGGAGAGAAAGACCTCAGTGTCGACCTAGTAGAGAAAGTTCTGTGTCGACTTTAGTAGAAAGGAAGACCTCAGTGCCGACTCTCGTATACATATGCAGATTTCAGTGGTAGATATTAGCACAGGAGAAGGCCGTGGTCGACTCTATTTGGGAGAAAATTCTCAGGAATCGACTCTAGTAGAGAGGACGACCTCAGAGATAAACTCTAGTAGAGAGGAAGATGTCAGAGTTCGACTCTAGGTGGCTGGATGATGGCTTCATGGTTCGACTCCAATAGAGAGATGATCTCCGAAATCGAATCCAGTAGATAAGAAATCCTCAATGGTCTACCATAGTAGAGAGAAGACCTCTGTGGTTGACTCTAGTAGAGAGGAAAACCTCAGTGGCCGACTCATATATAGACTCTAGTAGAGATGAAGGCCTCAGTGGTCGACTCTAGTAGAAAGGAAAACCTTTGTGGTCGACATATTTCAGAGAAAATCATCTGTCAGTGCTCGACTATTGTAAAGAAAAGATTTCAGTTGTCGACTCTATGTAGTAGAGAGAAGATTTCAGTTGTCGACTCGTATTATATACACAGATCTCAGTGGTCGACTGACTCTATTTCAAAGAAAGTCAATGATCGACTCTAGCAGAGAGGACCCTCAGAAATTGACTCTAGGATAGAGGAAGGCTTCAGTGGTCGACTCTAGTAGAGAGTTAGACCTCGAAGATCGACTCTTGTATAACGGAAGACCTTACAGATCAACTCTAGTAATGAGGAAGGCCTTTTAGATCGACTCTAGTAGAGAGGAAGACTTTATTGGTCGATTCGAATATAGTCGAGAGAAGACTTCCGTGGTCGACTCCAGTAGAGAGAAGATCTCAGTGGTCGACTCTAGTAGATATAAAGTCCTCAATATCGACTCTAGAAGGGTTCACAGTGTCGACTCTAGTGCAGAGGAAGACCTTTGTGGTCGACTTATTTCGGAGAAATCATCTGTGGTCAACTGTAGTAGAGAGGAAGTCCGCAGTGATCGACTCTAGTAGAGAGGAATACCTCATAGATCGAATCTGATAGTAAGGAAGACCTCATTGATCGACTCTACAGGACAGGAAACCCTCAGAGGTCAACTGTAGTAGAGGAGATGACCTCAGAGATCGACTGTATTAGAGAGCAAAATATCAGATATCGACTCTAGTAGAGGAAACCCTTAGTGATCGACTCTAGTAAATAGGAACTCTTAGTTGTCATCTCTGACAGAAAAGTGGTCGGTCCTCGACTCCAATGGAGAAAGACCTCAGTGATCGACTTTAGAAGAGATGAAGTCCTCTTTAATTGACACTAGTATATAGGAAAACCTCAGAGGTCAACTGTAGTAGAGGTGATGACCTAAGAGATCGACTGTAGTAGAGAGGAAGACATCAGAGATCGACTCTAGAAGACAGGAAGACCTCAGTGGTAGATTCTAGTACAGAGTGACCTCAGAGGTAGACTCTATTTGAATAGAAGGTCACAGTGAACGAATTCACTAGATAGGTAAAGAACCATACAATAGGAAAATTCCGTGGTATAAAGAAAGCCCTCAGTAGTTGGTTTTAGACTGCCTTCAATCTAAAATTTTCTTTCATTTGGAAATTTGCTTTGTTGTAACATTTCGATTTTATACTATTTAATACGTTTATTCCATAAATACTTTTCTCTGTTCATTCCAGCAAAAAGACTACGAACTAGAACAGCCTCAAAGGGTCGCAGCTGACTATGAGAATACCTATCAGGATCCTGAAATACCAGAACTAGTACCACCAAATGAACATCCCATACGTTTGCGCACTAAATATCCCGGAAATCGGGATATACGCAGTGATGTTCCTACATTCGATGAGGATGATACCAATCTAACATCAAGTCTTCCAGCTGGTGGTGTTCCTCAAAATAAACTGGAGAAAGTTGAACCTTTAAGTTTATGGGATTTAGAAAGAGAGAAAGAAGAAAGGGATGCTTTGAAGAAACAACAAAGCTATGAATTGAGAACAGATCAGATTGAAGAGGAGCAATCACAACCTCAAACGCAACAACAACAACCACAGCAATATGAGGATATTGCAGTTGTTGAGGAAAAACGACGACGCAGGAGAAGTCAAGACTCGGCCACGGAATCCCCGAATGGCGGTGATAAATTGGAAAATGATGAATGGTTTTTGGCTTCCATTTCATCGACCGGAGTTCTAATGAAGTCTTTGAACAACGCCCGTTCTTCAATAGATTTTGCTTTTGTCTTGAATATCCGGGAATCGGAAGCATTTCCACCACTATTTTTGCCGCAAGATCTGAATTGTATTGAGGAGAAGATAAGCGCCTATAAAAGTAAGTTTGGGTAGGAATTTAATTGATTTTTGAATATACTTTAAAATGAATTTCCAACAAGGCTACACCATGGACAATCAACGAGCTTTGCGTAGACAATTCCTGAAACAATGCCTTAATGAGCGTCTGGTTAACATCAATCCCGAATTGCCGCGATATGAATCACAGCTGCTTATTACCCGTTTAGGCATTACTTGCACTTGTCGCTCCCTGCAACCCGGTGAGGTCTGCTCTGAATTAGATGATATAGAAACACAAAGATGGACTGAATTTATGGGCAATGATGGCAATGGTTTTTACAGCAACTAAGCGGGGGTGGAGAAATAAAGAGGGAAGTGCCATTCATCGTTGGCATAGGGCTGGTTTGAATTTTAACGAAAGGTTGCAAATGTTAATTACGATTTAATTAAGAATGTATCTATGAAAAGCTTTGTAAGAAAGGCTGATGTTGAATGTATAACCCAATTTTTTTTTTAATAAAATGAGGGTTCAAAATATACACTTATGTGCACAAGATTCTGAGATTATATTGTTTTAGTTCCAATATTTCTACAAAAATGCACAATATTCTTTTTTTATATGTACGAGTATATGATTTTTATATATTTTTGGACTTTGTCGTACTTGATATATGTGCTATGTATAATTTTGTTGTAAAAGTTATTAATATATGCGCTACATAATATATGTTCATATATTTTGTGGAATATAGATATGTATGTAGATTTAACTTTCGAACGATGTGTAAACACTGTAAAATAAACAAAAGAATTTATCTAGTAACCTATACCCAACAAAATATAAATTCAAAATTTTATTAAACCCAAGGTGGAAAATTGTTTTTATTAAATGGTCATTGATTTTTTATGGAGGAAGAATGACTTGAATGCCCTATCGAATGGCATTAGCCTTTTTCCCCAGTGAAATCGCGTTTTGGAGATATTTTGCCACACAGTTTGCTGGGTAAAACAAAGAGGTAGATAATTCGGAAACAATTTTAGTATATAAGACTTCGGAATAGATACATGTGAAAGAACAAAATAAAGGAGACACTTCTAGAAGTATTTCTACCATAACACCTGACACCCCCGCTCATCCTCTTACCACTGAAAACCCCCTCCTAAATCAATGCTACATCAATTGTCGCAGAAATCGATAGATTTTTGGATGATGTATTCGACAAAAAGTCACTGTAGGTCCCCACAATGCACTTTAATAACAACCCAGTTTTTTATATATGCCGTGTTTGCTGGGTAAACAAAGAGGTAGTAAATTTAGACACAATATAGTATAAAAGGCTAGATATTCCATGTCAAGGAACAAAATAACGGAGACACTTCTAGAAGTATTTCTCCCAAAACACCCGACACTCACGCTCAAACCCTTAATACGGATTTCTGTGAAACACTCTAAGTGCCTTAGGCCACACCTTCGATGTGTTACATTTTTGGTCCGTAGCAAATGATTTACACTATATTGGGGGTATAGAAGTAAGGTCACCTAGAATTATTCACGATGAACATGTTCTACAATAATCTATAAAAGCGTAACATGTTCCTAGAGGGGGACAAATCAAAATGTGGACCGATATGGAACTTGTACTGAGAGAACTATCTTATGCAAAAACAGTCAGATCGGTAGCTTAACATGAACTCTAGAACTTAAAAAAACCTAACTAGGATTTCTAAATTTCATCCTTACCAATTACAAAAATATGGCATCTAGAGTCTGAAGCAGTCAAATCGGCAATGACCTTAATATGGAGCCTGCAACAATACTCGTACTGCTAATTTATTAATTTTAATAATTTTTATGTGTTAAATGGAGAATTTTATGGGTTCTGGACCAATCTGAGTTTTTATATAATAGAAGCAATGAAATATAGAGACTACCTATATAATGTCTGAATAATTCTAAATAAAACGTCATTCAAATGGCCTCCACTACTCCTACTGCAGGTACGAATTCGATGAATGGCACGTTCAATATTGACTGGTAAAGCTTGAAGCGAGTCTGGTTTATTTCGAAAGACCAATAACTTCAAATAACCCCACAATGGTGTTAAATCACAACTTCTTGGAGGCCGTTCAGTATCACAATTTCTTGAAATAATCGAATATCCAAACTTTTCTTGCAACAATTCAATTGTTTTCAGCGTTACCGTTGAAAAATTTCAAAAAGTGGCACAAAAAGCGGGCTTTTTTTTTAAAAAGTGGCACAACAAGGGTATTTTCCAAAAAAAGTCGCAAACTTTTTAACAGTTAAATTGATTAAAAATGAACCAAAAACAACGAAAAAAAACTCAGTTCATTAACATAAGAGTTAAAATACATATTACAACTAAAAACTTGAATAAAAATAGCAAAAAACGAAGTTCGTTAAAATACCCATTAAAATCACTACAAGGCACATAAATATGGGTAGTTATTTCTCAAGCGTCCCAGACCAAAACTGAGGTCTTTCTCAAATTCCCAGAAAATGTTGCACTAGTATGTCGGAGTGATGCCCTTTAAAATTAAATATATTAAATGAAAATTGAGGTCAGAAGTCGAGGTCAAACTTCAGATCATTTATTTTTTTCTTTTTTAACGTTTTTATACCCGACACCACACTGTGGTACAGGGTATTAGGACTTTGTACATCTGTTTGTCACGCCTAAAAAATCAAAGAGAAAGACCAATAGTTTATTTTACATATAATTACTTTTTGAATCGATTTAGCCATTTCCGTCTGTTGATGTATTCTTATGATCAAAGTGCAGACAGAAAATATGAAGCGATATTTAAAAAAATTTGTACATATGCATTTCTTAGGCTAGGGACGATCACTATTAAAAATGGGGTATATCGGTCCATGTTTGGTATAGCCTCCATATAAAGGTCCCCTTTGATGTCAGTTCTTGACGATCTAGAAAAGTCACTTTTCAATTGATTTGGCTAAAATTTAAGAATTTTTACTTGATATTGGACCTAATCGTCCCTAGTAACATTGGGGAATATCAGTCCATGTTGTGTGCCGGCAAGAAATCTAATCGAATATATTAAGAAATTGACAAATATGCAGCTTTTTTTTTAAATAGGGATCGTCCCTGGTCCAAAATATGACCTTTTTTTAAATTTTCGTAAAGATCGATTAATATTTGGGACCTACACTTTTATCACAATATCATATAGACAGATAATATAATAAACTATGGGTCTATCTCTTCTCTATTTATGCGTTACATCCAAATACACAAAGTCATAATACCCTGTACCACAATGCGGTGTCGGGTATATACAAATATTTGACGTTCCTAAACCTAAAACATAAGAATAGTATATTTTAAAAGGCATACAAACTTTTCCGGTTGAGGAAAGTGAAAAAATTCCAAAAAGGGGGCAAAAAAGGGGATTTTGAAAATGGGGCAACAAAAGTGGCATGGCTTCAAAAAAGGGTCAAAATGTCACTTTAGTCGCACTACGGTAACGCTGCTTGTAGTGGCTGAGTGAACCTGAGAGAAGGATTACAACACCACAAAACAGCGAGAGAGTTAGAGCAGCAGTACTGCAATCTTCGAAACGCTCTGCTCGGAAGAAATCACTTGCTCTAGGTATTTCCACACGTTCTCTCCACCGGATTCTTCACGATGAACTGAAATTTCCCCCGATAAAATGTGCGTGCTCCAACAAATGTCAGCACGGGACTATATGACACGGCGGACGACCTAATTAACAATATTGTGGCTGACATTGGCAGAATACCAGTCCACAGACTCTCAATTATACAGATGTTCCATCGCGACTTTGTTTACATTTTCGTGAGTTACGAACGTATAGAAATGATTTTCAAACGCGAAAAAAATAGTTTTCTGGAGTCTTTTTTTGATTTATTTTGGTACTTATCGATCGATATTATTATTCTAAATGTGATAATTACAAAAAAATCTCGAAAATCGGTCTTATTAAATACGCAAAAAAATCACTCGCTGAAATCAAATTTTTATTCGTTCGTCACTGATAGACTACTCGCTACTGGACGGAACTTCTTTATAACTTTATTTTCTTTGTCGACATGCTTGTTTGAATTCATGAAAACATCAGAAAACGTATGCAGCAGTGTGTGGATAGCGAAGGTCGACATTTGCCAGATACACTATTTAAAACCATGTAATTTAAAAATTCCCTTACTATTCAATATAATTGAAATATAAAATAAATGTTTCTAAGAATCATAACTTTTTTATTTCATTCCCAAATAAGCAAATTATCGCGCTCCAACCAGACCACGATTTAATGTAAATGTACATATATATCCCAAAATTCATTCAAATTGGATTAAAAATGTACGGATCTTATCTGGGGGATGTATCAAAATATGGACATATGTCATTTTTATTTAGAGTGGGTTTAATCTAAAATAAAATATACACACATTCCTAAATTTCAGTCAGTTCGTCTACTGGAGCTGTACAAAAACATGGCCAATTTTACTAAGAATGGTTTAGGTAAAATTAAATACATATTTTCTAATTTCAGCCAGTTCGTAAAGTCAAGTAAACGATTTGTAAAAATACCTTACCTCGACATTGAAAATATTACTAGGACTGTGAATCGAATCTAGAACAGAAATATCTCAAATCCAAAGGGACCTTTGGATGACGCACAGTGGTTCAGAATCGTTTTTTACTAGTCTACAAAAATAAATTTTGTAAAACTACAAAAAAAATTTTTCGACAAAAAATTTCCTTGATATGGTTTCGGTTACATTTCAAACAAACACACAAAGTGTTTGATGGCATTTCAAGGAACTTATACCGTATAATTGAATATTTTTTATTGATTTGAGGGACCAGGCTTCTTTCATGTTATGATTCTACTTTGCAATATAGGTTTAAAAAGCACTAGCCTCAACAAGTAAGAAAGTTCAGTCGGGTAAACCGACTTATGAATCCCCTCACCTTGAGACCAAAAAAAATTGGTAAATGTATTTTTTGTTTGTTTTAATTAAATTATTATCAATTTAAATTTGTGTGGGAGGTACCAAAAGGGGCGTACTAATAACGCCCACTTTTCTTTAGACTCTAGGTACTATTAAAACATTACACTGTATGCACTGACATTAAAGTTAAAAGTTGTTAACTTTTGGTACATAAAGGTCCATTTGTGTGGGAGGTACCAAAAGGGGCGTTCCAATTACGCCCATTTTTTTCAGGACTCTAGGTATTATAAAAGCATTATACTGTACAAAATTGCAAGTGTATGTATGCTCTGGTATTAAAGTTATAAGCTGGTAACTTTTGGTGCCAAATGGTCCATTTGTGTGGGAGGTACCAAAAAGGGAGGGCCACTTCACCCATTTTTCTTGACGCGTTAGTGACTGACAAACTAATACTATGTGTGAAATCTCAATATTTCACTAAAAGTTAACCCTTTGTGGGGGAGGTACTAGAAGGAGTGGACCAATATGGTCCATCTTCGAACTTAAGGACCAGTTAGGCAAACTTAACCGTAACGCCGCCGTAGCGTAACGAATCAGCTGATTCAATCTGTCATATGGAAATCAGTGTAAACGATTAGCCAACGGAAACGAAACGTAAACGGACGGCTGAATCTGTTGAAATCAGAATTGGACATTCCGTTTACGTACAACTTGACAACAGCTGATACTACATGTTGTTTACAATTACAATTGTATGTTCACCGAGAAAAGTAAAGAAAATAATTTATTTGTTATTTGTTGTTTAAAAGTGAAAATAAACATGAAAGATGAATATTTGATTTCATTGGTGCAGTCGCACGAGTATTTATACAATAAATATAATCCAGCATATAGGATACCTGAAAATAGCGAGAAGCTTGGAAGCAAATTGGCAAGGAGCTGGGCGTTACAGGTGAGTTTTATGAAGATAGCGGCTGACTCCATTAAAAATTAAATTTATAATCTGCTTCAGGATCCTTTTGACGACAGTACGAGACAATCATTGCGCCAATCTTCTTCATTGTGGGTTAATTTGAAAGCAATATAAGCGTCTCTACAAACGTGGACTTATTTATAGATAGAGATTGGATTGGATTTGGCTGAGTCCCTCTTCAATGGAAATAGATATAAGTAAAGGGTTTTCCATTAAGGCATAAGAATTTTATATATTAATAAAACACAGAATATTTAAGATATAGAGTTCAAATTCCAGGTGTAGTGCAAATGTTACATTTTAAGAATGATATTTAATTTCGGTCATATGACCACCACGAGCCCGTCAACAGCGATCTATTCTTTAGACCCAATTTTCCACCACTCTTGGACACATTTCGACCGGAACGTTGGCAATTTCGCGTTGGATGTTGTCTCTGAGCTCGTCTAAAGTTGTTGACTTAGACCAAGGATATTCCTCAGGGGAAACGCCGCATCACCAATAAAAAATGAGGAAAGGCTTCAGAGTATGCTGACGATAATGGTTTACTAGGAGTTACAGGTATTGTACCTAAAATAACTGATTGGCCAAACGGAGAGTACTGGAATATATCTGTATTTAATTAAAATTAAGAAATGGAATTTGTTTGTATTAAAATAGATTATAAGTGAATTGAAGTTTAATGGACATACCCCCATCGTGTTGGCTGCCATAACTTCCAACATTAACTGATATGAATGTATAGTTAGCATCGCAGATTCCCAAACAATTCGGCATATCCCACATTCGTTGAAAATCATTGGCAATGTGTTTGCACTGCTGTGTAGTTTGTTCACTTAAATAAATCGGCGAAAGCAAGCGCCACAAAACTTCACTGCATTCTAAAATAATAATTCGAATTGTTGTTTTCCCCAGCTTGTGACTCCATGCAATCGATTGTATGGAACAACCGTGACCCAAATATCTACAATTTTAAAGAATAGAATGGTAATATTTCCCAATTTGGAATCATAGGATAAAGCAATATTTGACATACAGTGGTGTTATTACTAGTCTCTCTGCCGGTCTAATCCGTTGCTTTGGCGTAGGTAACTCAAATTTAATTATGTTAATAACAAATTAAAAACTGCCATAGGCATTCTAGTGTCCGGCTTTCGCCCAGTCATTGTTTATAGGACGTCCACCCCATCTTCTTATCCGACGATATTTTCTTGATTACTTTTATTGTAAATTCTGCACAGATTTAAAAAACTTAATTTATAAACGTTCTTTTTAACTTCATTTTTAATAAACCTAAACGAAAAGAAATCGCGGCTTTATTGTTTACTTATGTGTTGTTTTTGTCAGAACATATGACTCGTTTTTTCAACGTTGGCTAATCGCTCAAACGGGCAACGTTACGGCAACGGTAAAGATAAATTACGGTTACGTATGCCTAACCCGGCCTTTAGCCGGAGATAGACAAAAATATTACCGCATACCAAATTTGAAGTCAATCGGTTACTCCTTTCGAGAGTTATCGTGCGCACCAGCCAGCAGCCAGACACATAGACAGACAGACGGACGGACGGACATTGCTCAAATGACTTAAAATGACCCAAAACGGATTTCCGCCGAACATTCTTAGGGTCTTAGGTCACTCCTTCGATGTGTTACACTTTTGGCTCGTAGCAAATGATATATACCCTCCTCCCTTTATTCAGAAATAGTCTGTGGAATGGATTGTAAAAGCCCACTATATCGTTTGATTTATTGCACATCTGACTCAATAAACGTCATCAACCACAACTGGTGCCCACTTGGCTTTCACAAGGTGGGGAGAGGTGGCCGGCTTTAGGCGGTATTACCAACCAGCAACCCCATCTCAGATGCTATAGCTCAATCATAAATCAAATGATTACTGAAACCACAACAAATTGTAACAGATTAAATAGTACTATGATTATTATAGGACACAAAGGACATAATAATAATTCTATGAATCCATTGATACTTCTTCGAAGTTATTACCACTTATTTCTCTTCATTTCGAAAACTTCTCCCACACATTTTTGATGATATCATTTCAATCCTTCCGGCATAACTGAATATTTCTGCATTGCTTTGCAAGTTCTCATTTATTCGACATACCTTCTTGGTATACCTTCTGTGGTGAAGTGGAAAAGGTCTCCGACGCCGCTAGGCTGAGGAAGATATTATCTGCTTCACCCTGTACAGTGGGATATTTACAGGATGAAGCAAATAACTGGACCAAAAACAGCGAGCAGTCGCTCAATGTACTGCTCGACACACATTTCCCGGGGAACTCTATAACAGAACCCGAGGATCAGCAGGACCAACAAGAGTGCGAGTGGACTGCGAGCGTCGCTAGCTTCTTGACTGAGAGATCCAGAATAAGCTGGGCTATTAACAGCTTTGAGCCCTTCAAGTCACCTGGACCAGATGGCATCACTCCAGCAGAAATGCAGAAAATGTTAAAGTACATTATCCCCTGGCTGGAGAAAATTTATGTAGGCTGTATCAGGCTTTCATACGTCCCGAATCGATGGAGGGATACCAAAGTGGTATTCATACCTAAAGCGGGAAAGATATCACACACTAGGCCAAAAGACTTCAGACCAATTAGCCTATCCTCGTTCTTATTGAAAGGTCTGGAAAGACTTTTAGATCATTTCATTAGGGAAAACCTGGATACAAAACTCCTGTCGGGGAACCAACATGCTTACAACAAGGGCAAGTCTACTGAATCAGCCCTGCACGAACTTGTGAGCACTATCGAATCGTCCCTACATTTCAAGGAATTCACCATGGTGGCATTTCTTGACATAGAAGGGGCTTTTAACAACATTCATTCCGATGCGGTAATTGCGGCACTCTCACATCTAAAAGTTAACACTAGTTTGATTAGACTAATTCAAAGTCTGCTCACCAGAAGACGCATAACAGCATGTCTAGGGTCCACAACTCTAACAAGGTATGTAAACAGAGGGACCCCGCAAGGAGGAGTATTGTCTCCACTAATTTGGAACCTAGCGGTGAATGAAATCCTGCTAGATCTAGAACGTTGTGGCTGCAAGGTCGTGGCATATGCGGACGACGTGGCAATCGCAGTGAGTGGCAAATTCGTAAACGTCCTCAGAGACATCCTACAGGTGGCTCTGAACAAGTTGGCTAGATGGGCCAGAAGCAGCGGTTTGGGCGTTAACCCCAACAAGACAGAATTGGTTCTCTTTACTAGGATGAATAATGTCCCACATGTGGACCCTCCACCTCGGATAAATGGAACAGATCTAGTCTTTTCTGAAAGTGCAAAATTTTTAGGAATAATTCTAGATAGGAAAATGTTATTTAGACTTAACGTATTGGAACGTGTAAGGAAGGCCAACGTCGCCTTATATTCCTGCAAAAAGGCTGTAGGGTCGCGGTGGGGACTCTCTCCTAAAATCGTCCACTGGATATATATAGCAGTAGTTCGTCCAATACTGTTATACGGTATTGTGGTATGGTGGACGGCAACTGACAAACTAACCATTACCAACCTACTAACAAAGGTTCAGAGGACTGCCTGCCTGAGCATAAGCGGAGCCTTAAGGACTACAGCGACCGAGTCTCTACAAGCCCTACTCCATATACTGCCGATTAATATTGTGGCGAGAGAAGTTGCAACCAAAGCGGCAATAAGATTAAACTGCCTATCAATGTGGAGGTACAAGAACTATGGTCACATGAGGATATCAAAGTGTAGTGCTATGGTAACCGACCGAGTGGACTATATACCAACAGTGTACACCTTCGAGAGAAATTACATCACTATGATTCCCGCCAGAGATGAATGGGTCGGCAGAATACCAGGTAATATAAACCATCTCCACTTTTACACGGATGGTTCGAAGCTTGATGAAAAGGTTGGCTTCGGAGTCCACTGTGAAGAACTTAGTCTGGATATAGCTCACAGACTACCAGATACCTGCAGTGTCTATCAAGCCGAAATAATGGCAATATGGGAAGTCGCCAAGTGGCTGAGTCGCAACATAGTAACCAACAATGGCGTTGTCATTTACTCGGACAGCCAGGCTGCCATCAATTCTCTGGAGGCAACATCCCTAAATTCACAAACAGCCCTCGACTGCCGCAGATCTCTTAACGAGATGGCTGAGCAGTTTAATATACACCTCATATGGGTGCCTGGGCATAGGGATATTCCGGGGAACTGCAAAGCCGATGAACTTGCTAGGAAAGGGACGACATTACAAATTCTCGAAGAATTTGCATATATTGGTGCGCCACTATCCACGTGCAAGCTTTGGCTTAGGCAAGAGGCAATCAGGCAGTCCAACGATAGATGGACAGAAATCGGCACCTGCAGGGTAGCTAGACAAATCTGGCCAAGGTATGACCTGAGAAGGTCAAAATATCTCCTCGCACTAGAGAGGAAACGATTGTCTACGTTAGTACAGGTTCTGACGGGACACTGATTGATCGGCGAACACGCCAAAAGATTGGGTATTGACTCCAATGACTTCTGCCGAAGCTGTGGAGATGAGGAAGAAGTGGAGAGCATTGAGCACTTGCTTTGCGACTGTCCCGCTTTGAGTAAACGACGACTGGATATACTGGGGTCGGCCTTTTTAGGCAGCCTAACAGATCTTTCCAGTACTGATATTCGAACTATCGATAAATTTATATATCAAACAGGTTGGTTTCGATGAGGGGCATTTCAGCCCGTGGTAACACTAGGGACCTAAACTGGTCTATGTGAGCTTGTAAAAAAATACGGCTGCCACCCTAACCTAAACCTAAACCTATTCGACACAATCTTCCTCACTTTTTTGGTGACATCATCTCATTCCGGCATAATTGAATAATTCTTTATAGCTTTACAAGTTCTTAATTATACTGCTTCGCACTAAGTGCTTATAAAGCGCTAATCAAAAATATTAAGATTTTATCACGAACGCCATTTATTCAGAAATATCCTAGGAAAGATGGTAGGGGGTAGTATCGTATTTGATTTACATCCTATCCAATTGACTTCACCTGCATGTGGCAGTATGGACCGCAAAGGAGACGTTCGCGACCAATTTTTGGGCGTTTTAATTTTAAGTAAGCCGTGACGTTGCTGGCAATCCCAGATCCAGGATCGGATGCTATAGCCCAATCAGCTACACATATTAAATTAAAAAAATACTGATACCACAATGAAGTGTAACCGATGGAATGGTCCTGTGATCCTTACACCATATAGGCACCGAAGTAAATAATAGTAATGACAGGAAACAGTTGATAATTCTTTAAAGTTTTTCGAATTTCGAAAACAAGAAAGGTAACGAAGATGTCAAGGATTACTTATTCATTTCGACTACTTCTCTCAAACATTTTTTGATATATTTCATGAGTCTCATTCCGGACAAATTAATATTTCTACATTGCATTAAGGCAAAAACAATATAATTTAAGAAGACATTCCTTCCTGTAGCAATTTTCAGTTACCAAAGAATAGGAATTTGATTTGAACGATTAAGTTTTTTGCGGAACTTCAGACCGATTTTCCCGAATTTTTTATAACTGTCCCAATTGAAAAATTAATATTAATCGATAAGTGTAAAAAAAGTTCAAGCTATGTTCGCGGAAACTGTTTTTTCGCGAGTGGCAATTCATTCATATTCGTTCGTAACTGACGGAATATCTTTCTAGTATTTTTTTTTTAAATTGGGGGACCTGGTAGATATCAAGTTATTGTTCCACTTCGCAATAAAACTTTATAAAGTGGAAATAATAACAATGCCAAAAACTATGTATAGAACTATAATAACAATACAAGAAAGGTACTAAAGATGTCAACGGTAACTTATTTCTTTCGTCGACTTCCCTCACATATTCTTAATGGCATTTCATGGGTCTCATCCCGGATAACTGAAGGTATTTTCATTGGTTTGAGGGACCTGGCTTATTTAAAGTTATTGCTCCCCTTCGCACTAAACATTTATAAAGCACTAACATCAAAAAACAGTGAAATTCTACCAAGAACTACATTTATTCGGAAATATCCCCGGATGGTAATAGGTTAGAGATGCGTTTGATTTACAGCACAATTGACAACTTAGAGGGGACAGAATGGGCCATAAATGGTCCCCTTTTTAAGAGTGAGTGTAACTCCACATAAGTTGTCTAAATTTAATACAAAACAAACTCCTGTTTTGACCGATTTAGACCAATAAGCTATATATCTTAAATCAAATAGTAATTGAAACCACAATTAATTGTAACAGGTGGAGTAGCACTATGATGCCTTAGACTACGATTATATTAACAATAACAGATAATAAATATGTCAAAGGTTACTTACCGCTTATTTCCATTAATATCGACGTCCCATCCGACACATTTTTCAAGACATTTTGTATGGGTCTCATCCGAATTAATTGAAAGCCTTATTTTCTATTTCACTTGTTGTTTATATCATTTCAGTTAGAAGAAATATAACGGAATCCGGTGCACTCTCTCACACAGATTTCATTGCATTTCCATCTGAATTATATTTATAGGTTTTTTTTATTGATTCATTCAGATTTTCTCCCTTTTCCATGTTTATTTTTTGTTTTGTGTTTAACGCGCCATTTTAGTTAGCTGTAAGCTGAGCATAAGCAGCGCTGCCAACTTGTATACAGAAAACAGTTGTTTACAACTTATTGTTGACGGACCGTTTGTTGTTCCGGAAACTGTAAAAAATAAATAATAGGCATGTTTTCGTTACAAGCTAGCACTTTGCAACGAAAACAACTGACTTCCACTAACTGGCACATAAGCAATAAGTGGCGGATTTTCACTATCTGGTAGCAATAGTGTCATGAGTTGCGAAGAAAGAACAGTACGAAACAGACAGAAAATTCGTGAAAAGTATTTATAAAACATATATTTACTATTCTATGTTCAATTGTTTACACTCTTTTTGCAAATATTAAAATAATTTCGCATTTTTGTTCTTCTTCCCGTTAATTCACAATAATTGATAAAATCTCTCCAAAAATGGGATACCATATTGCTAACTATAGGGTGCCCAATCTGGCAACATCATACTCGATTAAGACATGAACACAAGCACCAAACTTCATCGGGAACTAATAGTGCTTAAAAGTGCTTAGCTCCCCTACAAATTAAGCACTTATGGTGTAACGAAAACACGCCTAATGAGGCCCTTATTCATAAAAATTTAATGAAGGTTTGAAGAACGTTTTAGCAGTTTTAAACTTCCTTCCTTTAACTTTTTATGAATAAGGCCCTAAGTTTTTATTTCGTCTAATTTCTAAAGAATTCCGCTAAAGACAAAGAAAGAAAGAAAAATGGAAAGTGTCTGTCAATGGAAATAGACAATTCACCCAGGTTTGTTATTAGCGCTGATTCACACTCGGCAAGTGTCAAAATTTATTTGAGAGAGAGTTAGGCAAAAATAATAAATAATAAGATATGTCATCCCAGAGCGAGTAAGTTGTCAGTTACGAACGAATAGAAATTTCAACGAGTAGGACTTTAAAGAGTGAGTTTTTCCGCGGATTTCGGACCGATTTTCCCGAATTTTTTGTAATTGTCACAATTAAAAAATTAATATTAATCAATTAGTGCAAAAAAAGTTCAAACTATGCTCGCGGAAAACAGTTTTTTCGCGTGTGGCATTTCATTCGTATTCGTTCGTAACTGATAGATTTTGACGTTTAGACCGGGCGGCACATCTGTCTAATATAAGGTCTGTGGAATTAGGCGGATAGTGCTCTCTGCCTCTCTTTTCTACTAACTTTGACACTCGCTTGGAAATAAATGCTACCCAACTATTTGAATTTCCCAATTAGGACATGATACATTATTTCACAAACAATCACACTAAAGTCTTCATACTTTTGACAGTAAGTGTATCTATGCTGTGTTATCAATTCATAGATTCATAGATAAGAAGAAGAAACGTCAATTGTCATATTGACGTTTATCAAAACAGCATTTTTTTGTGTGTTCTGTCAATTGCCGGATTTTATTTTTTGTGAGCGAAAGGCAAAAGCAAAGTCTGAGCAAATATTTGCGAAATTTCGCTAATATATTATTATGAATTTGTTGTAAATATTTAAAAGAAATCATAAAGTAGAAGAAAACTCGAACACAACATGGGTATTTTAGATAAAATTGCCGAAATAGAAAGAGAAATTGCACGGACGCAGAAAAACAAAGGTACGTATGACGGCTCGAGTCTCAGGCAAGTGAGGTGGCCATTCATTTTAGTGACAACGAAAAAAACAAGGTTATAAAATGCAAAATATAAATAAATATTTGTCTCCTCCTCATTCCCACAGCCACTGAATACCATTTGGGTTTGCTCAAAGCTAAGCTAGCCAAATATCGTTCGCAGCTGTTGGAACCAGCAAAGAAGGGTGAAAAGGGCGAGGGTTTTGATGTCTTGAAAAGTGGTGACGCCCGGGTGGCTCTGATTGGTTTTCCCTCCGTGGGTAAGTCCACACTGTTGTCGACTTTAACAAAAACGGAATCTGAAGCGGCCAACTATGAGTTCACAACATTGACCTGTATTCCCGGCGTCATCGAGTACAAGGGTGCCAATATACAACTGTTGGATTTGCCCGGTATTATTGAAGGTGCTGCCCAGGGCAAAGGTAGAGGTCGTCAGGTTATTGCCGTGGCTCGTACGGCCGATTTAGTGGTCATGATGTTGGATGCCACAAAACCCAATGTGCATCGTGATTTGCTGGAACGCGAGTTGGAGTCTGTGGGTATTCGTTTGAATAAACGTAAACCCAATATTTACTTTAAGCAAAAGAAGGGCGGTGGTCTAAGTTTCAACTCCACCTGCACCTTGACCAGATGCAGCGAGAAAATGGTCCAAATGATATTGCACTCTTTCAAAATCTTCAATGCTGAAGTCTTGTTCCGTGAAGACTGTACCGAGGATGAATTTATCGATGTAGTCACAGCGAATCGTGTCTATCTGCCCTGTCTCTATGTCTATAACAAAATCGATCAGATTTCCATTGAGGAAGTGGATCGCTTGGCCAGGCAACCTAACTCCATTGTGGTCAGCTGTAATATGAAATTAAATTTAGATTACTTACTGGAAGCCCTGTGGGAGGCTTTGCAACTTATCAGGGTTTATACAAAGAAGCCCGGAGCACCACCAGATTTCGATGATGGCTTGATTTTGAGAAAGGTAAGTAAATACGGCATCAAATCAAGAACTTTTTTTAGGTATTTATTAACGTTTTTCTTCCTCTCCAGGGCGTTAGCGTGGAATATGTTTGCCATGCCATTCATCGTACTTTGGCTGCTCAATTTAAATATGGCTTAGTTTGGGGCACATCCACCAAATATTCTCCACAACGTGTTGGCATTAGTCACATTATGGCTGATGAGGATGTTATCCAAGTTGTTAAGAAATGATAGAAACGTTCAACGTCTTATCTGCAAAGCTTTTTGTTCTTCGTCATTGAATATTTTTATTTTAATATTTAATTTTATTAAATGGCCTTTGATTTTGGTGAAGCCGTCGGATTTCCTTTTTTTAAGCAATGTCATTGGTAAAAACGCTTTCCTAAATTTTTTATACATAAAAAAGAGAAAAACGTTAAATCATTGACGTTCAGTGGCAAACACCCACACCCAGATATATAACAAACAAATAACTTAGTACTCAAGGAACTGCTAAAATAAAGTAAACATGTTAAGATATCATCTGAAGAATATGGATATATTTTGCTAGACCTGTTGAAGTTGGAATATTTTTATTATCCCTTGGTTGAATACTAAATAAAGGTAAAGCATTTTTAAATTGAATTGGATATTTAGAATAAGATGACGTAATTCTTCGTTGCTTTCACACAGATCTATAAATTCAAGATTCTAATGGAAAAAGTAGTCCTGTCAGAGTATCTTCTGTAGAATATGGTAACATTTTGAAAGTCTTGAAGTTGGAAATGTTGTACATACATATATCAAGTTGAGTTTTCAAATATTTAGTGGCTATTGAATGAAGGTAAGACATTTTATATTAAATCCGTGACTGCGTTTAAAATACTTGGGATAAACGACGTGTTATGTCGTATTCATACAGATACATATACTAAAAATTCCGTACTCAAGAAATTCCTGTGAAATATACACCGAAAATATGGTAAAAATGTTCGCTTATTTCCCGAAAATGTGAATCGGACCAAACGTGCCCCAAAACCAGCAAGTGTACCGATAAGACTCCAGGGTCTGACATATGTGTCTTAAACTATTTCACAAAAAATACCAAACCTATTTAAGAGACAGAATTACCGCGCTGTTGTTTTTGTAGCTGCTTGGAGACGCTGAGTTGATAAGTCTTTTTTTATTACTGACTTCGTTCCGGCATATATCCGATTATTGCGGGAAACTTTTGTTATTTTTATCTACGCCGGCTGTAATTTATTGGGTGGAACATATGCATTCCTTCGAAACAAATTTAGCTCCTATTTCAAAATTCCAAAAAATGCCATAAACCTCCAGATTTCGGGAAAAGGGCAACGGAAATGTTGCACTTTTTTGCAGAAAGGAATTTGCCTTAACATTCTTCTGTTAATTTCAGGGAATGGATGTTATTTGAGTGTAACCGTTTCTATTTTCCACTAGAAGCGCTTCATTTCTGTTAATAGTCGTCATGGTTTTATGTATTTTTTAGCTTCCCTGTTGACTTGGGTGATCAGATGTTGTTGTAGTGGTAGTGCGACCGGTGAGTTATTTTTAGCTGCAGAAACTCGAATTATGATGAAAACATGAAATGTTGATGTTCAATTTTTCCAGTGCCGAGTTGAACCAACCACATTCCGGAACCAAGTCTTATGCACTAACTACTGAGCTACCGAATGAAGACTTCTTTTTATTACTCTGGGCAGTTTTTCTTATAAGTTTCTCTTCTGTTTAACGGAATTGGATGTTTTTTTTAATGATTTCACACAACTTATGAAGTTTTCGTACAGAAAACCCAATTCAGCTGGACTGAATTGAAGTTCTTCTATAGAAAACCTAATTCAGCCGGGCTGAATTGAAGTTTTCCTATGGAAAACCTAATTCAGCCCGACTGAATTGAAGTTTTCCTATGGAAAACCTAATTCAGCCGGACTGAATTGAAGTTTTCCTATGGAAAACCTAATTCAGCCGGACTGAATTGAAGTTTTCCAATGGAAAACCTAATTCAGCCGGACTGAATTGAAGTTTTCCTATGGAAAACCTAATTCAGCCGGACTGAATTGAAGTTTTCCTATGGAAAACCTAATTCAGCCGGACTGAATTGAAGTTTTCCTATGGAAAACCTAATTCAGCCGGACTGAATTGAAGCGCTTCATTTCTGTTAATAGTCGTCATGGTTTTATGTATTTTTTAGCTTCCCTGTTGACTTGGGTGATCAGATGTTGTTGTAGTGGTAGTGCGACCGGTGAGTTATTTTTAGCTGCAGAAACTCGAATTATGATGAAAACATGAAATGTTGATGTTAAATTTTTCCAGTGCCGAGTTGAACCAAGCACATTCCGGAACCAAGTCTTATGCACTAACTACTGAGCTACCGAATGAAGACTTCTTTTTATTACTCTGGGCAGTTTTTCTTATAAGTTTCTCTTCTGTTTAACGGAATTGGATGTTTTTTTTAATGATTTCACACAACTTATGAAGTTTTCGTACAGAAAACCCAATTCAGCTGGACTGAATTGAAGTTCTTCTATAGAAAACCTAATTCAGCCGGGCTGAATTGAAGTTTTCCTATGGAAAACCTAATTCAGCCGGACTGAATTGAAGTTTTCCTATGGAAAACCTAATTCAGCCGGACTGAATTGAAGTTTTCCAATGGAAAACCTAATTCAGCCGGACTGAATTGAAGTTTTCCTATGGAAAACCTAATTCAGCCGGACTGAATTGAAGTTTTCCTATGGAAAACCTAATTCAGCCGGACTGAATTGAAGTTTTCCTATGGAAAACCTAATTCAGCCGGACTGAATTGAAGTTTTCCTATGGAAAACCTAATTCAGCCGGACTGAATTGAAGTTTTCCTATGGAAAACCTAATTCAGCCGGACTGAATTGAAGTTTTCCAATGGAAAACCTAATTCAGCCGGACTGAATTGAAGTTTTCCTATGGAAAACCTAATTCAGCCGGACTGAATTGAAGTTTTCCCATGGAAAACCTAATTCAGCCGGACTGAATTGAAGTTTTCCTATGGAAAACCTAATTCCGTCGGACTGAATTGAAGTTTTCCTATGGAAAACCTAATTCAGCCGGGCTGAATTGAAGTTTTCCTATGGAAAACCTAATTCAGCCCGACTGTATTGAAGTTTTCCTATGGAAAACCTAATTCAGCCGGACTGAATTGAAGTTTTCCTATGGAAAACCTAATTCAGCCGGACTGAATTGAAGTTTTCCTGTGGAAAACCTAATTCAGCCGGACTGAATTGAAGTTTTCCTATGGAAAACCTGAATTGAAGTTTTCCTATGGAAAACCTAATTCAGACGGACTGAATTGAAGTTTTCCTATGGAAAACCTAATTCAGCCGGACTGAATTGAAGTTTTCCTATGGAAAACCTAATTCAGCCGGACTGAATTGAAGTTTTCCTATGGAAAACCTAATTCAGCCGGACTGAATTGAAGTTTTCCTATGGAAAACCTAATTCAGCCGGACTGAATTGAAGTTTTCCTATGAAAAACCTATTTCAGCCGGACTGAATTTAAGTTTTCCTATGGAAAACCTAATTCATCCGGACTGAATTGAAGTTTTCCTATGGAAAACCTAATTCATCCGGACTGAATTGAAGTTTTCCTATGGAAAACCTAATTCAGCCGGACTGAATTGAAGTTTTCCTATGGAAAACCTAATTCAGCCGGACTGAATTGAAGTTTTCCTATGGAAAACCTAATTCAGCCGGACTGAATTGAAGTTTTCCTATGGAAAACCTAATTCAGCCGGACTGAATTGAAGTTTTCCTATGGAAAACCTAATTCAGCCGGACTGAATTGAAGTTTTCCTATGGAAAACCTAATTCAGCCGGACTGAATTGAGCCGGACTGAAAACCTAATTCAGCCGGACTGAATTGAAGTTTTCCTGTGGAAAACCTAATTCAGCTGGACTGTATTGAAGTTTTCCTATGGAAAACCTAATTCAGCCGGAATGAATTGAAGTTTTCCTATGGAAAACCTAATTCAGCCGGGCTGAATTGAAGTTTTCCTATGGAAAACCTAATTCAGCCGGGCTGAATTGAAGTTTTCCTATGGAAAACCTAATTCAGCCGGGCTGAATTGAAGTTTTCCTATGGAAAACCTAATTCAGCCGGGCTGAATTGAAGTTTTCCTATGGAAAACCTAATTCAGCCGGACTGAATTGAAGTTTTCCTATGGAAAACCTAATTCAGCCGGACTGAATTGAAGTTTTCCTATGGAAAACCTAATTCAGCCGGACTGAATTGAGCCGGACTGAAAACCTAATTCAGCCGGACTGAATTGAAGTTTTCCTGTGGAAAACCTAATTCAGCTGGACTGTATTGAAGTTTTCCTATGGAAAACCTAATTCAGCTGGACTGTATTGAAGTTTTCCTATGGAAAACCTAATTCAGCCGGAATGAATTGAAGTTTTCCTATGGAAAACCTAATTCAGCCGGGCTGAATTGAAGTTTTCCTATGGAAAACCTAATTCAGCCGGGCTGAATTGAAGTTTTCCTATGGAAAACCTAATTCAGCCGGGCTGAATTGAAGTTTTCCTATGGAAAACCTAATTCAGCCGGGCTGAATTGAAGTTTTCCTATGGAAAACCTAATTCAGCCGGGCTGAATTGAAGTTTTCCTATGGAAAACCTAATTCAGCCGGGCTGAATTGAAGTTTTCCTATGGAAAACCTAATTCAGCCGGACTGAATTGAAGTTTTCCTATGGAAAACCTATTTCAGCCGGACTGAATTGAAGTTTTCCTATGGAAAACCTAATTCAGCCGGACTGAATTGAAGTTTTCCTATGGAAAACCTAATTCAGCCGGAATGAATTGAAGTTTTCCTATGGAAAACCTAATTCAGCCGGACTGAATTGAAGTTTTCCTATGGAAAACCTAATTCAGCCGGACTGAATTGAAGTTTTCCTATGGAAAACCTAATTCAGCCGGACTGAATTGAAGTTTTCCTATGGAAAACCTAATTCAGCCGGACTGAATTGAAGTTTTCCTGTGGAAAACCTAATTCAGCTGGACTGTATTGAAGTTTTCCTATGGAAAACCTAATTCAGCTGGACTGTATTGAAGTTTTCCTATGGAAAACCTAATTCAGCCGGACTGAATTGAAGTTTTCCTATGGAAAACCTAATTCAGCCGGACTGAATTGAAGTTTTCCTATGGAAAACCTAATTCAGCCGGACTGAATTGAAGTTTTCCTATGGAAAACCTAATTCAGCCGGACTGAATTGAAGTTTTCCTATGGAAAACCTAATTCAGCCGGACTGAATTGAAGTTTTCCTATGGAAAACCTAATTCAGCCGGACTGAATTGAAGTTTTCCTATGGAAAACCTAATTCAGCCGGACTGAATTGAAGTTTTCCTGTGGAAAACCTAATTCAGCTGGACTGTATTGAAGTTTTCCTATGGAAAACCTAATTCAGCTGGACTGTATTGAAGTTTTCCTATGGAAAACCTAATTCAGCCGGAATGAATTGAAGTTTTCCTATGGAAAACCTAATTCAGTCGGACTGAATTGAATTTTTCCTATGGAAAACCTAATTCAGTCGGACCGAATTGAAGTTTTCTTATGGAAAACCTAATTCAGCCGGACTGAATTGAAGTTTTCCTATGGAAAACCTAATTCACCCGGACTGAATTGAAGGTTCCCTATAGACAATCTAATTCAGTTTAAAAACGTATCCTTTGATAGTAATTTTGAATAGAGAGGAACGTATGTATGTATATATCAATTTAATAATCAGTGACCGATTAATTTATAAATCTAGCATTTTTGTTATGTGTATGTTGGTGTTTTAATCCTCAACATCTTGGAACATACATCTTGAAATGGAAAATTTTGCAAGTTCATATTTTCATAAATTGCTTTAATACATTCTCCTCCAAAAAGTAATCAATTAAAGTATTCTAAGGGACATATCTTCCCAAAAGCTTCGATACATCAATACTTTCATAAATCGATAATATCCATATAGGTAGATATTTATTACAAATTTGTTTTATTAATTTACATTAAAAAATTAAAATTACAAAGAAATTTCAACATTTTTAGGATAACAGTAATTCCAATATGGTCACAAACCATACCGAAAAAAACGTTGGCCACTCTTAATTTTGCTTCTTATCAGCTTTTCTCATCCTTCTACACTTATTTGCCCTGTTGCGCTGCAGATCCCTGGGTAGCCGAGAGTGTGGAATTGCCAAATGATTTACCAAAATTACTTATCGCTGTGATATTCGAAAACGGTGTGGGTCCAGCGGTAATGCGTGACGTATCCACCTTAGTCTCGGGATTATCTAGTTTAGCAAAGACGTCTGTATTATCCCTTAAGCGATATTTGCGTAGATTCAAATACTGTTCTTTTTGTGCTTCCACTTTCTGATGGATTTCGTGTAGACGGCCAGCTAATGAAATAAAACTTTCATTGATTTGCTGAAAGCCTCGCTTAAGATCTTCGGGGGCAACATTTTGTGGATTCGTTAGCGAATGCATGTGTCTTTCGGTGAGTGATATTTGCTGACGGAAGTTAATCAAGTCATGTTCGTATTTTGCCACTAAATGTTGAAAGAATTGGAAAGGGGCATTGTTTTCAAATTGCAGTCCCACTGGGGTGTCTTGTGTACGTTGGGCCATTTCCACGGATTGTATGGTTTTGTAGGTTTCTTTGCGCAACAATTTAATTTGATTGTAGTTAGCCTCCACAGAATTGGCGATTTCTTGTAGGGCCCATTGTAGATTCATAATCTCACCCGATACATTGGTCAACTTAGAGGTGGAGGTTCGGCCTATATCCGATGATAGTGTTTTCTGTGTCTTTATGTAGGTTTTGAGGGAATCCACGGTGCGGCCTATTTCATCTGGCACTTGCGTTTCTTTAACTTTGATATCCTGTTTGGATTCTCCGGGTTTTGGTTTATTAGAACTTACATCGATGCCTCCCAAACCCACGAATGGTGTAGGGGCTGTGGATGTGGCCGCCGTTGTGGCTGGTTTTCCGAATAGACTACCTCCCAGTGTGGTAGTAGTGGAGGTTCCAAAATTGATACTGGCTGATGTTGTGGTTGTAGGCTTGGCAAAGGAGAAGCTAGTGCCAGTCGCAGCTGCGCCTCCCAGTCCACCCAATGTAGGAATGGCACTAGTATTAGCTGCCGATGTCGCTGTTCCAAATGACAATGTGGGAGCCGCACTGCTGGCGGGGGCAGCAGCACCTAACCCAAAGCTGGTGCCTGTGGCTGCCGTAGAAGCTGCTGGAGCGCCAAAACTAAATGAAGTAGCACCGAAAGCTGGTGCTGATGTTGCCGGTGTCGCTCCTCCAAGACCAAAAGCTGGGGCAGCAGAACCAGTACCGAATGCTGGTGTGGCAGCAGCTGCACCAAATGCCGGTGTCGCAGCAGCTGCACCGAATGCTGGTGTGGCAGCGGCTGCACCAAATCCACCCAATCCTCCACCAAGCGTTGGTGTTGATGTTGCCAGTGTCTTTGGCGCTCCTCCTAAGGAAAATGCCGATGCTTGTGGTGCAGGCGTACTTCCGGCTTGTGGTGCCCCAAATGAAAAGCCAGACATTTTAAAATACTTTTCTTAACGATTTACAAATAATTTTACAACACGGCACTATATTTTTTATTTTATTTCCCAAATTAAATGTACTCAACAATTTCACAAACAAATGCAAGTCGCACGAGTTTTTTTTTGTTGACGCACAGCTGTTTTTCTGGTTTGCGCCAAACAATCATTCACAATGGTGTGCGTTTGTGTCATCAATTGTTGTGAATGATAACAACTGTAGTGCACTGAGAAAAATGTCATTGTTTTTTCAAATTCAAAATGCTTAAGTGTAGTTAGTATTACGTTAGACTTTATTCAGTAAATAAGCGAGCCGTATGACCACATATTGTTATAAATACTACGGAAGGGTGTAATAGTCGGTATGTATCAAAAAAGAAGGTTCTTTAAAACTACGTAACCGGTGTTCAATATATAATGTCACCATTCCTTAGTCCTGCTTCACACTCGGCAAGTTTCCAAACAAGTGTCAAAGTTTGTACGAGAGAGAGGCAGAGTGCTCTTTTCGCCTGCCCCTCTCTCCCACAAACTTTGACACTTGCTTAGAAAAAATTGCCGAGTGTGAATCAGAATTTACTAAAGATACGATATTCTGAAAGGGATAGTGATTTTTGTTGTAACGGCATAAATCTACTTTTGTATCTATCTTATAATTATTAGTTTTAAATGTTCACTTTTGATAGAGCTTTATGCTCTAATTCCGACGATAGATCCGATTCACACGGGGCAACTTTTCTCCAATTGCTTATACTTATATTCTTTACCCTATGGCGTATAACCGGTTCTGCAACCCAAAAACCCGGATTCTGAATGTTATTATTGTTTTGGATCGTAAAAGTTTCAAGATTTTTTTTGAGAGCTATGTTTATAGACTTAAAAAATCATTAATATGTTAATACCTATTAGTTCTTTTTAAATTCAGTAGTAAATTCTACTTCCTATACCTTAAAAGCAAATATCCAATCATGGCTATAATTTATTAATAATGTCGACACCTTTACATTATTGACATTTCGATTTATGGTGGTCTTTATTTTTACAAAAACCGGTCACAAAAACGTTCAGTTCAAACCGAAAAATAAAAACCGGTTATATCGTAAATAATATATCCCAATTTGTTTTAGATACAATACATGATGTCAATATTTCCAGTTCCGTAAAGCTTAAATTTTACTTATCCCGCAATGTATTGCCAATAATCGGTTTGTGAGTACCGATCACAACATTTTAGGCATGTTTTCGTTACAAGCTAGCACTTTTAGTTTAGCACTTTGCAACGAAAACAACTGACTTCCACTAACTGGCACATAAGCAATAAGTGGCGGATTTTCACTATCTGGTAGCAATGGTGTCATGGGTTGCGAAGAAAGAACAGTCCGAAACAGACAAAAAATTCGTGAAAAGTATTTATAAAACATATATTTACTATTCTATGTTCAATTGTTTACACTCTTTTGCAAATATTAAAATAATTTCCCATTTTTGTTCTTCTTCTTCCCGTTAATTCACAATAATTGATAAAATCTTTCCAAAAATGGGATGCCATATTGCTAAATATAGGGTGCCCAATCTGGCAACATCATACTCGATTAAGACATGAACACAAGCACCAAACTTCATCGGGAACTAATAGTGCTTAAAAGTGCTTAGCTCCCCATACAAATTAAGCACTTATGGTGTAACGAAAACACGCCTTTTATATATATGTGAAAGCGAACGAACAAATATTTCATTAAAAAATTATAGAAACACATTGGCGAACCGGATCAACAATATTGATATTATAAACCATTGTTTGATTTTGGTAAATAAACCGGTTACAACTTAACTATTTTTGTATATATGCACAAATGGTACAGGCTTTTTAGAAAATGTTCTCCTATCCTACGAGTATCATAAATAAATAAAATATTCAAATAGTTTATAAAAACCGAATTTCTTGTTCATAAAATTACCCATAGTTCTTATTTGACGAAGCCTATTTACATACCATCAGATCGAAGAAACAAATTTAGAAAATCAATACCGGTCGAAAAATTTCGATTGAATCCATTTGGAATAAAGAATAGGTGCGATATTCAGAGAGAGTATAATGTCCTAGGCCTCTCGACCTGACATATTTGGATAGAGCACGCCAAATTAAGAAAAAAATAACGTTATGCGTTAAAATTGAAAAAAATATTCGTTCCAATTGAAAATCAGACGGAAAAGTCGAAAAAAATCGATAACTTCGTTTCCAAAGACACTTTTGTCCGCGTATCAAAAATTTTTACAAATCGGTTCATATATTGTTATAGCTTGTTTAATTCATAAGCACCACATTTTCTAAGCAATTTAGCTGAAACTTGCAGTTTGTATTCTATTTTTGCAAGAATTAATCTCAATAAAATGTAACAAATCAGTTTTTATTTTGTTGTAGTCCCGTGTAGAGGTCGTTCTTAAATATGCTAATTTAAGACATAAAGCCCACATTTTTCAGCTGAAACAAAACATAATTGTTCCATGATTTGCTACATATCCAAAGATTTTTCCAGTAGTATAATTAAATGCAATCCACGGTGGAGGGTATAGATTCGGCGTGATCGGTTTCTTGTAGACTTTAAGTTATCGCTATAATATGATATAAATATGTTTATACTTTAATATTATACATCCCACAATTTATGGCAACATTCGCTAAAACTAGGTTACAAAATTAAATATATTTGATTCAATATCTCCAAAAAGATCATTTTTATCATAACATAATAAAATTCCAACATTGTTATAAAATTAAATATTAATTTTTGAAGTTTTGTAAAAAAAATATTTGTGATCCGTTTCATAAACGGCTAAAATTTGTTTTTCCATTTAAAATACACTTTTATTATTTTTTTTATTATTAAAATCAGCATCACAAACAAGTCAATATATTAGATCCGGTTCATAAACGTTTCAGATTTGCTTTTCTATGTGCTGATTCACATGAGGAAATTTTTTCCAAGCAAGTGTCAACGTTTTGCATTCACACTAGGCGGAAAGAGCTCTCTGCCTCGTGTGTATAAGGAATATGTAGAAAACCTTTCCATGACGCTCTCTCCTTTCTTCGTTTTGTGGCTGGTTTTGTTAACAACCGGTAAGAATCACAATTTTTGATTCGGTTCATAAAGGATTTAAAATTTTTTTATATCTTCTGTTATTTTTTTTAAATTAATTTCACAAAGTATTTAGAATATCAAAAATTCCATTTAATTTAGTTTTTTGAAATTTTGTTTTTGTCCAAATAGGATTACAAAACCCGGTTATATCGTGCTTAAACATAAGTGAACATTTTATTCTTTTGATGATGATGTATGTACATAACTATAAAATGCCAATATTATTATAAATATTTATTAACTTGTTGGATGTTTTTATTAATTGAGCTCGAGGTCAAAGGGATTTGTTTGTTAAATTTTATTTATTTTTTCAATATTTCGATCCTTGTTGTGGATCATCTTCAGGAAAAACTAAACAGAAAGGTCGAATATTAAAAACAACAATAACAAATAAATATTTATTATTAATTAATATAGGTCACTTTCGATTGTTGGCAGTGTTTGTTAAAAATTTATTAAATACGCCAATATTTTTGATTCGCTTCACAAAATGTTCCGATTTGTTTTTTTTTATTAAAAAAGGAATTAGCATTATGTTTTTTTCAGTCAGAATACGAGTATATCTTTTTAGGGATGCCATAAATACTATTTCAACATATACAACTCGTCAATTTCAAATAGGTTCACAAAAACCCAATATATCCATATTTATCCATATTTATTTTTAGTATTGATATAAATAAAATTCCAACGTTTTTGTAAAATTTATATTACATGCATTATGTGAATGCAATGTACTATATAACCGGTTTTTCTAATCCAAATAGGCTTTCAAGCAGATTATATCCTGCTTAAATATGTGCGAAGTTGTTTATCTTAATCCTATGTTGTTATAAGACAAATATCGTTAATTTTGCAATTTGTCACAGATTTAGTAAATAAACCGATTAAAAAAGTCGATATTTTTGATTCATTTTATAAACGTTTCAAATTTGGCCTTCTATGTAAAACGCCCTTCCAAAATGTTTTTGTTGTTGCTTTAAATAATATTTCAATCTGCGGTCCTGGACTAGTAAATTATACATACAGGCATGTCACAGAGTGCAAAATCCTACAAGAATTTACGTTTTTGAAATCGAAAACGTTTTTAGCTTCCACAGAAAACGTAAACCGAAAAATAAATTTCGGTTTAAAACGTTCACAAAATCTGAAGTGATATGTATGTTTTTAGTAATTTAAACTCCAGAAAAGTCAAAAAATCTACCAAAGATTAAATATGAATAGTATTTGAATAAATTTCAAGCCAAAAAAAAACTATTTCAAATACTTTTCGTTTTCGAAAATGTTGTTACTTTTGGTCTTCGAAGTGCTATATCCCCTTAACCAACCATAAAACAGAAAAAATAAAAAAATAAGAGAGAATGAAACGTTGAAACTAAAAAAAGAAACAACAAAAAAGAAGATTGGATCAATGAAATGTATGTTTTTATTTTAATGTTAAATTTAATAATAATAATTGTTAAATATTTAAAGAGACAAACACAAAAAATATTAACAAGCCAAGATTTTGCTAAATTTTTTTTGCTTTCTTATGTTTTATTTATTTTTACTATTTTCACAACCGCCAATCAGAATCTGGAGTCGAATCGATTTTGTTGACGGCGGTGGCTGAAACAGCTGTTTCTGATTTCTATGCTGCCATATTTTTTATAGTGTTTTTCGGTTTTCATTTTCTTTCGGTTTCATGAAAACGTACAGGAGCTGTAGAAGCAAAAGTAAAACGATGCGATTTTGAAAAACGAAAACGAACCAATTTAGTACAATGCCTGATAAATATTTTATCATAAACCTACTATAAGATGTGAACCGTAATTTTCGTTTTAAGGCGAGTTTTGTAGTAAAAGTGGGATTATTGATGCAATTCAAATTTTTAAATTAATTTTTTAATCAAAATTGATTGAAATACAAATTAGGACGATCAAATTCACAAAGATTTTTCTTAAAAACCGCCTATTGGTTTCCGGTTTTTCTTAATTTTGTAGCAGAAGCTGTTCATTAATATTAACTAATAAAATTTGCAGAGAACATGTCTAAAAATGCGTTGATTTCAAGATTCTAGATATTTTTATTTTTCGATTAAACAAAAACCGATTTCTGAAAAAACCGCAAATAATCCGGGTTTGGATCACCCTAATAATAATATACATTGAATACCGAAAATTACATTTAGATTTTCTGCAATTTATCTAAGCCTTTTGTCATCCCCTGGCATATCCTCTAAAATACATACTTACATACATTTTAGTATTTTAGTATTTAAATTTAAACCGTTTATTTTTGAAAATGTCCTCCCTTTGGTAGTTGTGGCGTAGAAGAGGAAGTTTATAATACGCAATTGTTATGCGCTCTGTTGCGTGAAGATAATTGCAGAAAATACAATATATGACATCCTTTTCTAGAGGGAGTAAACTCTTGTTATGGGGGTTTTATGCATAAATTCAAATATATACTCGTACATACATATATTTAATTTTTGCGTATGTAATCCCCTCAAGAAGGACAAAGTAAAATTATCTTATATTTTCAAATATGCACCAGCTATTAGCGGAGGTATTCCAGCATAATCTTTTCTTATAATCCAATCTTACAGATTGGAAGGGTATTAGATACCAAAACAATTGAACTGCTCCACGATTCCACCACCAGTTATTGTATAATTCCAAATCATTGAAGGAAAAGTAATATGCTAGTTTGCTCTTAAAGAATTTCTTCATTTGGAAGTCCTTCGCCAATAAGATATTATAACAATGGTGGTCTTTTGTGCCTGAATATCTGTGGTTATTGAGGGGTGAATTCTTTGTTTCGGAGGATAATGCAAATTTCGGAAACAATATTTTTAAGGAAATAAAATAAAATAAAAATAAAAATAAAAATAAAAATAAAAATAAAAATAAAAATAAAAATAAAAATAAAAATAAAAATAAAAATAAAGTAAAAATAAAAATAAAATTAAAAATAAAAATAAAAATATAAAGAAAAATAAAAATAAAGTAAAAATAAAAATAAAAATAAAATTAAAAATAAAAATATAAAGAAAAATAAAAATTTAAAATTAAAATTAAAATAAAAATGTAAAAATAAAAAACCTTGAGAAAAAAAGTTTTTTCATTCAATCATCATATATTAATAATAAAATTTTGACATTAACATATTGTTTTGTATATGCAATTAAATTAAAGATGCGGGCTGCAAACTGAAAAAGGTTATAGCAAATTGAATATTACATTTCCGATGCATTACATTTTTCCTATATAATTAAAATGTCTAATTATCTATTTAAATTATTACCGTGCGATTAATAGTTGTCAACACGGATCAGCTTTGCGTAAACTTTAATACGAAAAATAATCTAAAACTCTATCTGTGTTACGTATCACTAATTATATCGTGTTTATCATAATCGTAAATAAACTAAATTACTAACAATTAATAAACTTGTACGCGATCATTAAAAAATTGGAAATCAATTACTATTAAAAATATATGATTTGTTTTAAAACGATAAATAAATCACAACTAAATAAAAATCTAGTTCAATCACGAGATTGAAATATAAAACTCCCTTTCTCCAGGCTGCAAGGTTCAGGGTTGCTTTAGAATCGATCTGAATTTTTAGGTTGGTGTTTTCATAGTAAAAACACAAAAGAAAAGAAAAATAAAAATATTAAAATTTGATCAGTAGCCAAGACAGCCGGCGAAAAGTACTTGCAATTACCTATAAAATATGTCTCAAATAATTGCCTTATAAGTCAACAAACTACTCTCGTTCCAGTTTCATAAAGATCGGTTGGAAATTGTGAATTCTGTAACACTTGTAAAATTTGAAGATATAGATAGGTATATACGAGTTATAGTTATATAAATGCTAGCCAATTTTTTTTAAATTTGGCGGTATTGACATCCTTTTGCTAAATTTCATACAGACCGGTGTAAAAATGTAGATAATACAGTGCCTGTCATGTCAAATCGGAGGAACATATATATGAGGGCTATATATAAACCTGAACCGATTTTCACCAATTTTAATTGGGCCAAAAAGAACACTATGCTAAATTTAATCACGATCGTACAAAAAATACGACCAGGACTTTCATTACAAGGATACATCTACAGACGGAAGGACGGACAGACGGATATGCTTAAGTCGAATCAGGAAGTGATTCCAAGTTGATCGGTATAAGGAACGATGCGTCTATCTCTTCACCTTTTGGGTGTTACAAACGAATGCACAAACTCATAATACCCTTGAACACAGAGTGGTCTTGAGTAGAGTGATCAAAAAACCGGTTTTTTTGAAAAAATAAAAAACCGGTGGATGGTTTATTTAAGTTATAAAAAACCGGTGGACGTTTTTTTTCTTCGAAGAAAACCGGGGAAACCGGTAGAACCGGTTTTTTTCTGCATAACAAAACAGTATGAAAATTGCCGTTTGAAAAACATTTTCCTTTTTAATAACAAAAAAGGCGATTTTTTAATATTAAATTTTTAAAAGCGATGTCTTCTGATCAGGGATCTTGCACCAAATTTAGTCCTGTTGGATAGTAGTTATGAGTTGGATTGTGATGAATATTGTCATTTGAGTCAAACGGTCCTTTTATCTCATACTTATAACTAATTAGCTATTGTATTTAGAAACATTTTCCAAAAGTGTTATCGATAGTCTTTTCTTCAACCTTTTAAAAAAATTAACAAAAATATTTTCTTTATTTTTTTGCAAAATTAAACTTTTTGAAATTTTGGTAAAAAACTATGTTTTAATTTTTGATTTTTTGCTCAAAAGAAAGCTTCGATAATTTCCTTTAAAAGCTTTGTGACCTATTGATGGGATGGGACCTGTTGATCTATCAAAATAAATATAAACCTCTGAAAAAAAATTAACGTTCAACCAAACATTTTAGCATTTCAGATGGGAAAAACAACCGTTTGACAAAAATGTCAATATTTGACACCCTCCAACTCGGAAAGTCCTTAACCGATCTCGTTGGAATTGTGTCTAATAACTACTATCTGATAGGGCTACTTGGTGCAATTTTCATCCCGACAGAAGACATCCCTTTTAAAAATTAACTCACTTGACATGAAAGTCCCCTTATGTAGTTCAGTCAAGAAAATATTAATATTTCGGGATATTAAATAGAATATTTAATAGAAGTATTAAATCTTTATACATATATATTTTATATACACCCTTTAGTGCAGGTGGGTATATACAAGTATACATATAAATATATAAGAGTATACACTAGTCGGTTTACCCAATTGAAATTTTCTTACTTGTTTTTGTTTCGGTTTGGAAGTGGGAGAATGCGTTTACTTTTCACATAACTTCTGCGCGTAAGAATCATTTATTTTCTTTAAATTTTTGTAATTTGTATACATAGAAATTGGTGAATGGCTTCGGATTCTAGCAAAGTTGACGAGTCTTTTTAGGCCATATAAGGAGATCTTTCATATCATTATCTTAATTTGTGATATTTTGTATATAAAGTTGTAAATAATTTTTAATATTTTAGTGATAATAAAAAAACCGGAAAACCGGTCGAAACAAACGAAAAAAACCGGTTGCACCGGTTGTTCGAAATTCATGATTTTGAGAAAAACCGGGGACGGTGGAAGCAAAAAACCGGTGGGCCGGTTTATTTTAAACCGGTTTTGATCACTCTAGTCTTGGGTACAATAATTCATATAAATTCGATCTTAATGTACATAAATAGTATTTATAAACCTTCGAAAAATTCAGTATTCGAAGTTTAGTTGAGCCAAGTTGTGTCTAACAAAAAGTAGCTTCGATTTTTTGTCCACTATTCAATCTTCCACTTTCGTAGTGCATCAGTAATGTAAATGATCTTTAATCGGTATCATTGGCCTTTAATTGGGATCAACGACCCTTGATGCGACGTAAATGATCTTTAATCGGTGTCATTGACCTTTAATTGGGGTCATTGAGCGTTGGTTGTGGTCATTGACCTTAAATCAGGAGTCATTGACCTTTCCGGGGTTACTTACCTTTAATCAGGGTCAATTACCTTTAATCCGGTTTTACTTACCTTTATTTGGGGTCTATGACCTTAAATCGAGGTCATTGACATTATATCGGGATCATTGAACTTTAATTTCGTAGAATTTCATAGAAATTTTGTATTTATTGAAAATTTCGTAAAAAATTTCTATTAACTGAAAATTTCTTAGAATTTTTGAATTTATAGAAAATTTCTTAGAAGCTTTTTATTTATAGAAAATTTCGTAGAAATATTGTCTTTAAAGAAAATTTCATAGAAATTTTGTCATTAGAGAAAATTTTGTCTTTATAGAAAATTTCGTAGAAATTTTGTCTGTATAGAAAATTTTGTAGAAATTTTGTCTTTATAGAAAATTTCGCAGAAATTTTGTCTTTATAGAAAATTTCGTAGAAATTTTGTCTTTATAGAAAATTTCGTAGAAATTTTGTCTTTATAGAAAATTTCGTAGAAATTTTGTCTTTATAGAAAATTTCGTAGAAATTTTGTCTTTATAGAAAATTTCGTAGAAATTTTGTCTTTATAGAAAATTTCGTAGAAATTTTGTCTTTATGGAAAATTTCGTAGAAATTTTGTCTTTATAGAAAACTTCGTAGAAATTTTTCTTTATAGAAAATTTTGTAGAAAGTTTGTCTTTATAGAAATTTTCGTAGAAATTTTGTCTTTATAGAAAATTTCGTAGAAATTTTGTCTATATAGAAAATTTCGTAAAAATTTTGTCATTAGAGAAAATTTTGTCCTTATAGAAAATTTCGTAAAAATGTTGTCTGTATAGAAAATTTCGTAGAAATTTTGTCTTTATAGAAAATTTCGTAGAAATTTTGCCTTTATAGAAAATTTCGTAGAAATTTTGCCTTTATAGAAAATTTCGTAGAAATTTTTTCTTTATAGAAAATTTCGTAGAAATTTTTTCTTTATAGAAAATTTCGTAGAAATTTTGTCTTTATAGAAAATTTCGTAGAAATTTTGTCTTTATAGAAAATTTCGTAGAAATTTTGTCTTTATACAAAATTTCGTAGAAATTTTGTCTTTATAGAAAATTTCGTAGAAATTTTGTCGTTATAGAAAATTTTGTAGAAATTTTGTCTTTATAGAAAATTTCGTAGAAATTTTGTCTTTATAGAAAATTTCGTAGAAATTTTGTCTTTATAGAAAATTTCGTAGAAATTTTGTCTTTATAGAAAATTTCGTAGAAATTTTGTCTTTATAGAAAATTTCGTAGAAATTTTGTCTTTATAGAAAATTTCGTAGAAATTTTGTCTTTATAGGAAATTTCGTAGAAATTTTGTCTTTATAGAAAATTTCGTAGAAATTTTGTCTTTATAGAAAATTTCGTAGAAATTTTGTCTTTATAGAAAATTTCTAGAAATTTTGTCTTTATAGAAAATTTCGTAGAAACTTTGTCTATAGAAAATTTCGTAGAAACTTTGTCTTTATAGAAAATTTCGTAGAAATTTTGTCTTTATAGAAAATTTCGTAAAAATTTTGTCTTTATAGAAAATTTCGTAGAAATTTTGTCTTTATAGAAAATTTCGTAGAAATTTTGTCTTTATAGAAAATTTCGTAGAAATTTTGTCTTTATAGAAAATTTCGTAGAAATTTGGTCTTTATAGAAAATTTCGTAGAAATTTTGTCTTTATAGAAAATTTCGTAGAAATTTTGTCTTTATAGAAAATTTCGTAGAAATTTTGTCTTTATAGAAAATTTCGTAGAAATTTTGTCTTTATAGAAAATTTCGTAGAAATTTTGTCTTTATAGAAAATTTCGTAGAAATTTTGTCTTTATAGAAAATTTCGTAGAAATTTTGTCTTTATAGAAAATTTCGTAGAAATTTTGTCTTTATAGAAAATTTCGTAGAAATTTTGTCTTTATAGAAAATTTCGTAGAAATTTTGTCTTTATAGAAAATTTCGTAGAAATTTTGTCTTTATAGAAAATTTCGTAGAAATTTTGTCTTTATGGAAAATTTCGTAGAAATTTTGTCGTAGAAATTTTGTATTTATAGAAAATTTCGTAGAAATTTTGTCTTTATTGAAAATTTCGTAGAAATTTTGTCTGCATCAGTAATGTAAATGATCTTTAATCGGTATCATTGGCCTTTAATTGGGATCAACGACCCTTGATGCGACGTAAATGATCTTTAATCGGTGTCATTGACCTTTAATTGGGGTCATTGAGCGTTGGTTGTGGTCATTGACCTTAAATCAGGAGTCATTGACCTTTCCGGGGTTACTTACCTTTAATCAGGGTCAATTACCTTTAATCCGGTTTTACTTACCTTTATTTGGGGTCTATGACCTTAAATCGAGGTCATTGACATTATATCGGGATCATTGAACTTTAATTTCGTAGAATTTCATAGAAATTTTGTATTTATTGAAAATTTCGTAAAAAATTTCTATTAACTGAAAATTTCTTAGAATTTTTGAATTTATAGAAAATTTCTTAGAAGCTTTTTATTTATAGAAAATTTCGTAGAAATATTGTCTTTAAAGAAAATTTCATAGAAATTTTGTCATTAGAGAAAATTTTGTCTTTATAGAAAATTTCGTAGAAATTTTGTCTGTATAGAAAATTTTGTAGAAATTTTGTCTTTATAGAAAATTTCGCAGAAATTTTGTCTTTATAGAAAATTTCGTAGAAATTTTGTCTTTATAGAAAATTTCGTAGAAATTTTGTCTTTATAGAAAATTTCGTAGAAATTTTGTCTTTATAGAAAATTTCGTAGAAATTTTGTCTTTATAGAAAATTTCGTAGAAATTTTGTCTTTATAGAAAATTTCGTAGAAATTTTGTCTTTATGGAAAATTTCGTAGAAATTTTGTCTTTATAGAAAACTTCGTAGAAATTTTTCTTTATAGAAAATTTTGTAGAAAGTTTGTCTTTATAGAAATTTTCGTAGAAATTTTGTCTTTATAGAAAATTTCGTAGAAATTTTGTCTATATAGAAAATTTCGTAAAAATTTTGTCATTAGAGAAAATTTTGTCCTTATAGAAAATTTCGTAAAAATTTTGTCTGTATAGAAAATTTCGTAGAAATTTTGTCTTTATAGAAAATTTCGTAGAAATTTTGCCTTTATAGAAAATTTCGTAGAAATTTTGCCTTTATAGAAAATTTCGTAGAAATTTTTTCTTTATAGAAAATTTCGTAGAAATTTTTTCTTTATAGAAAATTTCGTAGAAATTTTGTCTTTATAGAAAATTTCGTAGAAATTTTGTCTTTATAGAAAATTTCGTAGAAATTTTGTCTTTATACAAAATTTCGTAGAAATTTTGTCTTTATAGAAAATTTCGTAGAAATTTTGTCGTTATAGAAAATTTTGTAGAAATTTTGTCTTTATAGAAAATTTCGTAGAAATTTTGTCTTTATAGAAAATTTCGTAGAAATTTTGTCTTTATAGAAAATTTCGTAGAAATTTTGTCTTTATAGAAAATTTCGTAGAAATTTTGTCTTTATAGAAAATTTCGTAGAAATTTTGTCTTTATAGGAAATTTCGTAGAAATTTTGTCTTTATAGAAAATTTCGTAGAAATTTTGTCTTTATAGAAAATTTCGTAGAAATTTTGTCTTTATAGAAAATTTCTAGAAATTTTGTCTTTATAGAAAATTTCGTAGAAACTTTGTCTATAGAAAATTTCGTAGAAACTTTGTCTTTATAGAAAATTTCGTAGAAATTTTGTCTTTATAGAAAATTTCGTAAAAATTTTGTCTTTATAGAAAATTTCGTAGAAATTTTGTCTTTATAGAAAATTTCGTAGAAATTTTGTCTTTATAGAAAATTTCGTAGAAATTTTGTCTTTATAGAAAATTTCGTAGAAATTTGGTCTTTATAGAAAATTTCGTAGAAATTTTGTCTTTATAGAAAATTTCGTAGAAATTTTGTCTTTATAGAAAATTTCGTAGAAATTTTGTCTTTATAGAAAATTTCGTAGAAATTTTGTCTTTATAGAAAATTTCGTAGAAATTTTGTCTTTATAGAAAATTTCGTAGAAATTTTGTCTTTATAGAAAATTTCGTAGAAATTTTGTCTTTATACAAAATTTCGTAGAAATTTTGTCTTTATAGAAAATTTCGTAGAAATTTTGTCTTTATAGAAAATTTCGTAGAAATTTTGTCTTTATAGAAAATTTCGTAGAAATTTTGTCTTTATAGAAAATTTCGTAGAAATTTTGTCTTTATACAAAATTTCGTAGAAATTTTGTCTTTATAGAAAATTTCGTAGAAATTTTGTCTTTATAGAAAATTTCGTAGAAATTTTGTCTTTATAGAAAATTTCTAGAAATTTTGTCTTTATAGAAAATTTCGTAGAAACTTTGTCTATAGAAAATTTCGTAGAAACTTTGTCTTTATAGAAAATTTCGTAGAAATTTTGTCTTTATAGAAAATTTCGTAAAAATTTTGTCTTTATAGAAAATTTCGTAGAAATTTTGTCTTTATAGAAAATTTCGTAGAAATTTTGTCTTTATAGAAAATTTCGTAGAAATTTTGTCTTTATAGAAAATTTCGTAGAAATTTGGTCTTTATAGAAAATTTCGTAGAAATTTTGTCTTTATAGAAAATTTCGTAGAAATTTTGTCTTTATAGAAAATTTCGTAGAAATTTTGTCTTTATAGAAAATTTCGTAGAAATTTTGTCTTTATAGAAAATTTCGTAGAAATTTTGTCTTTATAGAAAATTTCGTAGAAATTTTGTCTTTATAGAAAATTTCGTAGAAATTTTGTCTTTATACAAAATTTCGTAGAAATTTTGTCTTTATAGAAAATTTCGTAGAAATTTTGTCTTTATAGAAAATTTCGTAGAAATTTTGTCTTTATAGAAAATTTCGTAGAAATTTTGTCTTTATAGAAAATTTCGTAGAAATTTTGTCGTAGAAATTTTGTATTTATAGAAAATTTCGTAGAAATTTTGTCTTTATTGAAAATTTCGTAGAAATTTTGTCTTTATAGAAAATTTCGTAGAAATTTTGTCTTTATAGAAAATTTCGTAGAAATTTTGTCTTTATAGAAAATTTCGTAGAAATTTTGTCTTTATAGAAAATTTCGTAGAAATTTTGTCTTTATAGAAAATTTCGTAGAAACTTTGTCTATAGAAAATTTCGTAGAAACTTTGTCTTTATAGAAAATTTCGTAGAAATTTTGTCTTTATAGAAAATTTCGTAGAAATTTTGTCTTTATAGAAAATTTCGTAAAAAATTTGTCTTTATGGAAAATTTCGTAGAAATTTTGTCGTAGAAATTTTGTATTTATAGAAAATTTCGTAGAAATTTTGTCTTTATTGAAAATTTCGTAGAAATTTTGTCTTTATAGAAAATTTCGTAGAAATTTTGTCTTTATAGAAAATTTCGTAGAAATTTTGTCTTTATAGAAAATTTCGTAGAAACTTTGTCTATAGAAAATTTCGTAGAAACTTTGTCTTTATAGAAAATTTCGTAGAAATTTTGTCTTTATAGAAAATTTCGTAGAAATTTTGTCTTTATAGAAAATTTCATAGAAATTTTGTCTTTATGGAAAATTTCGTAGAAATTTTGTCTTTATGGAAAATTTCGTAGAAATTTTGTCGTAGAAATTTTGTATTTATAGAAAATTTCGTAGAAATTTTGTCTTTATTGAAAATTTCGTAGAAATTTTGTCTTTATAGAAAATTTCGTAGAAATTTTGTCTTTATAGAAAATTTCGTAGAAATTTTGTCTGTAGAAAATTTCGTAGAAATTTTGTCTTTATAGAAAATTTCGTAGAAATTTTGTCTTTATAGAAAATTTCGTAGAAATTTTGTCTTTATCGAAAATTTCGTAGAAATTATTTTGTCTTTATCGAAAATTTCGTAGAAATTTTGTCTTTATCGAAAATTTCGTAGAAATTTTGTCTTTATCGAAAATTTCGTAGAAATTTTGTCTTTATCGAAAATTTCGTAGAAATTTTTCTTTATAGAAAATTTCGTAGAAATTTTGTCTTTTTGTCTTTATAGAAATAAATACAAAATTTCTATGAATTTTTCTATAACAATTTCTACGAAATTTTCTATAAATACAAAATTAAATTTCTACGAAATTTTCTATAAAGACAAAATTTCGACAAAATTTTCTTTAAAGACAAAATTTCGACGAAATTTTCTTTAAAGACAAAATTTCGACGAAATTTTCTATAAAGACAAAATTTCGACGAAATTTTCTATAAAGACAAAATTTCGACGAAATTTTCTATAAAGACAAAATTTCGACAAAATTTTCTTTAAAGACAAAATTTCGACGAAATTTTCTTTAAAGACAAAATTTCGACGAAATTTTCTATAAAGACAAAATTTCGACGAAATTTTCTATAAAGACAAAATTTCGACGAAATTTTCTATAAAGACAAAATTTCGACGAAATTTTCTATAAAGACAAAATTTCGACGAAATTTTCTATAAAGACAAAATTTCGACGAAATTTTCTATAAAGACAAAATTTCGACGAAATTTTCTATAAAGACAAAATTTCGACGAAATTTTCTATAAAGACAAAATTTCGACGAAATTTTCTATAAAGACAAAATTTCGACGAAATTTTCTATAAAGACAAAATTTCGACGAAATTTTCTATAAAGACAAAATTTCGACGAAATTTTCTATAAAGACAAAATTTCGACGAAATTTTCTATAAAGACAAAATTTCGACGAAATTTTCTATAAAGACAAAATTTCGACGAAATTTTCTATAAAGACAAAATTTCGACGAAATTTTCTAAAAAGACAAAATTTCGACGAAATTTTCTATAAAGACAAAATTTCGACGAAATTTTCTATAAAGACAAAATTTCGACGAAATTTTCTATAAAGACAAAATTTCGACGAAATTTTCTATAAAGACAAAATTTCGACGAAATTTTCTATAAAGACAAAATTTCGACGAAATTTTCTATAAAGACAAAATTTCGACGAAATTTTCTATAAAGACAAAATTTCGACGAAATTTTCTATAAAGACAAAATTTCGACGAAATTTTCTATAAAGACAAAATTTCGACGAAATTTTCTATAAAGACAAAATTTCGAACGAAATTTTCTATAGAAACATTTCTACGATATTTTCTATAAAAACAAAATTTCTGCGAAATTTTCTAAAAAACAAAATTTCTACGAAATTTTCTATGAAAACAAAATTTCTACGAAATTTTCTATGAAAACAAAATTTCTACGAAATTTTCTATGAAAACAAAATTTCTACGAAATTTTCTATGAAAACAAAATTTCTACGAAATTTTCTATGAAAACAAAATTTCTACGAAATTTTCTATGAAAACAAAATTTCTACGAAATTTTCTATGAAAACAAAATTTCTACGAAATTTTCTATGAAAACAATATTTCTACGAAATTTTCTATGAAAACAAAATTTCTACGAAATTTTCTATGAAAACAAAATTTCTACGAAATTTTCTATGAAAACAAAATTTCTACGAAATTTTCTATGAAAACAAAATTTCTACGAAATTTTCTATGAAAACAAAATTTCTACGAAATTTTGTATGAAAACAAAATTTCTACGAAATTTTCTATGAAAACAAAATTTCTACGAAATTTTCTATGAAAACAAAATTTCTACGAAATTTTCTATGAAAACAAAATTTCTACGAAATTTTCTATGAAAACAAAATTTCTACGAAATTTTCTATGAAAACAAAATTTCTACGAAATTTTCTATGAAAACAAAATTTCTACGAAATTTTCTATGAAAACAAAATTTCTACGAAATTTTCTATGAAAACAAAATTTCTACGAAATTTTCTATGAAAACAAAATTTCTACGAAATTTTCTATGAAAACAAAATTTCGACGAAGTGTTCTGTAAAAACAAAATTTCGACGAAATTTTCTATGAAAACAAAATATCGACGAAGTTTTCTGTAAAAACAAAATTTCGACGAAATTTTCTATAAAAAGAAACTTTCTACGAATTTCTATGAAATTTTCTATAAAAACAAAATTTCTACGTAGTTTTCTATAAAAACAAAATTTATACGTAGTTTTCTATATAAAACAAAATGTCTACGTACCCAGCAAAATTTCTCATTACCAAATAATCCGACGAGTAAGCAAAGTTCGATAATGGTAAGTACTTATTATTTAGCCACTTTCCTCATTATTTTAACATGGGGATGTCATTGGAGGTAAGTACTTCCCAAAAGCATACAATAAAGTAGCATAGTAAGTACTTATTTGTAGCATAGGCATACCACATAAATATGAGCTTATGTTTTCACGATTTTAAGTACTTGAATTATGCATTACCAATAAGTTACAAAATACGTAGTATATATGGTAGATATGTAGAGATGGCCATTGAAAGTAATGTTGTGCATATTGTCGCGCATATTTCGAATTTCTGAACCCAAACCATCATGTGAAAAATTCTTCAATGGTCTAACATCATACGATATACGTAAATATTTTTGGCATTTTCATTCAATTTGCACGTATTTTTGGAAAACTTGTTGAAAATAAATAAATCTTCTACAATAACCCACATATAGCTAAAATTGCATTATACTAAAATTTGCCAAACATTTTTTTGATAAAAAAATCACTTATTTCTGTTATTATTGGTAACTCATTATTAATAAGCCGAAAGTAATTTAGCGAATAATGAGATGTCATTATTTGGTAATGCAGGGAATAATGACAGGTACTTACCAAGATTTTGCTGGGTAGTTATCTATAAAAACAAAATTTCTACAAAATTTTCTATAAATACAAATTTTCTACGAAATTGGAATTTCTTAAATTAATTAATATTTTTTTAAATTAAGACAGCAAAATTATTTTTTTTTATCTTTTATTTGCATATTTACGGTGTACTCTTATTTGTATTTTTAACATTATTTTTCACTGCTTGTTGTTTAATCTTTTAATTAAATTTAGTTTAGTATCAGTTTCTCTCAGAGGTCCTTATCAGAAATATTCTGTCTTAGGACCACAAAGTTTAGCAAAACTAATTTTAAAATAATTGTTTATGTAAACTTTTGCAATATTTAAATTCAATTTGAACACATATACATCGCACACACACACACACCACTTGTCTACTGGAGATTAGCCAAATTTGAAGCCTATATCCCTTTTGTTTTCCTTTTCATAGAACACACATCCTTTCCCTTTGCCCAATATCGATTCGATACCATTTCATTTCCAGGAGGGGGAAGTATTGTCGATCCCAAGCAGCATTGCTTTCTTAATGGCCACCAGCATCATTAAATGAGTGTTGGTTCGATATTGTTATTGTTGCTGTTCTTCGGCAATGCCACAAATGGGTAAATAAGGACTTCTTTAGCTGTTTTCGGTTAAGAATTGCGGTTCATTGTCTTGGCTTAGATTGAATCGGATCGGAATGGGATGGGATGGGAAAGGACGAAGCGCTTCTTCGGTCTTTACATATGCATTCATGTGTATATTTAATTTGTGTATTCAATTTTGGTGTGGAATTGTTTGGCCTAAGATGCTGAAGATGATGATGATGACGCTGGCGATGTCGATTGTTATCCTTATTATCGTCCTTTTCCACATGACGGCAATAATATTTGTGTGTCTGAGGTTCGTTTGGGTTGATATAGACATACACATATACATTATTATTGAGATTTGTCTTTATTTTCTAGCCGAACCCCCCAGCACCACCACTAGTCAGACGACGTGTACAATGGTTTTGGTCACAATTATTGTCGTTTTTGGCAAATATTTTATTGTAATATGATTTGTTGTTTGAGTAAGAGAAAATTTCATCTAAATGCTTGGGTCTGAATAGGGTGCTCTACACGATGTGTGATGCAATTTTATAAATAAAAATAAATTTAATATTTCTAAAAAAATACATCGAAATTTAATTTTTCTACAAAATTTCGTTGAGATTTTATTTTTCTAGAAAATTTCAATAATGGCATTATTTACGAACTTTTTTAACAAAATTTTCGTCGAAAATTAAATTTCTAGAAATTTTGTATAAAAATGCAATTTTAAAAAAATTTTCTAGAATAATTCTATTTAACGATTTTTCTAGAAAAAATCAATTTTACAATATTTTGCAGTAATGCAATCTAGTCGAAATTTTCAAGGAAAATGCAATTCCTTCGAAATGTTTTAGAAAAATTAGATATCAACACCATTGTTTAGAAAACTAAAAATTTGATGGAATTTTCTAAAAAAATTAAATTTAAAAGAATTTTTTTGTAGATAAATGTAATTATGATAAAATTTTCTATTGCTCTTTTCCGCAATTAAAAAATTTCAGCAAATTTTTTTTTTAAATTTTGTCGAACATTTCTATGAAATTTTTGCAATTTCTAGGAAATTTTTTAGAAAAATTAGATTTCAACACCATTGTTTAAAAAACTGAAAATTTGAAGGAATTTTGTAAAAAAAATGTGAATTTAAAAGAATTTTTGAAGAAAAATGTTATTATGATGAAATTTTCTATTGCACTTTTCCGTAATTAGAAAATTTTAGCAAATTTTTTTTGAAAATTTTAACGAAAATACATTTTTGTTAAAAGTTTTTTGATAAAAAATTATGTAAAAATTCAGGTTTTCTAAAGAGTTACGTTTAAATTACATATGTATTTCTAAAAAATTCTTCCAAATTAAATTTTTCTAGAAAATTTCGTTGAAATATTGTTTTTTTTTTGAAAATTTCGTTGAAATTTAGTTTTTCCAAAAAAAACTGCGTCGAAATTTAATTTTTCTAGAAACTTTTATTGAAATTTCAATTTATTACAAATTTTCAATAATTGCCTTATTTAAAATTTTTAATTTAAAATTTCGACAAAAATTTCAATTTGAAGATTTGAAAATGCATTTCCCTAGAAAAATTCAATTTCGACAAAATGTTCAAGAAATATGTAATTTCTACGAATTTTTTTGGAAAAGTTAGATTTCAACAACATTTGTTAGAAAAATAAAAATTTGATGGAATTTTCTAAAAAAATATTTAATCAAAGGAATTTTTGAAAAAAAAATTAATTTTGATGAAATTTTCTTAAGAATTGCAATTGCAAGTAGTGGAAATTGAATCTTCATAGAAAATCTATTTTTTGTTTAAAAAAATTTAATTTGTATTTTTAAAATATTTCGTCACAATTGAATACTTCTAAAAAAAATCCTTAAAAAATTGCATTTATCTACAAATTTTTTTAAAATTTTGTCGAAAATACCTATTTATTGAATTTTTTTGCTAGAAAATGATTTCAAAATTCAGGTTTTCTAAAAAGTTTCGTTAAAATTACATATTTCTAAAAAAATCTTCAAAATATAATTTTTCTAGAAAATGTCATTGAAATTAATTTTTTATTGAACAATTCATTGAAATTTAATTTTTCTGCAAAATTGCAAAATTTAATGTAAATTTTAAAACCGAAAATCTTTAAACTGCATTTAAAAAAAAAATTAATTTGTATTTTAGAAATATTTCGTCAAAATTGAATATTTCTAAAAAAAATTCTTAAAAAAATTGAATTTACCTATGAAATATCGCCAAAATTGTATTCTTCAAAATTTTGTCGAAAATACATTTTTTTTGAATTTTTTGGTAGAAAATTATTTCAAAATTCAGGTTTTCTAAAAAGTTTTGTTAAAATTACATATTTCTAAAAAATTCTTCAAAATTTAATTTTCCAAAAATCAAAACCCAAAAATTCAAAAATTTAATTTTTCTGTTTCATTGAAATTAAATTTTTATTGAAAATTTCATTGAAATTTAATTTTTCTACAAAATTTCATTGAAATTTAATTTTTCTACAAAATTTCAATAATTTCATTATTTAAAAACTTTTCGACAAAAATTTAAATTTTAGAAATGAAAATCTTTAAACTACATTTCTCTAGAAAAATACAGGTTCGACAAACTATTCAAGAAAAAATATCCAATTTTTACGATTTTTTTTCGAAAAATTAGATTTAACAACATTTGTTAGAAATATAAAAATTTCAAGGAATTTTCTAACAAAAAAAAAAAATTAAATGTTTTAATTATTAAATTGCATTTAATAACTTTGAAGTATACACTGGTATTAAAGTTATAAGCTGTTAACTTTTGGTGCAAAATGGTCCATGGAGGTACAAACGGCGGCTTGACAACTTCACCCATTTTTCTCAAGGTGATAATTACTAATAAACTAATGTTATGTGTGGTATTCCGGCAGATTCCGATAAGTGGTATAGAAGTTATTAAATAATCAATATTTCACTAAATGTTGACCCTTTGTCGGTGAGGTACTAGAAGGAGTTTTCGAATTTATTTCGGGAATTATGGGATTAAATCTGTAATTATAATGATGTGCGAATTATTTTTGATTTCTGATGACAATATCTACAAAAATTCACTTTTAAATATTTTGTGGTTTTATTAGAAGTTTCCGTTAAAATGAGTACAAATATGTTATACATTCTTTGAATTACTTTTTCTATAAGTCCAAAATGGGGCATATGGGTCCGAATTTTTAATATCGACCCATGAAGTCAATTTTTGCGTAAAAAAGTTGCTAAATGGTAATATAAGACCTTGCTATCATATATTTTTTTTTTGAAAAAAAGTGTTATGGGGATTTTATATTTAAAAGAAAATTTAAAAAAAATCTTTTTGGATTTTAAATTTAAAAGAAAATTAAAAAAAAAATTTTGGGTTTTACGGAAATTGCAATAGCTTTTGAAGGGCTGAACCGATTTTTACAAAGTCTACGTTGTTTTAAAGATAAAAAAAAGAAAACGTCTTTAAAAAAAATATTTTTTTTGTTTTGAATTTGAATTAAAAAAAGATTCCCCTTAATTTCTTCAAATTCACACAGAATATTCGACGCACTCTCAAAGATCCAAAACGGTATTTGGATTTGTGGCAAAATACTAAGGCAGGTCTGGCAATTTTGGAAATATTTCTTCAGTTTCTGCAAAACACTGCATGTAAAATTTCATACAAAGGTATTTTAAAATTCATATGTGCAGAAACAGAAGAAAATGTGCAAAAATTGAGGCTAAAGAAATCTAAATGCTGCTTTCGATTTGTGAGAGTGAGTCGAAGATTGTGTGTGAATTTAAAGAAAATCTAGGATGGACAAGTTTTTTCTAAATTCGGGTATTTAAAAAAAATCACGAAAAAATTATAATTATCCCCATACCTTAGAGAGGGGGGTATATATCATTTGCTACGAGCCAAAAGTGTAACACATCGAAGGATTGACCTAACCCCCTACACAGAGCCGAAAATACAATGATTTTTTTAACCATGTGTCTGGTTAAATTTTTCATGGTAAATGTTTGATTTTGAAGACAAAAATAACCTTATATAAGTTCAAATGTACATGAAATATGGTTAAGTTAACATTATATATGGTTGGTTTTTTTGAAAGAGAGGCAGAAAAATGTGCGAGATAAACAACAATTCGGCTCTGTTGTGGTCGACGTTTTTCAACTGCTTTGTGTTAGACGAAGTTGAGTATTAAGTTAAACGAAGTTGAAACGAATGCGACTGTCGTCATAAGAGAATTTATCTCGCTCATTGAAAACACCACCAAATGCCAGCTTCGGTGCTTGATCGAATGCGGGAGTTCAGTTGGTGTTGAATAGTCGATGGGACTAGTGCTGTTGTCGGAAGCTGTTGGTATAGAGGTAAGTAGTAAAACATTTTGTAAAGAACTACATTCATAAATATGTATGTACATATAAAAGTGAAATAATAAAATATGTGTGTTAAAAATGTTAATAGTGTTTTGTGCCTGTTTAATTATAGTAAAGGCGAATGTAATATTAATATTATTTTTTGTGATTATGCCATTACAATTGTGAAATTCAGTGGTTAAGAGTGGAAAAAAATATGTACACGCTGTCGCATTAACTGAGCATGAAAAAACAACAATGTATGTACGTAAGTATATGCAGCAGCAAGCAAACATACGGAGAGAAGTGATGTGTACATGTGGGTATGTGTTCATCTTGTCTTTTTTCGTTTGAACACTTGTGGCTGCTACGCCGTACATACATACGTTAGTTTTTTTTGTTGTGCGATGTTGATACTGTTAAATGTACATACATACATATGTCGTTAGAAGTGCTTTCGTAATACCTACATACATACATATAAACGATGTTTTTGTTTTTTTCTTTTCAGTTGTTTCTTTTTCTGTGGCTTGCGGCTGCTTGTGCTGGGAGTCCGGCCTTGAATCTGTTGGTAAGTTGTGCCAATACTAGAAACTGTTGATAAGCTGTATCAATACTAGTTGTAGTGTGCAAAGTAATTAAAGGAAAAGTGGTATGCATGCATACATTTGTTTTTTATACCCTCACTTTAGTAATACGAGGGTATATATCATTTGCAACGGGCCAAAATTGTAACACATTGAAGGAGTGATCTAAGACCATAAGTATGTTCAGCGCATATTAGTTTTGGGTCATTTTAAGTCGAATGAGATATGTCCGTCCGTCTGTCTGCTGACTAGTGCGCACGATAACTCTCGAAAAGAGTAACCGATTCACTTCAAATTTGGTATACGGTAATATTTTTTTCTATCTCCGGTTAAGTTCAAAGATGGGCCATATTGGTCCATTCCTTCTGGTACCTCCCACACAAAGGGTTAACATTTAGTGAAATATTGATTCTTTAATAACAACTATACCTTGGTCGGTTTACCCGACTGAAACTTTCTTACTTGTTTTTAATATACAATTCAGTGCACTTCCTTGAAGTATCATCCATTGACTTATCCAATCCTTGATTTTTATATCTATTCCGATTATGATTTTGGTGGGACATCGGCTTTCTATCAGATTGCCTTTGTTATTAATCTCCTCTCTCCTATAAGTTTGCCGTAAGATCGGACTAAGCTCAGTACCCCAAACTAAGTGCCTAACCGTCCTGGGCCCTTAATAATCGAAAGATTCAGGGAGTTTACGTGGACGGCACCTTTTGAGCGGGGACTGATCACATGTTGGTCAAGCACAGAAACGTAGGCACTTAACTTATAGTCACAGAGCAGATTTTTCGATCAGATCAGCCCATTGGTAAATGCTTATGCTCTTTGAACTACAGAATTTAGGTAAAAAGTCAAAAGATCTTCATAGAATTGCACCCTTTTTTACATTTATACTTATATTTTCTAACCTTTTTGTTTTTTTTTTCTTTTCAGGTGTTTCTTATACAACATATTAACATATATTTTGTAAATAAAATAAAAAATAAAAATGCGAAAGTTAAATTTTTCTTGTTTTATTTGATATAAATATTAAAAATTATTGAAACAACTATGTTTCTGGTTACATGAAGTAACCACTAAATAGTTAAATTAACAATAAAAAAGGTTTCAGTAACAATCTTCATAGTTAATAATATTAACAATTTCGTTGTTAAATTGAACATGCATTTTTTCAATAAATTAACTATGAAATGTTAATATTCACAATTTGTCATGGTTAAAAAATTCTAAAATGCATTGTTAAAGTAACAATTATTATTATAATATTAACAATTTTCATGGTTAAAAAATTCAACCATGGAATAGTTAAATTAAATATTATTATTGTTAAACACCAGTCAACAAGAAAATGTTCAAATTAACCTTATATAACGTAGACTCCAAATCATGTTTATTTATGGTTAAGTTAACCTTATATAAGGTTAATTTTTGGCTCAGTGTAAGTATGCTCGGCGAAAATCCGTTTTGGGACATTTTAAGTCATTTGAGCAATGTCAGTCTGTATGTCTGCTGGCTGGTGCGCACGTTAACTCTCGAAAGGAGTAACCGATTGAATTTAAATTTGGTATGCGGTGATATTTTTCCCTATCTCCGGCTAAGTTCGAAGATGGGCCATATTGGTCCACTCCATCTGGTACCTTCCTCACAAAGGGTTAACATTTAGTGAAATATTTATTCTTCTATAACTTATATACATACTACTTATTCCAATCTCCTGAAATTCTACACATACATACAGGGTTGCCCATATTCGACGGACCCACGGACTCGTTGGGCCCATTCCAATCGACGAGGCTTGTCCGCAGGCAACAATCTTTGCGTCAACTGAATTTTGTACGGGAACAAATGCAAATCAACGCGAATAATCCGTTGTAAAGTGGACCGAGCCATGCCCAACTGCTGAGAACGGCGTTTTTGGGATGTTCTTGGGGACCTCTCAACACTGGCTCGTACGGCAGCGATATTCTCGGCTGATCGCCTTGGTCGACTTTTATTTGGCCTCTTCGGATTAGAAAGATCCTCACCAGTCGAAAATTTTTCGTATAAACGCTTAATGGTGTTCTTAGAAGGCGCACTTCTCACATTTTTTAATATTTTAAAAGCACGTTCACTTGACTTCTTCTGTTGAATGTAAATTTCAACTATTTCAGAGCGCTCGCGTGGCGTTTATTGTTCCATGGTAAAAATCTGCTTGGACTGACGCTTCAAACGCGGTATGTCATTAAGCGATCTGACATCTCTGTCAAAAGTTATGGCGTTGCCAGATGGGTCCGTCGAATATGGGAGACCCTGTAGTATTAGTTTATTAGTCGCTATCATCACAAGAAGTTGCCCCTTTTGGTACCTCCCACAGGAATGGACCATTTTTCACCAAAAGCGAATCGCTTATAGCTTTAATACGAGTATCAGTTCATACTTTAATGTTATAAAATGCAATATAAATTGATATTATTTTATTTAAAACAAAAAAAAAGTACGAATATTTTTGGAGATTGAAGATGAGGTGTTTATTAATTCGGTTTACCCGACTGTACTTTCTTACTTGTTTTCTCTAATTTGCCGAAGCATATTTTTTGCATATGCAATTTTTTAGTTGCATATGCGAATTTTTATTTGCATATGCATTTTTCATTCAACATATGCACATTATATTTTGCATATGTCGTGCGTATTCCCTTGCATAATTTTTGCATATAAAATGCATAAAAGGAATATACAGATTGCATCGAATTTAGAATCCAAAATATGAACTTCGTCGGATGACAAATAGAGATTGTATAAAATCTTGCAGTCTTTCGAACCGATCAGAAGACATCGGTTTTAAAAAATCCCTCACATGACATGAAATCCCCCATAGACAAATAGGTGGGGTTATCTCATCGTAATTCATCATTTTATTAAATATTGTCTTCGTATTAGTTTTTTAGCCCCTATAATTCTATAGAATGCAAAGTTGTTTCAAACCGAAATACTTACATTGGGTGATTTTTTGGCAACTTTCTTTTTGGCAACACTGTTTTGGCAGCTCAGCTGTTTTCGTATGTGCCTCAGCTGTTTTTTTTTCGGTTTGAAACTTTTTTATTGCATAATTATCACATTTAAAATAATATTTTTAGGGAAAAATAATTACAAAATATTTTAAATTTATGTCATGCAGTAGGTCATATCGCTCACTCACTTCAAGAGTGACATAAGTCTAAATTGAAAATTGCCAAGATGTTTAACTTTAAGTCCGTATAAAAAGATAAGTAACATGAAATAAGATGTTAAAGAAGTCTTCAATAAACCGAAATATGGTTGTTTACTTATATACCAAATTTCGCTGAGATTACTTTGTGGACATTTGCAAAATTCGCATTTTTGTAAGGCAACCTCAAAAATTTTAAATTTGAGTTATGTCACTCTTTATGTGAGTTACCGATATGATAATGTTGATAATACTGACTTTTTTGAACGTGGGAGCTTTCTTTAGCCAGTAATAAATGGATGTGAGCTCAAAAACAATCTAGTTATCAAATCGGTATTTGTTGTAATCCGAGAGGTCTTTCGCTTGTTCTGCCTCCTAAACATTTTAATGCCCTTTTTTAGACTTTAGACGGTTTTTGAAAGCTCTGCAATTCTTCGTCGCTTTGTTCTCTTTGATGACTCATTAAAATCTACTTTCGGACGTCCATCTTGAGCACCTTTAACTATTTCTGAACTGATGCCTTCAATACATTTCGTTAGCTCGGTCATCTCGGGCGTGTAGCCGATATTTTCAATATTGCTTCTCACAGCATTGATCACCTTTGGTAATTTTTCTGCATTGGTGCCGATTTCTTTACACCAACAATTGAATATGTACAAGCGAGTAAACACACACTGATAGGAGTCATTTACCAAAATTAAATTAAAAAAGATATAACGCAATCAAAATTAAAATTTGAACTTATTATGAACACAAAAGACGAACACAAAAACATAGCACAACACAATGCAAAACAGCTGCTTTGCAAGGCAAATTTGACTTTGAAGAAAAAAGATGGTCTTAGTATATCCTTGATTATGCACACATCTGCAAATATCTGCAGCTAACTTTAACTTTTGTATTACCTTAAGACACTCACAAATACACTGAAATAAAAAATAATCGGGGGAACTTGGGGGAAAGCAGCTAAAACTTTAAGTAAACATAATAAAGACTCACACAAAATGTAAAAAAAAACTGAATAAACTAAAGCATTAATTTCAAAATAACTACAACACAAGTTAGTTTTTATTAATATTGCAACATAAAATAAATACCTTTAACTTCAAAATCCATTTCAAATAATTTAAATTCGGAGACTTAATTAATTGACTGACCACTTTGAATTTCGCTTGTGTTGTGAAATATTCGTGATGCGTGCAGTTGCGCTTTGCAAATCAACTCGTGTTCACATCTTCAATTCTATTTTTAGAATGTACAGTTAGATTTGCAGAAAAAAACGGTTTGCCATAAAATAACTTGGACATTTTAGAGACAATTTGGTTACTTTTCGCAAATTTTTGTTGTTATGATTTTTTTGAATTTTGGCCTATGGGCGCAACCACCGTGCAACGGTTCGCGCACTGAAAGCCAATATTGACGAATTTATTCTTGAGATACAGGCCGATAAGTTGGAGAGAGTATGTCCATATTGGACCCAGCGTATGAACCCATTGAAGTTCTCTAGAAAAAAATTGTGTTCTCTTTAAGTCGACGTAGACTTTGTAAAAATCTATTCAGCCGGTTAGGAGGTATTGCAAATTCCGTAAAACCCAAAAACTCATTTTATAATTTTTCTATTTAAATTACAAATCCCCATAAAATGTTTGAAATTTTTTTCTTGTATAAGTATTATCATTTAGCAAGTTTTTATAAACTTTTTACGCAAAAATGATATTCATAGGTCGATATTAAAAAATTTGTATAAATTTTCTCAAAAAATATAAAAATTACACATTTTTGGAAAATATAAAATAAATTGATATGGAATCGAAATTCATGATTTTGTTAAATATTGCCCTAATTTTAGTGCACTTTTGCCTCTATAATGCTATAGAATGCAAAATCTTTTTCAAAACAGTATGGAAAATATAATTACTTGACTTTAACACATACAGGGTTGCCCATATTCGACGGACCCACGGACTCGTTGGGCCCATTCCAATCGACGAGGCTTGTCCGCAGGCAACAATCTTTGCGTCAATTGAATTTTGTACGGGAACAAATGCAAATCAACGCGAATAATCCGTTGTAAAGTGGACCGAGCCATGCCCAACTGCTGAGAACGGCGTTTTTGGGATGTTCTTGGGGACCTCTCAACACTGGCTCGTACGGCAGCGATATTCTCGGCCGATCGCCTTGGTCGACTTTTATTTGGCCTCTTCGGATTAGAAAGAGCCTCACCAGACGAAAATTTTTCGTATAAACGCTTAATGGTGTTCTTAGAAGGCGCACTTCTCACATTTTTTAATATTTTAAAAGCACGTTGACTTGACTTCTTCTGTTGAATGTAAATTTCAACTATTTCAGAGCGCTCGCGTGGCGTGTATTGTTCCATGGTAAAAATCTGCTTGGACTGACGCTTCAAACGCGGTATGTCATTAAGCGATCTGACATCTTTGTCAAAAGTTATGGCGTTGCCAGATGGGTCCGTCGAATATGGGACACCCTGTATGTAGCTTCTCGTATCGCGATTTCATGATTAGTCCAGATTCACACTCGGCAATTTTCTCCAAGCAACTTTGAATGTTTATAGGAGAGAGAGGCAGGCGGATAGAGCTCCCTGCCTCTCTCTCCTACAAACTTTGGCAGTTGCTTGGAAAAATTGCCGAGTGTGAATCTGGACTTACTATTTAAATTTTCAGTAAGGTTTTGCTCTGATTTTATGACATTTGACATTTGGTGCGCACATTAACTCAGCGCTGCTAGTTTAGGGGATTTATCCGGGGATTTGGAGGGGATTGCAATTTTTTATACTTACATGTCTTTATTTATGTTAAAATTTGTATTTTCTGTTAAATCTATTTTTTTTAGAAAATGCGTCCGTAAAAATTGTGTCATAAGATCCTACAAAAAGTAGCTTGAATGGCAACGCATTATATTAGGATACGACTTAAAGAGACAACCTGTAGTAATTGCCAATACGTATTTCTATAAATATTTATAAATCTTAATTGAAACCAAATGCGATTTATAAAACGGAAAGAATTCTTCCGAGCCGACATTACGAACAATTTAAGCTAATTTTGGAGTAAAGTTTACTTGTAGCAGGATTTTGCTGGTCCAAACCAATTTTAAAGAACTGGAATCGCTAGTATTAACCCTTAGATGGAAGATTTGGAATCAGATATATTATATTTTTGATAATGTGACAACGTACATTTTGTAGAAATAAAATGAATTTTAGTACAAAGTACATAGAATTTTAAAATACATCACTCACATAAGTTAAAATATTTTCTGGGAATTTTTTTGGGGCATAAGAAGTCTTTTTTGGGGGATTTAGGGGATAAAAATACAAATTTGGGGATTCGGCACTAAAAAAAACTGGCAAGCCTGCATTAACTCTCCAAACTAGTAACGGATTTTCTCTCTTGTTACTCTTATATTTGTCACAAAGTGAGGGTAGACTTTAGTCGCTTAACCCTACTGACATTTGCTTCCTTTCTTATTTTAATTTCCAAAGTTACATATCTCATCCCAAAACCCGAAAACGTCATTATTAGGAGTTTTAATTGTAACATTTAATAAACGAATCTTTATTACTACCTCTGCTTGGACATTTAACAGTAACTACAACAAATGCCTATGAATGATGCCCATCTAAATGATCATAATTTTACGCATTTATTACGAATCATTTAACATTGAATACATTTAGCAAAATTTCCTGACATGCAATGATGGTGGAAAGAGGAGTAAGGAGCTCTTCTCCTACTCCAAAGCATTCATTCATAATTATGGCACTGGCAATTGTGGCTATCATAATGATGGTATACGTATACAATGGATATACGATTGAAACCTATTGTCTGTTATTTCATCCCTCTTCTCTCACTCTCACTCTCTAAATCGTTACGGGCAATCGTTTATTGGTAATTATGAGAACTTATCGCCATTCTTCATTACATCTCTTGGCCATCGCTGAACATACTCGTAAATGAGGTCAATATGTTTCAAATCAGTATTGAATGAAATCGAAACGAAATTTCGATTAATGTGTGAATCGGATACCATGTGTTTGCGTATTTATATTTGTAGATATGTATATATGCTGATTTTTACGTTATGAATATATTTTTGGTAGTAGAGTAGTAGGGTAGTTTTATCTTAATCTTTAATTAGTCGAGAATTTATCGGTTTTTGGTTTACGTTTCTATTCAATTCAATTTCATTATCTTAATAAATGCCGTATCTGTGTACAGTGGGGGTATATTAAAATGGGTAGCTAACACAATAGAATAAGTATAAAATAAAAATGCTCATTTAAGTATCATTAGTATTTACTTACTTGACTTTAGCAATAATGCGCTAAAGAAGTTTGAAAAAGAAATAAAACAAGTAAGAACGGTAGTAATTTCGGCATGACCGAATCTTCATACCGTTCACTATATCCTCAGTTACTCCTTTCGCGAGTTATCGTGCGCTCCAGCCAGACAGACAGACGGACGGACACTGCTCAAAAGACCTAAAACTTACAAATTATATTTACCCTCATCGCTGTAAGGTAAGGGAGTAAAACAACAAAAACTGCAAAATTTCGGACAAATCAACTGGAAAATTTCTTTATGGCATAAAGAAGAAAATTTGGAAGCAAAAAATGATTGTCGAAATGACTTTAAAAATGCATGGCTTCAGCCAAATTTTTTGTCTAATGTGGTAGGTACTGTGTAAATAACAAAATTGTAGAGCGACCTCTGTCGGAGAGCTATATTCAAACATGTGCCGATACGGTAAATTTTCGTTGTGCAGCATTTACATAGGTAGATGTGACATACAAATAACCAAATTTCAGCCCAAACGTCTGGAAAATGTGCTAAATATAGCTTAAACAAGTAAGAAAGTTCAGTCGGGTAAACTGACTTAAGAATTCCCTCAACTTAAGTCTCAACAAATATTCCTAAATTTATTTATTTTTTATTTTAATTAAATTATTATCAATTTAAATTGCATTAAATATCTTTAAAGTATGTACTGGTTTTAAAGTTATAAGCTGTTAACTTTTGGTGCAAAATGGCCCATTTGAGTGGGAGGTACCAAAAGGGGCATGTCAATATCGCCCACTTTTCACTGGACTCTAGGTACTATTAAAACATTACAATGTATGAAGTATTTGGATAGCCCGATATTAAAGCAATAAGCTGTTAACTTTTGATACAGAATGGTCCCTTTGTGTGGGAGGTACTAAATTGTAATAAAGATATAAGTAGTTTTTGTACAAAATGGTCCCTTTGTGTGGGAGGTACCAAAAGGGGTGGTGACACTTCACTCATTTTTCTCAAGGTTATAGCGACGGATAAATTACACTGTGTGTGCAAAATACATTTTAGCAAGTCGGGTAAACCGACTTATGAATCCCCTCACCTTGAGTCCCAAAAAAATATTACTAAATTATTTTTTTTTGTTTTAATTAAATTATTATCAAATTTAAATTGCATTAAATAACTTTAAAGTATGGTATTGAAGTTATAAGCTGTTAACTTTTGGTGTAAAATGGTTCATTTGTGTGGGGGTTACCAAAAGGGTCGTGCTGATAACGGCCACTTTTCTCTAGACTCTAGGTACTATAAAAGTATTGCACTGTACGAAATTTCAAGTATTTGTATGAACTGGTATTAAAGTAAAAGATGTAAACTTTTGGTACAAAATTGTCCATTTGTGTGGAAGGTACCGAAAGGGGCGAGGCAACTTCGCCCATCTTTCTCGAGGTAATAGTGACTAATAAACTAATACTATGTGTAGAATTTAAGAGGATTCAAGTAAGTAGTATACAAGTTATTAAATAATCAATATTTCACTAACTGTTAATCCTTTGTGGGGGAGGTACTAGAAGGAGTGGATCAATATGGCCCATCTTCGAACTTAGCCGGAGATAGAAGGAAAAATTACCACATACCAAATTTGAAGTCAATCGGCTATATTAAAAGAAGGATCGCTGTAGTTTATTTTTTTCTGCGAAAAATGTTTTTCGAGAAGTCTTTAAAAAATCATAAGTTTAGCCAATTTTTTTGATTAATGTGTTATATACGTTTTAAAAAAGAGAGCTATTTCAAAATATATGTCGATGTGGTCAATTTTGCACCGCTCGTACCAAAACGACACACAAATGACCAAAATTTCACTGCCTTACACAGTACAACACATGATTTTGGGACTCAATTCTGAGAATTGGATGTGAAAGTAGCCCCAAAAATAAGAAATTCTGCATCATTCGTGTAGTCAAGTTAGCTCAATTAATAATTTAATGGCCATATGAATGTTTTTGCTCAAGGTGGATTTTAAGCACTTTTTCTATATTTTAACACGGTTATATCTCGATATACCGTACGGAATATCTCGCTCGTGTCTGAAGCAAAGTTGTAGATATTGAATAGAAGACAAAAAATGCGGGACAAACCTTTAGTATTTGGACCAAAAGCTCGATAAAGATGGGATATAATTTAAATTAAAGGAAATTAGGAGGACTACAAATGTTAGTAATGAGTTTAACTTAATTGAAGGCTTATACTTCTAAAAAATATGGTCCAAATACTACAGGTATCGTCTATGAAAATTGGAATTTAATAAAAAAAACTATCAACTTTAACTTTTTTCCCTCAATCTACAAAAAAAATATTTTAGTTCTCGGAAACAAAAAAAATTGTTGCATAGTGTTACCTATTGTATTTAGAAACTTTTGCCCAAAGTGTTTTCGATAGCTTTTCCTTTTATCTTTTAAGGAAAATAAAAAAAATTGCAATAATATTTTTTGGTGATTTTTTTATTCCGAAATTAAAACTTGTTTTGTCATTTTTGTAGAAACCCATATTTTTATATTTGTTATTTTTTTGGCTCAAAAGAAAGAATCGATTTTCTTCGAAATGGTCTCATTTTATCCACGACCGACCAGACTTTACAATAAAATAACTGTAAATTCATCGTTGTTTTAAATCTATAGAAAACACTTTGGGGCCGTCTGAACATTCAACAATCTGGAGAACTTGGACAGTCCTTAACCGACGTCGTTAACATTTTAATAATATTTATATGCATGTCATAGCTACTATTCAATAGGACTAAACATTGCGATGCGTATTTCATCCCGATCAGAAGACATCGCTTCTAAAAATTGACCCACTTGACATGAAATCCCCCATATATGTATATAACGGGTTTTCCAATAGGGATGAAATGATTTTGAAGTGACGTTTCGGCTATTTGTGATATGTCATGATCTGACATATTGTATTCAGCAGTGTTTACAATTTCAACATGGAGAGATATACGAAGAACACCGTTTACAAAATAATTCAGTTTTATTATCAAAATAATCGTTCTCCAACTTTTCGTGCGCTAAGTCCATTTTTTTTAAATCCAAAAAAGAACACTTTCCAGTCGACCTACAACCTTGACACCCATGAGCAATATTTTAGTTCTCGTTAAAAGCTATCGTTTTGCCATTGATTGTGGCTACGTGCCACACAGCAAATGAAACAATTGAATTGTTGCGAGAAGAGTTTGGAGATTCGATTATTTCAAGAAATTGTGATATTGAATTGCCTCCAAGAAGTTGTGATTTAACACCATTAGACTATTTCTTGAGGGGTTATTTGAAGTCATTGGTCTTTCGAAATAAACCAGGCTCTCTTCAAGCTTTACAAGTCAATATTGAACGTTCCATTCATGACATGCGACTTGATTTAGTAGAAAAAGTGCTTGAAAATTGGGTTCATCGAATTCGTTCCCGCAGAAGAAGTCGTGGATGCCATTTGCATGACGTTTTATTAAGAACTTAATTGTATCGATTGTACTTCACATTAAATAAAAAACTTTTGAATTTCCTTAACAATAAGTGTGTTTTTTTTCAAAGAAATCATATCACTCTTAGTGGGAAACCCTATATATATTTTACTCTAGGATTTACAAACGGAGTGACAAAATTAATATACCCCCATCCTATGGTGGAGGGCATAAACAATTAAGGTAACCTATTTTTCCTTACTTACATACAGCTGCATTCTGAGAAAATTGCATGACGTTCGTTTCAGCCTTTAAATATATCATATACATATAAGTATACATTTTTATCTGCTTCTGTACTTTCACTTCAAAATAATAAAATTTTGTATTCATTTGTTTTTATTTCAGGATTTGGTTGTAAAAGAAATTCTTCACTTGATAACTGATGTATTTGTTCCTGAAGCTATATAACTTCAATAAGCGAATATTCAATAATTGGATGGGTTGTTCTATGACCCACCTTAATGTAAGTACATATCGTGTATATTATTTACAAATCCAATTGTGTCTTGCTATGAATAATGCAATTCAAAACTATTACGTTTGGCTTTGTGATAAGCCAGTAAATTATTTAAATATAAATAATTTTATATCATATGGTAATATTCAGAAATATAGAGATATGATTAATTGTAGTAACGTTTTTAAACGATTCAAGTTCAATAACACTGTGGAACAAAATTAAACCTTTTCGAAAATAAGAAGGTTCTGAAAACGGATTCTGATAGAGGGGGTAGAAAATAATATACATGTATCTTCGTTTCGAAAGTCTACTTATGGTGGCCATTTTAGAGAGGGATCAATATTTACCCCTTTGGCACATTCTTATGATGAATCGGCATAGGAAACAGTGTGATCCTCATATTTTAGGTATATGATGTGTTGAGCAACATTACTTAGAACACTGCGAGGAACAATTTTGTTGAACATTTTAACCCTCTAGTTGTTCAATCTAGGGGTCTTTTTGGTCTATTTTGTTGAGAAGGGTAAGGACCCTCCCTAAAACTGGCGTTTAACGGGTCCACAAAACGGCTTCTACAAAAATATTTGCCATAAAATTCTACTATAAGTCTCTGAATACACCAAAGCTGAAACCCCAACTTAAATGCACTTAAATGAATAAGTCAAAACATTAAATCGCGAACAGCATAAATGTTTTACGCAGAACGAACTGGGCGAGCATGCACAGGTGTTTTCACATCTTCTACAGACCCGGTGTTTAACTCCCCGCCAGAATGGCGGGAGTAAAAAAAAAGAAAACACAATTTTTTTTATTTTATTTATTGTAATATTTTAATGCGGGTTGGCAGTGTGCCGTATGCGGTGCGGGTGAGTTGAGAACTAAAGGCCGGGTTAGGCAAACTGAAAGGTAATTTAACTGTAGCGCCTCCGTTACGTTGCCCGCTGGAGCAATTAACCAAAACTTGAAAAACGTGATGTATCACTCAGACATTCACAATAAAAATACATAGCAACAAATTAATTTTATTTTATATTTATTTGCTACCAATTTATCATTTTATTACTTAATATCATTACTTTTCAAAAGTTTCGCATAAATGTATTCTTTTTTCATATTTTTACTAATTTTGTTTGCAAATGCACGTAAACGTCCACATAAAATTTCAGCAGATTCAGCCGTCCGTTTACGTTTCGTTTCCGTTGGCTGATTTCCATATGTCAGATTAAAGGCCGGGTTAGGCAAACTTAACATTAATTTAACATTACCGCCGCCGTAACGTTGCCGGCTGGAGAATTTCTCCAAAACATCAAAAACGTGCCATATGACTCAGACATTCACAACAAAAATAGCAAAAAATTCGTTTTATTTTATAAACGAAAACAAAATTTTCAAAAATCCCCTTAACAAAACCCCATCCCCAAATTATTTTTTTTATCCCATTTTGCATTGACTAAACCCCAGTATTGGGGTCAAAACCCCAGTTCTGGCAACCCTGCAGCTGTAGTGGCTTCAACACCGGCAGGGATGCCAGAAAAAAATTGCTGTTGACCCCAAATAATCACTTAAATCAACTTAACCCCACATAAAACTATTTTCATTGAAAACATGTCAAACATATAAAACACAAACATTTTAAAAATTACTCTTTTGATTTTAATAAACTTTAAACATTCCTCTACTAGGGACGATTTTTTGGCGTTTTTGGTTTTTCAAAATTTGTTGTAGTTTTTAGGGCACAGATCTCAGGATTTTTTCTAAAAATACCATTTGTTAAAATTATCATATCTTCTTAACCGTTTCACCTATCTTTTTGTGATGACAGGAGGTCAGAATATAGAAACATCCTTATAATTAATTTTTCAGATTTTCATTTGATGGCAATTTATACGTAATAGAGCAAAGTCTCGTGCTATTTTTAAATACGAAGTTCAGATTTGGTAGAATCATTTTAGAAAAATACCCGTTAAAATTAAAAAAAAAATATATAAAAATAGGTAATTTGGGTTCATGTATACCCGGAAACCTTCACTCAAAAAACGGTCATCATATGTCCATTTTCTAATATAGTCCCTCCCCATACAAAGGTTCTGATCGACACAATTATTTTACTAAATATTTTATTTTTTTTATATAGCTTCCCCAGTAAAAAATTACTAGTTATATTTGTGACTGACTCGCCCAGAAATACTTCCAGTTTCGTTTGCCAAGATTCAATTAAGCATTGCTCTCTGCATTCTACTGAAGTAGCTGTAGAACTAGCCCCAATACATTAATTCTTCATCGTATTTTCCGGTATAAAGAACTTAAATCCAAAAATCCGCAAAAGTAAGCGAGTCTAGAAATAGAACTGTCAAATTGTCAGCTTAATTCCAAAAATCTCAAAAAGGAAGCGAGACTATCGACAAATCTGGTTCCCTTAAATACTTAGAAGAAATAAGCGTTGATGAGTGCGAGACCGTTGGTGGTGCAGGGAGCTAGTAGCATGCACTGTTTTGGAGCAAGTAACCTGGGTTCAAATCCTCGTCGGATATAAATAAAAATAAATAAGTCTATAAAAATAAAATTAAAAAATAAAAAATAAAGTGAGATAAAAACGAACGAAAAAATATTTTTTTTTCATTTTTCTAAAGTGGTGAAAATGTCGAAAAAAGAAGGCGTTCCTTTTTCAGTAATTCAGAATTAGTTCCTTTATAAAAAGAATCGGTTAGGGAAGCGAGTGGGGAATTAGTACGCACAAAGCTGCTTAATTCCCTACTCGATTGCTTTTTCGGTTCCATAAAAACTAGTATAGATGGCAGTAGTAGTTTAAAAAAAAATACTTTCGTTAAAAGTGGCAACCCTCTGCAACATATGTTTTGAGCACTCAAAAGTAAACGAAGTCAGTGAATTTGTAAATTTGAAAAAATTTGGTCACCAATATGAACTACAATACTTTCATTTGAAAGGTCTCAGCCCATTCAATATTAAAGCCGAGCTAGATTCTACTTTGGTGGAGTCTGCTCCTTCGTTTCCCACTATAAATTATTGGGTGGCACAATTTAAACGGGGCCGTACGAGCTGCCAAGACGAACAAGTTGTGGTCGACCAATTGAGGTGTCCACGACAGAAATGGTTAAAAAAATCCACAAAATGGTATTGGATGACTGTCGGTTGAAGGTTCGTGAGCTATCTGAAGTCATAGGCATTTCAAAAATTCTATACATCGCTTATCAACGGAAAAAATTTGATGATGAGAAAGGTGTGCCAAAGATGGGTGCTGCGTTTGCTCACAGTGCACCAGTTCACACATCCACCACTGCGATGGTTCGAATTGCTTCAGAACGCAACTTATTCGCCAGTTTTGGCTCCCTCGGATTATTTTTTGTTTCCAAGCATTATAAAATGGCTCGGCGGAAAAAGATTTGCCAGCAATGAAATGGAGGTGGGGGTTGCGGTTGATGACTATTTTCCGGAGCTAGACAGTTCTTACTATAGACAGGGCCTCGAAGCTATTGAAAATCGCTGGAAAATATGTATCTAGCTAAAATGAGATTATGTTAAGAAATAAAAAAAAATCTTTCCAAATTTGTTGTGCTTTTTTTGTTCGGTCGGCTAATTTTGGGACCGCCCTCGTAACTACTAAAATGTATGTCGCATTTGGCGCAAATCTCTAATTTTAAGCCATTTTTTTATTGCACTGTGTCACCTTGGTCCACATTTTCTTACTGCTTCCATATAAAAGTTCATTCCTATCTATTTTCTTCCTGGCTGAAATTCAGGATTTTTGTTTTGTATTTTGTCTAAAATCTTTTTTGCTCTACTCGGCATTCCTTTCCTCAGATACCAAGAAACCACAACTGCTGTTATTTGAATGGTCCTTCCATTGATTTATATAAAAATGCTCGTCATTCGAATGACATTTTTATCTGTCGGACACACACTGACACGATAATGTTTAGTAGGCCTCTGTCAGATTTGCAAGTGTTATAAATGTTGTTCGTCGTCTCTTCCTTTTCCCGTCCCTTTTGCATTCGCTGTTCATTCAATACTTCTTCGGTTGTCATTTAAAATTCATTGAAAATTGTTTCCAAATTGTTATTTAATTGAGGTTTATTATGTCAATCAATGGTGGGCATGTTTCTTCTTGTCCGAGTATTTCGTTTTTCATCTTGGTTTTCTGCTGATGACATTTTTGCGTCGCACATCAACACTTCGCTGGGGATACAGACTCATACACGGACACACACACTTACACTTAGGCCTTTTGTGTCGGACACCACAGAGTGTGGTCCACCACCACCCATCCGCCCAAAACACCCAAAATCCCCACACAATCACTCAATTGAGTAATTGTATGACCGCCATTGGCATCTGCTGACTTTTTAGACACTCACCTTATGGGAACAAATAGGCCAGCTTTTATATTTATTCTGTTTTAATACTGGTGTGCCAATAACATAAATCAGTTAATTTTTGGTGCAAAATGGTCCATTTGGGTGGGAGGTATACGTTAAGCAGTTAACTTTTGGTGCAAAATGATCCATTTGTGAGGGAGGTACCAAATGGGGATCAGCAACTTCGGCAAAAGGACTGTTAATACCATATAATCCAGTCAGTGGCCCTTTGACCGTGATTAGTCATCTATATTGAGGTCATCGACTTTAAATCCTTGCATCGACCTTCAAGCCGTTCATCGACCATTGACCCGGTAATTTACTTGATCCTTATTCCGACCATAGGTCATTAATCTTAATTGGGCCATCGTACTTTAATCCTACTATTGGTCATCGATTTTTAATTCGGCCATCGTTCATGAACTTAAATCCGGTTAGTGACCTCATTAAAGGCCACTGCTCGGATTGATGTCAATGACCAGATTAATAACATATAGGCCCTATTTTTAACAGAAATTCAATCAAACCGGAACCATGTTTACAATCCATCTGAAGGGCTTAGAACATGGGGAGTCGCAAGATATTTTACTTAATCTGATCGCAAGTGAGCCGTGGAGGCAAATGGCTGCGAACCCTGCTCTAGAGAATAAAAGTGATAGGATTTCTTTGAAAGTTTTTTTATTTAATGTGAAGTACAACCGATACAATTAAGTTCTAAATAAAACGTCATTCACAGGCCTCCACGACTTCTTCTGGAGGAACGAATTCGATGAACCCAATTTTCGAGCACTTTTTCCACTAAATCAAATCGTATGTCATGAATGGCACGTTCAATATTGACTTGTAAAGCTTGAAGAGAGTCTGGTTTATTTCGAGACTTCAAATAACCCCACAAGAAATAGTCTTACGGTGTTAAATCACAACTTCTTGCAGGTCATTCAATATCACAATTTCTTGAATTAATCGAATCTCCAAACTTTTCTCGCAACAATTCAATTGATTCATTTGCTGTGTGGCACGTAGCCACAATCGGTCAATGGCAAAAATATAGCTCGTAACGAGAGCTAAAATATTGCTCATGGGTGTCAAGGTCATAGGTCGACTGGAAAGTGTTTTAATTGGATTTAAAAAAAATGGACTTAGCATAATTTTCAAATGTGAACGGAAAGTTTATTTTTGATCTAGCTCCTTAACGGTACGTCGGATCGGGAATCGGTAGCTCTTAACGAGAGCTAAAATATTCCTCATGGGTGTCAAGGTCGTAGGTCGACTGGAAAGTGTTTTTTTTGGATTTAAAAAAATAAGGACTTAGCGCACGAAAAGTTGCAATTGAAGAACTATTATTTTGATAATAAAACTGAATAATTTGTAAACGTTGTTCTTGCGTATATCTCTCCATGATGAAATTGTAAACACTACTGAATACAATGAAAAACAAGTGACAGATCATGACATATATTACAAATGGCCGAAACGTCACTTCAAAATCGTATCATCCCTTTTGGAAAACCCGTTACTTTTCCGTAGGCCCCTGCGGCATCACCAAGTCTAAGTGAGCCTTACATATAGGCTGTCACCGTTAACCTACACCAAATACAAAGGGTGGTTAAATTTTAAGGGCCAATGTCGATTTTGAATAAAACACAAATTATTTAGGAAATTATTGTCATTTCTTTTTATTATGATAATATTGGTATGTTTCAAATATGTATGGAAAAAATATCGGCCAAATATCCGCCGAGACCTCGGCGGCACACCTCCTTTTGATGGTCCAAATTTTCGATGACGCTGAGGCATAATTGGGGTTCTATGCCGTTAATGTACCGAATTATCTCATCCTTTAGCTCTTGAATTGTTGCTGGCTTATCGACGTACACCTTTTCTTTCAAATAACACCAAATAAAGAAGTCCAACGGTGTCAAATCACATGATCTTGGCGGCCAATTGACATCGCCACGACGTGAGATATCACGGCCATTGAATTTGTTGCGCAAAAGAGTCATTGTTTCGATAGCTGTGTGGCAAGTCGCACCGTCCTGTTGAAACCACATATTGTCCACATCCATATCTTCTAATTCGGGCCATAAAAAGTTCGTTATAAGCACACGATTGCGAACACCATTCACAGTAACTGCCTGACCGGCCTCATTTCGAAGAAGTATGGCTCGACGACGTCGCCAGCCCTGCGGCTTATGGGCTGGCGACGTCATCGAGCCATACTTCTTCGAAATGAGGCCGGTGAGGCAAACGAACTGGGAGAGCATGCACAGGTGTTTTCACATCTCCTACATACCCGGTTTGCTGAAATTTGCTCACAATTCTCCCGATTGTGGACACATTTGGTCGATTATTAATGCTGATGAAAAAAGCATCACGAAGTGAACGAAATGCATTTTAATTTGAACGCCCATTTTCGTAAAAGGCTTTAACGCGTTCTTCGAGTGTGTATCTTTCCATGGTTCAAATTGAGTATGTCAAATAAAATGCAGAAAAAAACTTGACGTTTAGGTGTGGTTCACATTCAACATCGGCCCTTACAATTTAACCACCCTTTATATGTATGTACATAAGCTCCCCGAGTGTCATACTAATCTTTTGACAGGTAAGAAACAGTAGATTTGTGTCCTATTTTTTGAAATCCCTCCACTGTGTGATTGGTTTCCAAAATATTATTGACTTATGTCAAATTCGATCAGCTGATTTGCTAGGCAACGGCAACGTTACGTATCCGTAACATGGCTAAAACAGTCTTAAGAATGTAAACTATGGTCCGGTTTACATCTAAACGATCGGTCACGTGACTTTCCAGTTAGAATTTGCATTTGAACCTCTCCTGTTTTTTTCAAAATGGCACACAAAATCGTTTTCGCAACAGACAACAGGCCTTTATTCATAAAAATTTAATGAAGGTTTGAGGAACGCTTTAACACTGCGTTAAAGCGTTCCTCAAACCTTCTTTAACTTTTTATGAATAAGGCCCAAAGTCGTACAATAAGCAGGGATGGAAAAAGTTAGTATTTTATTACTTTTTTCAGTACCTTTTTTCTCAAAAGTACTAACTTATCCTCACGACCGTTTCAGTACTATTTTATTTAATATATCTATTGTTTAAAATTATTTATATAGACAAAGATCAAATGACATTTTGTTTTCCTAATTCATACACTCTTGGCGTACGTTTTCTATCACAATTAATTTAATTAATTTGAATACAATTTATGTCGATGGTAACTAGGTACGGGAGATAGCATTTTCTAAAAATGTGTTTGTTTTCCATTTTCATTTATGTATATGTTAGATTTTTATTAATATTTAGCAGAAAACTTTCACTAATTTGAAGTATTCTTTGGGAATAACGATCACAAAATTATATTTAAAAAATTTTATAAGCGGAATGCCTAATTATTCATAATTGTTTTAATAGTATAACAAATTTTCACGAAAAAAGAAGCAATTTCATACTTTGAAAATTATGTTCCTTAAATTAATTCTTACTTTACTTTCCAAAAAATTCATTTTGCATCACTGCTTGTAATTGAATGTCAATTTTGTTGTGCAAACCTCGTTTGGGGTATCTCTTAAATACCAGTGAATGCGTCCGGCGTCTGTCAAACTCAAATTTCATCCTATTGTTTTCTGTACATACAACAACACTTTGACAGACGCCGGACGCATTCACCGGTATTTAAGAGATGCCCTTACTCCTAAAAGACTAGTCGCCCACGGATGTATTTTTGACAGATCGCGGGACGATATCTCATGATGTAAACAGGCCCAAGCACTGGAAATGTCAATAATGAAATTCGTGTAAGAGACGCACACATTTTCAGTGTCTAAACTGTCAAAGTTGTACTGTTATTTGTATAAATGTGTGCGTGTGTGTGTGTGTGTGCGTACGCGTGAGGCCACCCGGTGTTTTCCCATCTGTGACTCTACTCTATATTCAAGATTGTTATTCTTTTTTGATTCTCGAACTTTTTTCAGAAGTTTTTATTCGATTTCTCCATTGGGTTTGCTTTGTTTGACACATTATTTGTCACATGGTAATGACTTCTGGTTATTTATTATCAATTATTGTATTTACAACTGTGCCCCTCTGATTGTGATTTGACCGGCGAGTGGCAATGATGATGTGTTGTGGTGTAATTAAAGCAAATTTATGAAAGAAATTTGGAAAGAAAGATTATTTTCTTTTAGAAAATATACAAAATAAATTATAATATTTTTATTGGAGTATAAATTTCATCATAATACAATTTAGATATTATATACAATTAATTACATATACATACATACATTTAGTACATAATTTAATAACATTTTCTATATACGATCATAATCACAGCATTGATGACTAGGTTAGGCAAACGTAGCCATAACGTGGCTGTAGTGTAATCGCTCAGCTGATCGAATCTATCATATCAAAACCTGTGTAAAAGATTATCCAATGACAATGGACGGAATGTACTGCATTTGCAAAACAGCTGATTACAAATTGAGGTTATGGTGTAAATAAAACCAGGAAAACTATGAAAATAATCAATAAAGCGTTAAAACAACATACAAAAATTAATATATAATCAAATAAATTTTTTTCTATATTATTTTGTGAATTTTTGAGCCATATGTCAAGTTTTAGGTAATTACTTGGACCACGTTACAGTAACTCAAGGTTAAGTTTAGTAACGTTTTCGTTTGCCTAACCCAACCGTATGTCTTTTGGGAAGACGCCCTTAAAATATGTATCATCAATTATGTTGTGTTTAAAAAATAATCAACCCTTGGACCATTTATCTTACCGTGTAAAACGATATAAAATTAAGCGGTTATAACGAGCGGCGGTTCGAATTCCTTCAAGCATAACGTTGACATTTCAACAGCAGCCGCAACACTCTGCATCCAACACTCAGTACTCCTCCTCTCCGCCACAAAAAGGTAGAACGACCCACAACAAATCCTCTTTCTCTGCTCCTCATCAGCGCGGCGTGATGATAAACTGTCATCGCGTTTGAATTCAGATTTTTTGGTGCTCTTTGCCGTGCATCATCCATCCAACGTCCAAAATAATTAATGGCATTTGGTGTCAGTTACAAACCTCAAAACATGAAATCAAAATTCAGCTGAATGAAACCACCAAGAGCAGCTCCCTCCGCCCCGCCCCCCCGAAAAAACGACATACAAATATGTGAATGCACATATGATAGATGAAATTTTGGTATGAATCCTCGTTTGAGACTCCCCATGGTAACGACATGTAAGGAATCATGTCGAGTTTTAGATGAACAAAAAATACTGGCAATGAGACCAGATAACACAAGGACTTTTGTGTAGGAGTAATAGTAACAGTGCACAGTGATTGTGGAGGACGAATACCAGACACGAGAACAAAAGCATTAGTGACACTGGTTTGAGATCCAAAAATCCCAGAGATTTGGGCGGTCCGACATATAGTTGGCGTTAGTAGTTTGAATGAAATTACTTTTGTCAAAAGTGGCAACCTTCTATAACACGTGTTTTAAGTTTCAAGGCGCCACGTTGTTTACTTTTTTTTGAGTACTCAAAAGTAAACGATCTGTGTGAAATTGTAAACATGGAAAAATGGTCACCGATATGTGGTACAATACTTTAATTTAAAAGATCTTGTACAACCAATAATAAAACTGACGGAGATCAACTTTGGGGGAGCCTGCTCCTTCGTTTACAACTAAAAAATATTGGGTGGCAGAGTTTAACCGGGTCGTACGACAAAGACGAACACCGTAGTGGTCGACCAATTGAGATGTCCACGTAGAAATCGTTAAAAAATCCACAAAATGCTATTGGATGATCGTCGGTTGAAGGTTCATGAGCTAGCTGAAGTCCTAGGCATTTCAAAAAGTGCTATACTTCGCTTATTGACGGGAAATTAGATGATGAGAAAGCTGTGCGCAGGATGGGTGCCACGTTTGCTCACAATCAAGACAATGCACCAGTTCACACATCCACTATAGCGATGGCCAAAATCAATGAATTAAAGTTCGAATTGCTTCAGGAGGCACCATATTCGTCAGATTTAGCTCCCTCGGATTATTTTTTGTTTCCGTATTTGATAAAAATGGCTCGGCGGAAAAAGATTTGTCAGCAATGAAGATGTGGAGGTTGCGTTTGATGGATATTTTCAGGAGCTAGACAGTTCCTACTATAAACAGGGTATCTAAGCTGTTAAAAGTTGCTGGAATAAGTGTATCGAACTAAAAGAATATTATGTTGAGAAATGAAGACAAAATTTCTCAAATGTGTTGTTTTTTCTTTGGTAGGAGGGCTAATTTTGCGACCGCCCTCGTATCTGTTACCTTTGACCTCAGTCCGTATGGATACGCAAGACCGTTCCGGTAGAAAATAGTCGGCGCAAATGTTCGACATTCATTTATATTTCAAAATCCAGCCTTTTAAGTTGAGATACTTTATAAGGTTTGCCAGACCTATTTCTGGTATTTCGAAGAGGTTATAAAGAAACAGTCGACCTAATGTCATAAATCTGCGTTTGATTAGCGCTGGACAGCTAAAGAGAAGACGTTCAACTGATGTCCAAGTTCTTTTTTACATTCCCTCACGAACTTTGATGTTGGATTTTAGTTATAGGAGAGCCGCCTGAATATCCACGAATATTTCAATGCGCTCTGTTGTGCGTCGTTGCGATAGCTTATTACACGCTTCATTTAGGGCCAGTACCTACACTTGAAATACGCTGCAATACTCAGGAAGTTTGAAAGCAGAGTGGTATGTTCGTTTCTACGGAGAAGACATCAGAACCAACTCATTTTGGAACTGATCCGAAACATTGTTCGTTGAATATTGATATTCCACATGTTTCAGTCTTATGTCACCTAGACTTTGACTGTTTGGGATAGTAGCTGGAGAGATCCCTTTCAAGATTCCCAACGGCGTTGCGATTGGCGGCGTATGGTAATCGATAGAAAAGGATTCTGCTCTGTCTAGTTCATCTACCTTTTCGTTTCCATCTAGTCCCCTATGACATTGCTTCCAAATGAGAACTACTTCGGATAGACGCCTAACTTAGCAAGTTCTGCTTTCATTCCCCACGAGCTTTGAAGTTGCATTTAAGTGTTAGGAGAGCCGCCTGGCTATCCACAAATATATCAAAATGTTGTTTGTCGTTGCTATAGCTTATTACATGCTTCATTTATCACCAGTACCTACACTTGTGATACGATGCAATACGCAGGAAGTTTGAAAAGAGAGTGTTATGTTCCTTTCTTCGGAGAAAACACCTGAACCAACTCTTATTTTGGAAGCGCCCGCGTACACCAAAGTGTCGTATCCCGTCAACGGATATTTGACTTCAAATAATTGGGAATTTGACTTCAAATAATTGTTCTAAGGCCATAGCTGGAGTCCACTGCACTCCTGATGTAGTTTGAATTTTCCTGGAGAGTTTGTGCAGGATCCGAGCATGTACGTTTTTATGTTCTGTATTTCCAAATTCCAAGGGCGATTAATCGTGAGGCATTACTGTCTGCTGTTACATGTCTATTGGCAGTATTCACGTTGAGGGCTTCTGTAGGGCAAGTACGCATTGTCCTTGTCACTCCGATGCATGCTACTCTACACACGTACCTTTACTGAACAACATAATGACGCTTCCGCTGCAACATCGAATTATGGCTGCAAAATGGGCCAAGGGATCCAGTGACAAAACAGGACCTAGGGCCTTTTGCTGCTGCTGTCAAAAATACCCCAGATGGCGGCTATCAACAGGGGAGAAAAGAATGACAATATTCCTATGGATAAGTTATTTTAGCTACATCAGTAACGCAAAGTTCTCAGTGTACTCCCAGGTACTAAAGGAGTGGCCGTTTCCACCTCCCATTTGTAATAGCGCAGGCTGGTTTCAGGGATGCATTAACAAATGATTCCTACTAAGGTGCTCTGAAAATGGTGGTTGGAGTTTGGCTGTATACCTTATTGAAAGGGAGAACATCCTGACTCGGCCGTGAGCGCATGCAAGGATCCCGGTTTCTTCTTTAGGTGAAGAATCCATTATTAAAAGTCTACACGAGTGTAATCCCGGTCTTCCAGCAGGAAATTTGATATATGGATGATGCTGGGCAGAGTCCGAATGCATGTGCCATCCATGCCACTTTTCATCAAATGCAATGCCCTAGTATATAGTACGGTGTAGACGTAGAAAATCCCAAAGATTCTGTACTTCACAACTTTGATATCGAATCTAAGGGGAAAGCTACCGCATCGCAAGTGACTGATAGGCCTATGGCGAAGACTATTGTCTCATCCTTATATGACGCGTGGTTTCATCTTGGGGTCTAGACGAACGGGCAAACAGTTTGGCCTCTAATGCCAGAGACCTTCGAGTAGTAAACGTAGAAAATTCAATACTTTTCGAAGCCAAGGATGAGTTGAAGCACTGGGCGGTGATGGTTCCCAAATCGGTGTGAGTTATCGAAACAGTGGGAAAAACTGCAAAGATACTGTCGAGTGACCCAAATGAGAAGAAAACAAGAAGTTTTCTGAAACTAAACAAGATCGAGATTAGTAAGATGATGAGTGTTCTATGGGGACACTCAAGCTTACAAGCACATCTGCTTCGCTTAGGACTAGCAGACAACGTTGAATGCAAGGCATACAGGGAAATCATCGAACATGTTTGATCCCGATATTTCGGCTTCGAGGCATAACCTAACTTTACTTATCTCAGATGATATGACTGGAAGATGCTGAGAAAATTCGTGTCTATTACCGATTATCTGTAACTGATGAAGTTTTTAAAAGATCATAAATAAGGAGCGCACAACTGGCCGAACCACTGGCTTAAGTGTATGTCCAACCAATGTTTCCCATATCAAAGTGTAGTGCTATGGTAACTGACCGAGTGAGTGAGTGAAGAGGAATTGGTTAATAGAATATCAGATAATAAAAACATTTATTCACTTCTATACGAATGGTTCGAAGCTTAATGGGAAGGTTCGGTTCGAAGTCGCCATGTGACTGAGTCTTAACATAGTGCCCAACACTGGCATCGTCATTTACTCCTACAGAAAATGGACGACATTACAAATTATCGATGAAGATGCAGTCAGGCAGTCCAAGAGATGCACAGAAATTGACACCTGCAGGGTAGCTTGACAAAGCTGACCAAAATACGACCTAAGAAGGTCAATATATATACTCTTACTAGAGTGGATAAGACTCTCTACGTTAGTGTCACTTCTGACGGGACATTGCCTGATCGGGAATTGAGTCCAATGACTTCTGCCTTTAATCCGTGGGTAACTGGAAAATGCGGCACGTCCAATTATCAATGTTACCCTATGCAGACGTCATGGTCCTCCTAGCAGACACGGCTGAGAACCTTCAATAAAACTTAGAGATTCCTTCATCGGAAATGTCGAGGAGAGGTCTAAGATTTAACATTAAGAAAACGAAGACAATGATCGTAAACAGAAAGATGGAGTTTCATACAATGGGTATTGAAGCAGAACCTCTAAAGCAAGTATAGCAGTTTAAATATATGGGAGCCATAATTAGTGAGTATGGAAAACCGGACAAAGATTTAAATGCTAGAATATCTGCAACTAATAAACTGTACCATGCCCTAAATGTAAACCTCATAAGTAAACCCGAAATTTTTTCGACAAGAACCAAGTTAGCAGTATATAATTCTACATATGTATATCCCTACTCTTACCAGGAAGAGTCGGGTTCAGGCGACAGAAATGAAAACTCAGAAGGGATTGAAGGACGCAAGGAGCTAACCTGTTGGGACTCCATGAAGGAAATCCTCACGAAACGTAGTCTTGATCCCCAAACACCACAAAAGGTCTAAAGGTTCATGACCGATTCTATTGGAAAAGACTCTGTTATACATCTACACTGCAAGGTAGAAGAGTTCAGGAATAAGTAAGCAAGTAAGACTTCTGCAGAAGCTGTTGAGATGAGGAGGAAGTGGAGAATATTGAGCACCTGCTTTGTTGCTGTTCTGTATTGAGTAAATGACGTCTGAATGTACTGGGGTCGGAATTTCTAACAAGTCTGACTTCTGCCTAACTTCTGGGTAACGGGAAAATGCGGCACGTCCAGTTATAAATGTCAGCCTATGCTGACGACATTGTCATCCCACGGCTGAGAAGCTTCAATAAAACTTAAACATTCCTCCATCGGAAATGTCCAGGAGAGGTCTAAGATTTAACATTAAGAAAACGAAGACAATGATCGCAAACAGAATGATGCAGTCTCATACAATAGGTATTGTAGCAGAACTTCTAAAGTAAGTACAGTAGTTGAAATATGAGAGAACCAAATTGTCCTCCTACCAGACACGGCTGATAATCTTAAATATAACATAAATATTCCTTCATCGGAAATGTCCAGAAGATGTCTAAGAATTAACATTAATAAAACCGAGACAATGATCAAAAGGAGAAAGATGGAGTCTCATACAATAGGTATTGGAGCAGAACCTCTAAATCAACTACATCAATTCAAATATCTGGGAGCCAAAATGTCCTCCTACCTCCTTCGACAATAACCTAGTTAGCAGTATATATTTCTACACACATCTCTACGCCGGTGAATCATGAACTCATACATCATCCAGAAAGAGTCGGGTTCGGGCGACAGAAATGAAATATTTGCGCATAGTAGCCGTGGAAAACCCAGAAGGGACAGAATCGGAAACCGTACGATAAGAAGTAACCTGCAGACGGATGATCTTGACACGATAATAGAAAAGTGTAAGATGCTATGGTGCGGACATGTATGGATATTGAATGAATCTATGCTCCTAAAACTACTCATACTCCAATCTATACCAACTGATGCACGTCAAAGAGGACGCAGGAGATTAACCTGTTGGGACTCCACGAATGAAATCCTCAGGAAACGTGGTGTTGATCCCAATAAGGCAAATATTACAGCTCAGGACGGATGCTACTGGCGAAGACTCTGTAATACCTCTACACTGCAAGGTAGAAGAGGTCAGGAATAACTAAGCAAGTAAGACTTCTGCAGAAGCTGTGGAGATGAGGAGGATGTGGAGAGAATTGAGCAGCTGCTTTGTTACTGCCCTATCTATATTGGGTATATGACGTCTGGTTGTACTGGGATCGGCCTTTCTAGCAAGTCTGACAGTTTTTGCCGTACCGATGTTCGTATAATTGATAACTTTGTGTATCAAGTAACATGTTGGATCCAATGAGGGGCAACTGGGCCCGTGGTATCACTAGGAGTTTCTATTGGTATATGTGTGTTGGTATCTTCGGCTGACACTGTAACCTAACCTAATCTACCAGTAGTTTTCATATGTAATAGTCAATCTGAGATTACGATACGAAACGGATGCGGTAATTAGACCCCTGATTTTGTAACGGTCAACTTCCCTTATGGTTGTTACTTTACTTGTTTTTCTTAACCTATTTCTTAATCTATGAAGATTATTTATTTGATATTTGTTAGCAGAAAATTATGTGCACCGACCTAATACCGAAACAAATTACAGCTTTCCTGGCGATTTGGTCCTACTGTGCAGCAGCGGAACTAACGTTTATCTCGTTTGTTATTCTTCAGCATTCGGAGTGGAGTGGAATTAGCCAAGAGGCAACATGTAACAATAAGTCAATAAGCCAAGAAAAGGAAAACAAAGACACTACTGCGACAACGACGACTGTGACTATGACTACGACTACCACTTGACAGGATAATTGTCAAACAAATGTCAATGCTATCCAAAAAAAGTTATGTGTTTAGTAGTATGGATACCATAAAAATGGACGGATGAATGGTTGGGAGAAAGGAGAAGAGTAAACAAAACAATGCCCTTAAATCAAGAACATACATCATAAAAAACATAGTACCGTGGAAGGTTGTGGTGTCTTTGCCAAGAAAAGGCGTTACCATTAAATAATTAATCAATCTGCAATATATCTGTCACTTTGTCGTCACAGGATCAAATAAACAGCAACGATAACAACAAAACAAACAATATGGATTAGGGCGAATAAGAGACTACACCTTTTACAAAGTAAATATTCAGCTCTGCCTGGAGCCGAAGCAGTAGCAGTATAAGCAGGAGCCACCCATCTATCCATCCATTAAGCCACCAATGAGAGCAGACCGCTTCAATCCTGCTGAGTATTTGTCTTTTGTTGTTTTGATGCCATTGATTATTGTTGGGCAAATGTTTTCCCATGACATTCGATTTCACATTCATTTAACTCACCCACAATAAAGTGACACCAGCCAGTTCAGTTATTCATCGCCCTCCTCCTCGTAGCCGTCATCATCATCATCATCATAATCACCCAACTTCAATATAGTCCCTGAAAATCGCATTATATGCGCCTGATTTAGTTCATTATTATTGCATGATGGTTACCCCTTGTTATTGTTGTCTCTTTGACTCTCCCCTCCTGCAGTGACTTTCTTGGCCAAACTCACTCACTCACTCATCTTCTTCCTTCCGTGCAGGGCCGTGTTGTTGTTATTTCAACACCCTCTCCTGGTGTTTATTTTGTCACTCTGTTTGTGTGTACTCATCATATTATATCCTTCAGACACTTACTCGTATCGTCCTTCTCATGGCATAAGTTCGTTATACGACATGGTTGGCTGTGGTACTCTGCTCTGCTCAGTTCCTTTTTGGCGTTTTGTTTTTCGGCACCATTTGATGGTCGTCGTGTCACTTGAGGAAGCCCTGAATGGGTGTCTGTGGAAATGATAAAGTGTTTGTGAGTGAATAGTGTCGTTTGAATTTCATAAATTTCACCGGATATCAAAGGAAACGTATGTCTTATGTCGTCTTAGTATACTCGAGTTTATGTTTTTTATTGGTTGATGTTGTGTAGTAACTGAATTACACGATTCTTGGGGGTGGAGGGCAATGAGGATTTTTCCGGCAGTGTCGGGCAAAGAGAATATTCGATGGTAATAATGAGTGGGATACGTGTACAGAAGAATGTGGACCTTCTAAGAGTTCTAATTATATTCACTATATCTAAAAGAAGCTGCGAATTTTTACTTCATCAAACGACGAGGCTACCTGTCAACCCTCTAGGGAACTATATCCAATCGGAAGTTCCATCTTAAGTGCCCCCAGAGCGAAATTTTGTGATCACTTCTTTTTTTTGTCAAAATGTTGACTTCCAAAACGTAAAATGGTTATAACCCCTCAATAGACGTGTTACGGCCAATTTCACCATCTCCGGTTATCCTACAGATACAGCTATCCTACAATTGCATGGAATTTCAATAATTTAACTTGGTTAGCTCTCATCGGAGCTAGTTAAATTTAGGGGTTAAAAAGAAAAAAATTTTAAATTATTACGCCATTAATTTTTGGTAAACAATTTTGAACTGTCCTTCAGAAACTTAAATGTTTATAACACCTTAAATAGGAGCCCAAGAGCGAACAGGACACAATTTTATAAACACTTATTTGGTCAGTTTAAATAGTCATTGCAAAATTTAAAATGGTTTTGACTCCTTAAATAAGCTGTCTGAAGAATCTTCTTAATTGCTCTTCCAAAACTTGCGTCCTTGTGCCTCTCAAACTATGTCTATGCGGATACGAATAACTACTCTCAAATCATGCGAAGTATCTGGGCGTGATTCTAGATCAGTGCTTCTCAGCTGTTTCGGCTCTGCGGCTCCGAAACGTTTGATTTCCGGCTTTTATAAAGGCTTGCATTTGTTTAACTTCCATCGGCTCCCCTGGATTCTAAGGCAGAGTTTCTTAGCCATTTCGGTTCTGCGGTTTACTTGACGCCCTGCGAACAGGTTAAGAAACATAGAAGTGTCCTAAAAGTAATTCTACGGTATTAAATTTAGCATTTTCATATATCGGTGCGCCACAGTTCACATGCAAGCTTTGCCTAAGCAAGAGACAGTCAGGCAGTTCAATGAGATATGGACAGAAATCGACACATGTAGGGCTGATAGACAAATCAGGACGAGATACGACCTGAGAAGGTGAAAATAACTCCCCGCACTAGAGAGGCAAAGACTTCTACGTTAAAATCAGTTTTGATGGGACACTGCCTGATCGGTGAACGCGCCAGAAATTGGGAATTAGGTCCAGTGGCTTCTGCAGAATCTTTTGAGATGCGAAAGAAGAGGAGAAAATTGAGTATCAGCGTTGTTACTGTCCCACTTTGAGTAACCCTCGTATGGATATAATGGGGTCGGCTTTGTATGAAGTCAGAATTGATAACTTTGTGTATGATACAGGTCGGTTTCGATGGTCCTGTTTTGGCCCTTATTATTATTTGGTCAGAACATTGAATTACTCTTCCGAAAGGTAAAATGGCTATAACTCCTTAAATAAACTATAAGAAAAAACTTTTTAATTACTCTTCTAAAACGTGCGCCTTTCAAACTCCCTAGTTTATGCGGAAACAAATAACTACTCTGAAGTCAATCGAAATACCTGGCCGTGATTCTAGATCAGAGCTTCGTAGTCGTTTCGCCTGCGACTCAGTTGAAGCTCTGTGAACAGATTAGGCTACCTAGCAATTCCCTAAATTTAATTCCCCGCTTTCATAAAGGTTTGCATTTTCCATCTTCCATCGGCTCCCTGGATTCTAGGCCAGGGTTTCTTAGCCATTTCGGTTCTGCGGTTTCCTTGATGCCCTGCGAATAGATTAAGAAACGTAGAAGTGTCGTTAATGTAATCCCCGGTATTAAATTTAGCATTTTCATATATTGGTGGGACACTGTCCACATTCAAGCTAAGCAGGCTAAGTCAGGCAGAACAATGAGAGTTGGGAAGAAATCGACACATTTAGGGTTGATAGACAAATCAGGTCGAGATATTGGCTGAGAAGGTGAAAATATCTCCTCGCACTAGAGAGGAAAAGTCTTCTACGTTAGTATCAGTTCTGACGGGACACTACCTGATCGGTGAACACGCCAGAAGGTTGGGAATGGGGTCCAATGACTTCTGCAGAAGCTTTTGAGATGAGGAAGAAGAGGAGATCATTGAGCATCAGCATTGTTACTGCCCCACTTTGAGTAAACCTCGTATGGATATACTGGGGTCGGCTTTCTATGAAGTCTGATTTGATAACTTTGTGTATGAAACAGGTCGGTTTCGATGGTCGTATCTTGGCCCTTATTATTATTTGGTCAGAATTTTGAATTACTCTTCCAAAACTTAAACTGGCTATAACTCCTTAAATAAACTATCGGACGAAACTTGTTAATTGCTCTTCCAAACTGTGTCTTACAAACTTCCTAGTCTATGCGGACACGAATAACTACTCTCATGTCAAGTGAAGTATCTGGGTGTGATTATAGGTCGGGGCTTCTTAACCGAACAGATTAGGTCACCTAGAAATTCCCTAATTTTGATTCCCCGGTTTTATAAAGGTTTGCATTTTTTATCTTCTTAGACATTTCGGTTCTGCGGTTCCCTCTACGCCCTGCGAATAGGTTAAGAAACATAGAAATTTTCTAAATGTAATTCTCCGGTATTAAAGTTTGCATTTTCATCTTTTGGCGGCTCCCCTAGAGCAGTGAAAAGGTTTCCAAGGGATCCACAACTCTTCATTTGCGTAGCTCTGCTCTCTAAGCTTTTCTGTAGGCATAATACCGAGTATCAGGTTCAAAAAGCCAAGATGGCTTACTATGCCTGTGGGAAATAGTTCGGGTAGATGCTGAGGACTCAAGCTAAAAAAGGTCCTGTGATTGCACACAGCAAGACCAATACTCACCTACGGGTTAATAGTATGATGGCTAACAACGGAAAAGGCTACAACATTAAAACTCCTTTGTAAGACCCAAAAATCAGTGTGCATCAGAGTTAAGGGGATGATGCGCACTTGTTCCTCTGGAGCTACTAACGCGATGATATTCTTACTCGCAATCAATGTTAAAATGTCAGCCATAGAAATCCTTCAAGATTACCCTGTGATATAAGCCGCCATAGAATCTTGTAGAATCTCTCAGCAAACACACCATGATTACAACCACAAATGCACGATATCCCCGATAAGCCATAGACGAAAGGATGTTTCCAACTTGATTGTCGATCTGCCTACTAGCAAAAGCTACCATAGAATACCCCCTAACGCAATTTTGTTTAACCATCACCACAAAAGACTTAGTTCTAGATTTCCGTCGTTGTGACAGTAACGCCGTCACATTCGTTTTTTGAGTTAGTTCACGACTCACCCGCTTATGGCACACTGCCAAACCGCTACGGCTCACGGCCAAAATAAAATAATAAAATTAAATAAAAAATGTAAATAAATTTTGTGTAATTCTTTTTTTAACTCCCGCCACTCTGGCGCTGATTTAAACACCTGGGTTTCTCAGCTATTTCTGCTCCGCGTTTGCCTTGAAATCCTGCAAACAGATTAAGCAACATAGAAATCCCTACATGTAAGTCCACGGCATTATAAAGGTTTGAAAAAGTAAAACGATAACGACAGCAGTGCATATCGACATGAGGCAGGACCGCATTTACAGTTCCTGATTAATTGCCATAAGGGCACTATCTCAAGAAGAACTTGCAGGTTGCTAGAGGCATGTGCTATATGGGGTTCCAGTTACCTTTAAGCATGTAAGGTAGTTCCAGGAATGTCCCTTTGGCCCGGTACACATACATATCAGGTGGATTTTGAACAGTTGAGCTTTCTCATTAATAGATCTGCAACAGTTGAGTTATGTTCTTGAATTCAGGAATATAAAATCCAGAGATTTAATGACAACCAGGCTATCGAAGAATATACGAGTATTTAGTGCAACCTTTGTCAGAACGTTATATTTAATGGCGAAGAGCCATTCTGCTACATTTATATTAGCCAACATTTCAGACAGGTAAATACTGCAGTGTTCTGGAAGCCTACGCGCTGCAGATATCCCTAGATCTTTCATGTAGACCCAGCGGCAGCTATAGAAAAGCACACATCTCATTCCTGGTATCTGATGGTACTTCTAGTCAAACACTGGGAAGTCAAAAAGGTTGACATTTTATGATCAATAATTTTTGGGCAAACGATTTGTAATTGCCCTCCCAAAGCTTAAGTTAGCTATGTATAACCTCTTATTAAGCGGCACAGAGCGTAAAAATTGCCTTCAGAAGCTTAAATCACTAAAACTCCTTTAATAAGAGTGCAAGAGCTAAAAATAAATTTAGTTGCCCTTGAAAATAAAAACAGAAACTTAAATCACTACAACTCCTTCAATAAGAGTCCAAGAGCATAAATAATAATGCTGGAGACTGAGCATGCTGGAGACAAAAGTATGTAATTTTGTAGTCACTTATTAATTGGTTAAAATTTTTAATTGCCCCAGCTAAACTTAGAATAACTATAACATCTTAAATAAGTGTTTTAGAACAAAAAGAACGACATTTCAATGACTTATTATTTGGTGAAACATTTGAATTTCCCTATAAATAAGCATGCTGGAGGCAAAAATACTTAATTTTCTAGGCACTTATTAGTTGGTTAAAATTTTTTATTGGCTCCAGCTAAACTAAAAATAACTATAACTTCTTAAATAAGTGTTTTAGAACATAAAGAACGACATTAAATTCACTTATTATTTAGTGAAACATTTGAATTTCCCTATACAAACTTAAAATGACTTTAACTCCTTAAATAAGCATTGTAGAGTTAGTTATGATTTATGGTGATAATTTTGAATTACTCTACCAAAACATAAAATGACAATAATTTATGATCACTTTTTATTTGGTGAAAATTTTTCATATATCATGCTAAACTTAAAATGGCTAAAACTCCTTAAATATGCATCATAGAACAGAAAGGAGGGAATTTTGCAATAACTTGTTTGCGATAGTTTGTGATCACTTATTTTTAACCCAAAATTTGGATATGCCTCTCCAAGATTTAAAATGACTACAACTCGTTAAATAACGAGGCAATTTTTTCCAAGCAGTGACAAGTTTGTAGGAGTGTCCTGATACACTCGAGGCAATTTTTCAAAGCAAGTGTGAAGTTTGTAGGAGAGAGCGGCAGAGAGCTCTTTCCACCTGATTCTCTCTCTCTTACAAACTTTGACATTTGCATGGAAAAAATTGCCGCGTGTGAATCAGGACTAAACTATATAATGCGGAAATGATGTAATTTTCAATCATTTTTTGTTGATCAAAATTTTGAAAAATGGCTATAACTTCTTAAATAACCTTCCTAGATTTCGATTATTTATGGTATGGTGAAAATTTTGAATTACTTTTCTCTATGATATAACTTTTTAAATAATCGTCCCAGAGCGAAAATTACTAATATTTGTATCACTTTTTATTTGGCGAAAAATTTAAATTAATCGCGGTAAACCTTAATGGCTATAACTCCTTAAATATGCGTCATAGAAAAGAAAGGCAAAAGTTTGCACTTATTCACTTATTTTTTGAAATTCTTGAATTGCCCTACCAAAAATATATAGAATAGATATAATTTCTTAAATAAGCGTTCTAGACCGAAAAGAACGAAAGTTTGTGATCACTTATTCTTAACCCAAAAGTTGGATATGCTTTTGCAAAATTTAGAATGACTACAATCTAATGTGAATGGGACGACATTTTTGATCATTTTTTGTTGATCAAAATTGTGAATTACTCTTCCTATACTTAAAATGACCATAACTCCTTATATAAGCGTTCTAATGAGAAAAGTGATGTGCTTCCTTATTTTTTGAACTGACAATGGCTATAACTCCTAACTTAAGCATCATAGAAGACGTGGGTCTAGTATGCCTAACCTAGCATTTACTTGTTTATTTTAAATGTTTCTTCAACCGTTGCACACAAAGAAATATATTCACCAAACATTATATTCCAATAAATTATGGATATTAATGTTACTTCGAAATCTTTGTTAGTTTAATGAACTTTTAAAAATTCCCAAATTTTATTCGCCTCGGCCATAAATTCTAAATTTTGGAAGGTATTCCTTCCGACTGTCAGCATCACCGCTATCAGAGATGACTTATATTTTTGGCATTGGATAAACGTAAACACCTCCATAAATTTCATGGTGATCCAATGAGCCAATAACCTTTGGCATTGCCAAAATCCATATACTCGTATACTTATATTCCTGTTATCTGCGTTGTTATAATGTCCTATACGCCACTGTAACAATCTATAGTTGTTAACATTGTTGTTAGTCCTTATCCTTACATCAATTGTCCTTTCTGCTGTTGTTATCATAACAGCAAGTACAACATTTTGGGGAGATATGGGGAAGAAGGGTGTTGTAGCAGGGACTCTGAGAAAAAAATGACAATCATAAAATTATGAACATCTATTCGTTCACATTAAATGAAAGATATGAACATGTCCTTTTTGTTTTTTCCTGCCTCTCTCTGTTTGTATTGTTGGCAACATATGGCCTCCAGACACTGGTGTATGTGCGCTGCACCAAGGCACCGGCAGCAGGACTACTGTAAATAACCTACAATTGTTCGCAACTCCAATTGGCCAGAAAAAAGGCTAGATAAACTCTTTATTGGAACTGAATATTGTTTTGACAAATGAACGAACGAACGGGCGATTGTTGTGTCTCTTGTCGCGTAAGTAGCTGCAGCAGCAGGAACACCGTCAGGCGGCAGAGGATTTTGGCTAATCCTTAAAGTCCTTTGTTTTTTAGTTGATGGTTGTGCTTTTTTTGTTTGTGTCTTTTACTGACAACTTTTAACGAGGCGTGGATTTTTTTTTGAGTCTTGTAAGATTATTTTTTCCGGGTGATTTTTCCCAAGGTGTCATTTGTTACCAACTCGGAGGGTATAAGTGGAATGGTAAAGTTGTAACTGAAGACAAAGGACAGTGGGAATACTTAACTACTAGTTGGAATAATTCTGGAGAAGGGAAAATATAACGTGCTACTGAGGTATTTATATTATGTATTGTTTTTACGTCATATCGTGGGCGCATAGTGCCAATTTGGTTTCGGTAACAAAGTAGATTCAGAAGCAGTAGGTTGTTAGCCCAAAGTCCCTAACCTTTTGATGAGGCTGCCATGTTAGATGTAGCAGAGAAGGCACAGCATTTCCTATTAATGCCGCTCGACTCGAGACAGACTCTGGTTGAAGGATGGGTTTGTAGAGTGCTAAGTTTTAAAGACGGTACTTACCCGCCAATTCTGCTTACAGCCGCTGGCTGTCCGGGACTGTTTATTCATGTCGAGGCACTTATTCACAGCTAGCCTTTATATTTAAGGCCGTATACTATCCGCAACCAGTGACCCGTCTGGTGGCCTTCAGCTTGACCCTCAAGAATCCCCGACCGGGCTACTTAGATATGGGTATTTGTAAATTAAGAAGGTCTTTTGGTTGCAGAGCTATAACCTTTTCATGTTTACCTTAGGAAAGTGTGTTTATTTAAGAAGGTACAGCCCTTTAAAGTTTATTTAAATCTTGACACTGTGTCCGTTGATCAGAACCGTTAATTTATTGATCAGAACACAGGTACCTAAGTCTAATAGCAGTACCTGCGGTACATTGCTATGTCTATTTAATTTCTAGCGGCATTAAATGTAGTACAACATTTATAGTATCAGTCGGCATCATTCTCAACGCACCTCTGATACATAACCAAATATTTGCTGAACCTTATACCCTATAAGCCTTTTAAGTTTAACTTAGGAAATTAAAAAAATATGATCAAATTCTGAGTATTTCGCTCTGTGATGCTTATTAAAGAAGTTATTGCAATTCAATGTTTTTTCTATTCGATATAGTGTGTTATTTAAGAAGTTATAGCCCTTACAGTTTATCTAAAGCTTGACCCTGTGTCCGTACTAATTTATTGATCATCAGAAAGACAGTTACCTAAGTCTAATAGCAGTACCCTCGGTATATTGCCTTGTAAATTTTATACAAAACGGGATTAAATATAGTACAACATTTATAGTATCATTCGGCATCGTTCTCAACGCACCTCTGATACATAACTAAACATTTGCTGATCTCTACTTATAATCGCGCGGACGATATTACCATACAGCTTTAGAAGTTATAGCCTTTTAAAGTTTCGCTTAACGCTTGAGGCCGTGTCCGTACTAATTCATTGATCAGAAAGACAGTTACCTAAGTCTAATAGCAGTACCTGAGGTACATTGCCATGTCTATTAATGTCTAGCCGGTTTAAATGTAGTACAACATTTATAGTATCAGTCTCCATCTCGTAATCGCGCGGACGACATTACCATACAGCTTTATCGGTCAATAAACTATAAGCGCTTTGGACCCCAGCATTTTCCTATTATCTTTTTACAGGTATATAGCGCTACCAGCGCCTTTTTAGAGCTTTCCAGAATCTGAATAAAGGAAATAACCTAAGTATTTGTCGATTTCAGAGAAGCCCATTTTAATACTCCCAAGGAGACCATGGGTACCAAACATCGGTGTTTTTCTGAAATAATGGCACGTCTCAACAAATCAAGAAGTTGAGGAGAGCCAAAATACAATTTCTCTCGCAGTATTTTTGATACAAAATGTGCATATTAGATCGATAGATAATGATTAGCTGAATATATTTATTCACAAATCCCAAAATCGAAATTTTCTGACATAGGTTGTTATTCAAGAAAACCACAGGCATATCTGCTGCCGAAAATAACTAGTTATGTTTTTAATCGAGTTCACTTCTAGACCATTATCGGAGACCCATTTTAACACCCATATTCTCCAGAGAAAGAAGAATACTGTTCATGGATAGATTCCATAACAGAGGCGTTCCTCTAATGCTGACAAATAAATCTATGAAGGTCAGTCGATCCTAAGCTACCTAAAATGGGTTGTCAGAACCGTAACTATTGCGCCTTGATTTACCTTATTGGAGGCTTCCTCAATTTCTATGAAAGATATCATTGTTTATTAGCTGACGTCGATCCTTCAATAAATCTGAATAGATCAATGCAATAAAGCTGGATAGATGGGCGAATTTGCTACGATAAGAGTGATATGGTTTCTTTGAAAAAAAAAAAACACACACACTTATTGTTAAACAAATTTGGTAAATCAAGTTTAATAAGGTAAATCAAGGCATGTGAAGTACAATCGATACAATTAAGTTCTAAATAAAACGTCATTCAAATTGCCTCCACGACTTCTTCTGCAGGAACGAATTCGATGAACCCAATTTTCGAGCACTTTTTCCACTAAATCGAGTCGTATGTCATGAATGGCAAGTTCAATATTGACTTGTTAAGCTTGGAGAGAGTCTGGTTTATTTCGAAAGACCAATGACTTCAAATAACCCCACAAGAAATAGTCTAATGGTGTTAAATCACAACTTATTAAAGGCCATTCAATATCACAATTTCTTGAAATAATCGAATCTCCAAACTTAACGAGAGCTAAAATAGTGATAATGGGTGTCAAGGTTGTAGGTCGACTTCGAAGTTGTCGAAGTTGTTTTTTTTTTTTATTTAAAAAATGTGAACGGAAAGTTTATTTTTGCTCTAGCTCCTTAACGGTACGTCGGATCGGGAATCGGTCAATGGCAAAAAGATAGCTCTTAACGAGAGCTAAAATTGCTCAGGTCGTAGGTCGACTAAAAAATGTTTGTTTTTGATTTTAAAAAAATGGACTTAGCGCACGAAAAATGCAATTGGAGAACGATTATTTTGATCATAAGACTGAATAATTTGTAAACGTTGTTCTTGCGTATATTTCTCCATGATGAAATTGTAAACTCTAATGAATACAATGAAAAATAAACGACAGATAATGGCATATTACAAAAGGCCGAAACGTCACTTCAAAATCATATCATCCCACTTAAAGTGTATATATTCAACATCACTTCAGAGTTGCCTGGGAAATGTATATTCAGGAACAACCCCAGCAATTCCTCACTTGTCCAAGAACTATAATTTTTCTTAAATAGTGTAAGGTTTTTTTGTAGTCTTGAGAGTTCGGATGAGCTGCAGAAATCTATGCAGGTTTTATGTTGGGCCCCACTTAACTCTCTTTTGTACTACTTTAGGGGATCTACGAATCCTATAGTCCCCATCTATTCCCAGGAAGGGGACTGGATAGTGATCCCAGAAGGATCACCAGTCCTTGATTTTCTGGAATCTAACTGGTAGTATCTCGGGCTACACAGTATGACCAGAGTACTTAATCTGGTATCACGGGAGTAAGGAACGCCCATGGAACGTTGGTTCTGGCCTGACTATTGGTGTCGATCCTTCGGGGGGAATCGTGGTGGCTGTGGTTGAAACCAAAATCGCCAGGAAAGAATAGACTCGGATGTGGAGTTGCAAACCCACCGGGTGCCATAACCCGCAAGGCAAGCAAGCAGTTTTGGATGGGCTCCGCTCCTAACCAAGGAGGAGTGCAAGTGTCCTAAAACACAGAGTTGTTTAGTACTCATGTACATTGTGCGTGTGTGCGTTTGTCGACGTATGTATTCACCCAGTTGTTTAGAGCACGGTGGGGTTTAGCCGGCAGGAACTCACCAAAATCAAAATACCTAACTGTACTACTGTAGTTATTTTTTGTAGATCTCCCAATTCTGTGGAGTTCTTGTGGAATTTGCCTTATTAAATAGGCTTCTGCAACACTTTATCAGCATAACAAGTTGGGCGATCACCATGGGAGTCATTGTTGGTCTCTTGGAACCACTTTCCGGCTTTGGGAATGAAGGCAATAGTTTCTCCTTTTTGATGGTATATAGGCCTAAGTACTTTATACACCTTCTAAGTACAGAGCTCTTTGGGCCAGGAAACAGTTGGAGATCCAACTTCAAAGTTGGAGATCCAACGTTGCAAATTCCTCTCCACGATCCATATTAAGCGAATATCGCCCAAAGAGACTCCTCTTATTTAAACGTGCAATGGTTCCCAATGGGAGGGTTGCATAAGCTAGGGCACATGTACGACAACGTTACGAACTTAAACAACTAAAACTGATTCATAATCCACCTGGAGCGAATAGGTTGAAATTTTGTGATAACTTTTTTTTGTTAAAATTTTGATTTTTGAAGACTTAAAATGGCTATAAATCCTTAAATAAGCTACATAGAGTGAAAAGGACGAAATTTTGTTCAAAATTTAAATTAACGTGTCATGTTTCCCCTGGTTGCACACTGGATAGGTAAAGACCAAACTGCTGTCAATTAGATCTCTGTAGGAATTGGGCAGGCTACACGATCTCTGCTTTGTCAGAACTACTTGAGATTGCCGCGAGGGTCTCCCTTCAGCTTCAGACTATTGGAGAAGGATGCTGCTGAGACTTTGTCACTTCTTCCGAAGCTACTGGTGAAGTATGCTGCTGAGACGTCGTCAGAGTGAATTTCGTCGGCTTTCTGAGCTAGACGACCTCTTTTGTACCTTTGAATCTTGCGCACTATATTTCCTGTTCTGTTTGGGTGCGGGAAGACATTAAGTGTTGAGTTAGATGCCTGCGACGGATTAGATTGGCACCGGAATAGGTGCATCGTCCCATGTGGTCCTAATTACACACTGCATCGGTATAGGCCGCACATCTGCTAATTAGAGCTCTGTATGAATAGATCCGCTACACGATCCTTATCTCAGCTGTTGTTACTACTACGGCGGCGTGAAAATCATTCAAGTTGTTTGGTACGCTATCTGAGCTAGATGATCTCTTTTGGACACGCAAGCATAATTTTCGACTACTCATGTCGCATCCGGTGACTCCATGGTTGCCATGGACCTGCCTAGTTCGGCATGGAACTGCCTATATCTTTATAAGCTGCTTAACTGTTTTTTTTCGGTTCGGAGAGTGAATGGCTATAATTCATTAATATAAAAATAAGTATCCTAGAATGGAAATGACGGATTTTATGATTTCTTAATTTTAAGGTTCGGAAAGGCAACTCAATATGTTGTCCAAAAAATAATAATGAGTTATAGCCATTTTAAGTTTTATCTATCTTTGGTTCGCTTTTTACCTAATTTGGCACCCTTTTTGTAAATTTCTTACTCCACTTTCCTCCCTAAAGCAGTACGAAAGTGTGTAGCATATTTTGCTGCTCACATTCTCTATTCCATATTTTAAAAACAGTCATCCTCGCTAACCGGCAGCCATCTCAGTAACTCTAATTCAACAACTCTTAAATCAACCATGGACAGCGCACTGTCATCATCATTTTGTAATTGAAGCACATTTTTTGTCCACGGCCTTCATGTTTTCCATGCAGAACTTTTTGAGAATATTTTGCCTACTACTATTGCCGCCGTTACTGTTATTTGCCAAATTTCGCAACTCAAATAGTTGTCAGCGAAAAAGCCTCAATGACCACAAATACCCTTTTGGAATGCCGAAAAAACTGGGGGGAACATGCTGAGCCGCTATGTTTCCCATAGACACAGCGGTTTGAACCCCAAAAGGGATGCGCAGGCTGAGACAATAGAAGCAGTGAAGTGCGTTTGGTTTTGTCGAATGACGATTGTGCCGATTGTTTATGCTGGTATTGGGTGGACGGGGGCTTCGGGGGTCGCCCTCTCGGTCGTGCAACCGCAACAATCAACATTATAAACGGCTAGAAAATTTAAATGTTCACTCTTCCCCACGTGCCTTTGGTTCACTTTAAAACGTTTCAAATAAAGCGGGAAACGTGAAAAAAGTTTTTGTTTTCTCCAAATCAGGCCGCAAAAAAAAGCTCAGCAGCTTATCCGTTTCCGGTAACCGTTACGCGAGTTTGTTTTTTCTCCATTGTCCACCATTTCATTTTACTCCACGTCATCCATTGTTTATACGAATATGGTGGGTGAAAAGGGATTGCTGCCATGCAGGATTCTAAGCGAGTTTGTCGTCATAGGGGTTTCACTGACACAGACTTTGAGTTTAGGGTTTTTGTTTGTTTTTATTTTCCGTGGTGTAACACAAAACTCTGACAGGACTGGCAAAGGACTCTAGGATCACGAGAGTAGATAAACTTGGTATTTCTATTTTCCTCGGTTTTTTTTCGTTTTGTTCTCTGGTTAGGGATTTTGCCTTGAGAATGGGGGACTTCAATTTGATATCTAATTGTTACACCGGGTGTTACAATTATGTCTGGTCGAATTATTTCAAATTTAATCAAAGTGCACACAACTGCTTGCTACTTCCGGCGTCACAGGGCTCTTTGGCTAAGCATGCGTTGAAGGAGGGCAGGATACTATTTGTTTTGTAGCTAGACAGAAAAAATAGAATTTGGAAAAAATTTAAAAGTCAACAAAAATATAATTAAATAATTGGAATTCCGCTCAATATGTGCTGAATTAGTAAGTTGATTACAGAGAGAAGGAGTGAATTTTGTATTTGGTATTTGTAAAAAAGTGGTAAAGGAATGCTATACACTCAAAATAATATGTTAGTAAGCTAGCAATCTTTGGCTTAGGCAGGAGGCAAGAGGCAACCGGTAAAATGATAGAAATCGGCACCTGTAGGGTACTCGTAGCCAGACAAATCTGGCCAAGATACCAACTGAGAAGGTCAACATGTACCCTCCTAGGGGAGCTACACAAATCTGGCCATAGTACTAACAGATAAGGTAAACATGTATCCGCGTAATAGAGAGTAAATAAACAGTCTACGATAGTGTCAGTTCTGACGGGACACAGTCTGATCGAAGAACACGCCAGAAGGTTAGATATTGAGTCCACTGACTTCTGCAGAACTGTGGTTATGAGGAAGAAGTGGAGAGAATTTAGCACCTGCTTTGCTACTGTTCCTCATTAAGTAAACAACGTCTGGATATACTGGAGACGGCCTTTCTAGGAAGTCTGACAGATTTTTTCGGTACAGATATTCGTACTATTGATAACTTTGTTTATCAAACAGGTTGGTTTCAATGAGGGGCTTATGAGCCCGGGGTATCACTAGGGACGTTCATTGGTCTATGTGAGCTGGCAAAGCTATCTGCCACCCTAACCTAAATCCAAACTTTGCTGCAGCTATCAGGAAAAGCAATGCATGTTTAAGACCTTTGACGGTAGAATATGTGGGATTCCCCACTACTCCCATGTTTGACTGGTTTCAGTAGGATGATAATCCTGTCCATCTGATAATATTAGTGTGGCCAGTAACAAGTTGAGATCTTTAGATCATTCCCAGGCTAAACGAATGGTTTTAACAGTTTTCATCAGCAGGATATCTTGTCCAATCAAAACGGAGCTGACTGATTTCTTTGGGTTCTGAACTCCAGGCTAAACGAATTGTTTCAAAATCCATTCGAATAAAGTGCCCTGTTCTACAGATATAGTGTAATAATCAGCTGCAATTTGTTGTTGTTGTGGAAACAACCTGTGGTTTCTTTTGTCCACAAGATGTTAATCTGCCGCCTTTCTGCTGATCTGATTCGTTTACAGGTTCAAGGAAGTTAGGAAATCTCAATGTAGAGCGTCCATTAGGATCTGGAAATGGGCAGATTTGTTTGATTACATGCTGGATAGGTATCCGCAACACTATAGTCAATCTGGTCTCAGTAAGAATAATATCGTCTACACGATCATGAGCTCAAAACTACATGACTTTGTCGCGGCAGTCTTTTTTCTTCAGAAGCTACAGGTTCAGGAAATTAGCTACCTCCACGAGGTGCGTTCAGAAATACCTTAAAACGTGTGGCTCTGACTATTTGCTGAACAGCGGCTTCACGATCCTGCGTCTATAAAGACCTCGAGTCGAGCTGAATAGATTTAGTTGTGCACCGCTCTAGTAGTTGTAGCGTGTCATGTGACCCCTGACTACTTGCAGGACAGGTATCGGCCACACTGCTTTCAATTTGAGCTCAGTAGGAATTGAGCCGGCTACACGATACTGATTGTAGCGTTGTCAGAACTACATGAGTTGTTCGCGGCAGTCTTTCTTTTTCCGAAGATCCATGTTCAGGAAATTGGCATGCGTTGCGTTGGTATGCGTTACATCCATACCTGTAGATGGGCTGAATAGTTTTAGGTGGGCACCTGAATAAGTGTGGCGTATTATGTGGCCCTGATTACACGCTGGACAGGTGTCGGTCATACTTCTTCTAGTTCATTAGGAATTTAACCAACTACAAGAGCCTGATCTCAGCTGTGCGAACTGCATGAGTTCTTGGCAGTCTTTCTTCTTCCGAAGCTCAAGTTTCAGAAAGTTAGGGACATCTATGAGGTGCGTCAACAAGTACCTGGAGACAAGTTGACTAGGTTTAGATGGGCACCGGAAAAGGTGTTGCGTGTCATGTGACCTCTGATTACACAAGGGACAGATATCGGCCACACTGCTATCATTACCAGCTCAGTAGGAATTGATCCGTCGTGAAGCAATTCGAGCTCAGTAAGAATTTAAAGAGCTACACGATCCTTATCTCATCTATGTCAGAACTACCAGAGATTGTCGCGGTACTCGACGTCGTCGGTGTGAATAACATTTAAGTCTGCCTGTTAGGCACTGCGTGGCTTCCTTGCAACTTTGGATCTCGCGCTATCGATCGTGAAAATAATTCGAGCTCAGTAAGAATTGAAAGAGCTATACGATCCTGATCTCATCTGTGTCAGAACTACCTGCGATTGTCGCTGTACTCTTTCTTTTTTCGAAGCTACTGGAGGAGGATGTGCTGCGACGTCATCGGTGTTAATATTATTCAAGTCTGCCTTTAGGCACTGCGTGGCTCTCTTGCTACTTTGGATCTCGCGTTATCAATCGTGAAGATATCACCTGATCTGCCTCGGTACCGGAAGCCTATACATTAAATGGTGGTTTGGATAACCATCGCACTGCTTCGACAACATAAAATTGTTACGCGCACCGGCATGATCATCGACTCCTCATGTAAGAGATCCTCTGAAGCAATGTAGAGGAAACCCGTCGCAGTTCCCAGGGCCTTATTTGTCTAGGTCTGAATGTGTTTCCACTGTGAAATACTCACTTTCGGCTCTGTAGATCGTGAAGATCTCTCCTTATCTGCGTGGTTGCGGGAGCTTATCCATTAATTGGATGGCTGAGACGGTTTTGATGGGTACGGAATAGGTGTAGCTTATCATGTTGCCTGAACTGTGTGTAACAGGTCAGGTATCGGCCTCACAGCTTTGAATCGAACTCAGTGGGAATTGAACCAGTTATTCGATCCTATCAGCTCATTTAGGCGCACCTGGTACGCTCACAGAGCTAGAGGCTCTGTGAGGAATGGTTAAGACGTTGAGTCCACTTAAGATGTATATCGGATTGCAGTCTCATTTGAATGCAGAAATGCAACGGATCCATAGAGGATATGTATTTGATATTTGATCTCCGAAAGGAGAAGGTATTCCTACGAATTGCCGTTGGCGAAATTGCAAAGTCATCCTAAGCGCTACACCTTAAAATACCGAATTAATATCATTAGGTAGGTTAGATTCAAGTGCAGTCCATTCGTGATAACCCGGGTTCGGAAGGAAAATATGAAATTTTTTTAGTCCCTCCAGTTGATCCATCCAATAGCTCTAAAATGCCCAAGGTTTGGGATGCTAACATCAGTCAAGTTAGCAAACTCACCAAAGAAATGCGAGTACCATATCGCCTTCTGGAGAGAGTGGGCACATACACAAAGAGTGTTCTCTCGATTCCACATCTCCTTTGCCTTCACAGCTCCTTGTGTAACGACAGCAGGACATTGGTGCGTTTGGAGTTTAGGCAGGTCATCTCAGCCTGGAATGTATGCATTCCCTGACAAATGACCTGTCATTTGTTGCCATTAGGACACTATCATTCAAGAAGAGTCTGCAAGTTTCTACAGGTATGAACACATTTTCCAGTTTCTCTCGATCATGTAAGGTAGTTCGTAGTCTTGCAAGTTCATGTGCTTTGCAGTTTCCTGATTTGTCCCTGAGTACCGGTCCCCAAAATCAGGTGAATATTGAACTATTGAGCCATCTCGTTAAGAGACCTAGTCGATGGCAGCTCTCGAATTCAGGAAGACCGTTTCTAGGGAATTTATAGCAACGTGGCTATCAGAAAAAATACAAACTCCGACATTAGTCAGAACATCACTGCTATCTCTCTAATAGGTAAGATTTCCATGATAGGACCACTTGATTGTTTAGTTTCGAACCCTCTGAAGTTCGCGAGTCCCTTATATCCACTTTATTCTGATTACCAGATATATGAGTGAAATTTTTCTTTTCAAAAAGTGGTTCAATCATAAGAAAAATATCTTTTAAAAAGAGCTTATGAAAAGTTGGTTAATAGCTTTACAAACTCGTCAATATTATACGATAATCAATAAATACTGCGACAGAGTATATCCGCATATCCTCGAGGGTCTACTTACATAAGCAGACGAAGACTTACACGAGAAGATGACCTAAAATCCTGTTGTTATAACAGTACCTGTTAGTGAGCAATACCGCAGAAGTGATCTTCATCATGTGGAGTGTGAGATCCAAAGGTAACAGAGATAAGTTCCAGAACAGCAGGCATTCCTGCTATGATTTATGATTTCATTCATGAGCGACAAAATGCCTTAAATACGACGACCCGGTGTATCCTCATGTCCTCGGGGGACCACTTACATGAATCAGAATCCTGTTGTTGGAACAGTACCTGCATATCATTAGCAGTACCAGCTGGGATCGAAAGTACAATATATTAAGTCGGAATCCCTCCCCGACAATTGAGAAGTATTCTACATCATATGGTGCGTGAGATCCAAAGGTAACATATAGAACCTCTAAATCAACGAGGATGCCAGACAAGTCTTAATGATATTAATTATGACGCTGTCGAACTACAAAGTACGAGTATTTAAAATTATATCTAAACGATGAGCGTAAAAATGCCCTGCGACTGCGACAGAGGACCAATTACATGTGCAGACAAAGATCCTAAACCTTATCCTAAAATCCTATTTTCGAAACAGTACCTACTGGGTTCCTACCGCCATAGCCCTAGCATACTTTCTCGTAGTATATTTTCTCCCCACACTAGAGAGGAAAAGACAGTCCAGGATGTTGAGAATTGGGTCCAAGCACTTTTGCAGAATTTGTGGAGGTGAAAAGAAGTGGATAGCATTTAGTACCTGCTTTGTTATTGTCCTGCATTGAGTGAAAGATGTCTGGATCGGCAATTCCATGAAGTGTGACAGATCTTGACGTTATCGATATTCTTATAACTTTGTATATCAAACAGGTTGGTCTCGATGAGGAGCATCTGAGTCCATGGTAGCACTAGTGACCTCAATTGTCCTATTTGAGCTGGTAACACCGGCTGCCAGCCTAACCTGAACCTAAAGTCATTTTCAGTACCGTTAAGATCGTTCAGAGCATCCAACGGTAATGTCATTTGTCAAACCACGTTTCCAGAACTTTATTATAAATAAATTATTGACGTAATTCCCTAGCAGATTCGAAGACGAACATCGTCGTATACCATCCTACGTAAATCCTAGAATCATGGAAGACGATCAAGAGATACGAGTACTTGGGTGGAAGTAGCGCTACCTAAGTCCCATCGTAGGTAAATTTTGAACAATGTTTAATCCGCCCTCAAATCGAGATCCTAAAATCTGAGATATTTATTCGTCGTTTTTCTTTGTTCAGTGTTTAAGTAAACCTTTCAATACGAATATTTGCAAAGGGAGATCAACTACTCTAGACGTTCTGCTATCAATTGAAAAATGTCCCCAAATTATTTATAAAAGGGAATCTCCAGATTCAACTCTAATACTTCAAAATTCCTGTAGGGCCTCGTACGAGTATTGATAAATTGCACAAGGAAACTCTACATCGCAGAAGATTTATAGTATATCCATTATGCACTGCCATTGGCATTTCCATCTTAGCTCACTGAGTCGAATATTCCCCTGAGACATATTTTTCCATACAGTTTCAGAAAATAGTGAATAAAGATTTCCTAACATCTTTCTTTAGCATAAGTTTTCTTCGCTGTATAAGTTCAGCTAACATTTTTATAACCTTAGAAAGCAGAACATAAAAACCAATTTCACATATGTCCATTGTTGTTTGGCTATTAAGTGATGAAGCCGGAGCCTTCTTCCCCAAAGATGCCAAAGGCTGTTGGTTTCTATTAGACCAAAAATATCAACAACATAAGTAAACAAAGATTTTTATGTATTTTTCACACATCATTATAATCACCGTCATCACGGAGAAAGAGAAGCAGGAGAAAACTCGTCGTCGTAGCCATCCTTCTCGTCCGGTGCGAAACCAGATCAAACAATCCCTTTTTGGGTTATGATGATGGTACTTTTTGTTGTTGTTGTAATATATGTTAGACAATGTTTGCACTCACATACATATGTTACAAAGCTTTCTTCGGGACGAGGGCGGGATGTAATTTTGGTATGCCAATTGGAGAAGATCTTAAGAACTGTCGGTACAATTATCACCGGATAACCCAACTCCCAAAACGTCATTGCTAACGTTAGTGCGTCGTCTACTGCAACACCTACAACTAAAATACATAGTCTACCTAACTGAGCCCCCAAAAACCTGGCTAGACGGAGAATATGGTCATGCTGTGATAGGACTTTCTGACAAGACTAACAACGATCAAAAATCCATATAGTAGACGGTGAACCGCTGGAGATATACACAGATGACAAGCTAAAATCAAGCGGGAGCTAAAATCCATGTTACAAAGCAGAATATTGCCAAATGATACAGGTCGTATGGTTTTTGTACCATCCAACAAAGTGGATATGGTGTCTGATATTTGCATGTTCGTTGATACTCAAGGGGCTACACAATATCTTTGGGATGATCGGAGAATATACAGGACAGTCTATGAATACAGCATAACTCTAAACTGGATTACATCATATTCAATAGTAGCACTGGTGTCCGATCCCGGTCTCGCTGGATTGAATGGAAATTGCATGTTAGACGAACTACCCAGGCAGGCACTGATATAAGCTTCAAAGAGAGACAATCTATACCGAGGTTGGCGACCCTCCCTCAATATACAAGAGTATGATTAACTTTTTAATTTACAATAGGGCAAACATTATGTGAAAAAAAATTTTTGAACTCTCGATTGACCTGTTAATCGTACAACAAACGAAGGACCTTACGCTAAGCAAATTGGTCTTGAATATAACAACCACTGGTTCAGATTCCCATAATTTCCCATGCCCCGGTTAGTTATTATAGGGTTCTAAAAACGAGAATGAGAGTTATCTCCCATTTGAATGATAGTTATCTCCCATTTGACGTCGAAGTCTTCAACTATTAACTATATTTTATCAGAGAGATAAGAGGCAGATCATTGACTTCTTACTATCCACAAAAGTAATCCGTGCTCGGAACTACAAGCGTTTGGTTGGTGTCCCTCTTACATATTGTGAGATTGTTAGCGTTAATGAGCTCTAGGACGGACTCATATCGATCGTTGAGTTCAGAGCCTCCGGATGACGTTTTGGCTTTGGTGACTTTGACTGGCATCAGCACTTCACTTGTAGAAACTACTTTATTGGAGCGATCGTTTTTCTCGCTGAATGGAGGTTGGTTAAGAAGGATAATCCGTCAAACATTAGGTAAAGATAGGTACTAGCATTTATTGGAATCAACGAAATGTGCTATCTTGAGGACCGAAGACCTCCACCTTGGCATCCCTAACACCGAAGAAATTCTTGTTATCCAGTGCCTACAGTACTACAGCAACTTCTTCAGAAATAGTCGGGAGAAGGGTTTGTTTTGAGAAGGTCCGATTACACGATCATCAAATCATCAGTAGGTATTCTGGATTTATATGAGTTCCTGCCGTTAGGCTTAACCCCACCGTGCTTTAAACGCCTGGGTGAATACATGCGTCTACCAACGTCCCCACGCACAATGTGCATGAGTACCAAACAATTCTGTGTATTTGGACACTTTTGCCCACCTCCTTGGTTAAGAGCGGAGCCCATATAAAACTCCTTGCCATTCTAAGGGTCATGGCACCCGGCTAGTTTGCAACTCCACATCCGAGAATTTTTTCTACCAGCGATTTTGGTTTCAACCACAGCCGCGACGTTGCACCCAATAGGGTCTTCACAAATAGTCAAGCCGGAACCTGCATCCCGAGGGCTTTCCTGACTCCCGTTTAAGTGCTCTGGTCAGACTGCGCAGCCGAATATATTACCAGTTAGACTCCAGAAAATCTAGGACTGGTGCCCAATTTGGGATCACTGTCAAGCCTCTATCATGGAATAGATGGGAAATATAGGATTCTTAGACCCTCCATTTTGACATCCCGAAGGTTGGCGGGTATAGTGTTTAATTTGAGTAGGTTACGATTTGACGATTACCAAATCATCTATAGCAATGTCTGTATTCTGCTCTTGTAGAAGCTTCAAAATCTGAGTACTGCCCGTTTTTATTTTTGGCAACAATATTCTGGTATTTTCGAATATTCTTGGTTGGGAGCACCATTAACCTTCGATAACCAAATAACCTATAGGAACGTCTGTGTTTTGCTCCTGTAGAAGCATCAAAATCCGAGTACTGCCCGTTTCCGTTTTTGGCAACAATATTCAGGTATTTCGATGGATTGTTCTTGGCTGGGAGAACCATTAACCTTCGTCGAAAGTATAGCAGATCTCGAGTACTGCCCAGAGCGGCTTTAAGATTAAGTTATTTATTAATGTGCAATGGTAACTGACCGAGTAGACTATACTCGTATACCAATGGTGTACACCTTTGAAAGGAACTTTGCCACTATCGAAGAATGCGTTGGCAGAATATCCGAAAATATATACTAACTACACTTCTATACCGATGGTTATAAGCTTAATGCGAAGATTGACTAACATAGACTTGATATAGCTCTCCAACTAGCAGATAATTGCAATGAATATCGAGACGAAATAATGGCAATACGTGAAGTCGCTAAGTGACTGAGTCGCAACGACAATCTCCTAAAGAGATGGCTGTGCTGTTTAACATAGACCTCATGTGGGTACCTAGGGATACGGATATCCCGGAGTACGGAACTTGCTACGAAAGGGACGATCTTTCAAATTCTTGAAGAATTTGCTTGTATCATAGGGGTACCTAGGGATACGGATATCCCGGAGTACTGCAAAGTCACTGAACTTGCTACGAAAGGGATGATCTTTCAAATTCTTGAAGAATTTGCTTATATTGGTGTGCATGAGAACTGAGAGTGTCAAAATATCTCCTCACACTGGAGAGGGAAATACAGTCTGTGTTAGTGTCAGGTCTGACGGGACAGGGTCAGTTCTGATCGGTCAATTCGCCAGAATTTTGGTTATCAAGTGTCTTCTGCAGAACCTGTGGATATGAGAAAGAAGTGGAGAGCATTACCTGCTTTGCTGTCTGGATATTCTGGCAAGGAGGAGGTTTGATAGATCATTCCCGTACCGATGTTCGTGCTACTGATACCTTTGTGTATTAAAAGGTTAGTTTTGATGAGAAACATCTTAGCTCGTGGTAATACTAGGGACCTAAATTGGTCTATGCGAGCTGGTAAAAAAGGCAGCGACCCTAATTTAGGGTCTTTATATAGTTCACTGAATACCAGATGCTAAAGACAGTGTCTAAGCCTAAATAAAAATAGCAGCCGAAATGACAATGATGGAAGTTGCCAAGAGGCTAAGTCGAAACATAGTGACGCAACCAGACGTTGTCATTTGCTCGGACAGCCAGGCTGTCATGAAATCTCTGGAGATTTCATCCATAAATTCACAAACTGCCTCGACTACCGCAGATCTCGTAACGAGATTGCTGAGCAGTTTAACGTAGACCTTATATAGGTACCCTGGCATAGGCATACTCCGGGAAACTGCAAAGACGATGAACTTTCAAGGAAAGACACGATATCAGATATGCTCGATATATATATATATATATCGTATATATTGGTCCACATGCAAACTTTGATTTAGGCAGGACACTGTCAGCCTGGCCAATAAAAGATGGACGGAAATTGAAATTGTCAAAATATCTCCTCGCACTATAGAGGAAAAACTCTCTAAATAAGCGTCAGTTTTGACAGGAAACTGTTTGAACGGCGAAGTTTGGGAATTGGGTCTAATGACTTCTGTAGAAGCTGTGGTGATGAGGTAGAAGTGGAGAGCATTGAACACCTGTTTTGTAACTGTTCCGCATTTGGTAAACGACAAATAGATAAACTTCCTGGGAAGTCTGACAGATCCGTTTGCCTCCGATGAGGGGCTACTGCTCCCTTGGTAGGGACATCAATTGGTATAGGTGGGCTGGTAAGTCCGGCTGGTACTCTCACCTAACACCTGAAACATCGAAACAAAATTGCATTGAAGTTATACCCGTATATGTATTTTCTTTTTTCGGTTCCTAGAAAAATCTCTAGCACTTGATCATATTATCCTCGAATAAGCGCCAGCGCCTCTTTCACGTTATACTTTTTCTGTGAAACAAAAATGAGAGCGCACAACTACCAACAAAAGAAAAAATAAATGTCTCGTGTGTCACGACTGTGATGCGCACAAGACTTTGATGAGTGATGCGATGCAATTTGGTTGTCATTTGAGCTGGAGCTTGTAAAAGGGATGGGGGTGTGTGAGAATGCAGAGTGTCATGTGAATGTGTTGATTTACCGAACAGCCAATTGGAAAGACAAAACATGACTGGTTAGCACTTGTCAAGCCCGTTCGTTTGCTCTGAGAAGAAGGAGAGAAGAGATGATACTCATCGTGTGTGTGTTTTGTATGTGTATTTTCTAAGCCTTTGTGTGACAATATTTTGACAAAATAAAAGAAATCATTGTTATTGTTACTCTTCGTCAAAACACATACACACACCCAGGTACCCATTCATCTGTAAGTCAGAGTATGTGGAGGACCCCACATACATATAACTCATACGTTGCAATGATTATGATACGAGTATGACAGTAAACAGGACAGCGACAACAAAAGAATTCTACTGTTCATATAGAAGTGTGGATAGATGTACGAGTGAGTATGCGAGTAATATGGGCTGATAAAACTGAATGAAATGCTTTTCAGTGATTTTTTATGACGGTTATGAGGCGCATGTAACCTGCCGCCTCTACGGAGTAAATATGTACATATCTATGCATCTATACATACACATGTTTGTACATTCACTGTACTCTGCTTTGTTAAAAGGGTTCATTATGCTCTTCTCATGCTGTTCACTTTTTGTTTGTCCTCCGAGAGATTTTTGCACATAAAATTAGTTTTATTTTGCAACACACAAAAACGTCTATTAACGCTTCAATGATTACAAATCGCAAATGATTTTGGCGCAGTGACTGCCTGAATGGTTGGATGACTGGTGCTGGTTGCACGGTTCCCTTCTGTTCCAATTCTCTTGGTTGATTTTCTCTGTTCAGTTCGTCCGTCTGATTCGGCTTCTGTGTCTGTTATGTTATGTATTTTTAACATTGAAAGGCTCTGAAGATGACGAGCATTCCTCATTATCGACGGGAGGGAAAACGCACATCATCACCAGCAGAAGCAGCAGCGAGGACGATTTCCTTCAGATGCTGCCAAAGAGACAACAACCAGCTAAGCCAGTCAGAGCCGAAAATGCTATCATTACAAATGATGTTTTTGGCCGAAACATAAATGCTAAAGGTTGTCTTTGTTTTCATTCGCTTGTGTGAAAGGAACGTGGTCATGCACAGTGGGTCATTGTGGGAATAGAGTAGTGAAGGGCGTCAAAATCTCATATGGCAGCATTTTAGCATTCTGTCACCTATCTCTTCGACAGTTTAACACAGACGGTTTAGATATCATTTGAAATACATTGTAGCTCGACTGCGTCAGAATGAAATTATTCAGACGTGCCAGACCATCCTCGCTGAGCTAGAGGTTCTCTATGTCATTTTAAATACTTTGTAGTGCGACTGCGTCAGAATTAATATTATTAAGACCTGCCTGGTAACCTCGCTGATCTAGTGGTTCTCTATTTAACCTTAGGATATCACGCTCTAGATCATGAAAATTACCTCTGATCTGCCTTGGAGGGGTGAATATTCAATATATGGTTGTTTGTATTTCAGCAGGTACTACACTGATAGAAAAAGCTTCATCATTCGTCAAAAGTCAGCTAACGTACGGATAATCCTATCTATGAATTTGTTCGTCGCCATGACGAATCTCTGTTTATGTATACTAGAACAAGAACTATTTAGTGGAATAAAAAAACCCACAGGGTGATTACATATCATCCCTACGATGAATCGTGCTTATAAATAAAAAAATTATATATACCCTCCTCTCTAAGGTGAGGGGATAAATATGGGGATTTATTTGATTTATAATACAAATATCAATAAGTGTATATATAACATATAGGAAAAGGGTAACGCATCAAAGGAGTGGCCTAAGACCATAAGTTTATGCGGAGGAAATCCGTTTTAGAACACATTAAGTCAATTTACTTATGTCCGTCCATCCGTAAGCCTGACTGGAGCGAACGATAACCCTCGAAACTATAGTTTCCAGAGATTAAACAGAGATTCGCCAGGGCGACGAACAAATTCATCAATAGGATTATCCGTACGTTAGCTGACTTTTGACGAATGACGAAGCTTTTTCTATCAGTGTACTACGAATATGGAGATAGCAGCCCAGCAGGTACTGCTATATGTAGGCGGTGGCTTCCAGCAGGTACTGTTTCAACAACCGTGTTTGGTGTCGTCGCATTGATAAGATTTTGATATTCTTCTGCTCGCGTAGGTGCTCCCCCGATGACATGACGAGACGCCCTGTAGCAGTTCTTAGGGCATTTTGGCGCTCATCGTTTAGATATCATTTTATACAGTTTGTAGATCGACTGCGTTACAATTAATAATATTAAGACTTCCTGGTAAATTCTCTGATATAGAGGTTATATATTACTTAGGATATCTCGCTCCAGATCATTTAATATATGGTCGTTTGGATCTCAGCAATTACTGCTACGGTTTTGGCGGTAGCATACCAGTAGGTACTGCTACGACTATGACGGTAGCATCCCAGCAGAATTCAACAACTGGAATTTGTGTCATCTCATGGATAGGATCTTCGTCTCCTCGAGTAAGCTGTTTCCCGAGGAAAAGGTGAGACACCCCGTCGCAGTTATCAGGACATTTTCTCACTCATCGTTCAGATATAATTTTAAATTCTATGTAGTCCTACTGCGTTAAGACCTGCCTGGTATTCTCGTTGTTCTAGAGGTTTTGCAGATCGCTTCTGATCTACCTTGGGGGGTGCCTATTTAATGTATGATAGTTTGGCAGGTAGGAACTGTTCCGACAACTGAATTTCATGTCATTGCAGGGATAAGATCTCCATCTCCTTGACTAAGTGGGCCCCTGACGACATGAGGATATGTCCTGTCGCAGTATTTGCGGAGTTTTGGTGTTCATCGTCATCGAATGACTAAACGGGTGCTGCTTAGCTAGTCACGGATAGGCCTTCCGCTTTATTGGAGGTCAACAAGTTTTCTTTATCGGTTCCCTAAGTACTTCTGGCGAGCGTCTTGAGGACCTTGTACCTACTTGCCATCTTATCACTGATAGCAGTGACGTGCGCATAAAATCTAAATATCTAAAAGCTATCTAACACATAGAATTGTTACGTCATCCACTTTCACATTCAGAGGCAATCGCACTTCTGCAGTCTATGTAGTGCGAAGTGTGGGGGATTTCTTCATGTACATCACAGTCAAGAAATTGATAAGATTGAAAAGTTAGACACTCATTTTATCATAAATTTCATCGATATTTGGCCCAGACACAATAATCGTACAATGAAATTGCAAACATATATAGTTTAAACCGTGTCGGAGTTATAATACCACCTTGGATAATTGTCATTTTAACTCTACTGAATTTGAGATACGACTAACACCCAAACATAGTTGAAAATCCAATGTTTCAAACATGACGTGAGGTACGTTTTGGCAATGTCTTAAGACAATGTGCCGAGGTTGACCATATCACAGGCCTTCAATAGGCCAATGGTCAGTAGGATCGTCCTTTCACATGGTCGGTTCTGTTTAATTCCACGGCTAATATGCATAATTATGGCGTGCAAAGTTGTAGGAAAACGGGATGACGAATTCGAAAATCGCCAGATAGGATCGCTGCCAATTTTCCAAAATTCTGGTACTATTACAGTTGCCAGGGCCATATTGCAGACTTTCGTCAGGTCGACTCGGCTGATATTATCAGCGGTGATTACTTCTGACCCAAGCGTTTTGTATCACTGCGCTGTGGATCGCCAACAATCGCCGACTCCATGCCTCGGAGATCATGAATACAACGCATTAGTTTTTTTTAGCGCTATTGCCCTCGAAGTGCTCTATGAACTGCCGGTTAAAATAACTCCAACCCCTCTTTCGATGAGTCGCTGTCATTGAACACTGTGAGCAGTTCAATAATTCTGCTTGGCAGGATTCGAGGGCGATTTCGAAGATCTAGTATTACATAGTTTCAAACGATTTGGTTGTGAAAACCGAATGTTCGTTTTTTCAGTTGACAGAACCATAATTTTAATTGAAATAGTTATAATCGCAGTGACAACTACAGTTGGCACATTTGGTTCCATTCAGATTCCGATTGCTGATTATTGGTCAGTATCGGAATAGCCAATATCTTCATTTGCTGGGAAATTTTCTCGTACATCGGGCATTCGAACAGAAGGAATAAATCGAGGGGCTGCTGCGTTGATGATGGGCCGGAGTTTCGTCTCAACCATCTCTGAGGAAATGGGTCGATTACTGAAGTGGTTTATAGTGAATTCTCTGAAACCATACTTCTTTCAGATTACAGATTGCTAGATCTAATGGTCTGCCTATGCGTAGGATTATATGGTTTTCTGATCAGTGAATGGATCAAATTGCATTAAGCCGACGATATGTAGGACCAGGTTACACGATGGTGATAGCTGGAAATCTGCTGTAATCACCCATTCTCCTTGTGATGATATCCACGAAGAGTTATACATGTATTAGCTTAGCCAAAGTAATACATATACGGTGATTATATTGGAGAGAAGTCTCCTACTAGTCGTTGACCAAAGCACAACACGCCGAACGATACGATTTAATCTTACGATTTTTGTTTCATTCATATTCATTTCAAATTTCTGTTTTTTTTCTAAAGCAGTACAAAAAAGATTTAAAACAGTCACACAATATAACCTGGATAGAATTCTGCACCGGCGTAGAAAGGTAATATAAAGCCCCAAGGCAACGGAAAGATGTAGGCTTAACTCCTTGCATTTGTACTAATGGGTACATCAAGAAATATGAAATAGTTCTTGGGCGATATCCAGTGATGAATCGCTTAAGTTACTCCTGGATACGGATTTTCCCAGGCAACTCTAAAGGGTAATGTGATATTTCAGTTGTTGTTTCCATTGTAGTGCATACATCAGAGGTCGACATCAAGATGGTAACCGAATATAGAATTCATTGGTCTATAAAGCTACATGCCTTTATAGAAAAAAGGTTGCCTTCATTCCAAAGGCGGTAAAGCCGTCTGAGCCTAAGTATTTTCGGTCGAATAGTATATCTTCATTTGTTCATAAAATCTTGAAGAGATTAGTCGATAGTTATCTTAAGAGATTAATCGATAGTTATGAAGAGATTAATCGATAGTTATGAAGAGATTAATCGATAGTTATCTTAGCTTATTGACCACAGGCCCTGGTTAGGATGCAGGACGGTATATTATATTCTAGTAACATGTTATATTCTGGTAGGCTATTTTCTGGAACCAGAATTGGCTATAGCCTGTCTAGGTGTGGTCTCCCGATGGTGGGTGTGTTTATTAATACCAAAATCGCAGGGAGAGAGAAAGGTCGATCTGAAGTTGCAATTTTAAACCAGCATTTCGCGCCCCTTATTATGCTATGAGTTTTGCGTTAGACCCCGCCCGAAACCAAAGTGGAAGACATGAGAATATACATGAATTATAATTGGTACATTTTGTCATAGTATAATTTTGTCATAGTATTCCCTCTGTACACCGGTACACAAACTCTATCTGTATCACCCTGCATAAAATAGTCAGCTCTATCTCTGTTATCCAATAGTAGCTTCATTAGACAACCATGTTCGACTCTGGCAACTGATAACAGCATACGAGTGTTCAATCATAACTTTCTCATTAAGAGTCTAATTTCAGATAGATTAGAATTACCTCCAAAGATATAGTCAGCATAAGAACGCCTGAAGGCGGGGTTCTGCCATCTCCGCTATGGAATCTCCCATGAACAATATTGATAATCTATGGGGAGGAAGGGTGTAAAGATTGTTACTTATGCAGTTACCATTAGCGGTTAGAGGAAGGACCCTTCATATATCCCCACAAGATGGTCTTCTTAGTGTGAAGACAGCCAAAACAGAACATTTTTCAGGAAGGACTACCTTCCATAACATAAATACATCCGCTTTATTTACGACTCTGGCAACCCTTGGGTTTTTAACAATAAACAATAAACGAAGGTCCATTCATAACCTTCTAACTAAGAGAGGCATTTTAACTAGCTTAGAATCAACTGACCTCCATAGATTTGCCAGCTGTGGAAGACCTTAGGTGAGCGTTCCGCCTCCTCTGCTATGGAAACTCCCCATGAACAGTGTTGAGCTTTCTCTGGTGAAGAAGGGCGTTGAGGTTATTGCAGATGAAATAGAGGTTTAAAGGAATTTTCCAAGTATTCTTAGATACATCACTTACGCAAGATGGCCTTCTTGGTGTAAAGTCGATCAAGACAGAACTTTTTTCGAAAGGATGTATGAGGCACCAATGGGTTGGCCGAAGACCAGGAAATAGAAAACATTTCCACTTCTACACAGATGGTTCGAAGCTTGATTACAAGGTTAGCTTCGGAGTACACTGTAACGAACTCAGTCTTTATAGAGCTCATAGACAACCGGATACATGTAGTGTCTATCAAGCAGAAATCTTGCTAATAAGAGAAATAGCCAAGTGGCTGAATCGCAACGTAGTGATTAACACTTGCGTTTTCAATTCTCTGGAGGCCACATTCCTTAATTCGCAAACAGCCCTCGAATTAAGGAGGTCTGTTTGCGAATCTCAGTCATCTTAACGAGATGGCTGAGCACTTTAACATATACCTCATATGGGTACCCGGGCATAGGAATATCCCGGGTAACTGCTAAGCTGATGAACTTGCTGGGGAGGGGACGACATTACAATTTATCCAAGAATTTTCGTATATTGGTGCGCCACTGTCCACATGCAAGCTTTGGCTTAGGCAAGAGGTAGTCCAATGAAAGATGGTCAGAAATCGGCACTAGTAAGGTAGCTAGACAAATCTGGCCAAGATTCGAACTGAGAAGGTCAAACTGTCTCCTTGTTGTAGAGAGGAAAATATTGTCTACGTTAGTGTCAGCTCAGACGGGACACTGCCTAATCGGCGAACGCGCCAGAAGGTTATGTATTGAGTCCAATGACTTCTGCAGCAGATGATGAGGAAAAAGTGGAAGCGCATTGAGCACCTGCTTTGATACTGTACCTCATTAATTAAACGACGTCTGGATGTACTGGGGTCCGCCTTTCTATAAAGTTTGACAGATCTTTCCGGTACCGATATTCGTACTATTGATAACTTTGTTCATCAAACAGGTTGGTTTCGATGTGATATCTCATCGATGTGCTCGTGGTGTCACTAGGGACCTACATTGGTCTATGTGAGCTGGCAAAGCTGCCACTATTCCCTAAAAAAATCATATAGGTAGTTTCGCCGGACTTTTGCCTTTCTTCACTTGTATGAATTATCTGAGAGTGTTGATGTACTTATAGCGATTAACCCGACCGGCAATTTCTTTTTTAGATTATACTCTTCGACTCACTGTGCATCATCCTTTGTCTAAAACACACGCTTGACTGACTGACTATAACTCTGATTCTGTTAACAACATATTTTTTTGCGCAATTGTATTTGTTTCAATCGTTTGACTTGATTGTTTTTGTTGTTGCGTGCCGCGATATGCCATTGTATTTGTTGTAGTAATACAGCAGTTAAATTTAATGGTTTATTGCAAATATTGCACGCATACACAGCCAGAGGAGACAATGGCGGCAGCGACGTCAACAGCGCGGCGATGGCGACGACGACCACGTTATCCAACATGTGAAAAACATTTTGTTTGTCTCTAACATCATTATCTCATTGTTATTGGAATTATTTGCGCTCTCTTCACTTAGCAAAGGATAATAAAAGAGGTTTTCGTTTGTCGGTCCGTGTCATTTCATTCTTTATGGTGAGCCGCCGCTGATTTCTTTATTTTTTTTTGTATAAACTGCTGCTGCTGTTTTCTTCTGGTGAGGTCCATACAAAACACAACAGTGGCTACAAGTCGCGTGTCCTAAGGTTGTTCTATGTAAGAGAATGAATGTTTATAGTGAATAGAGTAGAGTATGCAATGAGTTTGTGTTTGCATGGTTGAGAGTATTGGTCTTTCATATTTTTTCTTCTTCTTCATTATTTTTGGCGTTGTTTGTGTTTTGCCTGGATGGATGTCATCGCTGCTGTTGCTCTTTTTCAGATGTTCAATATTAGATATATTTTGTGTGTGAATGTGTTGCTGTGTGTGTGCATTATGTATGATTCGTTTCTCTGTTACAGTTAACATATCGTGTGATTGCCACTGCATTTAGTGTTATAGCCTTAGCAGAAGTATAGCAGCGCAGCATTCAGAGTGGCGCAGCAGCATCAGCAAATAGTGTCACATGCCTTGAGCCATTTGATTTCCTTTGTATTTGTTTTGCTCTACAAACCACCTCCCCCTCTCACTATCAACGAATGGTTGTTGCCTTTGCTGTCATTTCTACCAGTGTTTGCTCACGTTGGTCCTTTCGTTGTGTTTTTGTTTTTGCTCTTGTTCATTTTGCCGGTTCTAGAGCTGATGTCGCCGTTACTGTTGTTGTATTACCACGGTTGTATTTGTGTGTGCATTAGACCACCATTATTATTAGTCAGTTAAGATTTTTGTGTCTTTTTCGCCCAATGGAGTTCTTCTTCGAATGCGAATGAAGAATGCCTCGGTATGTGTTAACACGCATTCATAGCGGCGCTTTTTGGGCTGCTTCAATTCATTCATACATTTCACGTTAACAATACCACACGTCGTTTATTCTCGCCGTCTGTCGTTGTCGTCATAGCGATTGTTAGTCAGTCAGCCAGTCAATCACGTTTACTTGACCTAAAGTTCGCGCGCCAAAGTCAATAATTTCTAAATTTATTCAAAAGAATTTGTCTGCGTATTTTTTTGTTTGTCTCTTGTCTTTTGGATAAATTATCGGAATGTGAAGTGTGAATAGGTAATCACTGATTAAAAGTTATGAATGACAAAAAGTGTAAATAAAAGCGTATTTGTTGGAGAACTCTTAGTGCAAATTTGAAATCATTATGAATATAATTGTAAAAAAAATTACAAATTAATTAAAGGGAATAAAAAAAATAAAAACAAAAATGTTAAATGTAAAAAAATTATCAAAACAGTAATTTTATAAACAAAAGAGTGGTATCCAAAACATTGGAATTAATTACAAAAAGAGTATACATTATTTAGACTTTATTGTTGTGTCACTGCATTACAAATTTATTTATCTCATTTCTTAAAATTTAAAAAATCAATATTAGTTCTTGAAAACTGTGGTTATAATACTACACATCTCTAGAAAATTACCAAAACACAGTGTAAGAAAACAATAACTTAATGTATAAATGTGCTTTGCATTTTCTGAACCCATGGTGTCAGTGTTGCCAACGGACAAATATTTTTCCGACCAATACTTTCCCAAAAATCTACCAAAATTCGTTCTAGCCGATTTTTTTTAAAAATTGTTAATAGGTAATTAATATTTTGTAAAGTTGTCGTGATATTATTAATTCTTACACGGGGCAAAATCCCCGTTTTTTCATATGTTTGAATAGAAAGAAAATATATTTGGAACAGAGATTTTTAAATATTATATATTTCTGAATAAATAAATTTTATTTGAAAATCATTAAAATTTATTTGGAGCGCATATGTTAATATATTACAACAAAATATATTTGCGAACTATCTTTCAAATAAAATTATTGTTTAGAAATTTCTTCAAATATATTTTATTTAAAGTTACTCAAAACTCTGCTGCATTTTTCGAATTTCGTTTTTAATTTTTCTTGATTTCGAGTTATGTCTTTCAGTCAAAAATTGCATTAACTTTTTAATGCACTAATTTTTTATTTTTAAATATTCCAAGACATCATTTGTTGTAAATCCATATTATCACCCATCTTATCATCTCATCATTTATAGTTATATTTCAATTATAATGGATTTTTACGAACATTAAAAATTTCTAAAAAAATCAACTTTTTATTACTTAAAAACTTAAAACTTGCATCTTCTGAATGCTTAAATGAACATAATTCTATGTTTAAGAAGTAATAGTCTCAAATAAAAAAATATTAGTTGGAAACAAGAACAACATATTTCCAAATATATAATATTTGCGTGAATCAAATATTGTATATTTAAAGTGTACCCTAAACATATATATGTTTCAAGCCGAATATGTTTAGGCCAATATACTACAGAAGCGATTTTTTTTCAGCTTGTAGTATCATCAAAATAACTAAAAACCAGTACACACTGAAAAAAGCTTACTGAAAATCAATCAAATGATCCTCACTAGTATGACATTGGATTTGTTTTGAAGCTAAAGACAAATGCCATTAAATAAGTAGATCTTGTACTTCAATTAATGATGTCTTTAAATCATTTTGTACTTGAAATAAATACATGTCAAGTAAGTAAATTTTTAAAAGCGATGTATTCTGATCGGGATGCAACATGCACCAAGTTTAGTCCTATTGGATTGTAGTTATGACACAAAATGTCAACGACAGTTGTAGGACTTTCCTAGTTGGAGGGGCCATACCATTTGAATATTGCAATTTTGCTCAAACGGTCCTTTTTTCCAATCCATATAACTAATTAAATATTGTATTTAGAAAATTTTGCCCATTGTTTACGAAAGCTTTTTCTTCAATCTAAAAAATCTGAGCAGACTTTACGATAGAATAATAATAATAATATATTAAATAACAATATAATATAATAATTGTGAATTTTTCTATGTTTCTAAGAAGTTTAAATTAAAAATATATTAGAATTTTCTCAAAAAATTGATTTTTTTTCGTAACGTCGTGTTATATTGAAACCGCAGATGGGATGAAAAAAATATATCTGAAGAATATGAAGGCTACTTAATTTAGGATTCTTTAAACTTTTCCTGAACCAATTAAGATAAATTGTTCTCGAATTATGATAATCTTAATCTTTATTTGGATAGATATACATGTCCCAATAAACACAAAACATTTTTTTGGCAAAAATTTCAAAATAAATTTTAATTTCGCAAACAAAAAAACAAAAAATATCTTTGTGCATTTTTTATTTTTTGTATTAGTTATATGGTCGGGAAAAGAAGGACCTTTTGACCAAAATGTCAATATTCAACAACCTTCAACTCGGACAGTCCTTAACCGATCTCGTTGAAATTTTGTGTCACAACTAAACTTGGTGCAAGTTTCATCCCCATCAGGAGACATGGGTTTTAAAAATTGACTCACTTGGCATGAAAAAGAAGGACCTTTTGACCAAAATGTCAATATTCAACAACCTTCAACTCGGACAGTCCTTAACCGATCTCGTTCAAAATTTGTGTCACAACTAAACTTGGTGCAAGTTTCATCCCCATCAGGAGACATGGGTTTTAAAAATTGACTCACTTGGCATGAAAACCCCATATACATATCATTAGATTCAGAACGTTACTTATCAGAAAATAATAATAAAATAATAATAAATGTATATATGGGGGATTTTCATATCAAGTGAGTTAGTTTACTTTTTAACGTTGAGTTCTTGGCGTTGAATTGTTACATTTTGGTATAACAGCCCATTTTTCCAATCCATATGTGATTTCGAATAATTTGCTGTTTGCAGAATATTTGGTGAAAATCCGTTTTGGGCCATTTTAAGTAATTTAAGCAATGTCCATCTGACTGTCTGCCTGGCACGCACGATAACTTTCGACAGGATTAACCGACTGACTTCACATTTGGTATGTGTCAACATATATTTCCTATCTCAGGTTAAGGTTAAAGTTGGACTATGTTTGTCCACTTGTTCGAGTACCTCCCCACATTTTGTTAAATATTAAGTACTCATAACTTCTATACTAATACTCAGAATCTTTCACAACTCCACACATAGTATTAGTTTCTTAGATTCTGTCATCTTAAGGATAATGGGCGAAGTTGCCACGCCCCTTTTGGATATTTATATAGAGAAACATAATATATCCTTACCTAACAAGAATTTTTTTCACTCAATATTATATATTTTCTTGTATATTTTTATATATAATTTTAGATTCGACGGTTGGACTAGTGTAACATCTAAACGGCTTGGCCAATTGATGTTTTTTACACATTATAGTTATTTTATTAATGCGAATATGCGTAACTGTATCCGGAACCGATAGGTGGCGCTGTAGTCAACTTATTAACAAATTTGTCATTTATGGACTAATGAGTAATTTTTACGCGGTATTTACTTTAGTCTGCTAAATTTTATAAACATCTGTTAACAAATGTAGATTTTACAGCGCTTATATGCCAAATCGATGGGGTCGTATGGAAATATATCTAAATCTGAACTACTTTCTTCCAAATTTAGTAGCAATTTTTGTGGGTCAAGCGATATACTGCAGTAAATGTTCATAAATATCGGATATTAAACGCGGCTTTTATGCTGCTTAGATAGCAATAGTGACGAATTTAGTCTTGAATCATGGGATATCCTCCTGCTTAATTTCATGCAGATCGGTGGAAAAATATGGCTTTTGCAGTGCTTATATGCCAAATCGGAGGTGCATATCGTCATCAGAAACTACAGGAGAAGAAAAAAACTAAATAAAAACAGTAAGGAAAGGCTAAAGTCGGGCGGGGCCGACTATATAATACCTTACACCACTCTCGTAATATTGAATAACACTGAAATATAAATTTTGCAATTTTATTTATCTCTAAACTCTATCATACTAAATTTCAAAATACTTGGATGTAAAATACGGCTTCTACAGGACTAAGGAGCCAAATCATACGAAACATATATATGGGAGCTGTAGCTAAATCTGTACCGATTTTCTGCAAATTCGGCAATGTTCGTCCATGGATGAAGAAGCTCTACCATGCTAAATTTCAAAACGATTGGATGTAAAATACAGCTTCTATAGCACTTAAGGGCCAAATCGGACGAAACATATATATGGGAGCTATAGCTAAATCTTAACCGATTTTCTTCAAATTCGGTAGTGTTGGTTCATGGATCAATAAACTCTACCATTCTAAATTTCAAAATGATTGGATGTAAAATACAGCTTCTACAGGACTAAAGAGCAAAATCGGACGAAACATATATATGGGAGCTATATCTAAATCTTAACCGATTTTCTTCAAATTCGGTAGTGTTGGTTCATGGATCAAGGAACTCTACCGTTCTAAATTTCAAAACGATGGGATGTAAAATACAGCTTCTATAGGACTAAAGGGCCAAATCGGACGAAATATATATATGGGAGCTATATCTAAATCTGAACCGATTTCAACCAAATTCAATAGCGATCTTAACAGCCGCGAAATACTCTAAACTGCAAAATTTCAGAACGATCGGAGTGAAATTGCGACCTGTAGTCGACGAACAACTTTACATGGACAGACGGACGGACATCGTTAAATCGACTCAGCTAGTGATTCTGAGTCGATCGGTATACTTTAAGGTGGGTCTAGCTGTGTTATTTTCAGGTGTTACAAACATCTGCCATGAAACAAACTTATAATACCCTGTACCACAGTGTGTGTCGCCGAGATCACGAGCTTCAATTTCAGGCATCAAGTAGTCGGTTATCATAGCACGATAACCATTGACGGTTACGTTCTCACCGGCATAATTTTTGAAGAAATGTGGACCGATGATTCCACCTACCCACAAACCAAACCGTTGTTTTTTTCTGGATGAAGTGGCAGCTCTTGAATCTCAGGTTGAGGTTGCTCTTCGTCCCAGATGCGGAAACTTGGTTGTTTACATACCCATTGAGCCAGAAATGGGCCTCATCGCTGAACGACATTTGCCTCGAAAACGTCGGATCTTCTTGGAACTTGGGAAGGTCGGGCGGCTTCAGTTCTTGCACAAGCTGTATTTTGTATGCTTTCAATTTAAGATCTCGACGTAAAATGCGCCAAGTCGTTCCATACGTCAGTCCGAGTTGCTGCGAACGGCGCCGAATCGACTCTCCACGGTCTTCGTGTACACTCTCAGCTACGGCCGCTACATTTTCTTCACTGCGTGCTGGACGTGGTCTACTCGGTCGAATATTATCCAATAATGAATGCTGGGTCTCAAGATGGGTGATGGTGTGTGGAATAGTACGCTCAGTAGGCCGATTATGTTGACCATAAGTTGAGCGAAGTGCACGAAACACATTCCTCACAGAACGTGAATTTTCGTAATAAAGTTGAACGATTTGTAAACGTTGTTCAGGCGTAAGTCTTTCCATGATGAAATGCCAAACAATACTTAACAAGAATAACATGACAGCATGACACGACTCACACGTGATCTGTCAAAAAAAAGCTATTGAAAAAAGTATCTCTACTTGGATTACCCGTTATTATAAATGTATATATGTATATATTGGAGCTATATTTAAATCTAAACCCATTTTCTTAATCCGCTGTATTTCTGCTTTGTTCAACATCGGATTTAAAATATGTATTCTATAAAGCTTACATGTCAAATCGGGGATATAAAGGGTGGTCCAATAAAAAGGCACGATTTTTTTTATGATAGAAGGATCTATGACAATTATGTGGGAAACAAAATATCGGCCAAATGCTCGCCACGGCTTCTATCTATCTCTACCTCTACCTCTATCCGATGGTCCATATTTTCAATGACTCGGACACACAATTGAGGTTCAATGTCGTTTATTTGCTGAATTATCTCATCCTTTAGCTCTTAAATTGTCTCATATTGATACTTGTTTGGATATAGTTCTTCTATAGGGGTCGCTATTAAATATATTTATGCAAGTCGTATACGACACATTTGTCAACCAATTTGGCTGAAATGATTCATTTTGAAAATATTTTGACAAGAATGCTTCACAACAAAAAAGAACCACATCGATCAATGCATGTCACATGAAGATGTCGCTTTAAAATATGCTGCTTAATGTTATAAAGACCACATTTTCCAGTCGATTTGTTTGCAATTTTGTAGTTTGATTTATTTTTCTGCTAAAAGATCTGTACAACGAACATTTATCAAATCGGTCCATGATTTGTTGTAGTTCTCGTATACATTTCGTTTCTAAATATATTTTGTTTAGCCTTAGATGCCAAATTCTCCATACAATTTGGCTGAAACATTGGTGGTTTCGTTTAAATATTAAAATAGTTTGCTATAGCAAAACATAACCATATCGGCCCATGATGCATGTCTCCTAACCACTTCAAAGATTTTTCCGCTCATAGAATTGAATCCAATCGACGATTGAAGGTATATATGTTTCGATTTGGCCGAACTTATTATCGTTCTTACTTGTTTTTCCTCATATTGCATCCTTTTTAAAAGCCGGAAATCCCAACAAGAATTTTCGGGAAGCGAAAAGAAGTTAGAAAAATTTTCGGGATTCTAATAACTACTATTTATTTCACTAAGATTGTCAGATTTCAACAATTCGAAAAAATCAGTTTATTTATTTCTCCATGGTCAAATTGTGTATTTGCTGGGTACCAGGACACAATGACTGGAAGATACTGATCAAATTCGTGTCTAGTACCGATTTTCTTTAACTCGGGAGGTATAAAAAGATCATAAACAAGGAGCGCACAACAGAACGAACCACTGGCTTAAGTGTATGTCCATGGACAAGAGACGTTTAAACATCTTCTCTCTTCAACCTAACCTAACCTATTTTACAATAAATTATAAACTTAATTGATTGTATAATTTGCTGATAGAAGACCTATACAGCGTGTCGCGTGAAACGCTTGTTTAGTACATAAAGCTTCCGTCATTGTTAGATATCGCCGATAGAAAATGAACCACATAAAATAAACAAAAATCCTTTCAACCAAAACAAGCCTATGTCTAATATTATTATTTTGGAAAGTTCCATATAATTTATCCATTAAACGCAGTTATGGTAAATATTAAATGTTTCTTGGATAGTCCTTAACTGCAATGCATTTTTACGTTTTGTGCTTAATTAAGTTCAATTAAAGCAACAAAAGCATACAAAACCCGGCGCCATACATTCTCTTAGAGAGAGACGATAAATCAAGACAAATGAAAATGAGAGGGAATGTGGGACAGGAGAATTTGTTTGAATGTCTACTGCTAGAACACCTCCCCAACGCCCGAGCTACTAATTTAAATGACATTTGATAATTCCCTGGTGCTCTTCCTCTCTCTGCCGAGCACTGCTCAATCTCTATCGCAAAGAGATCAATTGATATCACAAAACGATATGATCATCATCAGCATCAACGTCGTTGTCGTTGACAACAAAGCCGCAAGGAAAATACGACAAAATGCATAAATAATAAAATAAACACCGATCAGTAATAAACAAACTTTCGTATCGTTAACTTGCGGGAAATTTTATACAACAAATCGGAAAATTTAAGCAAATAAAAAACAAACAAAAAAACGAAAATTTTGCAACGAGACAAAGTGGCAAATAAAATAAAATGAACATTAAACGCGAATAATGAGCGAAAATGAAAACGGTCGTGTGAGTGCAGCGTGCGTGTGAAATACGGAAAATTTAGTTGACATCAACTAAAAATAACCCAAAAAAACATAGAAGATTTTTCATTTGCGATTTTATCTTTCGAGTGTGTGACAAAAAAAGAAAAAACAAACATCGAAGAACACAAAAACAGCAAAAAAAAAAACGTTTGTTTTGGTTTTGCGACCATCGAACAAGTTTAAGCAAATTTCCACTCCCCTGACTACCCTACCTCCTTCATAAATGTGTTTATTACGTCTCGTCGGTTTATTTGCCAATAACAATTAACTATTATACGATATATGATGTATTATATATTGTAAATGGGAAGTCATCATCATCACCATCATCATTGCTGTTGATTGTTTATATACGGTGGGTTATGAAAAAGTGCATTTTAATTAATTGTGAAAAAAAGAAAAACAAAAACAATTGATGTTGTTTGTTTGTGCCTTATTTGTGCGTAGCCAAACATTCATACATTGATACTATATGTATGTATGTTTGTGGAAAAGACTACGACAAGTGATGACATTTGTTTGCTTAATTCATCTTTGTTTATTGCCATCGTTGAAGTTTAGTGCAATTGGCGGTTATTGGCTGTCAGTTGTAAAGTGTTTGCGAACGAGCACATTGGGGGATAATTTGTAGAAAATATCCGAAGAAATATTAATAGAATTTGTTTTTCAAAATTGTTTTGATGCTTACGTTTTTTTCGACTTATTCAATTTTTGTTTACTATTACTGAGTTCAAGATCAACCTTGTTGTTTTCTATTGCTTGAAAAATAACCAATCTCCTTTTAACATTAAATCACCTTTTACCAACCAAAATACCAGGAAAGAGCAATTGATTGTTTACAATCAAGTGATTTACATAAAAATTTTCTAAAAACCATTTAATTCAAAATAATTAGGGTTAGTAAAAATAGTGCCTACCCATATTAAAGGTGGATATTCAGCGATGCCTCAGCAAAATACAGCCATATTTTTGCAAAATTGTCATGAAACGGTGGAATAAATTTGCATTTTTGATATATTGGGGATTTCATGTGAAGTGAGTGAATTTTTATACCACAAAGTTCTTAACGAAAATGACATTTCGTTTAAGAAAAAAATAAAAAATGTTATTTTGACATTTTAATTGCCAAAAAATGCAAACATATATTTTTTTATTTTTTTTTTAAGATTGAAAACAGCTAAAAAACTTTAGGCAAAATTTGCTAAATGCAAAAGTAATTAGTTATACGAGGACGGTGCCAAAATTGGCCGACCTGACAATAGATAGAATAATAGTTAAAAAAAAAACTTTAAGATTATCTAATCTAATCCCTAAACCAGAATTTGTTATGAACCTTCACCTATTAAACAGAGTGATTCAGGTTCAGGAAAGCTTCATAGAATACTAAAGTGAATAGCCTTCATCTTCTTCTAATATAATTTGTTCATCCCATCAGCGGTTTCCGAGAAATCTTACAAGATATTGCAAAAAATAACTTTTTTGAAAAAATTTTAATATTTTTGTAATTAAAACTTCTAACAAAACTTCACAATTATTATACCTATATTTTTATTTTTTATCGTAACTTCTAATCGATCATGAATAAAATGAGACCATTCCGAAGAAAATCGACCAAAAAATACTATAGTATTTTCAATCAATTTGGAAGTAAAGGGTTTTCCAATAGGGATGATATGATTTTGAAGTGACGTTTCGGTCATTTGTTATATATCATGACCTGTCATTCGTTTTTCATTGTATTCAGAAGTGTTAACAATTTCATCATGGAGAGATATACGCAAGAACAACGTTTACATATTATTCAGTTTTATTATCAAAATAATCCTTCTCTAGTTGCAACGTTTACAAATTATTCAGTTTTATTATCAAAACTTTTCGTGCGCTAAGTCCATTTTTTTTTAAATAAAAAAAAAAACACTTTCCAGTTGACCTACGACCTTGACATCCATGAGCAATATCTTAGCTCTCGTTAAGAGGTATCTTTTTGCCATTGACCGATTCCCAATCCGACGTACCGTAAGGATCTAGAGATCTAGAAATAAACTCTCCGTTCACATTTGAAAATTATGCTAAGTCCATTTTTTTAAATCCAAAAATACACTTTCCAGACGTTCTACGACCTTGAAACCCATGAGCAATATTTTAGCTCTCGTTAAGAGCTATCTTTGAACGATTGTGGCTACACAGCAAATGAAACAATTGAATTGGTGCGAGAAAAGTTTGGAGATTCGATTATTTCAAGAAATTGTGATATTGAATGACCTCCAAGAAGTTGTGATTTAACACCGTTAGACTATTTCTTGTGGGGTTATTTGAAGTCATTGGTCTTTCGAAATAAACCAGACTCTCTTCAAGCTTTACAAGTCAATATTGAACGTGCCATTCATGACATACGACTTGATTTAGTGGAAAAAGTGCTCGAAAATTGGATTCATCGAATTCGTTCCTGCAGAAGAAGTCGTGAAGGCCATTTGAAGGACGTTTTATTTAAAACTTAATTGTATCGATTGTACTTCACATTAAATAAAACACTTTTGAACTTCCTTAACAATAGTGTGTTTTTGTACTACAACTAGACCCATCCTAAAGTATTCCGATCGACTCAGAATCACTAGCTGAGTCGATTTAACCATGGCTGGCCGTCCGTATGTCCACCTTATGTTGTTCGCTGACTACAGGTTGCAATTTCACTCTGATCCTGCAGAAATTTTGCAATTATGAGTCTTTTCACCCGGTTAGAACCCTATTGAAATTGGTTCTGTTTCGTCCGATTTGGTCTTTTATCCTTTTAGAAGCTGTAGTTTACATCCAATCGTTTTGCAATTTAGCATGCTAGAGTTTTGTGATCCATGGACCAACATTGCCGAATTTGCAGAAAATCAGTTCGGATTTAGTTATAGCTCCCATATACAGGGTGGCTGATATGTAATGCAACAAAGTAAAGCGCTATATTTTTTTAATTTTTTTTTTAAATTTTATTGTTCAAAAGCAAAAAATGTCGGAAATAACATAAAATTTTAGAAACAGTTTAGATTTGTTCGAATTGGCCACCTTTGGCACGAATTATGGCCTTCAAACGGCCGACAAAGCTATCACACGCTGCACGAAAGTGGCTCTGCGGTATTTTGGCCCATTCCCGGCGAAGCACCGTCTTAAGATGATCGATACTTTGGTATTTTTTAGTGCGAACCTACTCTCTAAAATGCCCCAGGCGCAAAAGTCCAACGGATTGAGATCCGGAGATCTTGGTGGCCATTGTGCGGTAGAAATGAAGCGAGGAACCTCCTTTTTAAATGTTTGTCTGCCCAGGGCTTCAATACTGTCTTTAGGACATTTTCCCGATAATATTCGGCATTTACTTTGACCCCATGGTCGATGAATACGAGCGGGGAGCGACCATCGGCCGTTACGGCGGCCCACACCATTACCATCGGCGGCGCTTGAGTTCTGGTGGCCAATCGAAGGTGTAAATTTTCAGCTGACCTCTTTGGCAAGTAAACCCGATCATTTTGTTTGTTCATAAACTGCTCAATATGGAATGGCTTCTCATGGTAGAAAACCAAAATCGGTAACTGGCCACTTTCGTGCAAGCGAAGCAACTCCTTGGCTCTTTCCAGTCTAACTTTTTTTTGTGCATCGGTGAGCTCTTGCACTTTTTGGAACTTCAATGGCTTTGGTCCAAGCTCATTTTTTAATATGTGTTGTATGCGTTCTGGCGATATGTTCAGCTCACGAGCAATTTTTCTACCACTGCGGAGTGGATTTCGATCAAATCTGGCCTTCACTTTTCGGATCATTTCTGGTGTTGTTACCGTTTTTTTTCGTCCACTTTTTGGACGCGATGCAACACTGCCAGTATCACGGTAACGAGCAATGGTACGGAAAACAAAAGATTTATTCACATTTAAATGCTTGAGGGCTCTAACGATAGCCACTTGTGTTTTTCCACCCAAATATAAAGCAATCACACTATCACGCTTGAATTCCATCACGAATAACTTTTTTCCTGAATGCAATAGATCAAAATGCTTTTGTAAGCTTGTAAACAATAAAATGAACTGTCACTGAAATAAATCTGTCAGCTATCAGACTAGCGGTTTAGAAATGATAGCAACCTGAAGTTGGTTGCAATACATATCAGCCACCCTGTATATGTATGTTTCGTCCGTTTTATCCCTTTAGCCCTATAGAATCTGTATTTTACATCCAATTGTTTTGAAATATTGCGTTGTAAATGTTATAGATCCATGGGAAAACATTGCAGAATTTGAAGAAAATCGGTTCAGATTTAGCTATAGCCCCCATATATATGTGTCGTCCGATATGACCATTTAGCCCTATAGAAGATGGAGTTTACATCCAATCCTTTTGAAATTTAGCATGGTAGAGTTTCTATGGACTAACATTGCCGAATTTGAAGAAAATTTCGTACGATTTTCCTACAGAAGCAGATACTTACCAAATGTAAATCGTGTAAACAAATTTTATTTGAAGTATATATTGGGTTTAGGTTGTAAGTGTCTAAGCCATACACGATAACACATTTTTTCAAGTTTTGCGTAAGTGCTACTGCGTTTTACTAATCTATATTACAGTACGCTTTACTAATCTGTATTACAGTACCCCTATAAGGGTACATTACGTTTATGTGAGACTAATTCAGTCTTAACTAGGCAACGCGTCATGTCAATCATTTAAGTTTTTATCTATTTTTGTCGTAACCCCATTGTGCATGCCAATAAATATTGAAATTAATACAAATTATTACAAAAATATGTTCATGACAGTTTTCATAAATGTATAATAAATAAAATGCTTCAATTTGTGCATATTCATCAATTAGCTTCTGCTTTTTTTCAATTGTACTTACGCACTTTACGCAAATTATGCCGGAAAGTGCGTCATAGCCGAAAGGGGCATTTGGAATTTGAATATCATACGAGTATTGTAGTGTAGGTGGTTGATTACAATAGCCACTCGTGGTATACCACCAGTACATGTACGAGTAGTTGATTCAAGTGCAAACACTTGAAATCCACATACAATTGATTTGATGAAGTTCCAACCAAACAAAAGGAAGGTGTGGGGGAAGACTAATCGGCCACATCGGCTTATCTGGATTGGCGCAACTACCAAATAAATCACCGTTCAATTCGATTCAATTAAATTATGACCACCAATACCGCCACCGCCGCCGTCGTCGTCACTATTATCTCAGTACAACGTTCGACGTTACCTGCAATAGTTAAGGGCCTTCTTCTGTTAACGTCAGTCAGTCAGCCATAGCCGCACTTCTTAATGTGAAGCGTTTTTGGCTTTCGCTGGGGTATTTATGAGTTATTGTTTATTTTGGATTTGCAATGCTTTTATATTATCTGTTTTGTAGTGTAATTCATAAATTTTATTCTAGTTCTATGTACACAGCCGGCTAGGGTCTATCCGGACGGACGAACGGATGGACGGCCTGATGTTATGTGATTGGTTGTTGGGAATTTTTCCCATGACACACAACCCTATGTTCCGTCCATTGTGAAATGGACAGCGAGCGGCAACAACGTTGTTGTCACATTACTGCCGTATCTGCTGCTCCAATTGTTGGTTCCCGTATTGGGTTTATGATAATGGCGTTTATGGATTTCCTTTAAATTGACGACACCGCCTGCCTAACTACTCGTATAGTTCTGTACTTCATTCGTATCTGCAATTTATGTGATTTATTTTAGGGAACTTTCTGCCCCTGATTATGGTTTTGGCCATAATCAGAGTTAAACGAATACTGGTCGGGAGCTGTTGCTTAAACGGATTTTCATTTTCTGGCGCTTCAACGGGTTTATGGTGATTAGTTTTTTTATCGTGGCGTCTTGTTGTTGTAATTTAAATGAAAAATAGACTGATATCTCTATTTGAGTGTATTGAGTCTGTGAGAAAATAAATAAAAAAAAACATGGAATAAAATAGCGATAAAATATGTTAATAGGAGATTTTACTTTTTACAAGAATTTAAACAAAATATTTTTTTACAAAAAAAAAGAAAAAAGTGATAATAAAATTAAAATTTATAAATTACTTATAGATGAAATTAAAATACAGAATTGGCATTTTTTAACATTTATCATAAAAATTTTAAAAAACTCATCGATCGGACATATTTTAAATAAATGTGTACTTATTTTTTAAATTCAGTAATTTTTAATCTTATTGAACAAAAACAACAGTAAAACTCTTCGAATCTAATTTAAATATAATCAGTAGATATATTTTATCAATAGATAAAAAACTGATTCTAAAAGAAAAAATTTAAAATGTGAACGCATTATACAATTTCTTATAAGTGACTGGTGATTATAACAATTTATGAAAATAAAAAAAAATTAAAAATTTTACGAAACAAAATAATTGGTTTGGTCCATATAATCCCTTAAAATTCTCTGCTGTGTTCCGCAAATTTGCTTCGATTTTTAAATAGTACAATCGTTTATAATATAAATTGGGATAATTACACCGTTCGGCAGTGAATTAATTTTGTAATTCGGCTTCGTCTCCAAGCACATCAAAATTTCCACAAAAAAAAATGTTTTTAAAAATTTTGTAAATAATTGCATCGCACGAAATTGGTACCAAAAGAAGAAGAGTTATCACTGTAACTGTATGCATTTTTGAATACATACTAAACGTCCCTTAAAAATGTTTTCGATGTATTTGTTCAAAATCGATTTAGACTTCGATGGGCTTCCCAACCAAAATCCAAAAATGTACAAAATCTTTATGACCCCTTCCGTCAAACAATTATATTTCCTTTTCAAAATGATTAATATAATAATATGATTAAAAATAATTTTTTTTGAAACTTCATGGTCCTAGAAATTTTTTTCGAAATTAATTATTTTTAACAAAATTTCGTTGAATTGTTTTTTTTTTTGAAATTGTATTTCTCTAAGCTATACGTTGGGATTACATTATTTACTGTAGAATATTTCCACGTATATATTTACGTATTGCTAGAAAACGCATTTTTTTAGAAAATTCCTTCAGCTTATTTTTTTACTTTTGTTTAAATTTAATTTTTATACATTATTTTGTTAAAGTTTTAATTTTATAGAATACTAGCTTTAACCAGGTGCGGGCCCCATCGCTAAGGGTACCGGAAAATAGTTATACCCCTTTCTTTCAAAATTACATGATTATTACGTATGTTCCAACAGATACATCCACACCCTGGTACAATATAAAACTATATTTCTCCCGCCGTGTCTACAGGGTGGCTGATATGTATTGCAACCAACTTCAGGTTGCTATCATTTCTAAACCGCTAGTCTGATAGCTGACAGATTTATTTCAGTGACAGTTCATTTTATTGTTTACAAGCTTACAAAAGCATTTTGATCTATTGCATTCAGGAAAAAAGTTATTCGTGATAGAATTCAAGCGTGATAGTGTGATTGCTTTATATTTGGGTGGTGGAAAACACAAGTGGCTATCGTTAGAGCCCTCCAGCATTTAAATGTGAATAAATCTTTTGTTTCTCGTACCATTGCTCGTTACCGTGATACTGGCAGTGTTGCATCGCGTCCAAAAGGTGGACGAAATAAAACGGTAACAAAACCAGAAATGATCCGAAAAGTGAAGGCCAGATTTGATCGAAATCCACGCCGCAGTGGTAGAAAAATTGCTCGTGAGCTGAACATATCGCGAGAACGGATACAACACATTTTAAAAAATGAGCTTGGACTAAAGCCATTGAAGTTCCAAAAAGTGCAAGAGTTCACCGATGCACAAAAAAAAGTTAGACTGGAAAGAGCCAAGGAGTTGCTTCGCTTGCACAAAAGTGGCCAGTGACCGAATTTGGTTTTCTCCTATGAGAAGACATTCCAAATTGAGCAGTTTGTGAACAAACAAAATGATCGGGTTTACTTGCCAAAGAGGTCAGCTGAAAATTTAGACCTTCGATTGGCCACCAGAACTCAAGCGCCGCCGATGGTAATGGTGTGGGCCGCCGTAACGGCCGATGGTCGCTCCCCGCTCGTATTCATCGACCATGGGGTCAAAATAAATGCCGAATATTATCGGGAAAATGTCCTAAAGACAGTATTGAAGCCCTGGGCAGACAAACATTTCGGCTGCAGACCATGGACATTCCAACAGGACTCAGCACCATCGCACTCAGCACGCGTCAACCAAGAATGGCTGAAAAAGGAGGTTCCTCGCTTCATTTCTACCGCACAATGGCCACCAAGATCTCCGGATCTCAATCCGTTGGACTTTTGCGCCTGGGGCATTATAAAGAGTAAGGTTTGCACTAAAAAATACCAAAGTATCGATCATCTCAAGACGGCGCTTCGCCGGGAATGGGCCAAAATACCGCAGAGCCACTTTCGTGCAGCGTGTGATGGCTTTGTCGGCCGTTTGAAGGCCATAATTCGTGCCAAAGGTGGCCAATTCGAACAAATCTAAACTGTTTCTAAAATTGTATGTTATTTCTGACATTTTTTGCTTTTGAACAATAAAATTTAAAAAAAAAATTAAAAAAATATAGCGCTTTCCTTTGATGCATTACATATTAGCCACCCTGTATCTTGAATTTTGCAGGAATGTGCAATATTTAATCGGTTTTGCCTAACAGTGCCACTAAAATATTGCATTTGGGTGTTTCCAAAGTAACGGTCGTTACCGATTTTCGGATATTTTTTAAATAAAATTGCAACCTAAACAAATATGCAACGAAGATTGCTTAATTTTGGATTTACGAAAGTTCAAGCATCGGTAGCAACCGATAGAATTCATTAAAAATGTAATGTGCTGATTTCAAATTTCGGAAACAAACTTCATGTTTTGTAAAATTTTGCACAGGATGTGTCAAGTAAAAAATGTGATTAAATTCTTTGAAATATTTTGTTTAAGGAATGGCTTTATTTTCAAACCAAAGAAAACTAGTTACAAAAAAAAATGTTTTTCTTAAAAAGTAACGGTCGTTACTTTATAAAAATATAAACGTTTTTTGTTTTTTTTTTCGAAATTTTCTTACGCGTTTGCGTTTGTTTTTTCGTTCTTAACTTTGGAGTTGGTCCGTCATCTCTTTTTTTAATCCAGTCTTCGTTTTTTTGAACGCTCTTTCTTTTGCCAGGATGCCTCGTGCTTTCCTTCGTCTTCTTTACGTTTTTTTCCTGTATTTTTGCATCTTTGCAAGTTGCTTCATGATTTTTCAGCTGAAATCAGTAAGAATCCAGTAAAGTAAGACGAAAACAGTTCAAATGCAAAATGCCAAAAACAAAACGGTAACGGTCGTTACATCTTTAAAAAATGTTTAAAAAATCAAAATAGGCTTTTGGTGCTTATTTGGCCTTACAAAATTCTTCATCTTACTTACCTTCTTATTGTCCGCTACTATAAAATTAAACCGTTTGAATGAAATACGAAAAAAACAAACTTTTGTGCTTTTGGAGTAACGGTCGTTACAATCGGTGAGCTGATTTTTAAACTATTAGAAAAACGTTAAATTTTAACTTGTCGCCTTTAAAATTGCTGCTAAGCATGAAGAAAAGATTCAGCTTTCAGCTTGCTTTTGTTTTGTTCGTAAACCACCGTTAGAACAGTGTTGCCAAAGGGCTTAAAAGGTGACCGTGCAATGCACGGGAAAAGAAGCACACGGTGTATTAAATTCGAAGTAGCATATTTTTGTTAGTATAAAGAAAATTAAATTTAATCTTTCGGAAAATGACAGATACATTTATTTTGTGTAATATTAGCGGAAAAATAAGTTAAAAATAATAATTTTAGTTTGGAGCTGTAAGGGGTCATTTTCTGTGGAAACACCCATTTACAAAAAATCCTAGTTTATATTCCAAGAGCCAAATTCGCAACCTTAGGTCGTATTTAACCTTTTTTGACCCCGAAATGTGCCATGTTTTACTTTTTATCATACCGTACGTTATGTAACTTATTTTTCACCAAGGTTTACATAGATGTACCCATTTCAAAAGATATTCTTAGCTTTGGTTTATGCTGTAAGAGCTACCTTAGCAAATTTAACTATTTTGCAACACTTTACTGTTATTTAACACTTTTTCGCCATAGTTAACCATTTTTGTCACACCGTACCATAGTTCAACTTTTTTGCCCCACTGCGCCACATTTAGCCCTTTTTGCCCCAGTATAATATATTTAACCCTTTTTGACTCACTTGACCATAGTCAACTATTTTTGTCACATTGTACCATATTTAACCATTTTGGGACCACTGTACAATAGTTAACACATTTTTGCCCCACAGTTTCATAGGTAACGCTTTTTGCCTCACTGTACCATATTTAACTCATATTTTTCCACGTTATCATATATAACTATTTGTTCCCCACTGTACCATAGTTAACCCCTTTTATCCATTTCAATTCAATTTTCGATACACTTATTCTAGGCGTTAAATTTGGCGGTGGTACCATATTTATTCCTTTCTGTCCCACTGTGTCCCTAAAATTTTCAAAAAAATTCGATCCTTGTTCTATTTTACGCTCAAATAGCTATTCTCACACGAAATTTCACGATTCTAGCTCTTGCTATTTGGATTTGGCTGTTTTACCACATTTGTCCCTTTTTAGCCCACTGTGCGCGTAAATGTTCGAATTTCGTAAAATCTACCTCACACCAAATTTCACGATTCTAGCTCATTCCGTTTAGATTTGGCGGTGTACCATATTTATCCCTTTTTCCCCATTGTGCGGCTAATAGTACGAATTTCGAAAAAAATATATAAAGGGGCCGCCAAATAACTTTTTTTTTGAAAACATCGCGCAAAACATCCAGTGTAGCTTCGGTTGTGTGGCACGTAGCGTCGTCCTGTTGAAACAAAATGTTGCCAATATCCTCCTCTTAAATTTTTGTGAACAAAAATTCGTTCAACATGGCCCGATAACGATCGCCATTGACTGTGACGGCCACTCCTTGCTCATTTTCGAAGAAAAATGGCCCAATTATGCCTCTGGACCAAAATCCGCACCAAACAGTGACTCGTTTTGGGTGTATCGGCTTTTCAATGTATGCGTGCGGGTTTTCTGTGCCCCAAATGCGACAATTTTGCTTGTTTACATACCCGCCATGATCAAAATGAGCTTCATCTGAAAATATGATTTTTTTTGGCAAAATCGGCATCTTCTGTAAGTCAATCGCTCCCAGCGTTGTTCAAGCGTATACACAACCATAGTCGTTCAGCGGAAGGATAAAACTAATTATCTGTCAAATCAGACATGAGCTAAGTTTTACCATTCACGAAATAAGCACTAGTTGAAAAAAAAACGTTAGATGGCGGACCCTTTACAAACATTTACAATACCGGTCCGTTGCTCTACGGACATCCCTCGTTTCAATTTTCGCGATTCTAATGTTATGCTTTAAATTTGGCGGTGGAACCATATTTATCACTTCCTGTCCCACTGTGCCCCTAAAATTTTCAAAAACTCAATCCTTGGTCTAGTTTACATCCCAATAGCTACTCTCACAGCTAGCTCTTACCATTTGGATTTGGCCGTTGTATCACATTTATCCCTTTTTACCCCACAGTGCGCGTAAATGTTCGGATTTTAAAATATACAGTGAATTACTGGGTCGTCTACCTCATAAGGGCTGCCCTCACACCAAATTTCACGATTCTAGCTCATTCCGTTTGGCGGTGGCACCATATTTATCCCTTGTGCGGCTAATAGTACGAATTTCGGAAAATCCCGTCTTATTGCACGTCTACATCCCAAGAGCTACCCTCCCACTAAATTTCATGATTCTAGCTTCAGCCGTTTGGCCTGGTCGATGATCAGTCAGTCACAATATAGATATAATATATATAGATTCCCACATAATTACGTATTTCTAGAAATTTGCATTTTTGTTTTAGAAAATTCCTTCAGATTTGAATTTTGTTTAAACTAAATTTCTATACACATTTTCTATTGAAAATGTCGTTGACATTGCATTTTTATTGAAAACTTCACAGATATTGTTTTTTTCTAGAAAATTTCGAAGAAATCTCATTTGTTACCAAATTTCCGGTTTATTTAATTTCCGTTTGATCACGTTATTGCCCTTAATGTTTGGTCATCAACCTCTAATCCGGTCAACGTCCTTTAATCCCGCCATCGACCTTTGGTCCGTGTTACTTAAAGGGCCTTTGAACAAATTAAAGGTAATTGACTTTACTCAATGTTGATAAAGAATGTTCTATATAAAAATTTACAAAAAAATTATAATATTAACTCAATAAAATTGCTATATCTGTTTGGTCCATCAAGATCCCATTTTGAGTTTTTCACAGTCAGTTCGTAGTAGTTTGACCCAAAATCAATGATATTAATTGATACTTTTTCAGGATATTCAAGGATTAAACATATTTTCCATATTTTATCCACCTTCCACCAAAAGGAGATAAATATTCCATTCCGCAACAATTAAGAGGAGTAGCAGAGCATTTCATTGTTATCAGGGACGTATACAGAGGGGGGGCCCGGGCCGAAATGTTTTAAACATAGGCATAAACTGTTTACAATTTTCAAAATCACTCAAAAAAATACGAAAAAAATTTGGAAGGCCGTTAAAAAAACAATACAAAAGCGTAACAAATGGTAATAGTAAAAGTAATAACAACTAAAAATAAGAAAAGTGCATGGTTTCCTCACTATAACTTTTTACATTATGCATCGATTTTCTTCGGAATGGTCTCAATTTATTCATAACCTTTCAGAGTTTACGATAAAAAAATATGACAATTATGCGTTTCTAGATGTTTTTATGAGGCTTTTATTTAAAAATTATTAAAATTTTCTCAAAAAATATGATTTTTTGCAATACTTTGTAAGATATCGTTGAAACCGCTGAACGGATGGAATATTGTATTGTGCGACGTTGAAGGCTACTTCCGAAGTTTGTAAAGCTTACCAGAACCAATTCGGCTGAATGGTTCTCTGGTTATGCCATAATATGTGGTTCAACCTCTCTTTTTTCTTAGCCTAAAGGGTTGTCTCTTTAAATTCTCGCGATAAGCTGTGATATGGAAAGAAATTAGTGGTTGAATCACATATAGTGGCATAACTCGAGAACCATTTATCCGATTAGGTTGAGGAAACTTTTAAAGAATTAAATATTAAGTAGCCTTCAACTTCATATAATACCGTTTTCCATCCGTTCAGCGGTTTCGACGATATACGGGTATTACAAAATATTGCAAAAAATGTGATTTTTTGATAAAATTTTAATATTTTTAAAATAAAACTAAATACAAAACAATCTAAAAATGAACAAATGTTATATTTTTATGATTTTATCGTAAAGTCTGTTCGGTTATGAATTAAACGAGCCCCCATCGATGCTTAAAAAGTTATAGCTATATCGATGTAAAATTTACAAAAATAAACTTTAAAAGCTAAGATTGGAGATTTTGACGTTTTTTGACGTCTAGAATCAGAATCTATGCATTAAAATAGAAACCCAAGAAAAAATGTTGTGTTTGTCGACCGGTGTAATTATTGGTTGACTTTAAATTTATGATAACCAGATATGGCGAAACTTAAGTTAAAATTACATTTATGATTTCTTATCTATATACCTTTTTAACATGTAGGTTGCAGTGATGGAATGAGTTTGCACAACCGTGTATGTAAATTTGACTTTATATTGGTAATAAGTAGTACGGTTTTGGCCATTACACAGAACTTATCACGGTATTTGCAAAGGATTAACCTAGATATAATAAAGGCTTACGAAATCGTAAAATTGGCAACGACTAAATTAAGTGACATGCGTAGAAATTCAGATGCGGAGTTTGATAAACTGTTTGAAGAATCCACACAACTTTCAAGAAGTTTTGGAATAGAAGCTGAAGAGTAGGTACTCAAAAGTATAGGGCTAATATTCCTGGTTAAGATGCCAAGGCGTATTTTAGGACAACATTGTTCATACCATATCTGGACGAAGTAATATCACATTTAAATAATAGATTTTCCGAACATAAAGCTATAATTACAAGTCTGTTTAATATCGTTCCGATACGAGTTGTAAATCTAATAAAGGAAGATTTCTTTACAAAAACGATTTAAAAAATTCAGCAAAATCTGTTTTAGCTGAAATAAGTATATGGATTGATTATTGGAAGCAGAAGAATGATAAGCCATCAAATGCATTAGATGCTATTTCAGTTTGTGATGAGGACATGTTCCCAAGCGTTTTTACCCTTTTGCAGATACTGGCCACAATACCTTTGACAACGGCATCTGCTGAGCGAAGTTTCTCGACGTTAAGAAGAATAAAAACTTATCTCCGGAACAGAATGGAAGGAGAAAGGCTATCTTATCTGGCTTTGATGTCTATATACAAAGATGAAGTCAAAATCGATGAAATAATGGATATATTTCTTTAAAAAAACGAAGATTACATTTTTAACTCTTACGTATTTTATTATAAAGAGTTTTACTGATCTCGTACTAAAGTACACATTTATATTTAGGAATAAAATTCGAATAAAAAAGTAAGGAACTTAACTTTCACTACCTACACAATAAACGCAATTTTTTAATTGTTTGTCTTTGTTATAGAAAAAAAGTTGGGCCCCCCCCGAACCAAAATCATGGATACGTCCCTGATTGTTACACTGTACAACAATTTCAAACTTTTTTCAAAATAACAGGGTTTTGTCAGTGGATTCTGGTAGAGGAGACCAAAAAAATATATACGTGTATCGGCGTTTTGAAAGATCACATCGGAATTTTATTTTAGGGGGGGGTTAAAGTTTTCCCCCCTTTGCTTGTTCGTGTAGAATATCGGTATATAAAACTATGTGTTCTGTTCATCTGAGGTGTAGGGTATCTTCAGCAACTTTGTAGCAAATGCTAAGGCCTATATTTTTGTGGAATATATTAACCCTCTAGCTTCCCCCCATAACGGTGATTTTTGCCTATATTTTAACAAATCGTAAAAAACTCCCATAAAAATGGGTGGAGCGGGGTTGAAATATTCTACAAAAATGTCGGCCATAAAATTTTACTATAAGTGTCAGAACACACCAAAGCCCAAAACTTAACACAAACTCAAAAAAAGCCCAAATTTAAGATAGCCTGTTAAGGGTTAATTTGTTATTCCTCGCATATGTAGGTTCTCCCAGCTCTGAAGAGAAGGTTGTTATTCAACAACTACCAAGAGTACTTTTGTTCTTCTTCATTATTTCTGTCATTATATTTTTGTCACTCAAAATTACCATAACGGAACTTTTGAGTGGCACGTTACTTATGAACGTTAACGTTTGACATCGTGGGTCAACCAGTTAATCTTTTTATTTTCTTACAATAGTCTACAAGGGAATTTGTAAGAATAATAATGACTTACTGTTTGGGAAAACTTGACTGGTTTTGCTACGTCCGTGGCAAGCATACCCTTATGGAACATAGGGTTTCATTTTTTACGAGCAAAGTGGAGGATATATATTAAGTTTATTTTGAACTGGAAGTTTTTCCAGATAATTTAATATAAAATAAATATTATTTAATTTTAAAATAAAATCATTTTTTTTTTTGCATCTCTCACATCAACCCCGAAAAATCCAATTTTTGAAGACCTTTTTGGTACTAACACTATATAATATCTAAATTAACCCTTAACAGGAAATCTTGAATTTGGCCGGCTTTTTGGTGTTTGTGTTAAGTGTGTTCTGACATATATAGTAAAATTTTATGGCCATCATTTTTGTAGAACATTTCAACCCCGCCCCACCCATTTTTAGGGGAGTTTTTTACGATTTGTTAAAATATAGGCAAAAATCACCGTTATGGGGGGAAGCTATAGGGTTAAAATATTCCACAAAAATATAGGCCTTAATATTTGCTACAAAGTTGCTGAAGATACCCTACACCTCAGATGAACAGAACACATAGTTTTATATACCGATATTCTGCACGAACTAGCAAAGGGGGGAAAACTTTAACCCCCCTAAAATAAAATTCCGATGTGATCTTTCAAAACGCCGATATACGTATATATTTTTTTGGTCTCCTCTACCATAATCCATTGACAGAACCCTGTTATTTTTTTTTGTGTTGTACTGTGTTATTAATATCTTCAAAATGCGTAAAGCGGTTAAGAAGATAAGGCTAATACAAATAGTAATTTTGGGAAAAATCCTTGAGATAGGTAACTTTAGAGCTCTGTACCACATAAACTACAATACATTTTTGAAAAACTAAGAACGCCATAAAATTCGTGCACATTTGCATAATCATTGTGCCAAATTTCATTTAAATCTAAAGGGGTAATTTTTAAAATGTGTGTTTTTTGATTCATTTGATTTGAAACTACCCACAAGTGTCAGAATTTTTTAACCTATTTTGAGAGAGTATGATATCCTGTACCACTTGATCTGACTATATATTGGGATAGAGCATCTCAAAAGAAAAGTTAAGGGTCATGTTATTGATATATCGCTTATTTATCGAGTTATCGGATGACAATATTTGAATAAAAATCGATTTTTTTCGTTCCAATGGGATCAAAATCGAAAATTAGAAGGAAGATATCGAGAAAAATGTCGATAACTTGTTAGTTATCGATATCTGAAAAGTACAAAATGTTGTTTTTAGTTACGACATTTCTATAACTAAGGTAGTTATCGAAAAAAAAATTATAAAAAAGATATCTCAGTAATTAGGGCAGTTATCGAAAAAATACTTGATTTCTCCCTATTATTAATATATAATTGCGTCAATTGGCAATATACATATTTTGGAATTTCTATAATTCTTAACAAATGTCAACATCTCATTTAATTACTTAATTATATATTTAAAAATAGGTATTGCGTTTTCATAATTTGAGCCTTCGAAAAACAATGAAAAAAAATTAAAACTATTTTAGTTAATTATATATTTAAAAATAGGTATTGCGTTTTCATAATTTGAGCCTTCGAAAAACAATGAAGAAAAATTAAAATTATTTTTTTTCAGACGCCGAAATCAAGTTCCTCTACATATAAGTAATATCTCTGACTGAAATATAGTATGATAATTTTAGGCGCTGTTAAAAATAAACCCCTTACCCCCAATTTCACAATCTCCGATTAGAGCTAACTCACAGTTAAAAAATAAAAATTTCATACAATTTGACAACTACAACTGTAGGTTAGCTCTAACTGTAAAAAATTCAACGTCTCCAGTTAGAGCTAACCTAAAGTTATAGCTGTAAAATCGTATGGAATTTCACAATTTTAACAGTAAGATCTAACCAGAGCTTTTGAAAATGGGGGTAAATATATTAAATTGGATATATTTTGAATTTTTGTATGAAAAATAAACAAATTAATTTTTCTCGATCATTGAACTTGATGAAATTCTGGAATTATCAAAATTATAGTATAATCCCTAAAAATAAATTGTTATTTTTGTGCAGAAATTGGGAAATTGTTAAATGAATTTGGCGGAAAATTTTGAATTTATTTTGTGAAACTTAAAATAGCTATAAATCCTTAAAAAATAACGTATTTTTTATTTCTTGTGTCAACATTTTTAATTTCTTTGCTACTTTGGTTGCAAATTTTGAATTTCGCTGATACAATTAAAATGACATTGCTCCTTAAATAAGGGTGACTTTTTGTGTTGCTTTGTCAATGTTTTTAATTTTTGTAGTAAAACTTAAAATGGCTGTGTAGTATTTCCCACAGAAATAAGTCGTTTGTGCACTGAAAAAAAATTTCATAAAATTAAAGAAATTCTCCAAAGACGCCATTAGTTTTTAAAATAAAATAACTTGAAATGGCTAAGATTATTGAATAAGGGCGCAACTTTATTTTTTATACAAAATTTTGAGCTTTTTGTTAAACTTACAATGGTTATAACTCCTTAAATAAGCCCCTATATCTAAAACCCTCGGGCGAGACATCTTTTTCTTGAAATTAGTCGTTTGCAGATTTATTGTTGTGAAAAATTTGACATTTTTAGATAAATTTGGGGAAGCATTTTAAATATTTGTGGTATAACTTAAAGTGGCATATCTCCTAAAATAACGAGACATTTTTTTGAATTTTGTAGTAAAGCTTTAAATAGCTATAATTCATCCAATAAGCCCCCACAGAGAAAATAATCTGGTATGCCATTTCCCCCTAGAAATTAGGTATTCATTTGTGGATTTACTGCTGTGAAAAATTGAGGACATTTTGTGATTTTTTCTATACATATTTTGCATTTATACTATAACTTAAAATGGCTATTTCTCCTTAAATAATCCCACTGTAAAGAACATAATCGGGGGAGGTATGTATCTTCCGAATTTTTTCCCAGATGTATCTTCTTCTTTTATATAATATTACTAGCTGACCCCAGCAGACGTTATACTGTCCGTTTTGTTCGGGATGTATATGTAGGTTTGTTATTCGTTAACATTTCATTCAAAAAATACATTAGGATTTAAAAAAAAATCACCATAAAAAATTTTAATTGGACATAAGTCCAATACAGCGTAATATTTGGGTTAGAGTCATATATACAAACTATTATTAAGAAAAACCACACATACAGACATTTGAAACCACTTCAATCGCTCTGGAAATGTGGATTTTGCAAATATCTTTATCTCTCCGCCATTTATCGCGGTTAAGATAATTCTAAGACAGAGATGACCCCAAACTGAACCGAATGTGCCCATTCACATCTTCAAAGACTGCTTCATAAACATACCCATCGCTTTCTAATTACAGTACATAGCTTTCAGTGAAACTCGTTTCAAATGATCTGTCTGCCCTTGTCCTTTTCAATTTCGATTTTGTTTGTCATTTCCGATTTCCATGTCATTGAGCATTTCTCCACTTCCTGGTTTTACATACAATATTCTTGTCCTTTACACACAATTAATTTGTTGCAAATCGTTTCGTCGCTCTGTTCTCGATCTTTCCTTACCTTCACCGGTTTTTTTGTGAAACATTTTGCAAAAAATTTCCCCAAAATCAATGCAAACAAAAGGCAAATGTACCGCACTGCAAATACGTCATCGATTCTCTTGCAAAGCGATGTATTTATTTTTATAGTTTCTCTTAAATGCCATCACTTATGATGAGTGATCGGCCACATTACATATATTGTAAAGAGAGCTTTCAAAGCCTAAAGAGACCGGCTAAACAACTATTTTGGGCACACAAGAATGTGAATGTATATAATAAAAAAACGGCAACAACGATTGGGAACAATAACAAAAATGACTTTGTGGTTCTGGCAGTGATGTTGCCATATTGTTTTTCCCAATGCCAAAAAATCTAAACTATACACATAATTCCCCGGGTGTATCTATTATTTGAAATTTGTTCCAAAAATGACGAAAAGAGTGTCGAAAATGGTGATCGACCCATGCGGCCCCTGCAACCCAAAAATTAAACTAACGAGTGTTTTTTTAAGAGCTTGAGAAGTTGAAATAATAATACAATATAGATATAGTGTTGTTATCATTTTAAGTCATTTGAGCAATGTCCGTCCGTCTTTCTGTCTGTGCGTCTCTCTGCTGGTTGGTGCGCACGATAACTCTCGAAAGGATGAACCGATTGAAGTCAAATTTGGTATGCGGTAATATCTTTCTCTACCTCCGACTATGTTCGAAGATTGGCCATATTGGTCCTCTCCTTCCAGTACCACCCCCACAAAGGGTTAATATTTAATGAAACACTGATTATTTAATATCTTCTATAGTACTTACTCGAATCTTCCGAAGTTTCACACATAGTATTAGTTCCTTAGTCGCTAACACCTCAAAAAAATGGACGAATATGCCACCATCCATCTCATGCATCCTATGAAGCCCATAAATCTATCAATATCGTGGGATGACAGAGATTCCAGATTTTATGTCGTGTAATCACCTAGGTAGCAATGTTTTCGTCTTGATAGGGAAGGACATTGACAGAGAAGGTGTTCGATTGTGTCCAGTTCCTCTTTATACTCACAGAGTCGACAGTAGTTAAGAAGATCTTTGGTCCTATATTTTGATATGGTTGGCCAGAGAGATTTAGTGATTTTACAGTCAGATCTGCTTGACTATTTCTGGTTTGCCAGATCTTTGTAGAAACACTCTATGTTACTGAAGAATTCGCATAAGGGAGTTTATCATTAAGCGAATGTCCCTCTTTGTGAGATTAAGAAGATCTTTGGTCCTATATTTTGATATGGTTGGCCAGAGAGAGAGATTTTATAATCAGATCTTCTTGATTATTTCCGGTTTTCCAGATCTTTGTAGAAACACTGTAAGACTTCGCATAAGGGGGGATATAGTATAGGCTCAATACATGCAGCGTCCATCGCTGATCCAATTCGCTCAGCCTTCCCGCGATATCACAGTGGCCAGGGACCCGGCACAGTCGATTCTGTCTGCCAATTGCTGTAGTTCCAATCGGCACTCATTAACCACCGTTGACTTAATAATGGTTGACTTCAGAGCAGCTTGTCTATCAACATAGACTGTTATGTGAGCTGAGGGCGTGCAGTATAGCAAAGATCTCCGGCTGAAAATCACTGCAGGTGTCGGCTATCCTGTAGAACATACATATGTACGAGTATGTATACCAAGAATTTCGCTGAAGATGCCTGCCCATGTACCTACAACCATCTTGCAACCAGTGGAGTCAGTGTATATTGCATGGCCCTCCAAAGGAAGTTTGCCGCATGACCAGTCTGTTCTGGGGGTTTGGTTTACATTTCGGATCCAACGATTTTTCTGATAGTATAAGTAATTGAATGCAATCCAAGGTCGAGGCTATATAAGATTCTTTCTGACCGAACCTGCTAGTTACCAGCTCACATTGACCAATTGAGGTAACTAGTACTACCACGGCCCAGTTGCCCGTCATAGGAAACAATTGGTGTGATTTACACAGCTACCAATAGTACGAATATCTGTATTAGCCGGACTGCCAGATTTCATAGAATCGTCTACTCAAAGTATATACATACGACGTTTACACAATGCGGAACAGTAACAAAGCAGGTTCTCAATGATCTTCACGTCTTCCTCATCTGCACAGCTTCTGCAGAAGTTATTGGATTCAATTCCCAATCCACTGCCGTTTAGTTACCCTAGATTTGTAAATTTCTGTCCATCTCTCATTGGAATAATTGACGGCGCACAGTGCTCTGTCCCATTGACAAAAGTCGAAAATAATGTACTGGCTCAAATCATGGCAAAATTTGTACTCGGCATATCTTGACAAACCAATTAAGATAAATAATACCAATATTAGTATACCCTCCACCATAGGATGGGGGGTATATTCATTTTGTCACTCCGTTTGTAACACCTCTAATATTGATCTGAGACCCCATAAAGTATATATATTCTTAATCGTCGTAAAATTCTAAGACGATTTAGCCATGTCCGTCTGTCCGTCCGTCCGTCTGTGGTAATCACGCTACAGTCCGCAATAATAGAGCTAGGTTGATCAAATTTGGTACAAATACTTCTTATAGTTGCAGGTTGTTTGGGATTGCAAATGGGCCATATCGGTCCACATTTAGATATAGCTCCCATATATAGCATCTAACTTGTTGTGATTCCTACTGTTCTCATCTACTATATTTTTGTGTTTTCGGTGTTATTTTCTTTAGGTTTGAGTTATTTTGTGAGGTCACATGCTATCCATGGTGGAGGGTATATAAGATTCGGCATGGCCGAACTTAACGCTTTTACTTGTTTTATTTACCTCTTTTTGACACCGCGAGAGGGCGCCAAAGTCAATTGTTGTATACGCAAATCGACCAAAAAATAAACTACCATAAATGTATGTTGTAAAATAGCTGTATAAAATTCGTTTATTAGGGAAATTAAGCCAAGTCGGCAGAAAATTGCAATTGTGCTATTCAAAATTGCGTTGGAAAATTCGTATTTTTTGTAAAAATGAAAAAATTTGAAATTTTAATTAAAAAGAGAAAAATAATTTGGAACAGATCCCTAAAATTTTATTCTTCAAAAACAATGTATATACTGTTACCATTAATTAAAAAATATAAAAACGTATAATAAAAGTGCACAAGCTTATAAAAAATATATATTTTTTTATGTCTAAAAACGTTATTTTCAAACATAACTTGTAGGGGCGTTTCAAAAACAGTCGCCAACGCTTAACGTGTAGACCAAACCCATAGTTTTATTTTGCGCCAGATAGCTGACAGAATTCTTAAAAAATATAAAAATTCCTACTTATAAATTATTGTTGAGAAAAACATAAAAAATCGCTTTTATCGAAAAATAAAAAAATATTGAATATTGTATGGCATTGGAAAACAAATTCGTAAAGAATCCTTATTTTTTTTTCGCCAGACGCTATTAATGATATGCCCTCTTTAAACATAATATATAAAAGTTCAAATTATTCGCTCACAAAATTTGAAAAAGTAATTTTGTTTTAGGTCTAAAAATGTTTTTAGGTAGTATTCAAAAAATCATCTCCTTTAACTTGTAAGACAAACTCATAAATTTTTTTGAGCCTGATAGTTGACATAATTCTTATAAATACAAAAAATCATATTTATAAAATATATTTCAGAAAATTTTTAAAAAATTTATTTAATATGGTATTTTTATGTCGAAAAATCCAAAAAAATATATATTTATGTCATCCGAAAAAAATCGTAATGATCTAAATTTTTTTCGCAAAAAATTATTATTGCCATATCCTCTTTAAAAATAAAATATAAAAGTTCCATTTATTCGTGCACAAAATTACGAAAAAGTACTTTTGCTTTATGTCTAAAATTTTCTTGCGAAAAAATTAACAGTAATGCATTTATGGAGTTCTAAATAGCAACAAGGTAGTGTACATAAAGTACTAATTAATGGTTACGATGTTATTAGTTAATTTAATTTGCCAGTAGGTATATAAATATTGACAATTTTATTTCCGCAAACATTTATTTAATTTAAGTTTGTTTGTCTGAGGAAGCCAGTCACAAAATTATCCGCGAAACTCGCGTGTTCCATACCAGGAAAAAATGTTTCCAAACAACACAAAGGTTTAATGACATACCTAACAAAAAATTTCTGATCGTATTATAAGTTCAATACGGCTTAAAAATCTTAACATTGCCAATATTTTTAAGAGTAATAGATCAAGTATCCTTTAAACGAAGATATATCTATGCGGTATTTTTGATGACATTTTTGACATTTTTGAGATGATAATATTATTTTAGAAGTCAACGAAGGAAACTCTTCTGACAAATACATGCATTAAACTTTTAAAATGAAACAATACAGTACAATACTGCGCAAAAACACTATGGTCCACGTACCCGACTTTTTCTCACCATATTTGTAATGTACGCAAAAATCCCTTTAATTTGATGGGACGCACGTTATATGGACCAAAAACCCATTTTCAAGATCTTCTAGGGGGCTGTGTTGAGGGATCTTGAAAAAATTTCTCCCAAAATTTGTGCACACATTTACTGACAGCAAAGCCTATTACGGTTTACAAACTTTGGTCGAAATCCAGCGCCACGCTTGAGCGTTCTTTATATATTTATTTGTAAGTCCTTTGAACCCTTTGTGTGGGAGGTACCAAAAGGACTCGCTATATCCCGTCGAAATTTTGCACCGCAACTGATATATATGAAATATTATGGCATGTTAAATTTCATAAATATACAATGCTCCAATTTAGTGTTATAGTCTGGTGAATTTTTAAGGACCCGGAATAATTTCCATAGGGTTGCGAGACCCGCGGTCCAATTGGGTCCAAATTTAAAATTTTTCTTAGCTATAACCAAATACAGCTTGGTACCAAATTTCATAGTTCTGCAATTACTACTTCTATTTTTGTCACATCGATACATGAAGACAGAGCACTGTCTTCTTATTAATATCTTATAACTTCAATACCAGCGCATACAAATTCTTGAAAATTTGTGCAGGATAATGCTTTTAAAGCATCTACAGTCCGGGCAATTTTGCCACTCCCCTTTTGGGATCTCCCGTACAAAATGGTCAAATCAAAAATTTAATGGCTCATTAAGTTAATACCAGTGCAGACGTGCAATGTCTTTGAAGTAGCAACTGTTCTGCACAAAATAGGTGTATTTGTCAAGCCCCTTCTTGTACCCCAAACTTATTTACATTCATTTAAATATCATATTCTGTATTTTAGACAACTTTTGCAATGACTACCTATAGACTGATGAAAATACTTCCACTTTTCAGGCTCCCACACAAAGTACCATATTTAATTACTCACAATATGGGGTTATACATACCTTATTCGGTTTTCACGACTTAAATTTTCTTACTTGTTTCGAGAAAAATCCAATTACATACGTATTTTTTAAAATGTCCGTAGATGTTTGCTAAAACCTTTATGTATATCTTTAATCTGGCAACACTCACTTGCTATCCAGACATTGAGTCAACTGAAAAATAAAACAAAAAAGGCCAAACAGAAACAAAAACATACAATTAAAAAGAAACACTTGTTGAGTGTTTCTTTTTTTTTAACAAACACTACCACTTCACAGTTGTTTTTATGCGGTGATCAGCAAACCAACTGACTCTTGCAGTGCATGCTCTGCCGCTCCCTTACACTCTCTTTGTGTTTGTTGGTTGGGAGCCATGTGGCGGCATAAAATGTATAAATTGTTGTTGTTTTTGTTGCTCTTAGTTGGAAAGCAGTCAAACACAGGTAAACAACACTTTAGCAGTACTTTGGTCGCAGTAGTACTTCGAAACCCTTCAAACGAGAAACAAACTCAAAAACATTCGATCGATCCGTCGTGACAAGACATTTTTTGTTTTTGTATTGAAAACGAACGACAAAGTCAAACTTCGAAAAGTCAAAAAGGGAAAGAACGCACAATCTCACAAGTCATCTGACACTAACCAAGCGGGAGTCATTTTAAGAGCGCACTTCTTCTGTCTATTCCGATATCAACTAGTGATGATGTGCTGAGCAGATATCTTTGGAAGAAACGAAGAAGAAGAGAAAAGAGTTACAATATCTCATAAGAAATCTCTGAATTGGGAGACACTGGCTGCCAAAGAGCATTTTATTGTCAAATACAATTTTTATTAAAAAGACACATTCAGTCGATTGTTGTGCGTTCCGTCTCGTGTATCGCCGCCGCTAGAGAAAACCGCAAAGCGTAAAACACGTCGAAATAGTAGTTTTTTTCGTTTAATTTTAATTTTCTAAACGAGATTTTAGCGAAAAGAAAACACCACCAACAGCAACAACAACAACATCGTAAAATCTCAACTAAAATTGTGTGATATTTCGTCGGTATTTTTTGCGCGCTATTTTACGGTCAGCTCTTTACGGTATTTTTTTGTCTTTCTCGACATTGTATGGTCTCAAATCAAAATAGTTAAAATTAAAAATAAATTTAAGTGCAAAAGTCATTACAAAGCAGAAGAAGGAGCATAATAAGAGAAATAAGGTGAATTGTTTATTTATGCTTGACATACAGAGTACTAATAGAAAAATCTGTTATGTACTACAGTTACAAAATTATTATAAAATAGTTTGCTGCAGCCGATTTATTTCCCGACTCCACGTGAATGCCAAAACAAAAAATAAACAAAATTGATAAAACAATTAAGCAAATAAAGTGATAAAAAAAATTCTCAAAAAAGTTGATAACGATTTAATGTAAAAAAATTAAATCGGCTAAGTACATGTGTAATTTCTCTTCCTCTCTCTCTCTCATGAGATTGTAAATGCGGTGGTCATCCAAATTTAAAGAATACAATAACAAAAACATTTTGTATATTAATTGCGTGTAACATACATAATTTGAGGTTACAGTCAAGTACCGCTACGGATTGTAATATTGTACGAGTATTATCGAACACCTCATAAATATACCCAATTAACAAATAAATGAATAATGTGACTCAGTTTTTGAATATTAGAAGTTCACAATTGTGAGATCGATATTTTTTGTGTGTTGTGTGTCAAATGTGTTTTTGACGTATAAACTGGTATTTGTTTTGCAAAAAATTATTTTAGCTATGTATTTATATTGAGAGCATTGAAAACAAAAATTCTCTCAAATTTAGGAGAAAACAAAATGTAAAACTCAAAGTAACAAACTGTCTCCGAAACCCAGAACCGAGATGAGAACCGATTACGGTTAACCGGAACCGAAGATAGTTCCCCAGAACCAGGGTTACCATAACCTTTTTTCGCAAAGGAGGACTTTTGTTCCAGAAAAGGGGGACATTTGTAACATTTACAAAGAGAGTTTGGAACTTTGGGAGGACATTTAAAAAATACAGTATTTGGAAAGAATGGACATTTTACTATGATCAACAATTAAACCTTAAACCCGTAAGGAATGTCTAAAGTCGGGCAGAGTCAACGAAGTGTTACCGTAGACTCTATATATCGGAGCATAATAGGAAGAAATATAATCAAGTTTTATAAATGTTATTTTTATAATCATAATGATTTGTCGAACAAGTTGTATTTTATCGCGCTTATATGCCAAATCGTAGGTACATATATATGACAGCTATATCTAAATCTGAACAAAACTTTCTTCAAATTTAGCAAGTCTTGTACTTGGGTGCTACATTAAAATCATAAGTATGTACATACTTAATGAACAACTTAAAATGGACAGACAAACAGGCGTACATTGTTAAATCGGCTAATATAGCGATACTGAGTTGATCGGTGTACTTCAAAGTTGGTCTAGCTCCAGTATTTTTAGGTGTTCATTATAAAAACAAGTCAAAGGGGCGTTAAGTTCGGTCGAATCTTTTATGTATACCCTCCCCCATGGATCGCACGTCAACTGTTTTGGTTGCAAATATACTTATACAGTATAACCTCTCTAATCCGGACAGATATAGTTTCGACCTTTGTCCGGACTACAGTACAAAATTCGAAAGTGAGAAAGACTACAATTGGAGTCTATGAATATTTTCTCTTCAATATTTTCGTTTGACATAACTGACGGAACTATAACATCATCAGTGGTGAACAAGAAATGTAAGATCTTTATGGTCCCATTTTCTTTCTGTGGAATTCTCCGCATTGATTTCAATTTCTTGTGATGGACCCTTACCCAATAACAGCATTTATTAGAAATTTCTTCAATCTTCAAAAACGCAAGTCGACATCCAGCCTTTCTTGGTAGACTTATATACAAAAGGAAGTTAAAATTGTTAAAACGCTCACGGATTTTCATGCGGATTAAAAGGAGAGGCAACGATCCAGGCTCTTTACCATGAAGGTAAATCCATCTGCTGACATTATTCTGCCTGGAGCTGAATTAAAATCATGTTTTTGTTGGAAGAGTCCTCAAAAATAGAGCAGATTCATCTGCACTGTAAATTGTTGGAACTCATCAAGTTCCTCTTCCTCGACGGCTTTCAAAAAATAATACAACAGAAATATCACTTTATAACTTTTCGCCTCATATTTCCAAGCACCAATTTCATTACAATTTTTTAACTTTAGCAACCACCGGTTACTTTCAAAAAAGATTATCATTAGACTAAAGGTATAATAAAGTTAAAAACCTTAAAAGAAATACAAAAACATATTGATGTCCGGACTACAGAGGTTAATTTCCGAATCATTGAGCTGTCCGGATTACTAGATAGTCCGGACTATCGAGTGTCCGGATTAGAGAGGTTATACTGTATTACCAAATTTCAACCCGAAATGAAATTTGTGGTATTGGTTGCGTTAAGAAGTAAAATCTTCAGATACCTTTTTATGAGGGATATATCAAAACATGGACCTATGATGACGGTTGTTCGTGTGAAGGGTTCCGGATTAAACCTCTGCAATGAATGTCTTGAATGGCCTTTCAAGACATTCAGTTGTTTATCAAATACTTACTGCTACACACTCTATTTTGACAAAACAAATGAATGAGTGAAGAGAACAGTAACCGCCAAACAGGTTTCAAAACAAATAAGTAACAAGACAATGAAGAAGTATACTCATTCAAGTACTGTACACAAAAACTGAAATACTCGATTTCAGTGTACACTGCACTACTGTACTCATTGTCATTGCAAAGAGAGACGCAACAACAAAAAGCGGCGGACAACCTTAGAAATTTATTGATTTTGAGGGGTAAATACACTAGTGTACATACTGAAGAAATAGAAAACAGCACTGTACTCGCTTCATTATACTCATCGTTTGACGAATTGAAACGAGTATAAAGAATACAACAACCGAACGAGCAGAGTACACGACTAGATTGTAAACATCAAACAGTGTGAAGTGTTTGTTGTTTTTTTTTCGATCATTCTATGGTGGTGTCAATCGAGTAAAATATACAATGTTTCAGTGTGCAGTGAAGTAGTGTACACTACTGTAGACGAAGAAATGAATGTCTTGATGCAGAGGTTTATTCCGGATACAAATACACCCATAAAACCAACTTTCAGACGGATCAGTTGAAATTTGCAGTCTCTATGGCGTTAATAAGTCAAACCGGACAGATGCTATATATAAGGGGCTATACCAAAAAATAGACCAATATTGTTCATTTTCAATCCAAAGATACCTGCAGCTATAAGAAGTTTCTGTACCAAATTTCAGTCATCTAGCTCAATTATTGCAGTACTAACTTTGTACTAAAAGTTGTTGCGAATATAATTCTTGTGAATGTTTACTGTTTGTGAAAAATATAAATCTGTAACAAAAGGAGGACAAATTAAACATTTTTGAAGAAAGAGGGAGGACACATGATAAAAAGGAGGACATGTCTCCGAAAGGAGGACATATGGTAACCCTGCCCAGAACCTGTGACTCTTCTCTAGAACCGACAGCAGTTCCCATGAACTGACGATAAAAAACGATAGGTTTTTTTTTACCAATAAACAAATAGGTGTTTCTTTTGAAAAAAAAAATGCGTTTTAAATACTCAGACAATAAAAATCATAAAAGTGGAATTAATCTCTTCGAAACCCAGAACCAATGTCGGTTCCCCAGAATCAAAGAGAATTACCCAGAACCGAAGAAGGCCCCTCAGAAACCGAAGACGGCCTCTCAGAAACCGAAGACGGTTCCCCAAAAACAAAGACTGTTCCCAGAACCAAAAACGATTACCCACACGATTAAAAACAGAAATGACTCATCACACGGTACAACACATGCTTTTGGGACTCAATTCTGAGAATTGGACATGAAAGTAGTCCCAAAAATAAGAACTTCTGCACCATTCGTATAGTCAAGTGGGCTCAATTAATAATTTAATGGCCATACGATTTTTTTTGCTCAAGGTGGATTTTTTGCACTTTTTTTATATTTTTTTTCTCGGTATACCATACGGAATATCACTTTTGTGTCTGAAGCAAAGTTTTGGCGGTTAAGGCTCGATATATTTATCAAATATTCGAATATCTGTACCGACCAAATCTGTCAGATTTCCAAGAAAGACCGACCCCAGTATATACAGGTGATAATTGTTTACCTGGGTTCTGCTGAAGTTTTCGGATTTAGACATTAAAAGTAATATCCTACTACGTTGTTTAGGATTATCATCTACAGGGTTTTCCAATAAGAGTGATATGAATTCTTTGAAAAAAAAAACACACTTATTGCTAAGGAAATTCAAAAGTTTTTTATTTAAGGTGAAGTACAATCGATACAATTTAGTTCTAAAGGAAACGTCATTTAAATGGCCTCCACGACTTCTTCTGCAGCACTTTTTCCACTAAATCAAGTCGTATGTCATGATTGTCACGTTCAATAATGACTTGTAAAGCTTGAAGAGAGTCTGGTTTATTTCGAAAGACCAATGACTTCAAATAACCCCACAAGAAATAGTCTAATGGTTTTAAATCACAACTTCTTAGAGGCCATTCAATATCACAATTTCTTGAAATAATCCAATCTCCAAACTTATCTTGCAACAATTGTTTAATTTGCTGTGTGGCACGTAGCCACAATCGGTCAATATCAAAAAGATAGCCCATAACGAGAAATAAAATATTGCTAATGGGTGTCAATGTCGTAGGTCGACTGGAAAGTGTTTTTTTTGGATTGAATAAGCGCAAAAGTTGCAATTGGAGAACGATTATTTTGATAATAAAACTGAATAATTTTGACATATTACAAATGGCCGAAACGTCTCTTCAAAATCATATCATCGTTATTGGAAAACCCGTTATATATGTAGTAGGTTAAGTTAGGGTGAGAGCCGGAGTTACCAGCTCAATGCTCTCCACAGCTTCTGTAGAAGTTTTCAGAATTAGGTATTAAAAGTGGATATCCTTCTATTTTTTTAGGATAATCATAAACATACATACGAGGGCGGTCCCAAAATTAGCCGAACTGACATGTAGATGGCGGTAGTAGTTTAAAAAAATTACTTTCGTGAATAATGGCATCCCTTTAAAACATATGTTTTATTTAGAAGTTTTTTGTTAATCATCGATTTAAATTTACATTTTTTTTATTAGATTTATTGAATTTTATTGTTTATTTATTGTTTCACATTCGAATTGTTCAGCTTTTTCGATCAACTCTTCCTTTCGAAAGGAAAAGACAAGACACTGCGCTTTGAAAGTCATCTAAACACATACCCTTATACGTATTTCAATCCTGTGCGGGGATATCATCAGAGGGTCTTATACATGACACAGTGTGAGCTTGTAGTTGTGGCGATCATCACTTGTATATATACCAATCTACAAAGAAATTTGCATATGGGAATTATATACCTACGAAGAAAGCTTACAAAGTCACACAGCCAAAGAGCTCCAAGCGAGACTTAAATTCACAATTTTCACCACCCCATGTGACTGGTAAGGGTTGCGACACAGTTGTCTCTACACCAATCGCCAGTAGATGGCTTGGATTCTGAGATTAGTTGGACGATTAGAAAGACTTTACTACATTTCAGTAAGCATAGTATTTTTTTGTTGAATACCAAATTTTTTAATGTTATTATTTAGAATTCATTAACACTACGTGTTGAAGATGAGCATCTTCTTTGTAATTGTATTAGGCGGGCTGATCTTATTATTTAAATGTTTTTTAGAAGTTTTTTGTTAATCATCGATTTAATTTTTATTTATTTTTTTTTTGTATGTTTAAGCCGCCACGTTGTTTAGGTTGAATAGAATAGAGTTAGGTTAGGTTGAATATCGCCACGTTGTTTAGTTTTTTTTGAGCACTCAAATGTAAACTATCTTGTTTGTAATTTGTAAGCATGGAAAAATCACCGATATGTAATACAATACATTCATTTAAAACGTTCCAATCGAACCAATATTAAAACCGAGCTAGATTCTACTTTTGGGGAATCTGATCCTTCATTACAACTATAAAATATTAAGTAGCAAAGTGTAAATGGGGCCGTACGAGCTGCCAAAACGAATATCGCAGTGGTCGACCAATTGAGGTTATTGTAAAAAAATCCACAAAATGGTATTGGATGACCGTCGCTTGAATGTTTGTGAGCTAGCTAAAGTCATAGGCATTTCAAAAAGTGATATACATCGCACATTGACCGAAAATTTGATGATGAGAGAGCTGTGCGTAAATGGGTGCCACGTTTGCTCACAAACAAGACAATGCACCAGTTCACACATCCAGTATTGCGATAGCCAAAAACAATGAATAAAAATTCGAGTTGGTGCAGCACGGACCTTATTCGCCAGATTTAGCTACTTCGGATAATTTGTTGTTTGCAAATTTGAAAAAAATGGATCGGCATAAAAAGATTTGCCAGCATTGAAAGGGTGCTGGTTGCGGTTGATGGTTATTACTTACTATAAACAGGTTATCGAAGCTATTGAAAATCGTTGGAAAAAGTGTATCCAGCTAAAAGGAAATGATGAGTTGTGAAATAAAGAAAAAAATTCCCAAATTTGTTGTGTTTTCTTTGTTAGGTTGGTCAACAGACCAGTGACTTTGATAGTCCACTCGCCTTTCTGCTGATGCCGTCGATCATCATCATACTGATTAACGTAGAATTCTAAAATTTGGATATGAATAACTGAATAGTAAGGTCCGGGTTTTCCAACAAGAGGTGTTATTTTGAAAAAAATTAAAATTTGGATATGAATAACTGAATAGTAAGGTCCGGGTTTTCCAACAAGAGGTGTTATTTTGAATCACCCGGTATTTCGGTAGCTGTCACTTTTGAAGCTTTTATTCTTTGCCATTTGACAAGTAGAAACTACGCCATTACTAAAAATGGAACGATACACGATTCAACAACGCATTGAACTTATTAAAATGCACTACAAAATGGTGAAAATCTTGCATCCGGAAAATCTGGAATTCCATCGAAAAATCATCTTGACTGATGAAGCTCATTTCCACCTCGGTGGCTACGTCAACAAGCAAAATTGTCGCATCTGGGGTTCGGAAAACCCAAGAGTTATTGTTGAGAAGCCTCTCCATCCTCACCGTGTAACTGTTTGGGCGGCATATGGTCCGGAGGGGTCATTGGACCTTATTTTTTCGAAAATGAGGTTGGATCAACAGTTACGGTGAATGAATTGCGCTATCGAGAGATGATTAATTATTTTTTATGGTCGGAGTTGGATGGTATTGATCAACAAGACGGCGCTACGTGCCACACAAGCAACGAAACCATTGCTCTGTTACGGGCAAATTTTCCGGACCGTGTTATCTCTCGAAGAGGATCACAATTGGCCACCGAGATCTTGTGATTTAACACCTTGCGACTTCTTTCTTTGGGGCCACGTGAAAGATAAGGTCTACGCCAACAGCCCAGCGTCGATTCAAGACCTCAAAGATAGAATTCGTGAGGCTATCGAGGACTTAGGGCAGAAACTTTGCGATTTGTTTATGGAAAATTTCATGAAATGGATACGGTCCTGTAAGCGTGGTCGTGGTGTGGCCATTTGGCTGATGTTGTTTTTCATTATTAACGACATACCTTCCTCTTTATTATGAAATAAACATCCGATCATATATCTCAAAAAATTGCATTTTTCTTTGAATACCAAAATAACACTTCTTGTTGGAAAACCCTTTTATATTTTTTCAACATATTCTACCGGACGGATAATAAAGGAATAAAATCTGCAAGGCCATATTTGCAACTTTTTAGTTCTAGTTTCTAAAAACAAAAATAGTATTTAAATAGCCCAAAATGTGCCTTTTTATTTGACAACCATATCGTCTTACTAGGGCTTTCAGAAAAATTACAAAATTTTTTGAATAAATATATCCTTAAAAAATGCCATGTCCTTTTAAACTCACAAAAAATAAAAAACTGAGTATACAGTTTGGTTTTGTTTTTCGTTACCTTTCAGAATTACGTAGACTTTCCATCACCGTTCATTTTTGTGCAATTTTGTGGCACGGTATAAAATGTTTCAAGAAAATGTACTACCGAAGCGATTGTTTTCTTAGAGCATCATTATGGCCAAATATCCTTCATTACCATCTACGACTGAACTTGGCCAAGTTTTTAGCAAATCATCTGTCTGTGGAAAGTACTAGGGAATCCATAGTAAATTAGCTATTAGCCTAAAATTTGTCTGACATATGGGTATTTCCAGGATGCCGAACGCGACATTCGTACGCCTTTAAAGTGAAACAAAATAAAGAAATCTAACAATTTTTTTTTTGTTGTATACATTTTTCGATAGCATTTTAGTAGCACTATATTTAGGGCAAAAGGCAGGTTTGGTCGATTAGTTGCTTTCTGATATATTGGCAAAAAACATGGGATCCCGAACGCGACAAAAAATAGAACTCGTTTTCGACTGCATCTAGAAATATTCAAAAATCTGCGAATTGAAACAGAATTTTGTAATGCAATTTTTTTTAAACTAAAATAGACTAATGTAGTTTTTAATTAGAGGTTGTCATGTTAAAATATATATATTGGATTTTTTTTTTGCCGCTCTTAGTGTAAATTCCGCACGCGACATTCCTAACGCGACATTATTTCTCTCACGTAATAATTGCATTTAGAAAAACAAAAGTATAACTTCTACACTTACAAATGTAAGAATAATAATAATAATAATAAGGAACACATGTTTGTTAATTTTTTAATTTTAAATTTAATTTTTGTTAATTTAATTTAATTTATTTTTTTTAATTTAATTTTTTTAATTTAATTTCTTTCTGTTTTAATGTTTTCCAAATGTCGTCGTGATGCTTCTTTATTGTTATTTTTACTCATCCGCACAAAAAGTAAGCAAATATGAAAAAAAAAAAAATTTTGTTCTAATATGTCCAACTAAGATGGCGAACGCGACAAACTTTTGATTAAAATTAAAGCTTTCTTAGAAGCAACAGCAAACAATTTTTGTTTTTTATTAATTAAGCACAATTAACTTTGTTTGAATATAAATTTTCAATTACTTGCTTCGACTGGATGAGCAGTTCTGATACAAAACTGCGTTTTGTTATCGCGAACGTGACACCAAAATAGCAGGTGAAAGAAACTTACAAATTTACCGTTAGTCGATGCTTGCTTTATCTCTGTTTCTATTTTCCTAATAGTTTGTTGTTGGTACAAAGATCTTTAACGAAGATTGCAACCATAAAACGAATATATAACAAATAACAGTGAAATGCAAAAGCAGCACTTAAAGAGGCCAAAAATGAAAAAAAAATATTTGTGACTTTCTGTTCAAATATTTCACAACAAAAATAAAAATATGCTGTAAACTCATTATATTCTTTAAATTCAAATATTTCTTTAACAATATAAAAGAAAAAAACATTAGTTTATCAACTTTTATTTTTCTCATCGTGGTGGACCTTTTTCTGGAAATGCCCATATGTATTTCTAAAATTAAACAAAAATAAATTAAAATAAAATTGCCCAATATTTGAACTCAAATTCCTTTTAAATTCTGAAATTATATCTGTGTTTATCAGAACTTTAGAAGATATTTTATTACTTATTTAAAAAATATATTTTTTTCACAAAATATCATAAATTTTGTATTTAAATTAAAATTTGATATGTCGAACTTTTTTGAAAAATTAAAAAATGTTGTATTGTATACTTTCTGTAATGAAGAGCAAACTTAAACATGAGAGAAAAAAGACACGTAGATTTGTAGAAAACTACTACACAAGCCAACCCGTAACGTTAGAAGTAGGGATGTCGATCGGAACTGAGTTTCGCAAAACCCGGGATTCGGGATTGAGAAAAGAATGGGCCTGAGATTTTTCGAGATCTTGGCATTTTTCGAGATTTGCCAGGGAAACTATAGCGTGTAGGAGCCAATTTATTTTGTTAATCTCAGGGTGAACTCGAATTAATTTCACTGGGCCTAGTCAAAAAAAAAAAAAAACTACAGTAATTAGACCATATTGGTAAAACTATTTCGACCATGCTGAATCCGACGGTTTTTAGCGTTATTTTAAGTTACATCTTCTTTTACAGTTTTTTTGGGCACATCAGGAATGTTAGTTATTTCTTGGTAAATTTGTTTATAATTATAATACAATAAATTAGCGATATAATTACTATATGAATGTATAAAGAAAAAGTTCTTAGGGAACATAGAGCGTTGCAATGTCTATAGACTGAAAAAAAGGTTTCCGCCTTTATGACATAAAGTACCATATCCCATGACTAAAGTGCCCAGTAGTCTTTGGTCCAAAAGCGGGAATTCCTTTACAAATAAACGGGATTTTGGCGGGATGGTCCCGCCACAAGCGGGATGGATGGTCATTTTACCCATGACTCAAAAACTGAGGGTATACCTTAGCCGGTTTATTCTTTAATTTTCTTACTTGTTTTCATATGAAGTTTTTGTCAGCTTTTCGCTCTAAATGCTGAGATCGGTACCCGGCTTAATGTTTCGAAGTTTTTTTTTACCGGAAATCTTTAACTTTGTTACAGGCGAATCTGTTTACATAATTGCGGTTCTAGGTGACACATTATTTTCCGCCAGAGTCTATTGCCATAAAATATATGTACATACATTTGTATGCATAGTCCAAACAATTGAAATACGATCAAAATTCATAGCGTTTAGCACGTAAAACACGTGTTTGTAGTACTACAACGAAATCAAGTCAGTTTCTCTGTGCTCTATCACTTTTTATCTCTCACCTGTTGGCGTTCGCTCGCGCTCTCCATATACATATCTCTCACAATGGTCGTAGTCTGCCTGTCGGTCTCTTATGTGACGCTGCTGCCGGCAGCCATTCACTTCTTTTAGGTTTTCACCTTGAAAAATAAAACAAAATAAAATATCCGTTTCGTTGGGGAACTTTTTTTATTTCATTTGATTTCTTTTTTTTTTTTTGTTGAAATGTTGCAACTGATTAGAAATGCAAAAACGCATTTTAGGAAACCACAACAATGTACAATGCAAGAATGAGACGCAGTGAGTGTACATATTTTGTTTTTAGTTAATGAAAATGAAGAAGAAGAGTGGCTAGTCGAAAAATGTGCTTGGTAATGGTGTCAAAGCGCCGTTTAACCCCCCATCTCCAAAAACATGTTTCTTTTAAATTCAAAATATATATTTTGTTTAATTACTTATTACTCTCTCAGTCAGGTCTTTGCCGTAAATGTTTGCAACAAACTCTCTATCATCTTGCTAGTATGTATGTGCGTGTGTGGGACAGACAGACAGACATATGTACATTAAAGTGTTATTTGCTTATTACTCACTCACGAAATACTGTTTTCCCCACATCTTCGTCATCATCTTCTTCGGCTCTTTGAGAAACATGTTTTTGCGGTAAAGTTAGTGTTATTGTTGTTCTTTGGCTCTGCAGTGTTATTGTTGTTGTTACTTTTATGATTTGTTTGTTAACCGCACTCATTTGCCGGTTTTAAGTTTTTTGCTTCATGTAGACGAGTGTTAATGTCATAACGACGTCAGCAATTCTTGGCATTGCTGGGGTTTTATTCATTACTCCCCTCTCTCATGGCAACAGCCAAGACACTTATCATTCACTCACTCACTCACACCTCTAACTCTTTTCACATGATTCTTTTTCGACATCGTCATGATATCAGCAGCAATAGGGGAGGGGGACTTACATATTTTCGAACTTTTTATACGTAATTTTAATATTTATTTTATTTTATCTGTTACAAAATTGTTTAGTTTTTATTTTGACTTGCTTTAAAATTAATACGTAACCTGTTTTTTTTTTGGGGGGGGGGGGTTGTTTCTTTTAATTATCTCTCTTTCTCTCGGCTGTGCGTAGCTACTTTTTTAGTTTTTGACAAATTTATTTTTGGTGTCTCCACTATTTTTTTTGGCAACATCTCATCTTTGTTTTTTCTTCAATTTCTGTTTATCTTTTGTTTATTTTTGAAATTTGTTTTATTTTTTCTTATATTTCTTTGATTTGTTGTCAATTGTGATTGGATTTCAATAAATGTTTTGTTTCGATTGTTTTTAGTATTTTGTGTGGACAGACAGAATGCCAAGAAGGTGAATTTACATCGCAAAAGACGTATGTACCTTCTGATTAAACCTTTGGGTTAAACTCAAAAAATCGAACGTCAAAATACTTTCTTCACATACTGTATGTATATGGGCATTTCCTCCGTTGCGGACGGCAATAGTTTCATTAGTTTTTCCCCAAACTTCATTGATATTGACAAAATTCATATAGACAAGTAAGCAAGTTCAGTCGGATAAACCGACTTATGAATCCCCTCACCTTGAGTCAAAAAAAAAATAATCGTAAATTAATTTTTTTGTTTTAATTAAATTATTATCAATTTAAATTGCATTTACTAACTTTAAAATAGGTAACAGGTGGCGCAAAAGTAATCCTCCTATCAGAAAATGCTATAAATTTTGCGATTGGCCCCTAATGCCTAATGTTGACATTTGTGTAGTAAACACATGCGAAATACACGTTAATAAACAATGTTACGCTACACTGCTCCAGAACGCGGAATATTGCTGACTATTTATTTGACCAATAATCGGTCGGTGACTTTGGCACAAAAAACATCGAAAGGTTACTTTTGCGCCACCTGTTATATACTGGTATTAAAGTTAAAAGCTGTATACATTTGTGTGAGAGGTACCGAAAGGGGCGTGCCAATAACGGACACTTTTCTCTGGACCCTAGATAATATAAAAGCAATACACCGTACAAAATTTCAAGTATTTATATGCGCTGGTATTAAAGTTATAAGCTGTTAACTTTTGGTGTAAAATGGTCCATTTGTGTGGGAGGTACCCAAAGGGGCGTGCCAAAAACGACCACTTTTCTCTAGACTCTAGGTACTATAAAAGCATTACACTGTACGAAATTTCAAGTACTTGTATGAACTGATATAACAGCAATAAGCAGTTAACTTTTGGTGCAAAATGGTCAATTTGTGTGGGTGGTACCAAAAAGGGAGTGGCTTCGCCCATTTTTCTTGACGTGTTAGCGACTAACAAACTAATACTAAGTGTGAAATTTCAGAAGATTCGAGAAAGTAATATATAAGTTATTAAACAATCAATATTTCACTGAAACTTAACCCTTTGTGGGGGAGGTACTAGAAGGAGTGGACCAATATGGCCCATCTCCGAACTTAGCCGGAGATAGACAAAAATATTAACGCATACCAAATTTCAAGTCAATCGGTTACTCCTTTCGAGAGTTATCGTGCGCACCAGCCAGCAGACAGACACACAGACAGACAGACAGACGGACGGACATTGCTCAAATGACTTAAAATGACCCAAAACTGATTTCCGCCGAACATACTTACTTAGGGTCCTAGGTCACTCCTTCGATGTGTTAAACTTTTGGCTCGTAGCAAATGATATATACCCTCCTCTCTAAGATCAGGGGATAAAAATGGGTTATTCAAATATGTTTTTAATGTAAATATTATACAATATTTATCATTTTTTTACGCAGAAACATCGACCAGGTCTAAAGAAATAATTTCATGCCTAGATTGTTAAATTTTTTTATTTACATACTGCGTAAATGTTGCGCAGAATCTTTGAGTACATAGCTAAAAAAATACTCAAGAAAAAAAATAGGTTCAGCCGTTCAAGAGCAATTACAAATTTCGCGAAATCCAAAAATGAGCTTCCCCATAAAATAGTGTAAAAAATATTTCAAAAAATTAATGATAACGTTATCCTATTTTTCCATATTAGCATCTTTTTATAAAGATTTTATGCAAAAATACATTTCATAGGTTAATATTATTATTGGCATTTCCTTATCTTTACAGTGAAATAAACATCCGATGATTTCCCTTAAAAAATACTCTTTTTTCTAATATCAAAATGAAACCTCTTATTGGAAGACCCTATAGACATATATTATTTTTTTTAAACAATTTTATTTTTGTTAAATGTCATTATACTTGCTCTACTTTTGATTTCTATTTAATTTCATTTACCTTTTATTTTTTTATCTGGTCTATTTTTTTCTTTTTGTCTTAACACAAATTATGCCAAGTGCTAAATATGTAGTATTATTTAACACATTCTAAATGTTTCCGAACATCACGACAACGTGAAAATGAAAATCTACATCACTTGACGACACAGATTAGTTAACATACATACAAATATAAATATATATGTAGATAGATACTCGTAGATAGTTGCAGACATATTTTTTCTCAGATAAAGAGATGAATGAGTATTGTTTCTATCGAAAGATCAGCTGAGGTAATCTCTGTCAATTTGTTGTTTTCTTCGGGTGAAATCCAAACGTCAATGGAATTCGTTGTTTTTTGACATGACAGACAAGAGTAAACAACATTGCAAATAATATTTATGTTTAGATCATTCAAATTGTTGGATATATTTCAAAAATATATAATTCTCTTAATTGTTGTTATTTTTTTAGTAGTATATACGTATGAAGAAATAATAATAAAGGGTTTTCCAACAAGAGGTGTTATTTTGGTATTCAAAGAAAAATGCAATTTTTGGAGATAAATGATCAGATGTTTGTTTCATAATAAAAGGGAAGGTATGCCGTTAATAATGAAAAACAACATCAGCCAAATGGCCACCACGACCACGCTTACAGGACCATATCCTTTTCATGAAATTTTCCATAACCAAATCGCAAAGTGGCTGCCCTATGTCCTCCATAGCCTCAAGAATTCTATCTTTGAGATCTTGAATCGACGCTGGGTTGTTGGCGTAGATCTTATCTTGCACGTGGCCCAAAGGAAGAAGTCGCAAGGTGTTAAATCACAAGATCTCGGTGGCCAATTGTGATCACCTCTTCGAGAGATAACACGGTCCGGAAACTTTTCCCGTAACAGAGCAATAGTTTCGTTGCTTGTGTGGTACGTAGCGCCGTCTTGTTGAAAGTAAACGTTTTCCAGATCAATACCATCCAACTCCGATCATAAAAAATCATTAATCATCTCTCGATAGCGCAATCCATTCACCGTACCTGTTGATACAACCTCATTTTCGAAAAAGTAAGGTCCAATGACCCCGCCGGACCATAAACCGCCATGAGCGCCACTTGTACAAAGGGGTAAATACAAAAGAAGCGCGTTAAAATGTTTTAAAGATCGGCATTTAATGAAAATTTTACCAAATATGATCGAACTTTGGCGTAATTATTAAATTTTACCAACAAATTATTGAATAAAATGCAATATGACATGTTTCCGCGTTGGGCGCCACTTATTCCAATGGGTAAATATTAAAAAACAAATGTGTTTAAAAATATGGCGCCCAACGTGGTTACATATTTTATTTTAAAATTTTTGTATGAAAATAAAATATAATATAGGCTAAGGGTCAAATCTCGCACGCAAAATTAAACAAAAATATCAATTAGTTCTAAAAATAGAGTGATAATGCTAATGTTCGATCATTTTACGCAAAAATAAATTTTTGTAATTTTACAAAACGGTTCAAATTTGTTTTATGTTTTCAAAAATTCTCAGTCAGAAAAATCGAAATGTCGATCTCTCAAACATTTTTAATCACTTCTTTTATTTTGACCCATTTTGCGAAAATGTCGCCCAATGTGGATACTTGTCATATTTTATTTATTTTTTGTGTTCAATCAGTTTTTCGTAATAACCATGAAATAACTATGTCAGTGGTCTATCACATCTCGCGGAAAAAGAAAAATTTTGCAAAAATCGGCACAATTGTCCTTTTTTTAAAAATTTTGTAAATCCCAAAAATACATTTTTCAAATTTTGAAAAATTCAAATCCCCATAAAATTTGGCAATTTTTTCAAAAAATAGATGAGTTTTTTTAAAAAAATAAATGGTTCAAATTTGTTTTATTTTACCTCAGTGAAAAAATCTCAAATTAAAACATTTGTTTTAATTTCAAACATTTTTAATTAATTGTTTTATTTTATTCCATTTTGTGTAAGTGGCGCCCAACGTGGATACTTGTCATATATTTTTTTAATTCAATCAATTTGTTGCAAACATGAAATAAGTTTTGCAATAGTTTATCACATCTGGCGAAGAACTTAAAATTTTGCAAATTTTATTAAGAGAAGAAAAATTTAAAAAATTACTGGGCCTACCCTAAAAATCCAGTTACTGTATTGGCTTTGTGAGAGTCTGTTGCATATAAAAATCAAAGGTGACCAATTTTTTTATGTTAAAGTTTTTAAAAAAAAATAACGAAAACAATTTCAAAAATTAAAAAGAAAATTTAAAAAAAATTTAGGGAATAATTCTGTAAAAAAAATTGAAATTTTATAAAACGATTCTAATTAGTTTAAATTTCCAATGCTCAATCAAAAAAATCACAAAAAAAAATATATATATATTACATTTTTACTCTTATATTTTAAGTGGCGCCCAACGTGGATACTTGTGTTTTCTGTGCAATTAATTGATCGCAGACATGAAATTATTATGGCAATGTTTTATCACATCTCGCGATAAAATTAAAATTTAGCAAAATTTTTTAACAAAAGAAAATTTTCCAAAACTGTCAGATCCGCCCATAACTTTTAAAAAAATGTTGCGCCCCAAAAATTCATTTACTGTTTTGGATTTGTTATAGTCTGGTGCATATTCTGTGTACGTTTCAAAAATTTCCGAAGGCGAAGCATTTTATTAAATTAAACTAAAAACAATTTCGAGAACAATTTATAAGTTTGTTTAACAGAAAAAAATGTCCAAAATTTGCCAGACCTGCCCATAACCTTTACAAATATTGAGTCCCCAAAAATGCAATTATTGTTTTCGATTTAAAAGTTGTTTTGAATTAAAAAAAAATAAATTTTTGAAAAAAAAAAAATTAAAAAATTTAAAAAAAAAAATTTTTTTTAAAAAAATTATAAATTAAAAAAAAAAAATTTTTTAAAAAATTATAGATTTTTTAAAAATTGTATTTATAAATTTTTTATAAAAAATTATAGATTTATTAAAATTGTATTTATAAATTTAAAAAAAAATTAAGAAAATTTGTAAGATCCCAAAAAATTAAAATTTTGCAAATTTCTTTAACAGAAGAAAAATTTCAAAAATTGCCGCACCTGCCTAACCCATAACTTTTAAAAATACGGAGTTCCAAAAATTCATTTACTGGTTCGCATTTATGAGAGGCTGTTGCATAAAAAATTAAATGTGAAACATTTTTTAATTAAAGTTTCGAAAAAGAACAATTTTATAAATTAAAAATAATTGTGAAACCCAAAAATGTTTTTTTTTTCAAATTTCGAAAATTTCAAATTTCTATAAAATTTTGGATTTTTTTTCTGAAACAAAATGATGGCCAGGTCTTGTTTGACCATTTATCAACTTCTTATAAACCTTTTAAACGTATCATTCATACGTCAACATTAAAAATTCTGAGGCATATTTTATTTTTTTCAGTAAAATTATAGAAAATATTATGCCAATATTCGCGAAAAAATTGAAATTTTTCGAAACGATTCTAATTTGTGTAAATTTGCAATTTTTTTGTTTTTTAAAAAAAGTTTTATAACTAAAAAAAATTTTAAATCCAAAAATGAATTTATTAAAATTTTCAAAATTCCAAATGCCCACAAAATTTTGTAACACATTTTTTTAATAATAAATATGATGATATGATTTTGTATGATTTTAGCATGCATTTTTTCAATCAAATTAAGGAAAAATTAAAAAACAATTATGCCTATATTCGCAAAAATTAAATTTTACAAAACGATTGTTTAAATTGTTTACATTTCCAAGGCTCAACCAAAAAAAATCAAAAATATAATAGTAATCTTAATCTTATATTTTAAGTGGCGCCCAACGTGGGTACACGTAAAATTTTTTTTGTTGAAACAATTTGTAAAAATTAATTCGATTTTGTTTTATTTCTTTTATTTATTTGTTTAATTTATTTCCTTAATATATTTCGATATTTATTTCTATAATTTTCTAAAACGAACTGAAAAATGTATTTTAGAATGGCGCCCAACGTGGCTAATACCTCAAATTAATTGAAATTGTAAAATGTTATAGTTATCAGATTTTTAAATCCTTAAAAAATTATATTATATTATTAGAATTTTAAAATATATATTAGCAATTTCTAAATAATTACCAAGTGTTTATAAAATATTTTTTTATTAAATCTAATATTTTTATATTTGTTTTTTTTTCATTTCAGATAAAATCACATCATTAAAAAAATATGTATATCATTGGAAAAATTTAAATATTTTAAAGTGAATAATTTTTTAAAAAAAAATTTTGGAAAGTGAATAATTTTTAAGAAAGTGAATAATTTTAAAAAATTTCAAAATAGTGAATACTTAAAATTCAAAAATCAATTATATTTCGCAAAACCAGCAAAAGTTCTAAAAAATATTAAAAAGAAAGTGAAATTTGCAAACGATGGCCACACTGTGTATTACTCCGCATAATACACATTTTAGCGATAAAAGCGAAAAAGCCGCCAATCTTAGCTTAAGCAGCCTTAACTCGTCGGCCAGTTGCTCGGCCGTCGCTGCCAACACTGCCACCGTCTCCAACAGCAGCAGCTGTAGCAGTGAACCTCCTAAGATCAGTAAATTCTTTAGCAACAGCTCCAACTACCAGAGTAAAATCCAACAACTGATCAGTTTCAGTTTCACCTCTTCGAACTTTATCTTCATCACTTTCATACTGAGCATCAGCAAACTATGCACCACAGCCGCCACTGATCCCACCCAGGCTGGAGCCGCCCAGCCACCGACTGCCGCCCCACCGGGATTTCTAATGCATAATTTTAGCAGTTCGGCTTTGTTGGATAAATTGAATTCGATCCGGGCTAATACTGTGGGTCCACCGACAGCGGTTAAAGGTAAACATGCTCCAGCTCCCGGCAATAGTCTAACGACTGGCCACAATAACAGTAGTAGTGCTAATGGTGGAGGTCATCAACGTAGCTCCAACTCTTCGTCGTCGGCCATAATGGCTCGTCCGCGCTCGTCGTCGATGTCGTCATTGTCGTCTCCAACATCTTCACCAACATCATTAAATTCGGCATCATCATTCTCATCATTGAGTATTTTTGGTAGTAGCGGTAATGGTTTCTTAGATAATAACAGACAAATAGAATTTTTAAATATTTCCGGAAAGGCTGGAACTCCATTGGGCATAGGTAAGTACCAAAGAATAAGAAAAATTAGATTTTTTCTATAATATTTAATTAATTTGTTTTTTTTCGTTGTTGTCCGTCTGTCTGTCTTTCTCCATCCCTCCGTCCGTCCATCTATCCATCTTTTAGTCCGAAGTCATGCCATTTACTAAGCCCCTCATTTTCAAACGTGTCTGGTTTAACAAGATTTCCATTTTTGGCCAGTTTTTTTTTGGTCTCTGTTATGTGTTATAAGTATTTTTAGTTGTTGCTGTTGTTCGTTACTATTTTTATATAAATATTTCTTAATAGTTTAAAAATAACTCTTAAAGCCAATCACACAAAACAAGAAATAGACAGAGAAAAAATCATCTTCTGTTTTTTTGGTGTATTTGACTTTTTCGTTGCTTCCAAGTCATTGATTCGTGTGTGGCACGATTGTGCCTAGGGGCAGATGTTGCCAAACTTTGGGGAAAAGGTTTCACTGCTCCACTTTCAAATCGGCGTGTAGCAATATTTTTGATTTTTTACCTCTCGTGCTTTTCTTTAGATAAGCTTGAATAGAAGATAGGAGTGGCGCCCAACGTGGAGCCTAACCAGGATATCTTTTATACTTTGGACATATATATCTGGGAGGCAAAATTAAATCAATTATGGCAATGTTACCCGTAGAATAAAAATGTTTCGTAATTTTTCTCTTTCAACTAATGAAAAATATGTGATCGCCCAACACGAATATGCGATCGATACGAGGGAGTTGTTTCAAAATTGTCCTTAAATTTTTCAACGAACTTTTTTCATTTTATCAAGGGTTTTTCGAAAAGTTTAGAATAATATTTTGCCTCTATCGTAATACCCCACGGGAAATTAAACCGGCACAAAAGCAATCGGCCGAAATATCCATTGAGACGAAGGATCAGTTCACTGATTGTCCAAGTACTTATCCAAAATAATGCCTGATTCTTTAATATCAATGATTGAACTTCGAAAACTGGTCGCAACTGGTCCTCTAATTAGGAGACAGCTGGTCCTCTTTAAAGCAGTGAACTGGTCCTCTTTAAAGCAGTGAATAGTCAAACTGGTCGTCAATTAAGAAGTACTTAACCCAAGTTGCCACCTTTAAGGAGTAAATATCCCGACAACTAAGGAGGGGATAACCCAAATGGTCGTCTACAAGCGATTAGAAAACCACTTGGGGCTCCACTAAGGAGAAAATGATACAACTTGTCATCTACTAAGGAGTAAATAACCTAAATGGCCGCCCACTCAGCAGTAGACAATCAACTACTTGGGAGTAGATAACCGAAGTTGTCCTATATAAAGGAGTAGATTACACTATGGAGCAGATTATCAATTGGCCCTGTACTAAAGAGAAAATGATCCAACTGGTCATCTACTACGAAGTAATTAGCCTAAATGGCGGCCTACTAAGGAGTAGATAACCCAGTTGGCAGTCTTCTAAACAGTAGATAATCCAACAGGTCCTCTACTAAGGAAAAGATGATCCAACTGACTATCTGCTAAGGAGAATGTGATCCAACGTGTCATCTATTGATGAGTACATAACCCAACTGCCCGCCGACTCAGGAGTAAGTAGCCCAGTTGGACGTCTACTAAGCAGTAGATAATCCAATTGGTCCTCCACTTGGGTGTAGATAACCGAAGTTGATCAATATTAAGGAGTAGATAACCCAAGTGGTCGTCTACTCTACTAAGGAGAATAATCCGACTGGTCATCTGCTAGGGAGAAGATGATGCAACTTGGCATCTACTACGGAGCAAATAACCTAACTGACCTTCTACTTGGGCGTAGATAACCCAGTTAGACGCCTACTAAGCAATAGATAATGCAACAGGTTCTCTACCTGGGAGTAGATAACAAAAGATGGGCTACATTAAGGAGTAGATAACTCAAGTGGTCGTCTTCTCTGTAATAGATAACCCAACTGCGGGCCTACTAAGTAATATATAACCCTATTGGTCATCTACTAAGTAGTTGATAACCTAAATGGTCGTTGACTAGCGATTGGATAACCAATTGGCCCTCTGCTAAGGAGAAGATTATCCAACTTGTCATCTACTAAGTAGTGAATAACCTAATTGACGGCCTACTTAGCAGTAGATAACCCAGTTGGACGTCTACTAAGCAGCAGATCATGCAACAGGTCCTCTACTTGGGAGTAGATAACCAAAGATGCGCTATTTTAAGGAGCAGATAAAACAAGTGGCAGTTTACTAGGGAACAGATAACAAAACTGCGGGTCTTCTAATTAATATATAACTCTATTGGTCATCTACTAAGTAGTAGATAACCTAAATGGTCGTCGACTAGCGATTGGATAACCAGTTGGCCCCCTGCTAAGGAGAAGATTATCCAACTTGTCATCTACTAAGTAGTAAATAACCTAATTGACGGCCTACTTAGCAATAGATAACCCAGTTGGACGTCTAATAAGCAGCAGATCAGCCAACAGATCCTCTACTTGGGAGTAGATAACTAAAGTTGTCCTATATTAAGGGGTATATAACTCAAGTGGTCGTCTTATATGTAATAGATAACCAACTGCGGGCCTACTAAGTAATATATAACTCTATTGGTCATCTACTAAGTAGTAGATAACCTAAATGGTCGTCGACTAGCGATTTGATAACCAATTGGCCCTCTGCTAAGGAGAAGATTATCCAACTTGTCATCTACTAAGTAGTAAATAACCTAATTGACGGCCTACTTAGCAGTAGATAACCCAGTTGGACGTCTAATAAGCAGCAGATCAGCCAACAGATCCTCTACTTGGGAGTAGATAACTAAAGTTGTCCTATATTAAGGAGTATATAACTCAAGTGGTCGTCTTCTATGTAATAGATAACCAACTGCGGGCCTACTAAGTAATATATAACTCTATTGGTCATCTACTAAGTAGTAGATAACCTAAATGGTCGTCGACTAGCGATTGGATAACCAATTGGCCCTCTGCTAAGGAGAAGATTATCCAACTTGTCATCTACTAAGTAGTAAATAACCTAATTGACGGCCTACTTAGCAGTAGATAACCTAGTTGGACGTCTACTATGCAGCAGATCATGCAACAGGTCCTCTACTTGGGAGTAGATAACCAAAGTTGTCCTATATTATGGAGTCGATAAACCAACTGATCGTCTAATAGGGAGCAGATAACCAATTGGCCCTCTACTAACGAGAATGTGATCCAATAGCCGCCTACTCCGGGGTAGATAACCCAGATGGACGTCTACTAGGCACTAGATATTCCAACAGGTCCTCTACATGGGAGCGCATAACCAAAGTTGTGCTACATTTAAGGAGTAGATAACCCAACTGATCGTGTACTAAGTAGTAGATTTATCTGATGTCGTCTAATAGGGAACCATTTGACTCTCCACTAAGCAGTAGATAACCCAACAGGTAGTCTACTAAGAAGTAAATAACTTAATTGGCAGTCGAATATGGAGTAGATAACCTAGTTGGACGTCTAAAAAGTAGTAGATTTCTCTGTTATAGTCGTATGGTAACATACCACAGCTATTGGCAATATTGTTTGCTGTATTTCTATGTAATTGGATCGGTGGTCCTTCTTCCGTCTGATCTTAGAAAGGTAAAATATTATAAATACACAGAAGATTGTGCGAGATTGTCTGTAAGACATCCCACAGGGACGCAATGAAAAACATAAGATTATCCTAGGATCTCTCGTTAAACCATTTTGATTGCTTTAAAGCTAGACGATTTTAACATCAGTCAAACCTGCTAAGTGGCAAATGAAAGGAGAGCCTAGGATTGCCTGCCGCTTTCTAGCGAGAACTGGGCACAGGCACAGAAGTTGTTTTATTGATTCATCCATTCTTCATCAAAGCTTCTGTAAAGTATTTTCGCCAGACCTTCAGTCTTTTTGTGTCCCGTCCAGTAAGGCATTAACCCGTCATAACAGACACGATAATTCAGACGGCAGGTCTCGGTAATGCTAGCAGGACCTTCAGTGAAACAGTTTTCAGGGACTTTATAGCAGCCTAACTATCAGAGAAAATATTAATATCGACTTTGGTCAGAACATTAATATTCAGCCATTCTGCTACCTCTATACGACCAGGACATTCTGAGTGGGGTACTTCTTGTCAAAAAGTGGTTCAGACATAGTGTAGTTAACAGTGCCCGAAAGGTCTTGGTGTCAACTCGACATCAAGACCATTATCGGAAACCCAGCTTGCGGTTGTATGAAGGGCCTGCTGTAGGATGTTCCTAAGAGAATTCTCTCTAACTGGTTTTGCCATGTCATATGCAATGCCAACGACCCTAACACTCATCTTCTCCAGAGAAAGCAGAATATTGTTAATGGATTAGAGGAGAAAGAACGCCCCCCTTCAGACGTTCCTCAGCAGACAAATCTATAAAACGCATCAGTTAATCAGAATCTTATGAAGGAAACTTCCTATATTGTTATAAAGACGCAGGGTTACCAGTGTCGTATCGTTAAAGCAGTATTTATTTTAATGAAGACCCTCTCCAAGTCTAACAATGCTACCATTATATAATCCTCCACAGAAGAGGGAAATCCTTCAGTAAAAATGCCCTGATCATGCAATGTGGTTTCGGCAGTTTTGCCTTTGCTGTAGGCATGTTGTTGCTTTGACAGTGACCTATGATAAGTTGTAGTCCAACGATAACTATTGATTATTCTTTCCAAGGTTTTAGTGGAAATTCCTATGTCCTGTGTGCGACTGCTCTTCCGCATTGGGAAATGAATACAACCTTAGTTTCTTAGCACTTTGCTGGTACATAGGCTTGTTTTTGGTGCGACAAGTTTACAGCTCCTTCAACCGTAGTACCGGTGCATTATCTTGTAGCCCCGCATTGTCTGTTCCTGGCGACTTAATATGTCAACAGATTTTGATAGACTTCGATATTCGGTTACAATCTCGCTGGTGGATTCTGATTGCTGCATTTCAACGGAATCTCAAACATAAGTGTTCATATCCAAAAATTCCTAGTCGTCCTAGAACCATACAAGGTGTTGAGGCAAAAATTGTCCGTAGCCTTCAGAGTTCGAATGAGCTTTCTACGCCGTCGTAGAAATCTATCCAGGATATATTATGAGCATTTGTTAAAGTTATCGGATATTTTCAAATAAGATTATATTTTTAGACGCCTAATAGGCGCCGGTTTTTGTACCTATCCAATGTTCGGTAGATATTTTCATTCAAAGGCATTTATTTCCACATAGTTCTGCCAAATCGTTTTTTGTACTTAGTTATTCAGTAGTATAACATTAAGTCCCGGACAAGCTGATAAAATTTTCTTTATATCCAATGAGAACGCGGAAATGTCCTTAGGAAATTCAGTCTTACCGATACCTGAAAAACTACAACAGAACGAGGCTAATAATTTGTATCATTCCCATGGATAATCTTTGACGTCTTAGGTTTCCCATGTATTTAAGTGTTTCTTAATCGTTCTTACTTCTGTAGAGAACTCGGTAATATGAGTGACCTTTAGCAGGTCCTTTAATATGAAAAATCGTGAAACAGGTGACCTGTATATCCAATAAAAGGGTTCTAACTTAGAATCCGGGTCGCGGTATTACCATACACATCTTCGTCAGGATCATTTATGCTTTCTTAAGCTTGCCGTTTTGCCCCGGACCTCCTAGATCGATCTTGCATTACCACTCATTGCTCGTCCATTATAAACTACTGAAGTAGTTGGGATAATTAAACTGCTCTACATAAGATCCCGTACATACCTACGACTATTTCATTGTCCAAAAAGACCTGTCACTAAGCGTAACCGATTTTTGTGGTACACTTTTGAGATATTCAATGTTCTGTAATTATAATAATATTTGCATTAATAGAAATTTACTTTTCCAAAGATGTGCAGAATAATATTTTCACATTTTTTTTAATTAAATTTTTAAAAATTATTAGTTTAAAATCTTGATAAAATGAGAACAAGAGCAAACATATATTTTGTTTTCTCCTCGGGAGTTCATGAGTAGCGGAGTAACAGATTTTTGTGGTACACTTTTGAGATATTTAGTGTTCTCTAATAATAATAATATTTATATTGGTGGAAACCTACTTTTCCAAAGATGTGCAGAATAACATTATCAATATTTTGTATAGTTGAATTTTTGAAAATTGTAAAAATGAGAATAAGAATTAAATATTGATTTAGTCTTCTCATCGCGAGTTTAGGAAAATGAAGTTGAACATTTATATCATTCTCTTTTTAATTCCCTCAGCGTCCCAAAAAAAGTTTGCAGCTCACTGCAATTTCACGTGCAACTTGCCACTTTCTGATGCCTCCCGTGTGCGTGTGTGTGCAGCAAAATCGTAAGTTTTTGCACACTTTTCATCTTCGCCATATTTTCTATTTCTTTTCCTATTCTCTTTGAGGCGAAATGTGGTCTCGTGTGGCGGTGTTTCTTTGCGGCAGATGAACTGCTGCTGCTGCGGCTGCGGCTGTTGCTGGTAAAGAAGGCCGGTTTCACAGTTTCTTCTCTTTCACTCTCTTTCTCTCGATCTCTCCCTATGCGTCTCTCCCGTGGCGGTTGTTGATATTATTATTTGTGTTTCTTTGCACGTTTTAACATTTGGTAATTGCTTATTGCAGACAGTCTGCATTCTTGAATAACCCAAGCAAGCCAACCGACCGAAAGATGGTCGGACGGACGGACGGACAGATGGACAGACAAACCCGTGGATGGGCATTCACACATATGTATATACATATATAGTTTGTGGTTTACTTAAACTATGAGGCAGTCCGTGTTGTTTTGGCTGTGCCTCTGTGCCTGGGCTATAGACTTGGCTGAGGCATATAGTCACATACTAACTCGGGCAAGTTTGAAAATGGTGTATTGCCGCCGTACTTGAATTGTCGGCTGAATTGACGTGCAGGCATGGTCGCCGGGCAGCACGGGACAGGGCAGACATTTGACTTGGTGTCGCATCGCTGTCTGCATTATTGCTACGATTTTAACTAGTTTTTATGCTGTCGGTGTCTTTTGGCTCTTAGCGTTGTTGGTTTTTTGTTGTTGTTGCTTTTATTTTCCTGAACAAAATTGTTTCAAGGCTTGTGCTTCCCTTTTGCTCCAAAGGCAACTAATGCAAATACTTGTCACCTGAGAGGGTAATATGATCATTTGGTTGGGACATTTAAACCTAGGTGATGAAGGCTACCGGTTAAGCTGTAGCTTTTGAATATAGAATAGGATCTTAGGTAACACGATCTCTCCATTGCTCCTGATTAGCTTTGTTTTTTATCCATCCTGCAACAGATTAATTATAATTCTTCATATACGATGTGGACATTGGTTATCTGCTAATGTTTGATGATCTACCAAAATCATCACATTTATCTGCTACGCTTTAGGTTCTGAACTAGAATAGAATCTCTCACAATTTGGGCTTGCATATTTCCTATTTGTTCTCTTGAAGTGAATTTCTGTATTGCTTGTTTCATTCAAACTCAGGTTTATTATCTTTCCTGCAGCAGGTTCCTTCCTGCTCTCTGAAACCTTAATGGATATTTTCATCCATCCTCGAGTCCGTTGTCGTTTGACTTTCTTGCTATTAAAACGCGAGGTTAATATGATATATCGGGATGATACCAGCTTTTGTAGGGTATTTGCAAGAGATTACAAGCTTCTTGGAAAATATTTTTAGGTTTATTTCATACTGAAGTATCGGATGTCTTTGGGTTGGGAAGGAACTCATATGGTCGTGGCTATCAGGTAATTTTGAGATTCTGAACATGGAAAAGAATCCGACCTAATTCGGTATTAATTCGGAAATCAATCCAAATGATGGAAGCTATCTGCTACGTCTTAGCTTTTTGGAATATAGGTATCTGTTCTATAATCTTAAGCTAAAGTGAGCATAGAATATCCATTGGAACCTGCAAGATAAACCTAAAACTGTGCAACCCTGATGGACATCTGCAGCCATCCTCGAGTTCATTTCTTTTTGTTAAAAGGCTAGCGTAATATGATATATCGGGATGATTCCGGCTTATGTAGGGTCTTTGCAACAGATTACATCATTCATAGAGAAAATGAAGAATAAATGCCATTGACTTCCTCTCCACAGTGTTTAAAACAAAGAGATTAGAGAATATAAGAAGAGATACCATTTTCATTCACCACCACCACACGGAAAATGTGAATTCCACCTCATGTGCAAAGATGGGTTCATGAAAAATTTAATTTAAAAATCGTGTATTTTGCATGTTTTTCTTGTACTTTTAAACTTTTAATCAATAAACAAACAAAAAAATTTAATCAATTTAAATTTCCTTTTATGTCCACCACATCGATAGAAATACTCACCTCTGCATATGATTTTTTGCCGTGGTTACTATTTATTTATAAAATCTCTGGTTTAAAAGTTTATTTTTTCATACACCCGTGCCAGTTCGTTTCTTAATGCCTTCAGCAGTTGAGGTGGTGGTCCTTGCTAAATGTATCTTATTCAACTCTGCCCCACTCTTTTCACCATTCTCATCAAACCTCTTTCCTAACCACATTTCATATTTACCTCTCGTCTGGCGTCTTAAGCCAAAGACATTTTAACATTGTTTTCCTTCGTTGTTTCCTTTGAAGCTTTCTTCTCTTGGAATTGCACAAACAAAAACTTTTCGCTGGCGTTTTGTTTTGATCCTCTCAACCTCTCAACCTCCCACCCTCTCAACCTCTCACCCTCTCTCGCTCAGCAATTGTTTGTTTGTGTAATTAAGTTGGTTATGTTTATGTTGGTTCACTGCTGTCTCGGTGTCTATGTTTTTGTTGCTCTTGGCCGACTTCCATGCCGGCCGGTATTTAAATTGCACATGCCATTGAAGAAAGCAGCGGGGCAAAGGATAAAGTCGGAAGAAGACGAAACAAATAAAAAATTACAGAAATTTAATGGAAAAGAATTTAAGATTCGAAATGACTTACTTTCTTTAATCATCATAGCTTTAAACAGCTCCCATCTACATTTTTGAAAAAGTTTACCACATCATAGTTTTGTTATTTTTTCTAAATATTTAAAAAATAAAATTCATTCATTATATTTGTTTGTTTTCTCTTCTTTAGTTCTTTTCTTGAATTAATAATTATGATTTGTTTATTTTGCTTTAGTTTCTTTGAGTTTATTCTCTTTTCTGTTCGTGAAAAGAAAACCAATTCATTTTAATAATTCAAATATGATTTTCTATCCAAAGGTTAATTTTGCGCTCTTCAGGGTTTTAATTGGCAATTTGGGATTTTTTGGAAGTCACTGCCAGTTTTTACACTATACAACAGTGTTTAAATAAAAAACATTTCATTCACAACTACTAAAATGTTTTTGAATGGAATTTGTAATGATTTTTAGAGATATTGTCGAAAATATTCTAAATATTGAGTTCAAGTTGAATTACCAAAATGACTATAGTTTTGTTAGATTTCAGTAGAGATGTCAAACGGGAATGGTTTTTACAAATCCCGGGATTTGGGATTTTTAAATCGCAAATCCCGGGATCCGGGATTTTTCGGTATCCCGAAATGTTTCAATTTCCCGGGATTTTCGGGATAAATTGGGATTTTTTCATTCTTAATAATGTGATAATTCGAAATGGAATACAAACATTTTAGATAAGTTTTAATTAACTTAAAACTTGATAAAACAGCTAAAGCATAAAAAAGTACTAACTTTTATTAAAATATTTCACAAAATCTTAGTATGGAATAATTTTGGTCCAATTATAATTTTCTATCATTAAACCACGAAAAATAATTTTCAACTTGAGAAATCAGTTTGACTAATGGGCCTCCACGACGTCTTCTGCAGGAACGAAATTGATGAAACTAATTTTCGAGCACTTTTTCCACTAAATCAAGTCGTATGTCATGAATGGCACGTTCAATATTGACTTGTAAAGCTGGTTTATTTCGAAAGACCAATGACTTCAAATAACCCCACAAGAAATAGTTGTTTCATTTGCTGTGTGGCACGTAGCCCCAATCGGTCAATGGCAAAAAGATAACTCTTAACGAGAGCTAAAATATTGCTCATGGGTGTCAAGGTAGTAGGTCGACGGGAAAGTGTTTTTTTTTGTTTTTTAAAAAAATGGACTTAGCATCATTTTTAAATGTGAACGGAAAGTTTATTTTTGCTCTAGCTCCTTAACGGTACGTCGGTTCGGGAATCGGTCACTGGCAAAAAGAGAGCTCTTAACGAGAGCTAAAATATTGCTCATGGGTGTCAAGGTCAAAGGTCGACTGGAAAGTGTTTCTGTTTTAAAAAAAATGGACTTAGTGCACGAAAAGTTGCAATTGGATAACGATTATTTTGATAATAAAACTGAATAATTTGTAAACGTTGTTCTTGCGTATATCTCTCATGATGAAGTTGTAAACACTTCTGAATACAATGAAAAACAAATGACAGATCGTGACATTTTGCAAATGACCGAAACGTCACTTAAAAATCATATCATCCCTATTGGAAACCCCGTTACATCAAAAATGTGATAATGGTGAAATGCATGAAAATTAGAAATTAACAAAAAAAAAAATTTTTTAAAAAAACTTTACCATAAAAAAATTTTGTTTTGGCTTCATAAAATAGTATGCCTCAATCTATTAAAAAATAGGTCTCGGACAAGAAAAACAGTTATTTTTGTTGCATAGTGTAATCAGTGAGCAAAAATGGCTAAATACCTAAGTATCGATATAACTAGGTCTACTGAACCCAGTTCTGATTCAATTTGAATCTATTACAGAACTAATCACATATGTAGGGAATAATTATAACTTGAAAAATCTACTCCTTGATAGACGACTTGTTTAGATATCTGGAGAGTTATCTAAGGAGTATAAAATGTCTGTTGGTTTATCTACTGCTTGGTAGACGCCCAGGTGGTTTATCTACTTCTTAGTTGACGACCAGTTAGGTTTTCTTAGTAGAGGTCATATCTAAGTTAGGTCATATAGTCCTTGGTATAGGCCCAGCTGGGTTATTTTCTCCTTAGTAGGAGACCAGTTGCTGCACCTAAATCAAATGAATATTGTACTGTTCAGTTTTTTTCTTAAGGGATCTGCGACAGTCGTAGCTAGTTTTTTTTAATTTAAGAATGTAGTTTCTCGGGACTTTATAGCAGCCAGACCTATCAGAGAAAATATTGATACCGATTTTAGGCAGAGCATTAATTTTGAGCAGTTCTGCTACCTGTCTAATAGCTACGATTTCTGTCTGGCAAACACGGCCGTCATTTTGCAATTGAAAGCTCAATTTCCTTAGAAAAGACATTAAACCCCACTAGTTTGTTGAGTTTGGTACCGTCTGTATAGAAGTCTCCCAATGTCCTGGCCATTCAATTCTCATCTATCAGATACAAGAGTAAGATATTTCTTGTCACAAAGTGGTTCAGACATAGTGTAATCAACAATGCCTGGAAGGCGAGTTGGTAGACCCAACTTTTTTCCATTTATCCACAGTGGACTCCTTTCTTTCTCTGTGCACTTAGTACAATTTTCAAATTATTGCAAATAATAATATTTTCTGCAATTTGAGCTATACATTATAGATTCGGATGGAGCATGCCGAAATATATTTTTGATATAAGTTTCGGCAAAGAACCTTATAGTCGTATTTGAGAGACAACTTCTTCGTAGAATTTATGGACCTATATTCGTAGATGGAGAACACAGACGAATGAATCATGAGCTGTATGAGATTTATTGGACGATGTGGACATAGTGAGACGCATACAAATACAACGATTGGAATGGCTGGGTTACATCAGAAGAATAAGTTCAGATATGTTTGATGGACAGAATCATTATTTTGATAGAACATTTCAACAACTGGCAAGCGTTGCTCTCCTATTCATGATGAGATGCCAAACCAATCTAAACAAAAAGGCAACTGTCAGCTGTTAAATCAGTTGTCAAATAAATCAGTGTTACCAACTCAAAGTTGCCAACCCGTAGAAAAAAACGCCAAATAAACTTCTTTAATACCAAACAATCTACCATTCATTAAATTGTTATGAACTTAATCAAAATTGTAGGTTTTTTTGGTTACTGGGGTTTTTTTACTCCATCTTTATAAGTCATACCTATCTTCCGCATCTTCACCGTGCCGCAATCACCTTTTACCCCCTCTATTGGGTTTTTGTTGTGTTGGTTTGGGTTAGCTTTTTCTTTGCCCTCTTTCGTTATCTCCTTCTCCTTAGTTTTTTTGCCTTCGTTGTTTGTTATTGATAAATTTGAAAGTTTGTTCTTTTTTTTTGCTTTGCTCGCGGGGTTTTTTGCAAACATTTATTTTGCATACCTACCAAAAGCGATGTTTGAAAATATAAATTAATGCATAAACTTAAAAGTTCATTGATTTTTTTTTTGATTCCTTTTTGGTTAAATTTTTTTGGCGGGCAGAAAAAAATATTTCCAATACTTTCTACATTTATCGGGCAAAAAAGCTAAACTTGCAAATGTTTTGCAAGTTTGGCCCAAAATCTCGTTAGGGATTTAAACTCATTTTGCAAACTTATGAAAGCTGTTTAGGGTGCAAGGTTAAAGTACTAACACATAATTTTGTAAATACAAACTTTTTTAATAAGTTTATCAGTTACACACATGAAATATTTTTACAAAAAAAAATGGAATCAATCAGTTTTTTTTTTAAAAGATTAAAATAAATTACATAAAATAAAAAACATTCTTTTGATTCTTTTCTTTCCTTTTGATTCTTTTGATTCTTTTGATTCTTTTGATTCTTTTGATTCTTTTGATTCTTTTGATTCTTTTGATTCTTTTGATTCTTTTGATTCTTTTGATTCTTTTGATTCTTTTGATTCTTTTGATTCTTTTGATTCTTTTGATTCTTTTGATTCTATTGATTCTTTTGATTCTTTTGATTCTTTTGATTCTTTTGATTCTTTTGATTCTTTTGATTCTTTTGATTCTTTTGATTCTTTTGATTCTTTTGATTCTTTTGATTCTTTTGATTCTTTTGATTCTTTTGATTCTTTTGATTCTTTTGATTCTTTTGATTCTTTTGATTCTTTGGATTCTTTCGATTTTGATTCTTTTGATTCTTTTGATTCTGTTAATTCTTTTGATTCTTTTGATTCTGTTGATTCTGTTGATTCTTTTGATTCTTTTGATTCTTTTGATTCTTTTGATTCTTTTGATTCTTTTGATTCTTTTGATTCTTTTGATTCTTTTGATTCTTTGGATTCTTTCGATTTTGATTCTTTTGATTCTTTTGATTCTGTTAATTCTTTTGATTCTTTTGATTCTGTTGATTCTGTTGATTCTTTTGATTCTTTTGATTCTTTTGATTCTTTTGATTCTTTTGATTCTTTTGATTCTTTTGATTCTTTTGATTCTTTTGATTCTTTTGATTCTTTTGATTCTTTTGTTTCTTTTGATTCTTTTGATTCTTTTGATTCTTTTGATTCTTTTGATTCTTTTGATTCTTTTGATTCTTTTGATTCTTTTGATTCTTTTGATTCTTTTGATTCTTTTGATTCTTTTGATTCTTTTGATTCTTTTGATTCTTTTGATTCTTTTGATTCTTTTGATTCTTTTGATTCTTTTGATTCTTTTGATTCTTTTGATTCTTTTGATTCTTTTGATTCTTTTGATTCTTTTGATTCTTTTGATTCTTTTGATTCTTTTGATTCTTTTGATTCTTTTGATTCTTTTGATTCTTTTGATTCTTTTGATTCTTTTGATTCTTTTGATTCTTTTGATTCTTTTGATTCTTTTGATTCTTTTGATTCTTTTGATTCTTTTGATTCTTTTGATTCTTTTGATTCTTTTGATTCTTTTGATTCTTTTGATTCTTTTGATTCTTTTGATTCTTTTGATTCTTTTGATTCTTTTGTTTCTTTTGTTTCTTTTGTTTCTTTTGATTCTTTTGATTCTTTTGATTCTTTTGATTCTTTTGATTCTTTTGATTCTTTTGATTCTTTTGATTCTTTTGATTCTTTTGATTCTTTTGATTCTTTTGATTCTTTTGATTCTTTTGATTCTTTTGATTCTTTTGATTCTTTTGATTCTTTTGATTCTTTTGATTCTTTTGATTCTTTTGATTCTTTTGATTCTTTTGATTCTTTTGATTCTTTTGATTCTTTTGATTCTTTTGATTCTTTTGATTCTTTTGATTCTTTTGATTCTTTTGATTCTTTTGATTCTTTTGATTCTTTTGATTCTTTTGATTCTTTTGATTCTTTTGATTCTTTTGATTCTTTTGATTCTTTTGATTCTTTTGATTCTTTTGATTCTTTTGATTCTTTTGATTCTTTTGATTCTTTTGATTCTTTTGATTCTTTTGATTCTTTTGATTCTTTTGATTCTTTTGATTCTTTTGATTCTTTTGATTCTTTTGATTCTTTTGATTCTTTTGATTCTTTTGATTCTTTTGATTCTTTTGATTCTTTTGATTCTTTTGATTCTTTTGATTCTTTTGATTCTTTTGATTCTTTTGATTCTTTTGATTCTTTTGATTCTTTTGATTCTTTTGATTCTTTTGATTCTTTTGATTCTTTTGATTCTTTTGATTCTTTTGATTCTTTTGATTCTTTTGATTCTTTTGATTCTTTTGATTCTTTTGATTCTTTTGATTCTTTTGATTCTTTTGATTCTTTTGATTCTTTTGATTCTTTTGATTCTTTTGATTCTTTTGATTCTTTTGATTCTTTTGATTCTTTTGATTCTTTTGATTCTTTTGATTCTTTTGATTCTTTTGATTCTTTTGATTCTTTTGATTCTTTTGATTCTTTTGATTCTTTTGATTCTTTTGATTCTTTTGATTCTTTTGATTCTTTTGATTCTTTTGATTCATTTGATTCATTTGATTCTTTTGATTCTTTTGATTCTTTTGATTCTTTTGATTCTTTTGATTCTTTTGATTCTTTTGATTCTTTTGATTCTTTTGATTCTTTTGATTCTTTTGATTCTTTTGATTCTTTTGATTCTTTTGATTCTTTGATTCTTTTGATTCTTTTGATTCTTTTGATTCTTTTGATTCTTTTGATTCTTTTGATTCTTTTGATTCTTTTGATTCTTTTGATTCTTTTGATTCTTTTGATTCTTTTGATTCTTTTGATTCTTTTGATTCTTTTGATTCTTTTGATTCTTTTGATTCTTTTGATTCTTTTGATTCTTTTGATTCTTTTGATTCTATTGATTCTTTTGATTCTTTTGATTCTTTTGATTCTTTTGATTCTTTTGATTCTTTTGATTCTTTTGATTCTTTTGATTCTTTTGATTCTTTTGATTCTTTTGATTCTTTTGATTCTTTTGATTCTTTTGATTCTTTTGATTCTTTTGTTTCTTTTGATTCTTTTGATTCTTTTGATTCTTTTGATTCTTTTGATTCTTTTGATTCTTTTGATTCTTTTGATTCTTTTGATTCTTTTGATTCTTTTGATTCTTTTGATTCTTTTGATTCTTTTGATTCTTTTGATTCTTTTGATTCTTTTGATTCTTTTGATTCTTTTGATTCTTTTGATTCTTTTGATTCTTTTGATTCTTTTGATTCTTTTGATTCTTTTGATTCTTTTGATTCTTTTGATTCTTTTGATTCTTTTGATTCTTTTGATTCTTTTGATTCTTTTGATTCTTTTGATTCTTTTGATTCTTTTGATTCTTTTGATTCTTTTGATTCTTTTGATTCTTTTGATTCTTTTGATTCTTTTGATTCTTTTGATTCTTTTGATTCTTTTGATTCTTTTGATTCTTTTGATTCTTTTGATTCTTTTGATTCTTTTGATTCTTTTGATTCTTTTGATTCTTTTGATTCTTTTGATTCTTTTGATTCTTTTGATTCTTTTGATTCTTTTGATTCTTTTGATTCTTTTGATTCTTTTGATTCTTTTGATTCTTTTGATTCTTTTGATTCATTTGATTCTTTTGATTCTTTTGATTCTTTTGATTCTTTTGATTCTTTTGATTCTTTTGATTCTTTTGATTCTTTTGTTTCTTTTGTTTCTTTTGTTTCTTTTGTTTCTTTTGTTTCTTTTGATTCTTTTGATTCTTTTGATTCTTTTGATTCTTTTGATTCTTTTGATTCTTTTGATTCTTTTGATTCTTTTGATTCTTTTGATTCTTTTGATTCTTTTGATTCTTTTGATTCTTTTGATTCTTTTGATTCTTTTGTTTCTTTTGATTCTTTTGATTCTTTTGATTCTTTTGATTCTTTTGATTCTTTTGATTCTTTTGATTCTTTTGATTCTTTTGATTCTTTTGATTCTTTTGATTCTTTTGATTCTTTTGATTCTTTTGATTCTTTTGATTCTTTTGATTCTTTTGATTCTTTTGATTCTTTTGATTCTTTTGATTCTTTTGATTCTTTTGATTCATTTGATTCTTTTGATTCTTTTGATTCTTTTGATTCTTTTGATTCTTTTGATTCTTTTGATTCTTTTGATTCTTTTGATTCTTTTGATTCTTTTGATTCTTTTGATTCTTTTGATTCTTTTGATTCTTTTGATTCTTTTGATTCTTTTGATTCTTTTGATTCTTTTGATTCTTTTGATTCTTTTGATTCTTTTGATTCTTTTGATTCTTTTGATTCTTTTGATTCTTTTGATTCTTTTGATTCTTTTGATTCTTTTGATTCTTTTGATTCTTTTGATTCTTTTGATTCTTTTGATTCTTTTGATTCTTTTGATTCTTTTGATTCTTTTGATTCTTTTGATTCTTTTGATTCTTTTGATTCTTTTGATTCTTTTGATTCTTTTGATTCTTTTGATTCTTTTGATTCTTTTGATTCTTTTGATTCTTTTGATTCTTTTGATTCTTTTGATTCTTTTGATTCTTTTGATTCTTTTGATTCTTTTGATTCTTTTGATTCTTTTGATTCTTTTGATTCTTTTGATTCTTTTGATTCTTTTGATTCTTTTGATTCTTTTGATTCTTTTGATTCTTTTGATTCTTTTGATTCTTTTGATTCTTTTGATTCTTTTGATTCTTTTGATTCTTTTGATTCTTTTGATTCTTTTGATTCTTTTGATTCTTTTGATTCTTTTGATTCTTTTGATTCTTTTGATTCTTTTGATTCTTTTGATTCTTTTGATTCTTTTGATTCTTTTGATTCTTTTGATTCTTTTGATTCTTTTGTTTCTTTTGATTCTTTTGATTCTTTTGATTCTTTTGATTCTTTTGATTCTTTTGATTCTTTTGATTCTTTTGATTCTTTTGATTCTTTTGATTCTTTTGTTTCTTTTGTTTCTTTTGATTCTTTTGATTCTTTTGATTCTTTTGATTCTTTTGATTCTTTTGATTCTTTTGATTCTTTTGATTCTTTTGATTCTTTTGATTCTTTTGATTCTTTTGATTCTTTTGATTCTTTTGATTCTTTTGATTCTTTTGATTCTTTTGATTCTTTTGATTCTTTTGATTCTTTTGATTCTTTTGATTCTTTTGATTCTTTTGATTCTTTTGATTCTTTTGATTCTTTTGATTCTTTTGATTCTTTTGATTCTTTTGATTCTTTTGATTCTTTTGATTCTTTTGATTCTTTTGATTCTTTTGATTCTTTTGATTCTTTTGATTCTTTTGATTCTTTTGATTCTTTTGATTCTTTTGATTCTTTTGATTCTTTTGATTCTTTTGATTCTTTTGATTCTTTTGATTCTTTTGTTTCTTTTGATTCTTTTGATTCTTTTGATTCTTTTGATTCTTTTGATTCTTTTGATTCTTTTGATTCTTTTGATTCTTTTGATTCTTTTGATTCTTTTGATTCTTTTGATTCTTTTGATTCTTTTGATTCTTTTGATTCTTTTGATTCTTTTGATTCTTTTGATTCTTTTGATTCTTTTGATTCTTTTGATTCTTTTGATTCATTTGATTCATTTGATTCTTTTGATTCTTTTGATTCTTTTGATTCTTTTGATTCTTTTGATTCTTTTGATTCTTTTGATTCTTTTGATTCTTTTGATTCTTTTGATTCTTTTGATTCTTTTGATTCTTTTGATTCTTTTGATTCTTTTGATTCTTTTGATTCTTTTGATTCTTTTGATTCTTTTGATTCTTTTGATTCTTTTGATTCTTTTGATTCTTTTGATTCTTTTGATTCTTTTGATTCTTTTGATTCTTTTGATTCTTTTGATTCTTTTGATTCTTTTGATTCTTTTGATTCTTTTGATTCTTTTGATTCTTTTGATTCTTTTGATTCTTTTGATTCTTTTGATTCTTTTGATTCTTTTGATTCTTTTGATTCTTTTGATTCTTTTGATTCTTTTGATTCTTTTGATTCTTTTGATTCTTTTGATTCTTTTGATTCTTTTGATTCTTTTGATTCTTTTGATTCTTTTGATTCTTTTGATTCTTTTGATTCTTTTGATTCTTTTGATTCTTTTGATTCTTTTGATTCTTTTGATTCTTTTGATTCTTTTGATTCTTTTGATTCGTTTGATTCGTTTGATTCGTTTGATTCGTTTGATTCTTTTGATTCTTTTGATTCGTTTGATTCTTTTGATTCTTTTGATTCTTTTGATTCTTTTGATTCTTTTGATTCTTTTGATTCTTTTGATTCTTTTGATTCTTTTGATTCTTTTGATTCTTTTGATTCTTTTGATTCTTTTGATTCTTTTGATTCTTTTGATTCTTTTGATTCTTTTGATTCTTTTGATTCTTTTGATTCTTTTGATTCTTTTGATTCTTTTGATTCTTTTGATTCTTTTGATTCTTTTGATTCTTTTGATTCTTTTGATTCTTTTGATTCTTTTGATTCATTTGATTCTTTTGATTCTTTTGATTCTTTTGATTCTTTTGATTCTTTTGATTCTTTTGATTCTTTTGATTCTTTTGATTCTTTTGATTCTTTTGATTCTTTTGATTCTTTTGATTCTTTTGATTCTTTTGATTCTTTTGATTCTTTTGATTCTTTTGATTCATTTGATTCATTTGATTCTTTTGATTCTTTTGATTCTTTTGATTCTTTTGATTCTTTTGATTCTTTTGATTCTTTTGATTCTTTTGATTCTTTTGATTCTTTTGATTCTTTTGATTCTTTTGATTCTTTTGATTCTTTTGATTCTTTTGATTCTATTGATTCTTTTGATTCTTTTGATTCTTTTGATTCTTTTGATTCTTTTGATTCTTTTGATTCTTTTGATTCTTTTGATTCTTTTGATTCTTTTGATTCTTTTGATTCTTTTGATTCTTTTGATTCTTTTGATTCTTTTGATTCTTTTGATTCTTTTGATTCTTTTGATTCTTTTGATTCTTTTGATTCTTTTGATTCTTTTGATTCTTTTGATTCTTTTGATTCTTTTGATTCTTTTGATTCTTTTGATTCTTTTGATTCTTTTGATTCTTTTGATTCTTTTGATTCTTTTGATTCTTTTGATTCTTTTGATTCTTTTGATTCTTTTGATTCTTTTGATTCTTTTGATTCTTTTGATTCTTTTGATTCTTTTGATTCTTTTGATTCTTTTGATTCTTTTGATTCTTTTGATTCTTTTGATTCTTTTGATTCTTTTGATTCTTTTGATTCTTTTGATTCTTTTGATTCTTTTGATTCTTTTGATTCTTTTGATTCTTTTGATTCTTTTGATTCTTTTGATTCTTTTGATTCTTTTGATTCTTTTGATTCTTTTGATTCTTTTGATTCTTTTGATTCTTTTGATTCTTTTGATTCTTTTGATTCTTTTGATTCTTTTGATTCTTTTGATTCTTTTGATTCTTTTGATTCTTTTGATTCTTTTGATTCTTTTGATTCTTTTGATTCTTTTGATTCTTTTGATTCTTTTGATTCTTTTGATTCTTTTGATTCATTTGATTCTTTTGATTCTTTTGATTCTTTTGATTCTTTTGATTCTTTTGATTCTTTTGATTCTTTTGATTCATTTGATTCTTTTGATTCTTTTGATTCTTTTGATTCTTTTGATTCTTTTGATTCTTTTGATTCTTTTGATTCTTTTGATTCTTTTGATTCTTTTGATTCTTTTGATTCTTTTGATTCTTTTGATTCTTTTGATTCTTTTGATTCTTTTGATTCTTTTGATTCTTTTGATTCTTTTGATTCTTTTGATTCTTTTGATTCTTTTGATTCTTTTGATTCTTTTGATTCTTTTGATTCTTTTGATTCTTTTGATTCTTTTGATTCTTTTGATTCTTTTGATTCTTTTGATTCTTTTGATTCTTTTGATTCTTTTGATTCTTTTGATTCTTTTGATTCTTTTGATTCTTTTGATTCTTTTGATTCTTTTGATTCTTTTGATTCTTTTGATTCTTTTGATTCTTTTGATTCTTTTGATTCTTTTGATTCTTTTGATTCTTTTGATTCTTTTGATTCTTTTGATTCTTTTGATTCTTTTGATTCTTTTGATTCTTTTGATTCTTTTGATTCTTTTGATTCTTTTGATTCTTTTGATTCTTTTGATTCTTTTGATTCTTTTGATTCTTTTGATTCTTTTGATTCTTTTGATTCTTTTGATTCTTTTATTCTTTTGATTCTTTTGATTCTTTTGATTCTTTTGATTCTTTTGATTCTTTTGATTCTTTTGATTCTTTTGATTCTATTGATTCTTTTGATTCTTGATGATTGATTGATTGATTATGTTTGATTTTAAAGTTGGTTTGTGTCCTTGCTAAATAAATCATTTGTTTTATTGAGTATCTACTTCTCTTTTTATTCAATATTATTTGTATCCAATATTTAATCTCTATCACTTTTCGAGCCCCTTATGTATATATATTTTTTAAAAAATCCTTGTTATCCTTTTTTATCTAAAGTGCCTGTATCATAAAGTTTTATGATATGTGAATCAACTGCATTTGTACATCGAAACACAATTTTGTTGTTGTTGTTGACCACTTCACTCGTACTTAGTTTTTGGCAATAAACAATAATGTCAAACATCGTGTTGAACAAAATCCTGCAGGGGTGTCCTGGAAAAAGGACATCAGATGTTCAATCCTCCAACTGGCTGTGTGATAGATATGATGATTTCAAAATGTTTAGATATTGGCAATATCCCAATATTACCTCCTCCCCTCCCCTCTTCCATTGCCTTACCAACAATTGACAATATCACTGAAGCAGCCGTACTCGTATTGATTTATGAGCTATGCCACAAACCATTGCTCTTCCAAAAACTATTCATGTTTGATGATGCCGCCGATGCTGAGTGCAACACCGGTGTTGTTGCCTCTGCTCTGCATTTAAATCCAGATTAGGCTACTAGATCATGATGAATAAATTCGGAGCTCTTTGATTTAATGAAATCAAAACTACACCCAACTGCATTATTTGACACTGATGAGGCAACAACCCTCGTTCATGTACGGGGTGGTCTCCGTGACCAGTCAGTCAAGAGTGAAGGACACTCTCAAAATCAATGAAATCCATACTATTCAATAGACACTTATCAATGGCCATAGCCATCCATTTAACCGACAACAACAGCCATTCATGCATACCTCAGTTGCCATTCATCTCTTTAACCAACCGAACAACTGATGGACGGACGGCCAGATGGACGGACATACCGTCCATTTCAATTGATTTGGGCCGGCACTACATAGAACACTCACCCTTAATTCAATGCCTATTAGTCAAGGGTGTACACATGTATAAAAATGCCAGGACACAACGCATTCATCTGTCCTTTCGTCCCTCTGTTTGTCCGTTTATACATCCAATATATGCTTGTTGTCCTTCCTATTCCATTGATTGACTTATGAGATTTTTTTTTGGACACCGATTCATAACTCGTCATACACTCAACAAAAAAAAGCGAGGAACATTTTCGCTTTTAGCACTTGTAATTCTGGCCATAATAAATTTCATAATAATCTCATCTCTTGACATCAAGGACATATTGAAATGTGAGTGAAAGGATCTGCGCGAGTGTGTGTGTGTGCAGAGTTTTTGCCCAGGATTATCCAGCTCGAGTGCACTCCCGTCTGTCATTAACAGTTGACAGATGTTCATGATTACAAATTTTGTTTTACATCTCCGCTATCCGCTCTCCTCTCGCCATATCGTCAATCCCACTGTCATCGTCACCATGCCTGCTTAACGTCATCGGTGCCATTGACAACATCGTCCTCATCCTTATCCTCGTTATCATCATCACCATGAATAGTGAGTGAATTGTCGTTTATTGTTGTAATAAGATTTTCATTTCAATTTGCAATCTAGTTTTTGTGACATAAAGCTGTCATAATATTTGAGTGTTTGTTTTTATTGAAATTGAATTTTGAACAGTCACGGTGTTAGTCAACAAGGATCAAAAGGATTAAATTGAAATGAATGACATAAAGCAAGCCGAAAGGATTTGAAGCGAGAATTTTGAAAATTGAATTAAGGCCTAATTTAATTGGAAATAAATGAAAGAAGCCGAATGTCAAGTAGTGATATCAAGAGATCATTGGTATCAAGAGAATCGAAAACATCTTAGGAATCAAAGACATCATAGGGTGATTTAATGATTTAATGATTTAATGATTTAATGATTTAATGATTTAATGATTTAATGATTTAATGATTTAATGATTTAATGATTTAATGATTTAATGATTTAATGATTTAATGATTTAATGATTTAATGATTTAATGATTTAATGATTTAATGATTTAATGATTTAATGATTTAATGATTTAATGATTTAATGATTTAATGATTTAATGATTTAATGATTTAATGATTTAATGATTTAATGATTTAATGATTTAATGATTTAATGATTTAATGATTTAATGATTTAATGATTTAATGATTTAATGATTTAATGATTTAATGATTTAATGATTTAATGATTTAATGATTTAATGATTTAATGATTTAATGATTTAATGATTTAATGATTTAATGATTTAATGATTTAATGATTTAATGATTTAATGATTTAATGATTTAATGATTTAATGATTTAATGATTTAATGATTTAATGATTTAATGATTTAATGATTTAATGATTTAATGATTTAATGATTTAATGATTTAATGATTTAATGATTTAATGATTTAATGATTTAATGATTTAATGATTTAATGATTTAATGATTTAATGATTTAATGATTTAATGATTTAATGATTTAATGATTTAATGATTTAATGATTTAATGATTTAATGATTTAATGATTTAATGATTTAATGATTTAATGATTTAATGATTTAATGATTTAATGATTTAATGATTTAATGATTTAATGATTTAATGATTTAATGATTTAATGATTTAATGATTTAATGATTTAATGATTTAATGATTTAATGATTTAATGATTTAATGATTTAATGATTTAATGATTTAATGATTTAATGATTTAATGATTTAATGATTTAATGATTTAATGATTTAATGATTTAATGATTTAATGATTTAATGATTTAATGATTTAATGATTTAATGATTTAATGATTTAATGATTTAATGATTTAATGATTTAATGATTTAATGATTTAATGATTTAATGATTTAATGATTTAATGATTTAATGATTTAATGATTTAATGATTTAATGATTTAATGATTTAATGATTTAATGATTTAATGATTTAATGATTTAATGATTTAATGATTTAATGATTTAATGATTTAATGATTTAATGATTTAATGATTTAATGATTTAATGATTTAATGATTTAATGATTTAATGAGTTAATGATTTATTTTAAAATTATAAAAATTATCTTTTGACGATTTAAAGAATGATTTTATAACAATTTCTTTGAATGTTTATTTCAATTATTTTTCTTATCCTTCAGCCTTTATGAAAGCAGAATATTTTTAATATTCCCATGACGTTATTTATTTATTTATTGTCTGCAGTTTTACACACATGACTTGATTGTATTTTTTCGTCTTTCGAAATATATGGAAAATATTTCTCAAATATTCTCTTTGAAACGTATTTCCAATTAGGAATGGGACTGCTGTATAAACATACATACCATTATACATTCTTGCTGTCTATCGTTATTAACATATTTCCATATTTTGCTTCAAAGTAAGGCCAATTTGCATAAAATCTATCTTTGAATATGAATGAACGAGTTGGTTGATATCTTAGCTAAGGAACAAAGGTATATCTACGTTTCAATAACAATTAACAATTATTTGTTAACACAGCTTAAGTGATGTTCTTGCCATTTGTGAGTGTTTTTTGCTCCTTTGAGGACTTCAGCCCAGAAAAAAATCACTTTGAGATGTAAATTGCAATTGGGGGTAAGGGAAGAGCGCAGCTGGAACTCTCAAGCATAAATGAAACCATTTCAAAATGTCTCATTCGTTGGCAGAGCAATTGATTGTAATGGATATAAAAGCACTGACTGCCTTTGATGGGAACGATGACGACCGTGATGATGATGTCGAGGTTGTCGATAATGGCAAATAGCAAATGAAATACTATTCCCCTGGCACTAACAACCCAAGGAGTCTTACTGACAGACAGTTAAACTTATGAACTCCCCCCCGCCCTCCATCTCAAGTTTCCCATTTATTCCCTATAAACATCTTCATCATCGTAGTCATCAATATCAGCTTCGCATTTTTTCCTCAGAGCCGTTCATCACTTGGAATTAACTTTGTGATAGCTTGAGACTTGAGAGTTGCTAAATTGGTCTTACCCCATCAGTATTGCCATCAATGGAATGCACGTGATTACTTAACATACTTTTCCTTTCATTCGCAACTTGTTTTAGTTTGTTACTACTATTATTGCTACTGCACTTTGTTGGCATTGCCTTCCTTTAACGTTTTTCTTTCTTTGTTGTTTCTGTTTTCTTTTAACTTTCTTTTGTTGTTACTAACAATCACATCCATCAAGCAGAGGAGTCGAGGAATCATTCAGTTTGTGCCAGTTACGCGGTGGCACAATGGGGTAAAAATAGATTATACTTGGTTGCCTTTAATTAGGAAAGACAAAAAAATATGGACTCCATTACAATTAAATTGGCATTTTGGAATATTTGAAGATACAAAAATAAATTGTGTTTGCTATTCTGCATATCTTTAGGGAGAGAGCTTTGACTGGATATATATTTGTATACCATTTGAGTTCTCCACAGTTCCGAAAAGTGTACCACAAAATCAATATAGCGTTTCTATTATAACTTGCCAAACATAGTTTCGAAAATCTGAATGTCTCTTCTCTTCCATTATCCCTTTTATTACATTTCTGCACATCTTTGGAGAGAAAGATTTCTCTGCACATTTATTTTTGTATCATTTGAAGGCTTAAAATATCCAATAAGTGTACCACAAAAATAAGTGCAGGGGTTTTGCTACATCTCACTAAGATTTGTAAACCCGAGTGTATCTTTTCTCCCATTCGGCTACGTTTCTGCACATCTCTAGAGATAGAGATTAACCTGCATATTATTTTTTATAGCATTGGAGAGCTTTAAGGGCCCGAAATGTGTACCACAAAATTAAGTGCAGGGATTTTGCAGCAACCGAAAAATGAACTGGAAATCCAATTGTCTCTTCTTCTCTTCCAATTTGTTACGTTTCAGCAAACCTCTGGGGAAAGAGTTTTCGCTTTTAATATTAATTTTTATATCTTTTGTGTGATTCAAATGTCCGAAAAGTGTACCACAAAAATAAGTGCAGGTCTTTAGTTACAGCCGCCCCAAGCTTTATTATTCGAATGTCTTATTATCTCCCATTTGCCATTTTGTTACTTTTCTGCACGTCCTTATATGCATTTTCCTTTGATATGCCTTTTTTATGCAATTCGGGTGCTTTGAAGACCCAAAAAGTGTACCACAAAAATAATTGTAGGGCTTTTGTTACAGCTGAACCAAAGTCTAGAAATTCAAGTGTAATTTTTTTTCCATTTGCCATTTTGTTACATTTCTGCAGATCTTTTTGGAAAGAGATCTTCTTGGATTTTAATATTTATGCCATTTGAGAGCTTTAAATATCCGAAATGTGTACCACAAGAAATGCAGGGCTTTGGCTAAAGACGATCGAAGCTCTAGAAATCCGGGTGTGTCTTCTCTGCCATTTGCCATTACCGTTACCCTTATGCACATCTTCTTAGAAATATCTTTCCTTGGATACAGACAATGATACGATTTTAGGGCTTTAAATACTCGAAAAGTGTACCACAAAAATAATTGGAGAACTTCTGTTACTGGAAATTCGAGTCATTCTTCTCTCCCATTTACCATTTTCTTATGTTTCTGAAAATTTTTGAAGAAATAGGTTTCCTGGGATACTCCTTCTGATGACATTTGAGAGTTTGAAGGACCTGAGAAGTGTACCGCAGGGCTTCTGTTACATCCCAACCAAACTCAGCAAAATTCGAGTGCTTCTATTCCTCCATTGGAAATTTATACTCTTCTGCACGTCTTTAGGTAAATAGTTTTCCTTGGATATTAATTTTAGTATTATTTGAGTACCTTAATGGACCGAAAAATCTACCACAAAAATAAGTGCAGGTCTTTCGTTTGAAGTTGGCGGAAAATACTCGTAATTATTCTACTTTTTGTAGAGCTGTATTAATATAATTTTATTATTCTGCACTTCTTTAGACAAAAAGCTTTCGACTGATGTAAATTTTATGATAATTTGAGGGCACTGAAGTTCCTAAAAGTGTACCGAAGGGCCGAAAAGTTGTACCACAAACTTCAGTTTAAGGCTTCTATTATAACTATTATTCCAGAATATTTCGTCGAAATTTTGTATTTCTAGAAGATTTCGTCGAAATTTTGTATTTCTAGAAGATTTCGTCGATATTTTGTATTTCTAGAAGATTTCGTCGAAATTTTGTATTTATAGAAAATTTCTGAGCAATTTTGTATTTATAGAAAATTTCTGAAAAATTTTGTATTTATAGAAAATTTCTGAGAAATTTTGTATTTATAGAAAATTTCTGAGAAATTTTGTATTTATAGAACATTTCTGAGGAGTTTTGTATTTATAGAACATTTCTGAGGAGTTTTGTATTTGTATTTATAGAAAATTTCTTCGAAATTTTGTATTAATAGAAAAAATTTCGTCGAAATTTTGTATTTATAGAAAATTTCGTCGAAATTTTGTATTTATAGAAAATTTCGTCGAAATTTTGTATTTATAGAAAATTTCGTCGAAATTTTGTATTTATAGAAAATTTCGTCGAAATTTTGTATTTATAGAAAATTTCGTCGAAATTTTGTATTTATAGAAAATTTCGTCGAAATTTTGTATTTATAGAAAATTTCGTCGAAATTTTGTATTTATAGAAAATTTCGTCGAAATTTTGTATTTATAGAAAATTTCGTCGAAATTTTGTATTTATAGAAAATTTCGTCGAAATTTTGTATTTATAGAAAATTTCGTCGAAATTTTGTATTTATAGAAAATTTCGTCGAAATTTTGTATTTATAGAAAATTTCGTCGAAATTTTGTATTTATAGAAAATTTCGTCGAAATTTTGTATTTATAGAAAATTTCGTCGAAATTTTGTATTTATAGAAAATTTCGTCGAAATTTTGTATTTATAGAAAATTTCGTCGAAATTTTGTATTTATAGAAAATTTCGTCGAAATTTTGTATTTATAGAAAATTTCGTCGAAATTTTGTATTTATAGAAAATTTCGTCGAAATTTTGTATTTATAGAAAATTTCGTCGAAATTTTGTATTTATAGAAAATTTCGTCGAAATTTTGTATTTATAGAAAATTTCGTCGAAATTTTGTATTTATAGAAAATTTCGTCGAAATTTTGTATTTATAGAAAATTTCGTCGAAATTTTGTATTTATAGAAAATTTCGTCGAAATTTTGTATTTATAGAAAATTTCGTCGAAATTTTGTATTTATAGAAAATTTCGTCGAAATTTTGTATTTATAGAAAATTTCGTCGAAATTTTGTATTTATAGAAAATTTCGTCGAAATTTTGTATTTATAGAAAATTTCGTCGAAATTTTGTATTTATAGAAAATTTCGTCGAAATTTTGTATTTATAGAAATTCTTCGTCGAAATTTTGTATTTATAGAAATTCTTCGTCGAAATTTTGTATTTATAGAAATTCTTCGTCGAAATTTTGTATTTATAGAAATTCTTCGTCGAAATTTTGTATTTATAGAAATTCTTCGTCGAAATTTTGTATTTATAGAAATTCTTCGTCGAAATTTTGTATTTATAGAAAATTTCGTCGAAATTTTGTATTTATAGAAAATTTCGTCGAAATTTTGTATTTATAGAAAATTTCGTCGAAATTTTGTATTTATAGAAAATTTCGTCGAAATTTTGTATTTATAGAAAATTTCGTCGAAATTTTGTATTTATAGAAAATTTCGTCGAAATTTTGTATTTATAGAAAATTTCGTCGAAATTTTGTATTTATAGAAAATTTCGTCGAAATTTTGTATTTATAGAAAATTTCTGAGAAATTTTGTATTTATAGAAAATTTCTGAAAAATTTTGTATTTATAGAAAATTTCTGAGAAATTTTGTATTTATAGAAAATTTCTGAGAAATTTTGTATTTATAGAACATTTCTGAGGAGTTTTGTATTTATAGAACATTTCTGAGGAGTTTTGTATTTGTATTTATAGAAAATTTCTTCGAAATTTTGTATTAATAGAAAAAATTTCGTCGAAATTTTGTATTTATAGAAAATTTCGTCGAAATTTTGTATTTATAGAAAATTTCGTCGAAATTTTGTATTTATAGAAAATTTCGTCGAAATTTTGTATTTATAGAAAATTTCGTCGAAATTTTGTATTTATAGAAAATTTCGTCGAAATTTTGTATTTATAGAAAATTTCGTCGAAATTTTGTATTTATAGAAAATTTCGTCGAAATTTTGTATTTATAGAAAATTTCGTCGAAATTTTGTATTTATAGAAAATTTCGTCGAAATTTTGTATTTATAGAAAATTTCGTCGAAATTTTGTATTTATAGAAAATTTCGTCGAAATTTTGTATTTATAGAAAATTTCGTCGAAATTTTGTATTTATAGAAAATTTCGTCGAAATTTTGTATTTATAGAAAATTTCGTCGAAATTTTGTATTTATAGAAAATTTCGTCGAAATTTTGTATTTATAGAAAATTTCGTCGAAATTTTGTATTTATAGAAAATTTCGTCGAAATTTTGTATTTATAGAAAATTTCGTCGAAATTTTGTATTTATAGAAAATTTCGTCGAAATTTTGTATTTATAGAAAATTTCGTCGAAATTTTGTATTTATAGAAAATTTCGTCGAAATTTTGTATTTATAGAAAATTTCGTCGAAATTTTGTATTTATAGAAAATTTCGTCGAAATTTTGTATTTATAGAAAATTTCGTCGAAATTTTGTATTTATAGAAAATTTCGTCGAAATTTTGTATTTATAGAAAATTTCGTCGAAATTTTGTATTTATAGAAAATTTCGTCGAAATTTTGTATTTATAGAAAATTTCGTCGAAATTTTGTATTTATAGAAAATTTCGTCGAAATTTTGTATTTATAGAAAATTTCGTCGAAATTTTGTATTTATAGAAAATTTCGTCGAAATTTTGTATTTATAGAAATTCTTCGTCGAAATTTTGTATTTATAGAAATTCTTCGTCGAAATTTTGTATTTATAGAAATTCTTCGTCGAAATTTTGTATTTATAGAAAATTTCGTCGAAATTTTGTATTTATAGAAAATTTCGTCGAAATTTTGTATTTATAGAAAATTTCGTCGAAATTTTTTATTTATAGAAAATTTCGTCGAAATTTTTTATTTATAGAAAATTTCGTCGAAATTTTGTATTTATAGAAAATTTCGTCGAAATTTTGTATTTATAGAAAATTTCGTCGAAATTTTGTATTTATAGAAAATTTCTGAGAAATTTTGTATTTATAGAAAATTTCTGAGAAATTTTGTATTTATAGAAAATTTCTGAGAAATTTTGTATTTATAGAAAATTTCTGAGAAATTTTGTATTTATAGAAAATTTCTGAGAAATTTTGTATTTATAGAAAATTTCTGAGAAATTTTGTATTTATAGAAAATTTCTGAGAAATTTTGTATTTATAGAAAATTTCTGAGAAATTTTGTATTTATAGAAAATTTCTGAGAAATTTTGTATTTATAGAAAATTTCTGAGAAATTTTGTATTTATAGAAAATTTCTGAGAAATTTTGTATTTATAGAAAATTTCTGAGAAATTTTGTATTTATAGAAAATTTCTGAGAAATTTTGTATTTATAGAAAATTTCTGAGAAATTTTGTATTTATAGAAAATTTCTGAGAAATTTTGTATTTATAGAAAATTTCTGAGAAATTTTGTATTTATAGAAAATTTCTGAGAAATTTTGTATTTATAGAAAATTTCTGAGAAATTTTGTATTTATAGAAAATTTCTGAGAAATTTTGTATTTATAGAAAATTTCGTCGAAATTTTGTATTTATAGAAAATTTCGTCGAAATTTTGTATTTATAGAAAATTTCGTCGAAATTTTGTATTTATAGAAAATTTCGTCGAAATTTTGTATTTATAGAAAATTTCGTCGAAATTTTGTATTTATTGAAAATTTCGTCGAAATTTTGTATTTATAGAAAATTTCGTCGAAATTTTGTATTTATAGAAAATTTCGTCGAAATTTTGTATTTATAGAAAATTTCGTCGAAATTTTGTATTTATAGAAAATTTCGTCGAAATTTTGTATTTATAGAAAATTTCGTCGAAATTTTGTATTTATAGAAAATTTCGTCGAAATTTTGTATTTATAGAAAATTTCGTCGAAATTTTGTATTTATAGAAAATTTCGTCGAAATTTTGTATTTATAGAAAATTTCGTCGAAATTTTGTATTTATAGAAAATTTTGTCGAAATTTTGTATTTATAGAAAATTTCGTCGAAATTTTGTATTTATAGAAAATTTCGTCGAAATTTTGTATTTATAGAAAATTTCGTCGAAATTTTGTATTTATAGAAAATTTCGTCGAAATTTTGTATTTATAGAAAATTTCGTCGAAATTTTGTATTTATAGAAAATTTCGTCGAAATTTTGTATTTATAGAAAATTTCGTCGAAATTTTGTATTTATAGAAAATTTCGTCGAAATTTTGTATTTATAGAAAATTTCGTCGAAATTTTGTATTTATAGAAAATTTCGTCGAAATTTTGTATTTATAGAAAATTTTGTCGAAATTTTGTATTTATAGAAAATTTCGTCGAAATTTTGTATTTATAGAAAATTTCGTCGAAATTTTGTATTTATAGAAATTCTTCGTCGAAATTTTGTATTTATAGAAATTCTTCGTCGAAATTTTGTATTTATAGAAATTCTTCGTCGAAATTTTGTATTTATAGAAATTCTTCGTCGAAATTTTGTATTTATAGAAATTCTTCGTCGAAATTTTGTATTTATAGAAATTCTTCGTCGAAATTTTGTATTTATAGAAAATTTCGTCGAAATTTTGTATTTATAGAAAATTTCTGAGAAATTTTGTATTTATAGAAAATTTCTGAGAAATTTTGTATTTATAGAAAATTTCTGAGAAATTTTGTATTTATAGAAAATTTCTGAGAAATTTTGTATTTATAGAAAATTTCTGAGAAATTTTGTATTTATAGAAAATTTCTGAGAAATTTTGTATTTATAGAAAATTTCTGAGAAATTTTGTATTTATAGAAAATTTCTGAGAAATTTTGTATTTATAGAAAATTTCTGAGAAATTTTGTATTTATAGAAAATTTCTGAGAAATTTTGTATTTATAGAAAATTTCTGAGAAATTTTGTATTTATAGAAAATTTCTGAGAAATTTTGTATTTATAGAAAATTTCTGAGAAATTTTGTATTTATAGAAAATTTCTGAGAAATTTTGTATTTATAGAAAATTTCTGAGAAATTTTGTATTTATAGAAAATTTCTGAGAAATTTTGTATTTATAGAAAATTTCTGAGAAATTTTGTATTTATAGAAAATTTCTGAGAAATTTTGTATTTATAGAAAATTTTTGAGAAATTTTGTATTTATAGAAAATTTCTGAGAAATTTTGTATTTATAGAAAATTTCTGAGAAATTTTGTATTTATAGAAAATTTCTGAGAAATTTTGTATTTATAGAAAATTTCTGAGAAATTTTGTATTTATAGACAATTTCTGAGAAATTTTGTATTTATAGACAATTTCTGAGAAATTTTGTATTTATAGAAAATTTCTGAGAAATTTTGTATTTATAGAAAATTTCTGAGAAATTTTGTATTTATAGAAAATTTCTGAGAAATTTTGTATTTATAGAAAATTTCTGAGAAATTTTGTATTTATAGAAAATTTCTGAGAAATTTTGTATTTATAGAAAATTTCTGAGAAATTTTGTATTTATAGAAAATTTCTGAGAAATTTTGTATTTATAGAATATTTCTGAGAAATTTTGTATTTATAGAAAATTTCTGAGAAATTTTGTATTTATAGAAAATTTCTGAGAAATTTTGTATTTATAGAAAATTTCTGAGAAATTTTGTATTTATAGAAAATTTCTGAGAAATTTTGTATTTATAGAAAATTTCTGAGAAATTTTGTATTTATAGAAAATTTCTGAGAAATTTTGTATTTATAGAAAATTTCTGAGAAATTTTGTATTTATAGAAAATTTCTGAGAAATTTTGTATTTATAGAAAATTTCTGAGAAATTTTGTATTTATAGAAAATTTCTGAGAAATTTTGTATTTATAGAAAATTTCTGAGAAATTTTGTACTTATAGAAAATTTCTGAGAAATTTTGTATTTATAGAAAATTTCTGAGAAATTTTGTATTTATAGGAAATTTCTGGGAAATTTTGCATTTATAGAAAATTTCTGGGAAATTTTGCATTTATAGAAAATTTCTACGAAAATTTCTGAGAAATTTTGAATTTATAGAAAATTTCTACGAAATTTTGTATTTATAGAAAATTTCTGAGAAATTTTGTATTTATAGAAAATTTCTGAGAAATTTTGTATTTATAGAAAATTTCTGAGAAATTTTGTATTTATAGAAAATTTCTGAGAAATTTTGTATTTATAGAAAATTTCTGAGAAATTTTGTATTTATAGAAAATTTCTGAGAAATTTTGTATTTATAGAAAATTTCTGAGAAATTTTGTATTTATAGAAAATTTCTGAGAAATTTTGTATTTATAGAAAATTTCTGAGAAATTTTGTATTTATAGAAAATTTCTGAGAAATTTTGTATTTATAGAAAATTTCTGAGAAATTTTGTATTTATAGAAAATTTCTGAGAAATTTTGTATTTATAGAAAATTTCTGAGAAATTTTGTATTTATAGAAAATTTCTGAGAAATTTTGTATTTATAGAAAATTTCTGAGAAATTTTGTATTTATAGAAAATTTCTGAGAAATTTTGTATTTATAGAAAATTTTTGAGAAATTTTGTATTTATAGAAAATTTCTGAGAAATTTTGTATTTATAGAAAATTTCTGAGAAATTTTGTATTTATAGAAAATTTCTGAGAAATTTTGTATTTATAGAAAATTTCTGAGAAATTTTGTATTTATAGACAATTTCTGAGAAATTTTGTATTTATAGAAAATTTCTGAGAAATTTTGTATTTATAGAAAATTTCTGAGAAATTTTGTATTTATAGAAAATTTCTGAGAAATTTTGTATTTATAGAAAATTTCTGAGAAATTTTGTATTTATAGAAAATTTCTGAGAAATTTTGTATTTATAGAAAATTTCTGAGAAATTTTGTATTTATAGAAAATTTCTGAGAAATTTTGTATTTATAGAAAATTTCTGAGAAATTTTGTATTTATAGAAAATTTCTGAGAAATTTTGTATTTATAGAAAATTTCTGAGAAATTTTGTATTTATAGAAAATTTCTGAGAAATTTTGTATTTATAGAAAATTTCTGAGAAATTTTGTATTTATAGAAAATTTCTGAGAAATTTTGTATTTATAGAAAATTTCTGAGAAATTTTGTATTTATAGAAAATTTCTGAGAAATTTTGTATTTATAGAAAATTTCTGAGAAATTTTGTATTTATAGAAAATTTCTGAGAAATTTTGTATTTATAGAAAATTTCTGAGAAATTTTGTATTTATAGAAAATTTCTGAGAAATTTTGTATTTATAGAAAATTTCTGAGATATTTTGTATTTATAGAAAATTTCTGAGAAATTTTGTATTTATAGAAAATTTCTGAGAAATTTTGTATTTATAGAAAATTTCTGAGAAATTTTGTATTTATAGAAAATTTCTGAGAAATTTTGTATTTATAGAAAATTTCTGAGAAATTTTGTATTTATAGAAAATTTCTGAGAAATTTTGTATTTATAGAAAATTTCTGAGAAATTTTGTATTTATAGAAAATTTCTGAGAAATTTTGTACTTATAGAAAATTTCTGAGAAATTTTGTATTTATAGAAAATTTCTGAGAAATTTTGTATTTATAGGAAATTTCTGGGAAATTTTGCATTTATAGAAAATTTCTGGGAAATTTTGCATTTATAGAAAATTTCTACGAAAATTTCTGAGAAATTTTGAATTTATAGAAAATTTCTACGAAATTTTGTATTTATAGAAAATTTCTGAGAAATTTTGTATTTATAGAAAATTTCTGAGAAATTTTGTATTTATAGAAAATTTCTGAGAAATTTTGTATTTATAGAAAATTTCTGAGAAATTTTGTATTTATAGAAAATTTCTGAGAAATTTTGTATTTATAGAAAATTTCTGAGAAATTTTGTATTTATAGAAAATTTCTGAGAAATTTTGTATTTATAGAAAATTTCTGAGAAATTTTGTATTTATAGAAAATTTCTGAGAAATTTTGTATTTATAGAAAATTTCTGAGAAATTTTGTATTTATAGAAAATTTCTGAGAAATTTTGTATTTATAGAAAATTTCTGAGAAATTTTGTATTTATAGAAAATTTCTGAGAAATTTTGTATTTATAGAAAATTTCTGAGAAATTTTGTATTTATAGAAAATTTCTGAGAAATTTTGTATTTATAGAAAATTTCTGAGAAATTTTGTATTTATAGAATATTTCTACGAAATTGTATATTTATAGGAAATTTCTGGGAAATTTTGCATTTATAGAAAATTTCTGGGAAATTTTGCATTTATAGAAAATTTCTGGGAAATTTTGCATTTATAGAAAATTTCTACGAAAATTTCTGAGAAATTTTGAATTTATAGAAAATTTCTACGAAATTTTGTATTTATAGAAAATTTCTGAGAAATTTTGTATTTATAGAAAATTTCTGAGAAATTTTGTATTTATAGAAAATTTCTGAGAAATTTTGTATTTATAGAAAATTTCTGAGAAATTTTGTATTTATAGAAAATTTCTGAGAAATTTTGTATTTATAGAAAATTTCTGAGAAATTTTGTATTTATAGAAAATTTCTGAGAAATTTTGTATTTATAGAAAATTTCTGAGAAATTTTGTATTTATAGAAAATTTCTGAGAAATTTTGTATTTATAGAAAATTTCTGAGAAATTTTGTATTTATAGAAAATTTCTGAGAAATTTTGTATTTATAGAAAATTTCTGAGAAATTTTGTATTTATAGAAAATTTCTGAGAAATTTTGTATTTATAGAAAATTTCTGAGAAATTTTGTATTTATAGAAAATTTCTGAGAAATTTTGTATTTATAGAAAATTTCTGAGAAATTTTGTATTTATAGAAAATTTCTGAGAAATTTTGTATTTATAGAAAATTTCTGAGAAATTTTGTATTTATAGAAAATTTCTGAGAAATTTTGTATTTATAGAAAATTTCTGAGAAATTTTGTATTTATAGAAAATTTCTGAGAAATTTTGTATTTATAGAAAATTTCTGAGAAATTTTGTATTTATAGAAAATTTCTGAGAAATTTTGTATTTATAGAAAATTTCTGAGAAATTTTGTATTTATAGAAAATTTCTGAGAAATTTTGTATTTATAGAAAATTTCTGAGAAATTTTGTATTTATAGAAAATTTCTGAGAAATTTTGTATTTATAGAAAATTTCTGAGAAATTTTGTATTTATAGAAAATTTCTGAGAAATTTTGTATTTATAGAAAATTTCTGAGAAATTTTGTATTTATAGAAAATTTCTGAGAAATTTTGTATTTATAGAAAATTTCTGAGAAATTTTGTATTTATAGAAAATTTCTGAGAAATTTTGTATTTATAGAAAATTTCTGAGAAATTTTGTATTTATAGAAAATTTCTGAGAAATTTTGTATTTATAGAAAATTTCTACGAAATTTTATATTTATAGGAAATTTCTGGGAAATTTTGCATTTATAGAAAATTTCTGGGAAATTTTGCATTTATAGAAAATTTCTACGAAAATTTCTGAGAAATTTTGAATTTATAGAAAATTTCTACGAAATTTTGTATTTATAGAAAATTTCTGAGAAATTTTGTATTTATAGAAAATTTCTGAGAAATTTTGTATTTATAGAAAATTTCTGAGAAATTTTGTATTTATAGAAAATTTCTGAGAAATTTTGTATTTATAGAAAATTTCTGAGAAATTTTGTATTTATAGAAAATTTCTGAGAAATTTTGTATTTATAGAAAATTTCTGAGAAATTTTGTATTTATAGAAAATTTCTGAGAAATTTTGTATTTATAGAAAATTTCTGAGAAATTTTGTATTTATAGAAAATTTCTGAGAAATTTTGTATTTATAGAAAATTTCTGAGAAATTTTGTATTTATAGAAAATTTCTGAGAAATTTTGTATTTATAGAAAATTTCTGAGAAATTTTGTATTTATAGAAAATTTCTTAGAAATTTTGTATTTATAGAAAATTTCTGAGAAATTTTGTATTTATAGAAAATTTCTGAGAAATTTTGTATTTATAGAAAATTTCTGAGAAATTTTGTATTTATAGAAAATTTCTGAGAAATTTTGTATTTATAGAATATTTCTACGAAATTTTATATTTATAGGAAATTTCTGGGAAATTTTGCATTTATAGAAAATTTCTGGGAAAATTTCTGAGAAATTTTGAATTTATAGAAAATTTCTACGAAATTTTGTATTTATAGAAAATTTCTACGAAATTTTGTATTTATAGATAATTTCTACATTCTTTGAAAAGTAGAAAAAATCTTTGTAGTGCTTTTAATAAAATGTCTATCTATTATAGAAAAAATTTCAGCTTTGATTTGATTTTCTGCATATCTTTGGATAAATTTATTTCCCTTGATGTGAATTTCATTATCACTTGAGTTTATTTAAGCTCCGAAAAGTGTACAACAAAATTATCTACAGCTGTATTGCTATTACCTGCACCTCTGTTATCATTATCTGCACCTCTATTATTATGATAACCTGTAGCTCCATTATTATGATTGCCTGCAGCTATGCTATTACTAGTCTTTTCATCCCACTGTGTCACTTGTTTCTCCCCTTTTTCTTTCTTGTGGCAAACTTGTTTGTGTTGCGTGTAGTCGTTGTCGTTGTAGCCGTTTGCCGCAACAGGAACAGGAGATGAATATGGCGCTGGAACAGAGAGAAGGAAAGTAAAACGCTGAAAAGTATGTAACACGGTTAAAGTTGTTAGCCGAAGCTGTGATGAATTTAGTCACTCACTTAAGATGCCATCAACGCAACGTTGTCGTCGTCATCGTCGTTGTTGACAGAGCCTGCCTTCTTGGCTGACTGACTGACTGACTTCCTTACGGTGTAACATTTAAGTTAACCAAGTAACCTTACTTCCTCCCCTCTCTCCCTCCCATCAGTCATTCAGTTCATCACTTAGTCAAGCCTTCATTTCTTCATGCTGGCTTTTTGTCTTTCATTGTAGCAAAATTCTCTTCTTGGTAACTTAATTTCTTGTTTACCCTTCGCTGGGAGGGACATCTCTCTCTCGCCCTCTAGTCCTGCACCACAACAACCATCTCTGAACAAATGGTCCTTCAATCATCCGCTGACTGACTGACTGACTGAGTTTGTTCTCCTTTAGGGAGCTTCTTTTGTAGGCTACTGTGTATAACCGTGCATACATTTGTTTCATTCATCCTTTCTGCAAGCAGCAGTAGCAACATCAACAACAAGTTGAATTTATTCTGTTATGGAATACCTGAAGGATACGTAAATGCAATTTCTTGTTCTGGTTTGATTGTTGTCGTTGTTTCGTTTTTGTTGAGTGTCGAGTTTTGTTTACAATTACCAAGAAATCATTTTCTTCCACGCAAACAGTGGTTTCAAAGAGACAACGGAGATGATGATAAAATTTCAACAATATGTGGTATTATTATAATCTAAACTATTTTTCAATTAGTTTCCATTTAAAAATAATTTGTAATTGAATTGCCAAATACTTTTATGACTAGCGACATCTACATGCGAAAACGAAATTATATGTTGAATAAGGTTATAAAATATCGTACACTTTTTGTGTATGTTTTGCCCAATCGTTTCCAAACCGACTGAGTGAGAGAGGTTTAGAGGGCCAGCCGAAAGTAAGATCAAACCCACCCTGAAAAAGTAGTATATTACTACGACTAGCGCCATCTATATGCGAAATCGAATATTTTTATGACTTGTGGCGTCTATATGCCAAAACGAAATTGTATTTAATTTATATATTTGTCATAAAATTAAAGAATGGCTCCATAGACCTCCTTAGTCTTTAAAAAGGTGGCCCCAAAATCATACCCCCAACCTCGTGATTGGGTTGTGTCTCCGCTAGTTAAACTATAATTTACTTTCTCAAACAGTTTTATAACTATTTACTCTTATTTTAATTCGAAATCACTGTGCTGCAACTGCATCAGCATCAAAACATAATCGCATGCAACCACTTAACTTTTACACAAGAGCTTCAATGGATCTTCAAGATTTGGAGTGAGAGATTGAGAGAGTAGGACGTACATAGTTACTTTTACTCAGGGAGTCTAGGCAGTCCGTCTTCGCAGAAGGTATGCCAACATTTACTCTGTCAAGTGGTTATGCATAAGAGTGGGTGAGTGTAGATATTTGTGTGTGTGTGTGGGAGGCCATTAACTGTACTACAGTTTGAGTGTGAGAGTGAGTTTTTAGCGATAGCATTGTTGTGCTGTTGTTACTCTTGTTACTCTACACTGCCGTTGTTGTGTCTTGATGTTACCGTTACAAGGGTTTTGTTGCGTTGTGTGTTCTGTAGCGGTGCAATGGCACAGCTTTGCCTTCGGCTCTGTGTCTGTGTGTGAGTGCGTTGTGCTGAATTTCCGTTTCCGCTGTTGTGTGTTACAACCTCAGGCTTTGCTCAGCAATTGCGAATGCACTTAACTCACTTTATTTGTTTTTGCATTTGCAACCATTTGAAACATCAACAACAACAAGTTCAGTGCAGTTCAGTTTATTTTTTTGCTCTGTTTCGGTATTATTCTTGTTATGGTTTGTTAGTATTGCTGCTGGTACAGTATGTCTTCTAGTTGACATTTAACAACATCTTCTGATTCTAACCGCTACGGTTCTGTTTCTGCTCTTTCCATCTTCTTCGCTGTCAGGCTGCCCTCATGTTGCTTTTAGTTTACTTTCACAGTTTTCCCTCTGACACAACAAACAAACATGGCACGGTGGGGAAGAAGGAAATCTTCTGAAGACTAAAATCAATAAGAAATACTCTTTTAACTACCGGTGCCACTTAAATGAGAAAACTAATTGTGGTTTTTCGTGCTTTATCTAGCCAGACATTAAAAAAATTAAATAAAAAGACACCAAAATCGATTTTTTAGTTTTATTATAAACATTTTTGTATTTATAGAAAATTTCGTGGAAATTTTGCACTTATAGAAAATTTCGTAGAAATTTTATATTTATAGAAAATTTCGTAAAAATTTTGAATTTATAGAAAATTTCGTAAAAATTTTATATTTATAGAAAATTTCGTAGAAAATTTCGTAGAATTTTTATATATTTAGAAACTTTCGTAGAAATTTTATATTTATAGAAAATTTCTTAGAAATATTATATTCATAGAAAATTTCGTAGTTGGTTTATATGTATTCATAGAAAATTTCGTAGACATTTTATATTCATAAAAAATTTCGCAGAAATTTTATAATTATAGAAAATTTCGTAGAAATTTTATAATAATAGAAAATTTCGTAGAAATTTTATAATTATAGAAAATTTCGTAGAAATTTTATATTAAAGAAAATTTCGTAAAAATTTTATATTAAAGAAAATTTCGTAAAAATTTTATATTTTTAGAAAATTTCGTAGATATTAATACTTTGGCCAAACAGTTTATATTTTTTTGTTATTTATTTTATTTTCCTGAAGATGATCCACGATGAGGATCCAAATATTGAAAAATAAATAAAATTCAATAAAAAATTTCGTAAAAATTTAATATTTTTAGAAAATTCTTAGAAATTTTATATTATTAGAAAATTTCGTAGAAAGTTTGTATTTATTAAAAATTTCTTAGAAATTTTATATTTGTAGAAAATTTCTTAGAAATTTATAGAAAATTTCTTAGAAATTTATAGAAAATTTCTTAGAAATATTTATATGAAATTTCTTATAAATTTTATATTTATAGAAAATTTCTTAGAAATTTTATATTTGTAGAAAATTTCTTAGAAATTTTATATTTATAGAAAATTTCTTAGAAATTTTATATTTATAGTAAATTTCTTAGAAATTTTATATTTATATAAAATTTCTTATAAATTTTATATTTATATAAAATTTCTTATAAATTTTATATTTATATAAAATTTCTTATAAATTTTATATTTATAGAAAATTTCTTAGAAATTTAATATTTGTAGAAAATTTCTTAGAAATTTTATGTTTATAGAAAATTCCTTAGAAATTTTATGTTTATAGAAAATTCCTTAGAAATTTAATATTTGTAGAAATTATCTTATACATTTTATATTTATAGAAAATTTCTTAGAAATTTCGTATTTATAGAAAATTTCGTATTTATAAAAAATTTCTTAGAAATTTCGTATTTATAAAAAATTTCTTAGAATTTTCGTATTTATAAAAAATTTCTCGGAAATTTCGTATATATAGAGAATTTCTTAGAAATTTCGTATTTATAGAAAATTTCTTAGAAATTCTTCGAAATTTTATATTTATAGAAAATTTCTTAGAAATTTTATATTTATAGAAAATTTCTTCGAAATTTTATATTTATAGAAAATTTCTTCGAAATTTTATATTTATAGAAAATTTCTTCGACATTTTATATTTATAGAAAATTTCTTCGAAATTTTATATTTATAGAAAATTTCTTCGAAATTTTATATTTATAGAAAATTTCTTCGAAATTTTATATTTATAGAAAATTTCTTCGAAATTTTATATTTATAGAAAATTTCTTCGAAATTTTATATTTATAGAAAATTTCTTCGAAATTTTATATTTAAAGAAAATTTCTTCGAAATTTTGTATTTATAGAAAATTTCTTTAAAATTTTATGTTTATAGAAAATTTCTTCGATATTTATAGAAAATTTCTTCGAAATTTCATATTTATAGAAAATTTCTTCGAAATTTCATATTTATAGAAAATTTCTTCGAAATTTTATATTTATAGAAAATTTCTTCGAAATTTCATATTTATAGAAAATTTCTTCGAAATTTCATATTTATAGAAAATTTCTTCGAAATTTCATATTTATAGAAAATTTCTTCGAAATTTTATATTTATATAATTTTTTAATTTCTATATATATTTATAGAAATTTTCTTATAAATTTTATATTTATAGAAAATTTATTCGAAATTTTGTATTTATAGAAAATTTCGTCGAAATTGTGTATTTTTTGAAAATTTCGTATAAATTTTGTATTTCTAGAAAATTTCGTAGAAATTTTGTATTTCTAGAAAATTTCTTAAAAATTTTGTATTTCTAGAAAATTTCTTAGAAGTTTTATATTTACAGAAAATTTCTTAGAAATTTTATATTTATAGAAAATTTCTTAGAAATTTTATATTTATAGAAAATTTGTTAGAAATTTTCTACGAAATTTTATATTTATAGAAAATTTCTTCCAAATTTCATATTTATAGAAAATTTCTTCGAAATTTTATATTTATAGAAAATTTCTTCGAAATTTCATATTTATAGAAAATTTCTTCGAAATTTTATATTTATAGAAAATTTCTTCGAAATTTTATATTTAAAGAAAATTTCTTCGAAATTTTGTATTTATAGAAAATTTCTTTAAAATTTTATGATTATTGAAAATGTCTTTAAAATTTTATATTTATAAAAAATTTCTTCGAAATTTTATATTTGTAGAGAATTTTTGCGAAATTTTATATTTATAGAAAATTTCTTCGAAATTTTATATTTATAGAAAATTTCTTCGAAATTTCATATTTATAGAAAATTTCTTCGAAATTTTATATTTCTTCGAAATTTTATATTTAAAGAAAATTTCTTCGAAATTTTGTATTTATAGAAAATTTCTTTAAAATTTTATGTTTATAGAAAATTTCTTCGACATTTATAGAAAATTTCTTCGAAATTTCATATTTATAGAAAATTTCTTAGAAATTTTATATTTATAGAAAATTTCTTCGAAATTTTATATTTATAGAAAATTTCTTCGAAATTTCATATTTATAGAAAATTTCTTCGAAATTTTATATTTATAGAAAATTTCTTCGAAATTTTATATTTAAAGAAAATTTCTTCGAAATTTTGTATTTATAGAAAATTTCTTTAAAATTTTATGATTATTGAAAATGTCTTTAAAATTTTATATTTATAAAAAATTTCTTCGAAATTTTATATTTGTAGAGAATTTTTGCGAAATTTTATATTTATAGAAAATTTCTTCGAAATTTTATATTTATAGAAAATTTCTTCGAAATTTCATATTTATAGAAAATTTCTTCGAAATTTTATATTTCTTCGAAATTTTATATTTCTTCGAAATTTTATATTTAAAGAAAATTTCTTCGAAATTTTGTATTTATAGAAAATTTCTTTAAAATTTTATGTTTATAGAAAATTTCTTCGACATTTATAGAAAATTTCTTCGAAATTTCATATTTATAGAAAATTTCTTAGAAATTTTATATTTATAGAAAATTTCTTCGAAATTTTATATTTATAGAAAATTTCTTCGAAATTTCATATTTATAGAAAATTTCTTCGAAATTTTATATTTATAGAAAATTTCTTCGAAATTTTATATTTAAAGAAAATTTCTTCGAAATTTTGTATTTATAGAAAATTTCTTTAAAATTTTATGATTATTGAAAATGTCTTTAAAATTTTATATTTATAAAAAATTTCTTCGAAATTTTATATTTGTAGAGAATTTTTGCGAAATTTTATATTTATAGAAAATTTCTTCGAAATTTTATATTTATAGAAAATTTCTTCGAAATTTCATATTTATAGAAAATTTCTTCGAAATTTTATATTTCTTCGAAATTTTATATTTAAAGAAAATTTCTTCGAAATTTTGTATTTATAGAAAATTTCTTTAAAATTTTATGTTTATAGAAAATTTCTTCGACATTTATAGAAAATTTCTTCGAAATTTCATATTTATAGAAAATTTCTTAGAAATTTTATATTTATAGAAAATTTCTTCGAAATTTTATATTTATAGAAAATTTCTTCGAAATTATATATTAATAGAAAATTTCTTCAAAATGTTATATTTATAGAAAATTTCTTCGAAATTTTATATTTGTAGAAAATTTCTTCGAAATTTCATATTTATAGAAAATTTCTTCGAAATTTCATATTTATAGAAAATTTCTTCGAAATTTTATATTTATATAATTTTTTAATTTCTATATATATTTATAGAAATTTTCTTATAAATTTTATATTTATAGAAAATTTATTCGAAATTTTGTATTTATAGAAAATTTCGTTGAAATTGTGTATTTTTTGAAAATTTCTACGATATTTTATATTTATAAGAAATTTTATATTTATAAGACATTTTATATTTATAGAAAATTTCTTCGAAATTTTATGTTTATAGAAAATTTTTTCGAAATTTTATATTTAAAGAAAATTTCTTCAAAATTTTGTATTTAAAGAAAATTTCTTCGAAATTTTGTATTTATAGAAAATTCTTTAAAATTTTATGATTATAGAAAATGTCTTTAAAATTTTATATTTATAGAAAATTTCTTCGAAATTTTATATTTATATAATTTTTTAATTTCTATATATATTTATAGAAATTTTCTTATAAATTTTATATTAATAGAAAATTTATTCGAAATTTTATATTTATAGAAAATTTATTCGAAATTTTATATTTATAGAAAAATTCTACAAAATTTTATATATTTATAGAAAATTTCTACGAAATTTTATATTTATAGAAATTTCTTAAAAATGTTTGTATTTATAGAAAAGTTCTTGGAATTTTTGTATTTATAGGACATTTTTTTTTCGAAATTTTGTATTTATTTCTTTAATAATTTTTGTTTCTTTATATTCCTTTTAATTTTCCCCCAATTTCTTCCACTGTGCATCGTTCGTCGACTTCCTTGGCTTTCCGGAAGCTTCCGATTCACATTTCAATCTTCTTAAAAATAGTGAAATTGTGATATTGTATCTTGGAATTTGTATTTTTGTTTTCGTTTGGCTTTTATACACTATTGCAAACGCTGCCTGGCATTGTCTTCATTCACTCATTCTTACGTTTGTTTGTCATTTTCTTTTTCATTTTGGTTTTTTTTTGTTTAAACTAGAATTTTTGAAATTCTGACTCCCTCTCTCTCGAGCTCTGTCTCAATACAATAAACAGTCGAAATGTCGTTGGTTTGGATTTTGTTTATTTTACCGCAGTTTTAGTTTATTTGAACTTTAAGGAATTTGTGTTTTGTCGTTTTTTGGTCTTTCGGCATGACTTATTTCCACAGCTTTTGAACTTTGAGCGGTGGTGAAAGGGCATGGGAAAGACGGAAGAAGTTGGGGAATGACCTTTAAATATTTTACTTGAACTATGTTGAGAAAGTAGTAAAACAATACTTGAATACTTTGAATACAATTTATGGAATAACAAAAATTTAAGTTGAAAATCTAAAATATTATATTAAAATTATTTTTATCCAATTCTTTAGTTATTATTTATTTTTTTAATTGAAGAAAGCTACACCACTTTCTTACTTTATCAAAAAATTTCTTAAATTTCTTAATTGTTCAAGTACTCGTTTCTAATGTACAAATTTTTCTCCCCAAATTGTCCATTAAAAAGAACACTTACTTTTATTTCAGATGTAACTCAAATAATTTTTACGCTGTCTAGCCATTGCAAATAAATATTTAATGTTAATATCACTCAAATAAATAAAGCTTTCTTCAAAAATTATAAACAAACACAGTCATGATATGAAGGGAATTTCTCTTGTTAAATAATTTGTTTCGGGGTTCCAACTAAAGTTCTTTCATTGACGATTATTTCTTTAAGTGTATTATTTCGATAACAAAAAAGACAGTGTTTGTCTATAAAATCATATGTTATACATTTATGTGCAAACGCCTTAATGCCTTTGTCGTTTTGTTTGAGCTCTAATTTTTTCAAATCGGAAATGTCTAATGAAATATTTATGAAGACAACCCCACCAAAAAGAGGCTTCCAGACAGAGGAGCACCAACTGTGTGTCAACGTAATATTGCATATAATTAGCATAATTTAAACTCTCAAACACTTGAAGACATTGTGCAAACAAAAGGCGTAAACCATTCGGGGATATACAGAGACAATAAGTACAATTTAGAATGTCAGCAGGGCAAATAATTATGCCGCAGAAACCCAGTGAACATAGAGTCATTCTTTATACTACAGTCGTCCACTGAAATTTGGAAGAAATTTTCTTTAAATACAAAATTTCGAAATTCCTCAAAAATTTTCTATAAACAAAAAATTTCGAAGACATTTTCTATGAAAAGAAATTCCTCAGAAATTTTCTATTAATACAAAAAAAATTATAATTTTCTATAGATACAGATTTCTATAAATAAAAAACTTTTAATAAATTTTCGAAAACATTTTCTATAAATACAAAATTTCTCAGAAATTTTCAATGAATACAAAATTGCGACAAAATTTTCTCTAAATACAAAATTTCAACAAAATTTTCTATAAATACAAAATGTCAACCTAATTTTCTATAAATACAAAACTTTAACGAAATGTTCTATAAATACAAAATTTCAACGAAATTTTCCATAAATACAAAATTTTTTATAAATACAAAATTTCGAAATATTTTATAGATACAAAATTTCCACAAAATTTTTCATAAATACAAAATTTCGATGAAATTTTTCAAAAAATTTTATAAATACAAAATTTCGACGAAAATTTCTACAAATAAAAAATTTCGACGAAAATTTCTACAAATAAAAAATTTCGACGAAAATTTCTACAAATAAAAATTTGTATAAATACAAAATTTTGACGAAATTTTCTATAAAAACAAAATTTCGACGAAATTTTTTATAAATACAAAATTTCCACAAAATATAGGAAATTTCGTCGAAGTTTTTTATTTATAAAAAATTTTGTGGAAATTTTGTATTTATAAAAAATTTCGTCGAAATTTTGTTTTTATAGAAAATTTCGTCAAAATTTTGTATTTATAGGAAATTTCGTCGAAATTTTGTATTTATAGGAATACAAAATTTCTCAGAAATTTTCTATAAATACAAAATTTCGAGGAAATTTTCTATAAATACAAAATTTCTCAGAAATTTTCGATAAATACAAAATTTCTCAGAAATTTTCGATAAATACAAAATTTCTCAGAAATTTTCGATAAATACAAAATTTCTAGGAAATTTTCTATAAATACAAAATTTCTAGGAAATTTTCTATAAATACAAAATATCTCAGAAATTTTCTATAAAGACAAAATTTCTCAGAAATTTTCTATAAATACCAAATTTCTCAGAAATTTTCTATAAATACCAAATTTCTCAGAAATTTTCTATAAATACAAAATTTCTCAGAAATTTTCTATAAATACAAAATTTCTCAGAAATTTTCTATAAATACAAAATTTCTCAGAAATTTTCTATAAATATAAAATTTCGACAAAATTTTCTATAAATACAAAAGAATATAAATGGAAAAAAAAATTCTATAAATTCGAAGAAATTTCTATAAAAACAAAGTTTCGAAAAAAAATTCTATAAATACAAAAATTCTACGGAATTTTCTATTAATATAAAATTTTGAAGAAATTTTCTGTAAATACAAAATTTCGACGAAATTTTCTATAAATACAAAATTTCTAAAAAATTTTAAGAAATATTCTATAAAAACAAAATTTCGAAGAAATTTTCTATTAAAACAAAATTTTGTAGAAATTTTACATAAATACAAATGTTCGAAGAAATTTTTTATAAATACAAATCTTTGAAGAAATTTTCTATAAATACAAAATGTCGAATTTCTCTGAAATTTTGTATTTTTAGAAAATGTCTTCGAGTTTATAGAAACTTTTCTTGGTACCACTGAGTTCCTTCTCTATTATGAGGTCTTCCTTTATATGGGTTAACAAATTTCTCCCTATCTAACCAATAGCTTTGCTGGGTAAATATTTTTATGCAAATGCACTGCAGACAAAACGCATAAATGCTACCGAATTTAATAAAACCACTCACACAATTAAAAAACCTCAGCGAAATCATTAAACTCGTTTTCAAAGGTTCCAACAAAAGGTAACATTTTAATCAGATCGTTGATTTTCCAAACAATGATTCACTTTGGTTTTTATTCTGCAAAACGGATTTCTTTGGTCTCTTTGAAATTCTTCTTGGTAAAACGCAATCTTACTGAGAATTCTGTTCGCAGCGAAGGTTACTTAATTTGGACATAAACCACATTTTTCAGAATTTTTTTCGTTTCCATCATCAGCGTCAGTATCAGAGTATCATCGCCAGCATCGCCAGCATTGCCATCAGTATCTCGTGGTCCTTCTGTGGGTACAATGCCGGTGGCTTAATGGCAAATGCCTTAATGTTGTTGTTGTTCTGCCATTCCTCTGAAGTTACACCACCATTTTTGTCGATGTTGTTTTTTTTTACTTCGTATAATTAATTAAATCCTTTTACAGGCATCAAAATGCGAAAATGAAATTGTTTACAAAACACTTTTGCTTTTGTTGTTCTGCCCCGCGCTGTGTTCGCTTTACGGATCTTTATCAGGATTCGAATAAAGGAGTGTTGCCGAGTGTTTTCTGTTCTTGACTAAAGTTTTATTTGAAATTTAAACAGTTTTGTTTAAAATGTTTATTGAAAAACATTCTTGAAAATTGTTCTGGTCTAATATCTATTAGAAAAGTGCTGTTATCGGGAAACGGACAAAGAAAATGCTACACTTTTCCAGAATCGAAATCGACATTAAATATGCAATATCTGCAAAATTCAGGTCCGTTTACTCTTTCTAAAATACCATCTATCAACGGGTTAATTTATGAACTCTTAGTGGCCAGTTAAAATGACAATCGTCACTTTTTTCCCTGAAGTACAGTGTTTTCCAATAAGAGTGATAGATTTTTTTAAAAAAACTCGCTTATTGTTAAGGAAATTCAAAAGTTTTTTTGAAGTACAATTAAGTTCTACATAAAACGTCATTCAAATGGCCTCCACGACTTCTTCTGCAGGAACGAATTCGATGAACCCAATTTTCGAGCAATTTTTCCACTAAATCAAGTCGTATGTCATGAATGGCACGTTCAATATTGTCGTGTAAAGCTTGAAGAGAGTCTGGTTTATTGCGAAAGAACAATGACTTCAAATAACCCCAGAAGAAATAGTCTAATGGTGATCAAACACAACTTCTTGGAGGCCATTCAATATCACAATTTCTTGAAATTATCGAATCTCGAAACTTTTCTCACAACTAGTCAATTGTTTCATTTGCTGTGTGGCACGTAGCCACAATTGGTCAATGGCAAAAAGATAGCTCTTAACGGGAGCTAAAATATTGCTCATGGGTGTCAAGGTCGTAGGTCGACTGGAAAGTGTTTGTTTTTTTGGATTTTAAAAAATATCGACTTAGCATCATTTTCAAAAGTGAATTGCTCTAGCTCCTCAATGGTCAATGGCAAAAAGATAGCTCTTAACGAGAACTAAAATATTGTTAATGGGAGTCAGTTCGTAGGTTGACTGGAAAGTGTTTTTTTTGTTTAAAACAATTTACTTAGCGCTCGAAAAGTTGCAATTGGAAAACGATTATTTTGATAATAAAACTGAATAATTTGTAAACTATGTTCTTGCGTATATCTGAAATTGTAAACACCTCTGAATACAATGAAAAACAAATGGCAGATCATGATATGTTACAAATGGCCGAAACGTCACTTCAAAACCATATCATTCCTATTGGAAAACCCGTTATATATAATGAGTTGTCAATAAAATATATCTATATTGCACATTTAGTGTAAAATGTATTATTATAGAAAATTGCAACAAAATTGTTTTTTTTTAGAAATTCGTCGAAAATGCATTTTTATTTAATATATGTATAATAAAAAACGAAAATTTATTGACAAAATTGTATTTTTAAATTTTTTCAAAAATGATTTTGACCAATATTTCTTATAAAATAGTTGAAAATTTGATTTTTCAATCAATAAAAATGCATTTTTATCTAAAAAATTTCGTCGAAAAAGAATTTTTATTTAAAATGTAACTCAAATCGCAAAATTTTGTGCTTTAAAAAAATCGTCAAAAATTAATTTTTCAAAAATAATTCGGTGAAATTTTTCTATAAAATTTCTTCTTCAAACTTTTTTATTTTTCGTAGAACATATTTTTAACGAAAATTTGTTTTTTGTAGAAAATTTTCCTCAAATTCCACTTTTTTAAAAATTCGTTTAAATTGGATATTTCTAGATAATTTCAAAATACCTATAAAGTTTTATCTAAATTATATTTTTTAAATTTTTTACAAATTTCATTTTTATTGGCAATTTTAAATTTTAATAAAAAATTTGGATAGAAATGCTATTTTTATAGAACATTTTGAGTAAGAAAAAAATTAGAAAAAACCATCCAAAGTACATATTTTTTGGGATAGTTCATTAGAAATACTAGAGAAATTAAATTTCAACGACTTGTCCAGATAAATTTACTGCAAATTTAACGAAAAACTTAATTTTGACGACATTTTAAAGAAAAATTAAATTTCAAGAAAATTTTCTAGAAAAATATAATGCTAACAAAATTATCTAGAAAAGCGGTTTCATCGAAATTTTGTAGAAAAATTAAATTATTGTGAAATTTTCTAGAGAAATGCAATTTCAACGAAATTTTGCTGGAAAATAAAATTTGGCGAAATTTTCAGGAAAAATACAATTTTTTTCCATTTTCTAAAAATAACATTTTCAATGAAATTTTCTAGAAAAATGCAATTTAATTATATTTTTTTAGAAAAATAGATTTTCAATGAAATTTTCTAGAAAAATGGAATTTCAACGAAATTTTGCTCGAAAATAATTTTCGACGACATTTTCAGGAAAAATACAATTTATTCCATTTTCTAAAAAAACATTTTATTTTTATTTTATTTATTCAAACAAGTAATTTCAAGCCTTATGGCCAATGCAGTACAATACAGTTGAGATAACTACAATGAAATTTTCTAGAAAAATGCAATTTCAATGAAATTTTCTAGAAAAATGCAATTTCAATGAAATTTTCTAGAAAAATGCAATTTCAGTAATATTTTTTAGAAAAATAGAATTTCAATAAAATTTTCTAGAAAAATGGGATTTAAAAAAAAAAATTCTACAAAACTACAATTTCCACGACGTTTTACAGAAAAATAAAATTTTCAAAAAATAAAATTTCAGCAAAATTTTGTAAAATTTGATTTTTTAACAATATTTTGTAGAAATGGAATTTCAATGAAATTTTCTAGAAAAAGGGAATTTAAATGAAATTATCTAGAAAAATTTAAAGAAGTTATCTAGAAAAAATTAATTTCAACGAAGTTTTGAAAAAAAAAAAATTAACAAAAAAAAAATGAAATTTCATTAAAAATTGAATTTTCTACAAAAAAATTTAATGAATTTTTCTAAAAAAAATGGAATCAAATTTAAATTTTCTAGAAAAATTAAATCTCAATGAATTTTTCCAGAAAAATTAAATTTCAATGAAACTGAAAATTTCTTGAAATATACAATTTCGAAGAAATTTTAAAAAATGTAAAATATTAATTTGTATCAAAATTTTGTATAAAAATTATATTTTCTAGAGAATACAATTCCAACGAAATTTTCTGGAAAAAGCGATTTCATCGAAATTTTCTAGAAAATACAATGTCAACGAAGTTTTGCAGAAAAATTAAATTTTGTTAAGTGAATTTTCTAAAAAAAAATTTAATGAGTTTTCTAGAAAAATGGAATAACACTTAAATTTTCTACGAAAATGAAATTTCACTGAATGAAATTTGTCTTCGAGAAATTTTAAAAAAATAAAAAAATTTCATAAAACTTTGTAAAATATTAATTTGTAACAAAATTTTGTAGAAAAATTAAATTATCTAGAGAAATACAATTCCAACGAAATTTTCTAGAAAAAAGGAATGTCAATGAAATTTTGTAGAAAAATTCAATAACATTTTCTAGAAACATGGAATTTCGATGAAATTTTCTAGAAGAGTCGTACTTAAATGAAATTTTTTAGAAAAATTCAATGGAATTTTCTGGAAAAATACAATCTCAATGAAATTTTCTAGAAAAATACAACTTCAACGAAGTTTTGTAGAAAAATACTATTTTGAATATATTATCAAAACAAAAATTACAAAATTACAATTTCCACGAAGTTTTGCAGAAAAATACAATTTTCAAAAAATGAAATTTCAGCGAAATTTTGTAAAATGTGGATTTTCAACAAAAATTTGTATAAATGGAATTTCAATGTTTCAAATTCCATGAAATTATCTAGAAAATGCAACGCAGTTTTGCAGAAAAATTAAATTTGGACAAAAAAATTAAATTTTGATAAAAAGTGAATTTTTGAGAATTCTTCTAGAAAGATGTAATCACACTTACATTTTCTACAAAAAAGAAATTTCAATGAAATTGTCTAGAAAAATGAAATTTCAACGAATCTTTGTAGGAAGATGATATTTTCTAGAAAAATACAATTTCGAAGAAATTTTTAAAAAATGAAAAAAATTTCATAAAATATTGGTTTGTAACAAAATTTTGTAGAAAAATTAAGTTTTCTAGAGAAATACAATTCCAACCAAATTTTGTGGAAAATCGATTTCAATGAAATTTTCGGAAAAAAACAATTTCAACGAAATTTTGTAGAAAAGTTTAATTTTTATGAAATTTTCTAGAAATATACAACTTTAACGTTTGCAGAAACATACAATTTTGACAAAATTTTCAAATAATAAAATTTCATGGAAATTATGGTAAATACTAATTTTCAACAAAATTTTGTAGAAATGGAATTTCAATGAAATTTTCTAGAAAAAGAAAATGTCAATGAAATTTTGTAGAAAACATGGAATTTTTTCCAGAAACATGGAATTTCAATGAAATTGTCTAAAAAAGTCGCATTTTAATTTAGAAAAATTCAATGGATTTTGTAAAATGTGAGTTTTCAACAAAATTTTGTAGAAATGGAATTTCAATGAAATTTTTTAGAAAAATGGAATTTAAATTAAATGGAAATGGAATGGAATTATCTAGAAAAATGCAATATCAACAAAATTCTGCAGAAAAATTAAATTTTGAAAAAAAAAGAAATTTTGATGAAACGTGAATTTTCTAAAAAAAATTTAAAGAATTTTTCTAGAAAAATGGAACCACACTTAAATGTTCTCGAAAAATGAAATTTCGATGAAATTGTCTTTAAAAATTAAATTTTAATGAAACTTTGTAGAAAAATTAAATTCAATTAAATAAAAAATACAATTTCGAAGAAATTTAAAATAAAAATTAAATAAAATTTCTTAAACTTTGTAAAATATTAAATTGTAGCAAAATTTTGTAGAAAAATTAATTTTCTAGAGGAATACAATTCCAAAGGAAATTTTCTAGAAAAACGATTTCAACAAAATTTTCTAGATAAAGCGATTGCAATGAAATTTTGTAGAAACGTTAAATTATTATGAAATTTTCTAGAAAAATACAACTTCAACGTTTGCAGAAACATACAATTTTGACAAAATTTTTAAAAAATAAAATTTCATCGAAATTTCGAAAAATAATAATTTTTAAAAAATTTTGTAGAAATAAATTTCAATGAAATTTTCTAGAAAAATGGAATGTCAATGAAATTTTGTAGAAAATCCAATAAAATTTTCTAGAAACGTGGAATTTCAATGATATTTTCTAGAAAAATTTGAATGAAACTTTTTAGAAAAAATCAATGTAATTTTCTAGAAAAATACAATATTAATGAAATTTTCTAGAAAAATACAACTTCAACACAGTTTTGTAGAAAAATAAAATTTTGAATAAATTTTCAAAAGAAAAATTACAATTTCCACAACATTTTGCGGAAAATACAATATTCAAAAATTAAAATTTCGGCGAAATGTTGCAAAATATGAACAACATTTTGTAGGAATTGAATTTCAAAGATTCCATTTCTAGAAAAATGGAATTTAAATTAAATTTTCTAGAAAAATTCAATGAAATTATCTAGAAAAGTGCAATTTCAAACAAGCTTTGCAGAAAAAAATAAATTTTGACAAAAAATGAATTTTGATAAAAAGTGAATTTTCCAAAACAAAATTTAATGGATATTTCTAGAAAAGTGGAATCACACTTAATTTTTCTAGAAAAACGAAATTTAAATGAAACTGAAATTTTCTAGAAAAAAACATTTTTGAAGGAATTTTTAAAAAATAAAAAAAATTTAAAATTTTATTTTGTAGAAAAATTTAATTTACTAGAGAAATACAATTCCAACAAAATTTTCTGGAAGAAGCGTTTTCAACGAAATTTTCTAGAAAAAAGTTTCGTAGAAAAATACAATTTTTAATAAATTTTCAAAACAAAAGTTAAAATTTCACTCAAATTTTATAAAAAAGTAAAAAATATTAAATTTTCCAGAGAAATGCTATTCCAACGAAATTTTGCGGAAAAATTCAGCGTTGAAGAAATGTTTACGAAAATTTAATGTTAAAAAAAAATTATTAAAAAAAGGGTCAGAATATTTAGTATCGACCTGTGTAGTTTATTTTTGGCTAAAATGTTTATAAGCAATTATAAACAGGCAAAATAAGATCTCGCTTTTAATTTTGTTGGAATTTTAATTTTTGAAAAAAAAATTAGTTTTTGTGTTTTACGAAATTTGTAATTGCTCTCGAACGGCTGAACAGATTTTTTGCAAAGTTTACTTTGTTTTAAAGAGGACACTATGCGCCATTTTTTGTACATTTTTTTTTTTGTTTTTAAAAAATTTGTTTACGAAAGTTTTTTTTTTTAGAAAAAACCATTGTAGAAAAAATTGCTCCAACCTCGATTTTCTTCAAATTTTCACAGAATATTCGTCGCACTCTCACAAATCCAGAACAGTCAACAGAATCTGTTGTTGGGTTAAGAAACGGTCGAATTATTTCCCCTTTTTGAATTCATACCACTGTGCAGCGTTTTGCAAAAACAGACGAAAATTGTCAGACTACATAGTCTTGGTATTTCGTCCATAACTTTTACAAATATTAAGTCTCACAAACATTTTTTACTGTTCTGGATTTGTGAGAGTGCGACGAATATTCTGTGAAAATTTGAAGAAAGTCGAGGTTGGAGCAATTTTTTCTACAAAGGTTTTTTCAAAAAAAAACTTTCGTAAACAAATTTTTTAAAAACTTCTCAAAAAAAAATTTTACAAAAAATGGCACATAGTATCTGTCCTCTTTAAAACAAAGTAATCTTTGCAAAAAATCGATTCAGCGAAAATTTGAAGAAAATCGAGTTCGGAGCAATTTTTTCTACAAAGGTTTTTTCAAAAAAAATATTCTGTGAAGAAACCCGAGAGGGGAGCAATTTTTTTAAAAAAGGTTTTTTCAAAAAAAGTTTTGTTCAACATTTTACAAAAAATGGCGCATTGTGTCCTATTGAAAACAAAGTAAACTTTGCAAAAAAATCGGTTCAGCCGTTCGAGAACAATTACAAATTTCGTAAAACACAAAACTATTTTTTTAAAAATTAGAATGTCCACAAAATTTTTTTTTTTTTTAAATGTGATAGCGAGGTCTTATTTTACCTATTTGTAACTGCTTATAAACATTTCAGCCAAAAAAAACTACATAGGTCGATATTAAATATTCTGACCCAAAAACAAGATTTTTATGAAATTTAAAAAAAAAAATTAAAAAAAATAAATTTTAACGAAATTTCGTAGAAAAATAAAATTTCCCCTAATTAAGTTGCTCTTGGAAAAAAATTTTCTCAGCGAAAATGTTATATCTTATAGACTACTAGTGTCCAGTTAAAGGGGCAAAGGGCACCTTCTATGCCTTAGGTGGATAATGATTTCAATAAAGATAAAATTTACAACTTTTTAATTTCAAGCGAAATTATTTTTGTTTGTGGAAAATTTAAAATTTTTTAATCTTTTTATCAGAATAGTGTTCTCTATGTCGCTGTTGTTTTCCGGCATTTAAATCCTCCCTAAGGATTTATGCCAACATTATATTGTAACTGCGTCTTACATGACATACCAGAATTATTATAATTTTAATTTATATCGCCAAACTCTCGAGGCTTGCATAAATCTCTGCTTAAAATGTGAATTTTGCATGCACAAGGCATTTTATGATAAGCATATTCATTGGGCCATATCCATGTGCAGCATAATCATGAAATATTGTTTTAAGGCTGTAATGTTTTTTGTTATTCTTCAGCAGAATTCTCGTATAAATCTAAAGCAATGTATATTTATCACTTTAGGCTTTAAGGTTTTTTGGAGCTAACTTAAAAAAAAACACAGAGAAACTCAAGGTTTCTTTTTTTTGGCCTCCAGGGAGGAAACGCTGGAAGCCTGTATTTCAGCGGTGAAAGTGGTAATGCATTAAACGTTTTTAGTTTTTCGTCTTTCTTCTACTAAAAAACACACGTGCCTCACATTTGCAGGACAACTAGTTTCCCAGCACAAAGTGCAGTAGCCTACAGCCGTTGAAGGCCTGAAGCCTCCTATACCATCTGGGGAAATGGAAAATTTGAAATATTCTCTCTCCCCCACATTTCCCTCATACCTATACATGCACTTTCACATGAATCGCAGAACACAGAAGTGCAAAATTTATTGCATTCATATGTTATTTATAGTCGCCCACCTATTAGACGGGGTTTTTTTTGGAATACTATATAAAAAAACTGATGCTTTCTTCACCCACATTTGTTGGATTCTGTGAATTGTGGAAGAAAAGAAGTGAAAAAATAAAATAAGATATATCATAGAATGTGAAAGGCATAGAAGACAAGACATTTCTAGTTCATGGCCATTATCAAGTGTGGAAAAATCAAACAAAAGATTGCTTCAAGACAAAAAGCCAATTTTATGGCTACCCAAACCACACACACACACACACCTACATAAGTAAATGCATACGTATGTTATTGACGTACATACCTCTTCTGACTGGTAGACACACTAACACATATTTATTGTATGTAAAGAATTCACTGAATCTTTATGGCAGAGGCGGAAAAGGGGTGAATATCCTTTAACGAAGGCCTTTTTGTGGAGTAAACGAGAATTATATAAAATGTTAAGCAGTCACTAAGCTTAACACATCTTTACTAAAATAATATCTTTTCAGTTATTTAATATAAAGGTCCAAAAGAAGAAACTTCTGGTCCCTTCGGAATTACGTATGAAAAGGTCTATAAACTCTAGATAATTATTTGTATCTACTTTCCTTCAGCTGCCCATTAGCCCCATCACAATGAGATTAATGAGATTAATGTGATTTTTTTTTTTCAAATAGAAACAACTAAAGTTAGGTCTACTCTATACCATCCTATTAGGGCTGTTGTTGCAAGTCCTTACCGATTTTCTTCAAATTCCTCGGTTTTCTTCCTTGATTAAGATAGTCCTCTCTTACAAATTTCACAAAAATATAGATTTAAGGATGCGCCTTCTGTAAACATTAGAGGAAAAATCGGGAGATACATAAATTTAATGAGCAAAATCCTCTTTTTCAAATTCAATAAAGATCGGCTGGAGAAAGTGGCTTTAGATGCAAATCCGATAAACCGCCTTTATTCCAACTCTGTAGCATTCGTTCTTAAATCGAGAAATGTATTTCATTAAATTATCTCAAATATCGTTGGAAAATGTGGTTTGTTTTATCAATTAGATGCATAAGCGGGAGATACATATACATCTGAGATTCATATATCTAAAGCTGAAAAGATTATCTTAAAAACTCACGAAACATCTGTCAATTTCATAAAGATCGGCGTGGAAAATGTGACTTCTCCAAGTCCAAAATTCAAAATCGGAGGATACATATTTGTATAACCAACGAGAAATTGGAACGGAAAAAACAAACTGAGACTAGGAATCGGTAAAGATTAGATAGACCAACTTGTCCTAGGTACGGAGTAGATAGCCAACTGGTCGCCTAATAAGGAGTTTATAACCCAAATGGCAGTTTTCTAAGGAATAGATAACTCAACTTGTCTTTTACTAAGAAATAGATAACCCAACTGGTATTCTACTAAAGAGTATATTTCACGACTGGACTTGTCATAAGAAGTAAATAAACAAACTGAACGTCTACAAAGCAGTAGATAAAGCAACTGGAATTTTACTAAGCAGTAGATAACCTTACTGATCCTCTAAAGAGGTCCCACTAAAGAGTTTATAATCCAACTGACAGTTTATAAGGAATACACAATCCAAAGGGTTATCTACTATCGAACAGATAAACCGACTTGTTGTCTGTTATGGAGTGTAAACCCAATTGGTCCTCTAGTAAGGGGTAGATAACGCAACTTGTCGCCTACTAATGAGTAGATAGCCTATTTTGTCGTTTACAACTGGTCCTCTACTAAGGAGTATATAACCCAACTTACGACCTAGTAAGCAGTAGATAAAGCAACTAGTATTTTATTACGTAGTACATAACCTACTGGTCCTCTAAAGATGTCCCGCTAAAAAGTTTATAACCAAACTGATTGTTTCCTAAAGAAGAGATAATCCAAAGGTTTAACTACTATCGAACAGATAACCCGACTGGTCCTCTACTAAGGTTAGATAACCCTGATCATTCGCAGTGAACGGACGTGTTTATCACATAGCGGATAGTTACCAGTACCTATTACGCAATAGCAAAAATCTGTACAAAGTCTGTAAGGCCTACATCGTAGTACCTATTACGGTCTAATACAGACAAAATAAAAATAAATTCTCTTGACGGGGATGCCTTCGTGTTCCGATGGAGCGCGGTTCCCCAATCGTCCGACTGTCCGTCCGTTGGTCTTGGCCAAAGCCGACCACACCAAAAATGGCGAAAATCTCCCCCAAGTACTCACAACAGGTGGTGCGGTAAGGGGGAAACGTCATGTCCGACCGTCAAAACGGAAGCACAATGAGCATCGTGTAGCGCTCAGAGTTTTGACGAAGTTGGAGGCTGTTGAGGTTTCGGCTCTTACCGAAAAACAAAAAGAGTCACTTACCTGGGCTAAAGGCGTCATAGATGCTTCTAAGGCCAATGAGTCGGCTGGAAGAGCCACAAATTCAGCTGTGTTAACGGCTAATAAAGTAAAACGAATCAGATCACCTGATGAACCACTGCCTTCGAAAAAGGCAAGAGGCCCTAATGTCACCATCAGCAGGACACTCACCAAGCCCTTCAATGAAGTGGCGAAGGAGAGTCTAGTGATGGCTGTTATAGACAGAAGTAGTGAGGATGGATCCATCCTCAAGGACAAATGGAGTCATGTACAATCAGCCATTATGGCTCATTACCTCGATGTCCGTAGAGAAATGCCGGGCAAACCACCAATCTGCAACGATGCAGGATGGCATCAGGGGAGAGTAAAGCTCTTATATTTCGGTGATGCCAGATCAGTAGACCTGTATAAGGCTGCTCTGAGTCGAGCGGGTGAGGTGTGGCCGGGTGCCCAATTGGATGTTGTCGAAAAAAACAACATCCCTAGTCACCCTAGAGCCATCACCTGGGTTACAGAAGAACCCTCCAACCCGGCTGACATCTTAGAAATAATAAAAGATTCCAATCCTGGTCTGCCGGCCCATAATTGGAGAATCAGCAAGGTGGGTGAGGCGGATGGTAAAAAGCGGCAGGTCAATCTTATCCTAAACGCTGAATCCACCTCCCATATACAAAGTGCGAGTGCAACCCTACAATATGGCTTCGAGACTATAGTCTTGAAGATAAACAAGCAGGATATAGCTCCCACTGCAGAAGGTGAGTCGTCCACCGTGACACTTTCTGGAAGTGCGGAGGTACCCACGCCTATTATTTCTGGTGACTCGAACTCTAACAGAATATCTGTAACGTCCTTCTCTGAGGACAAAAGCTCTACTTCGGACACAGAGAGGCTGAGGGGAGTCTCCGGACTCTTTGACGCATCTGGCGAGGACATGCTTCTCGACGATACGGACGAAGAGTTCGATAACACCCTTGTCGGGGTGGATGTTAATCTGTCAATTACCAATGATGGTAAGAATTCTACAGATTAACCTCCATCACGCTAAAGCAGCCTCAGCGGCTCTATTGCTGCGCCTGTCCACAGGCGCAGTAGACATCGTCCTGATACAGGAGCCCTACGTAGTGGGAGGAAGGGTGTGCGGTATTAGGACACCCAACTTTAAACTGCTTGTGGCCAACTGTGAAGGCACTCCAAGAACCTGCATTGTGGCCAGGAAAGATCTAAGTATATTTCTCCTGACTAATTTAAGTGGTAAAGACCAAACAGCTGCTAGCCTGGAGATCGGTAATCGCATATATTGGGTGGTCTCCAGCTACTTGCCTTATGAATCTGTAGTACCGACTGCTCTATTCAGGGAAGTAGTAGAAGAAGCAACGTCTGACGAGCTCGAGCTGATTATTGGCGCAGACACGAACGCTCATCATACTATCTGGGGTAGTACGGATATAAACAATAGGGGTGATTCGCTTCTTGACTTTATTCTAACTACCAACCTTAGTATTTGTAACATAGGTAATAAACCGACCTTCACAATTAAAGACAGACAAGAAGTACTCGACGTAACGTTTGCTACTGACCGGCTGTCAGACAAAATTATTGGGTGGAATGTACTGGACGACCACTCATTCTCAGATCACCATTATATTGAGTTCAAACTCGCGGAAAAAGCGCCTAAACCCGCCGTCCACAGAAATGTAAGGAAAACAAAGTGGCATCTGTATGAGAAGAATTTCAAGAAAGTCCTCAACTCTAAACTTCTGTACGAACCGAATGACAAAGCCGGTCTGGATAATCTGGTCGATCATATCACCATATCATTCAATAGATCCCTTGAAGAAGCCTGTCCAAAAACAAGGTACAAGGGTAAAACTAAACCCCAATGGTGGACTTCTGAGCTAACGGCTATGAAAAAGACCTGCAACAAGCTATTCAATAAGGCTAAATCTACTGGGGTCGGTAATGATTGGGATGCCTATAAAGAGCAACTCAAGATCTATAAGAAGGAGCTTAGAAAGGCGCAAAGGCGCTCTTGGTATACCTTCTGTGGTGAAGTGGAAAAGGTCTCCGACGCCGCTAGGCTGAGGAAGATATTATCTGCTTCACCCTGTACAGTGGGATATTTACAGGATGAGGCAAATAACTGGACCAAAAACAGCGAGCAGTCGCTCAATGTACTGCTCGACACACATTTCCCGGGGAACTCTGTAACAGAACCCGAGGATCAGCAGGACCAACAAGAGTGCGAGTGGACTGCGAGCGTCGCTAGCTTCTTGACTGAGAGATCCAGAATAAGCTGGGCTATTAACAGCTTTGAGCCCTTCAAGTCACCTGGACCAGATGGCATCACTCCAGCAGAAATGCAGAAAATGTTAAAGTACATTATCCCCTGGCTGGAGAAAATTTATGTAGGCTGTATCAGGCTTTCATACGTCCCGAATCGATGGAGGGATACCAAAGTGGTATTCATACCTAAAGCGGGAAAAATATCACACACTAGGCCAAAAGACTTCAGACCAATTAGCCTATCCTCCTTCCTATTGAAAGGTCTGGAAAGACTTTTAGATCATTTCATTAGGGAAAACCTGGATACAAAACTCCTGTCGGGGAACCAACATGCTTACAATAAGGGCAAGTCTACAGAATCAGCCCTGCACGAACTTGTGAGCACTATCGAATCGTCCCTGCATTTCAAGGAATTCACCATGGTGGCATTTCTTGACATAGAAGGGGCTTTTAACAACATTCACTCAGATGCGGTAATTGCGGCACTCTCACATCTAAAAGTTAACACTAGTTTGATTAGACTAATTCAAAGTCTGCTCACCAGAAGACGCATAACAGCATGTCTAGGGTCCACAACTCTAACAAGGTATGTAAACAGAGGGACCCCGCAAGGAGGAGTATTGTCTCCACTAATTTGGAACCTAGCGGTGAATGAAATCCTGCTAGATCTAGAACGTTGTGGCTGCAAGGTCGTGGCATATGCGGACGACGTGGCAATCGCAGTGAGTGGCAAATTCGTAAACGTCCTCAGAGACATCCTACAGGTGGCTCTGAACAAGTTGGCTAGATGGGCAAGAAGCAGCGGTTTGGGCGTTAACCCCAACAAGACAGAATTGGTTCTCTTTACTAGGATGAATAATGTCCCACATGTGGACCCTCCACCTCGGATAAATGGAACAGATCTAGTCTTTTCTGAAAGTGCAAAATTTTTAGGAATAATTCTAGATAGGAAAATGTTATTTAGACTTAACGTATTGGAACGTGTAAGGAAGGCCAACGTCGCCTTATATTCCTGCAAAAAGGCTGTAGGGTCGCGGTGGGGACTCTCTCCTAAAATCGTCCACTGGATATATATAGCAGTAGTTCGTCCAATACTGTTATACGGTATTGTGGTATGGTGGACGGCAACTGACAAACTAACCATTACCAACCTACTAACAAAGGTTCAGAGAACAGCCTGCCTGAGCATAAGCGGAGCCTTAAGGACTACAGCGACCGAGTCTCTACAAGCCCTACTCCATATACTGCCGATTAATATTGTGGCGAGAGAAGTTGCAACCAAAGCGGCAATAAGATTAAACTGCCTATCAATGTGGAGGTACAAAAACTATGGTCACATGAGGATATCAAAGTGTAGTGCTATGGTAACCGACCGAGTGGACTATATACCAACTGTGTACACCTTCGAGAGAAATTACATCACTATGATTCCCGCCAGAGATGAATGGGTCGGCAGAATACCAGGTAATAGAAACCATCTCCACTTTTACACGGATGGTTCGAAGCTTGATGAAAACGTTGGCTTCGGAGTACACTGTGAAGAACTCAGTCTGGATATAGCTCACAGACTACCAGATACCTGCAGTGTCTATCAAGCCGAAATAATGGCAATATGGGAAGTCGCCAAGTGGCTGAGTCGCAACATAGTAACCAACACTGGCGTTGTAATTTACTCGGACAGCCAGGCTGCCATCAATTCTCTGGAGGCAACATCCCTAAATTCACAAACAGCCCTCGACTGCCGCAGATCTCTTAACGAGATGGCTGAGCAGTTTAATATACACCTCATATGGGTGCCTGGGCATAGGGATATCCCGGGGAACTGCATAGCCGATGAACTTGCTAGGAAAGGGACGACATTACAAATTCTCGAAGAATTTGCATATATTGGTGCGCCACTATCCACGTGCAAGCTTTGGCTTAGGCAAGAGGCAATCAGGCAGTCCAACGAAAGATGGACAGAAATCGGCACCTGCAGGGTAGCTAGACAAATCTGGCCAAGGTATGACCTGAGAAGGTCAAAATATCTCCTCGCACTAGAGAGGAAACGATTGTCTACGTTAGTACAGGTTCTGACGGGACACTGCTTGATCGGCGAACACGCCAAAAGATTGGGTATTAACTCCAATGACTTCTGCCGAAGCTGTGGAGATGAGGAAGAAGTGGAGAGCATTGAGCACTTGCTTTGCGACTGTCCCGCTTTGAGTAAACGACGACTGGACATACTGGGGTCGGCCTTTTTAGGCAGCCTAACAGATCTTTCCAGTACTGATATTCGTACTATCGATCAATTTATATATCAAACAGGTTGGTTTCGATGAGGGGCATTTCAGCCCGTGGTAACACTAGGGACCTAAACTGGTCTATGTGAGCTTGTAAAAAAAAATACGGCTGCCACTCTAACCTAAACCTAAACCTAGATAACCCTACTGTTACTCTACAAAGGAGCAGGTAACCCAACTAATGAATGTATAACCTATTTGGTTGTTTACTAAGTAGTAGATAACCCAACTAACGGCCTACTAAGGAATAACCTAACTAGTCGTCCACTAAGCAGTAGATAAACTAGCTGGTGCTTTAATAAGTAGAAGAAAACATGAGTGGTTCTCTACTAAGTAGTCGATTTCTCTGCTGTAGTCTTATTATGATATTCCACATCGATGTTTAAAGCTAATTAGTTGATACAAATCAATCCCTACATCATCAGATCATTGATAGATCCCAGAAGATCGCCAACATAGCAGTAGATAATCCAACTGGTCTACTTAAAGCTCATTTCCTCATACACCGTAATCGACGACGAAAACGAAATTCAATATATTTGCACCGAAAAAACGAATTTTTCCCTTGCAAATGTATGGAATTTCGATTTTGTCGACGATTACGGTGCATGCGGAAATGAGCCTTAAGAAGTAAAGGAGTAAATAACCCAACTGCTTATCTTCTAAAGAATAGATAACCAAATGGCCATCTACTAAGAAGTTGTTAAACCATTTGGTCCTATACTATGGAGTAGATAACCAACCTGGTCCTCTACTAGGGAATATATGACCCAACTGGTCCCCTAATAGGGAGTAGATAACCTACTGGTCGTATATAACCCTACTTTGTCCTCTAATTTTGAGTAGATAACCCATCTGGCTCTGTACTGGGGAATATATAACAGACCTGGTATTTTACTATTGAGTAGATAACCCAAATGGTCCCCCACTAGGGAATAGATAATCAACTAGTCGTATATAACCCTAACTTGTCTTTTACTTTTAAGTAGATAGCCCGCCTGGCCATGTACAAGGGAATATATAACCGATCTGGTACTTTACTATTGAGTATCCCCCACTAGGGAGTTGATAACCCAACTGGCCCCCTACTAGGGATTAGAAAATCCAACTGGTCCTCTACTACGGAATATATAATCCACCTAGTCATCTACTATTGATCAGATAACCCACCTGGTTCCTACTAGAAATTTTATAACCCATCTGGTCCATTTCACTCTACTTTCCCTCTACTATTGAGTAGATAACCCAACTGGTCTCCTGGTAGGTAGAAGATAACCCAACTGGTAAGAAGTAGAGAGTAGATAACCCACGTGGTCCTCTACCAGGAGGTAGATAACCCACCTGGTCCTCTACTAATGAGTAAATAACCCACCTGATCCTCTACTTTTGAGTTGATAACCAAGTTGGTCCCCTAATAGAGATTAGATAATCCGTCCGGTCCCATGTACTAAGGAATATATAACCACCTCCCAACTGGTCCTCTACTATTGAGCAGATAACCCAACTGAAGTTAGATAATCCCTTATGCCCACTACTATTGAGTAGATAACCATCTAGATCACTACTATTGAGTAGATAACCCATATTGATCACTACTATTGAGTAGATAACCCATATTGATCACTACTATTGAGTAGATAATAGAACTGGTCTCTTACTAGGGGACAGATAACCCTACTGGTCCTCTTTTAGGGAGTAGATAACCCACGTAGTACTATATCATGAAATAGATAACCCACCTGGTCCTCTACTATCGATTAAATAACCCACCTGGCCTCTTACTAGAGATTAGATAATCCATCTGGATGCCCTACTAGGGAGTAGATAACTCACCTTGTCCTCTATTGTTTAGCATATAACCCAACTGATCTCCTACTAGGGATGAACCAACTGCTCCTCCATTAGGGAGTAGAAAATCTTTCTACTAGGGAGTAGATAACCAAACATCCCCTAATAGGGTCAAGATAAACCAACAGGTCCCCAAATAGGAACAAGATAACCCAACTGGTACTATACTGGGTAGTAGATAATGTTCTACTAGGGAAAATATAGCCCAACTGACCCCTACCAAGGAAAAGATAAACCAACGGAGTAGATAACCCACCTGTTCAACTACTAGGGAGTAGACAATCAAACTGGTAATCTACTACGGATCAGATAACCCATCTGTTCACCTTCTAGGGAGTAGACAACCCAACTGGTCCTCTACTAGTGACTAGATAACCCAACTGGTCATCTACGAGTGACTAGATAACCCAACTGGTCCTCTACTAGTGCGTAGATAATCCAACTGGCTTCCTTCAAGGGAGTAGATAACCCAACTGGTCCTATACTTGGGAATAGATAATCCAGCTGGTACCCTACTAGGGAGTAGGTGACCCTGCTCTGGTCTCTTACTAGGGAGTAGATAACCCAACTGGTACCCTACTAGGAAGTACATAACCCATCTGTTCACCTACTAGGGAGTAGACAACCCAACTGGTCCTCTACTAGTGAGTAGATAACCCAACTGGTCCTCTACTAGTGGATAGAAAACCGAACTGGTCATCTACTAGTGTGTAGATAACCCAACTGGCTTCCTTCAAGGGAGTGTATAACCCAACTGATACCCTACTAGGGAGTAGATAACCCAACTGGTCCTATACCTGGGAATAGATAATGCAGCTGGTACCCTACTACGGAGTAGGTGACCCTGCTCTGGTCTCTTACTAGGGTGAAGATAGCCCATCTGTTCACCTACTAGGGAGTAGACAACCCAACTGGTCCTCTGCTAAGGAATAAATAAACCAACAAGTTCCCTACTAAGTAGAAGATACACCAAGTGGTCCCCAACTAGGGAGTATATAACCAACTCGTCATGTACTATGGAATTGATAAACCAGTTGCTCCCCAACTAGGACGTAGATAACCAACTCGTCCTCTACTAAGAAATAGATAACCTAACTGGTCCCCTACTAGGCAATATATAACCCAACTTGTTCCCATACTAAGGAGTAGATATCCCAACTGGTCCTCTACTATTGATTAGATAACCCAACTGGTCCTCTGCTAGGAAATAGATAACCAAACTGGTCCCCTAATAGGAACTTGATTGATTTTAAATTACATAATACATACTTTTTTTTTAATTTTTCAAATATAAATTTTTAATTACTGATACTTTAAGATAAATGATTTCCTTTGCCATCAAATAATTTTTAATGTATTTCTTTATTCTTTTTTGTCTTTCTAGGTAAGATAATATACCATCTACTTACATATGCATATTCATTATATTGATAGAATCCGGGTGAGTTTTATTGAAATACCTTTTGATTTTATTCAAAAATAAATTTTTCAAATGAACAACCTGTCATAGGTTTAGCATTAGCTTAATTCATCATTTTCAGCAGGTTGCTAAGGGAGAGATGTTTTTTGTTTATAACCTGTTTAATATTCGCTGAGTTTTCGTACATCTTTGGGGGTTATTAAGACATTTTAAATTAATACATGAAAAGAAATGCAGGATTTCTCTGCACAATAATCTTGAGTTGTTATTATTTTCTTCCAAAAAGGACCTCGCCAGGAGAAGGCTTATTCATCACTTTCAGCAGGTTGGTAAGGGAGAGATGAACTTGTTTATAACTTGTTGAATAATCGCTGAGTTTTTGTCCAACTTTAGAGGTCATTACGACATTTTAAATGAATGAATGAAAATTAAATTACGTTAATCGAATTCAAACCAGTACTTCTCTGCAAGATAATCTTGTGTTCTTACTATTTTGATCCAAAAAGGCCTTCGACAGGAGAAGGCCTCTCACAACCCTTCACTGGAATGCAATAGCCTTTTTATGTGTAAGCACTTATGGCTTTGTGTGTGATTTTTCCCACACATACGTGTTCTCCTCTTACATAAATTGCAATAAATACCAACATTGACTTTAAGGTGGCAAACAAACAGCCGAACATTTACGGCGGTATGTTTTTCTTTTGCAAGAAAAATGGCCAATAAAAAATCTACGCCCACTCTAAGGAATCAGCAACAATTCCCAACCCACTCCAACCACCCCCACACATACTCGTACATACGTTCATATGAAATATTTCTTTTAAAAATAAACGAGCCTTTTTTTTTGGTTTTCCTTTTTTGCAGTTTGGCTCCTTTGGAAAGACAAATAAACAAACAAACAAATATTTATAGGAATGTATGTGTTTCTGTTTCGGGTTGGTCCAAGTGGAAAATGGCTTATAGCTCGGTACTATCTACTCCTGTCCTCCTTCCCTTACCCCCTTCCATAGGTGGATTCATAGCAATGAATCTCAATTTCTTGCAGAGTCGACCCCAATTCCAAAAGGCCTTGTACACTTTTCCATTCTTCCTCCACCAAAATATCTCGAGGATTTGGTGTTTGTTTGTTCCCCTTTTTACCGTCGCTGTATTTGTTTCCGGTTTGTTTTTGTAGGTGTGATTTGTTTCCGTTTCACTTTTTGAATGTTTGTTTTTTGTTCGAATTGAGTATTCATTTTATTTATTTTTCAAATAACCATAAATTCAGGATGTTTTTCTTTTTCTTTCTGCTTCGAAGTGATCGGTAAATAGGAGCATATTTGGCAGAATGGAGGATGGAGGTGGAGAATACACCGAAGAAAAAAATTTACCAAAATTTGGAAAAAGCATTTTCAGTAAAATTTATTCATTAGATTTAAAGCAAATATTTTTATAAAACTGCAAAACTATTTCAAAAAATTAAATTGTTTTATAAATTCAACAACAATATTTCTTTGTGTAAAGCTATGTTATTTCAGCTCATTTGTTTTTTCTCCCTATTTTTTCAAGGGATTTGTCTTGTATGGTTTAACAAACATTTATTCCATTTTCTGGAATTTATTAAGTGGTTTATGTTTTCTATTCCTTTCAATATTGTTTGGCCTTCTCATCATTTCTGGTCGACTACTCTTTGCCCCCGAGGGATAATGATTTTGGCCTCAGGGATCTTTTTTTCTTTGGCATATTTTCTATTGTTTATTTCCTCCATTCGTTGTATATGCTAATGTTCTGTAGTCAATTGTAATGAATTATGTTCTTGCCAAGGCAAAGGTGATTAATAGAAGTTTACCATATAAACTAACCGAAAAAGGTATATAAGAGAAACGTTTAAAATAACTTGACTTGAGCCCCCCCCGAGCTATGGTAAAACACATATAAACCAGCCATTAAATGTACAACAATTTATTAAAGACCCAAAGAAACATGTGGTATTCATGGGTTTAGAGTAGTTAATGATTCTTGTTCATAAACAAATTTAGCAATAAAAAGTCGAAAGTGCCCAAAAGTGCCTAGACTCTTTTGGCTTAGGGACATATTTGATTATTTTTCTGGTTGTAGCAATCAAGATAGGTAAGAAAATCAAACAGATTGAAAAAAAAATACGGAATAGTAGGAATAGTATTCCAACATGTATCGAAGACACTAATTTTGAAAATGATTTTTATTAATAGCGCCATCTACATGTCAAAAAATTAAAAAACGGCTCGTCACAGCATTGGTCAGGGGCCATGAAATAGTAGTCTCATCGTTAAAGGAAAGATCATAATTGATAATAATTGAATTGTCCATTGCCTATCCTTAATATCAAGGACTAGAAAATGCACTAACACACCCAGAAAAAAAGATTTAATGAACAGTGCCATCTACATGTGAAAACGATTGGTCCAAAATAACAAGATTCCTATTTAGCTTCTAAGTAAGTGATATGGGGTGATACAAAACCCTCCAGAAAATTAAGGGTGAGACAATTTCCCATTTGCATTTTTGAAAAGCTCAAGGGGAGCCTAAAAATTCAAAATTCCAGAGATATTAGATTAATCCTAAATTTTCGGGAAATAGATACATTAATATAAGACTAAAATTAATGATTAATTTGGTGTGAATTTATCGATGGACCAATAACCATTGTCATTTTTGGAAAGCTCAGGGGAAGTATCAATATGCAAAAATCCAGAAATATTAGGAAGAGCCTAAAATTCTGGGAAATACATACACAAACATCAATATGAAATTAATTGTTATTTTGATGCAGTCTGATGGCCTCCACAGATTAAAATAAAACCTTAGAAGAATGACCATTTGCATCTTTTTGAAAACTTAGTGGAAGTATAAGACCACAAAAATCCAGAAATATTAGGTTGGGCCTACAATTCCAAGAAATACATACACAAATATCCAATGGAAATGAATGACTATTATGGAATTATTATACGGTCTCCACACCTTAAAATAAAGCACTACATAAAAAACCAATTGCATATTTTTAACGCTCAGACAGAGTATAAAAATACTAAAATCCAGAAATATTAGGTTGAGCCTAGAATTCCGAGTATTACGTACATACATAAGTATCAGAATGAAAATACTTCTTATGGTAGTGCAGAACTATTGCCTCCACAGCTTAAAATAAAAAGTTTTAAAAATTATCGTTTAAGTTTTTGGACAGATGAGGTAGATTATAAAACCAGTAAGGAAAGGCTAAAGTCGGGCGGTGCCGACTATATAATACCCTACACCACTCTCGTAATATTGAATAACTCTGATATATAAATTTTGTAAATAAATTGTTTACATAAATTTACTTTTGGGACATTTTATACTTAATTAATACCCTGTACCACAGTGTGGTGTAGGGTATAAAATCGATTGGATCTAAAGAGCCAAATCGGATGAAACATATATATGGGAGCTATAGCTAAATCTTTACCGATTTTCTTCAAATTCGGCAATGTTGGTTCAAGAATCAAGAAACTCTACCATTCAAAATTTCAAAACGATTGGATGTAAAATATAGCTTCTATAGAACTAAAGGGCCAAATCGGATGAAACATATATATGGGAGCTATAGCTAAATCTTAACCGATTTTCTTCAAATTCGGCAGTGTTGGTTCATGGATCAAGAAACTCTACCATTCTAAATTTCAAAATGATTGGATGTAAAATACAGCTTCTACAGGACTAAAGGGCCAAATCGGACGAAACATGTATATGGGAGCTATAGCTAAATCTTAACCGATTTTCGTCACATTCGGTAGTGGTAATTCATGGATCAATAAACTCTACCATTCTAAATTTCAAAACGATTGGATGTAAAATACAGCTTCTATAGAACTAAAGGGCCAAATCGGACGAAACATATATATGGGAGCTATAGCTAAATCTTAACCGATTTTCTTCAAATTCGGCAGTGTTGGTTCATGGATCAAGAAACTCTACTATTCTAAATTTCAAAATGATTGGATGTAAAATACAGCTTCTTCAGGACTAAAGAGCAAAATCGGACGAAACATATATATGGGAGCTATAGCTAAATCTTAACCGATTTTCTTCAAATTCGGCAATGTTGGTTCATGGATCAAGAAACTCTACCATTCTAAATTTCAAAACGATCGGATGTAAAATACAGCTTCTATAGGACTAAAGGGCCAAATCGGACGAAACATATATATGGGAGCTATAGCTAAATCTTAACCGATTTTCCTCAAATTCGGTAGTGTTGGTTCATGGATCAAGAAACTCTACCAATCTAAATTTCAAAATGATTGGATGTAAAATAGAGCTTCTACAGGACTAAAGAGCAAAATCGGACGAAACATATATATGGGAGCTATAGCTAAATCTTAACCGATTTTCGTCACATTCGGTAGTGGTAATTCATGGATCAATAAACTCTACCATTCTAAATTTCAAAACGATTGGATGTAAAATACAGCTTCTATAGAACTAAAGGGCCAAATCGGACGAAACATATATATGGGAGCTATAGCTAAATCTTAACCGATTTTCCTCAAATTCGGTAGTGTTGGTTCATGGATCAAGAAACTCTACCAATCTAAATTTCAAAATGATTGGATGTAAAATAGAGCTTCTACAGGACTAAAGAGCAAAATCGGACGAAACATATATATGGGAGCTATAGCTAAATCTTAACCGATTTTCTTCAAATTCGGCAATTTGGTTCATGGATCAAGAAACTCTACCATTCTAAATTTCAAAACGATCGGATGTAAAATACAGCTTTTATAGGACTAAAGGGCCAAATCGGACGAAACATATATATGGGAGCTATAGCTAAATCTTAACCGAGTTTCTTTAAATTCGGCAATGTTGGTTCATGGATCAAGAAACTCTACCATTCTAAATTTCAAAACGATTGGATGTAAAATACAGCTTCTATAGGACTAAAGGGCCAAATTGGACGAAAGATATATATGGGAGCTATATCTAAATCTGAACCGATTTTCTTCAAATTCGGCAATGTTGGTTCATGGATCAAGAAACTCTACCATTCTAAATTTCAAAACGATCGGATGTAAAATACAGCTTCTATAGGACTAAAGGGCCAAATCGGACGAAAGATATATATGGGAGCTATATCTAAATCTGAACCGATTTCAACCAAATTCAATAGCGATCTTAACAGCCGCGAAATACTCTAAACTGCAAAATTTCAGAACGATCGGAGTGAAATTGCGACCTGTAGTCGACGAACAACTTTACATGGACAGACGGACGGACAGACATCGTTAAATCGACTCAGCTAGTGATTCTGAGTCGATCGGTATACTTTAAGGTGGGTCTAGCTGTGTTATTTTCAGGTGTTACAAACATCTGCCGTGAAACAAACTTATAATACCCTGTACCACAGTGGTGTAGGGTATAAATACAAAAATCCAGAAATATTAGCTTGAGCCTAGAATTCCGGAAAATACGTACATAAATATCAGTATGAAATTATTGATTATTTTGAAGTTATTCAATGGCCTCCGTGGCTTGAAATACAGCGTTAGACCCAATACCACTTCTATTTTTGCAAAGCTCTGGGGGAATATAAAAATAGAAAAATCCACAAATATTTGTTTGAGCCTACAATTCCGAGAAATACATACACAAATATCAGTTTAAAATTAATAACAAAGTTGGAGTTATTATATGGCTTCCACCGAATAAAATAAAAGACTACATCGAAAACCAATTGCATTTTTGGAAAGCTCAGAATGATTATAAAAATACAAAAATCCAGAAATATTAGGGTGCGACTACAATTCCGAGAAATACATACACAAATATCAGTATAAAATTATTGAATGATTATTTTGATGTGAATCAATGTCCCACACAGCTTAAAATAAATCGATGGGCCATTGGCATTTTTGGAAAGCTCAGGGAGAGTACAAGAATGCAAAAATCCAGTAATATTAGGTTGAGCCTATAATTCCGAGAAATACGTATATGAGTATCGGAATGAAAATCCTAGTTATTTTAGTGTGGCCACACAGCTTAAAATAAAAAGTTTGAAAAATTATCATTTACATTTTTGGAAAGCTCAAGGGGAGTAAAAAAAATACAAAATTCCAAAAATATTAGAATGACCTTACAATCAAGAAAATTACAGGCACAAATATCGGTATAAATTAATGATTAGTTTGTTGTGAACATATGGTCTCCATAGCTTAAAATAACATCTTAGACCAATAACCGTTTGCATTTTTGGGAAAGCCCTGGGGGCTTTCTATAGGTTAGCCTAGAATTCCGAGAAATATATAACGGGGTTTCCAATAGGGATGATATGATTTTGAAGTGAAGTTTCAGCCATTTATAATATGACATGATCTGCCATTTGTTTTTCATTGTATTCAGTAGTGTTTACAATTTCATCATGGAGAGATATACGCAAGAACAGCGTTTACAAATTATTCAGTTTTATTATCAAAATAATCGTTCTCCAATTGCAACTTTTCGTGCGCTAAGTCAATTTTTTTTAATTAAAAAAAAAAACATTTTCCAGTCGACCTTGACACCCATGAGCAATATGTTAGCTCTCGTTAAGAGCTATCTTTTTGCCATTGACCGATTCCCGATCCGACGTACCATTAAGGAGCTAGCGCAAAAATTAACTTTCCGTTCACATTTGAAAATGATTCCATATTAGTCCATTTTTTTTAAATAAAAAAAAAAAAACACTTTCCAGTCGACCTACGCCCTTGACACCCATGAGCAATATGTTAGCTCTCGTTAAGAGCTATCTTTTTGCCATTGACCGATTGTGGCTACGTGCCACACAGCAAATGAAACAATTGAATTGTTGCCAGAAAACTTTGGAGATTCGATTATTTCAATAAATAAATAAGATTTAACACAATTAGACTATTTCTTGTGGGATTATTTGAAGTTATTGGTCTTTCGAAATAAACCAGACTCTCTTCAAGCTTTACACACCAATATTGAACGTGCCATTCATGACATACGACTTGATTTAGTGGAAAAAGTGCTCGAAAATTGGGTTCATCGAATTCGTTCTAGTGGAGGCCATTTGAATGACGTTTTATTTAGAACTTAATTAACTCTATCGATTGTATTCCACATTAAATAAAAAACTTTTGAATTTCCTTAACAATAAGTGTGTTTTTTTTTTTCAAAGAAATCATATTATTGGAAAACCCTGTAGAAGGTTTGTCTACTGTAGCTTAGTTTTCTTGATCTTGAACGAGTCGATCAGTTAATTTTTTTCATATTTTTATAAATGCCAATTTTACTGTGAGAGCAGATTGTCTGCGGCATATTAGTTATCTGAATTTAATCGAATCAATTGATTCATTATTTTTTACTAAATAAAAATTTTGCCGTAACAGCAGACTGTCTGCTGTAGCTCTGTTTTCTCAATTTTTATCGAGACGATCGATTATTTAAATTTGTTTTTTTTTTATAAATATTATTTTTGCTTTAAGTGTAGATAGTACGTTGTTGATTGGTTGTCCTGATTTGATTGTTTGTTACAGAATAGTTTTCATTTCTTTTTATAAATATAAACTTTTGGTGCAGAAGCAGATTGTCTGCAGCTTAATCTTCTTAAATTTATTTGAGATGATCGGTTAATAAAATAAATATTATTTATGAATATTATATTTGGCTATAACAGCAGATTGTCGGCTGCAGCCTAGTTTTCCCAATTTTAAACGAGTCAATGGATTAATTAATAAATTATTTTTATAAATATGTATAAAAAATTTTCTTCTTCAGCTTAGTGTTCTGGTTTTAATGGAATCGATCAGTTAATTGCTATAACAGCAGATTGTTTGCTGCAGCTTAGTTATCTTAATGTTAACTAGTCTAGTAGGTTAATAGAAGGTTGTCTACTGTTGCTTAGTTTTCTTGATCTTGAACGAGTCGATCAGTTAATTAATTTCATTTCATTTTATAAATGAGAATTTTACTGTAACAGCAGATTATCTGCTGCATTTCAGTTGTCTGAATTTAATCGAGTCAATTGATCAATTATTTTTTACTAAATATAAATTTTGCTGTTACAGCAGACTGTCTGCTCTTCTGTCTTCACTTTTCCCAACATTTATCGAGACGATCAGTTAATTGAATTTGTTTTTTTATAAATATTATTTTTGCTCTACTGCAGATAGTACGTTGTTGAATGGTTGTCCTGATTTTAAACGAGCCGATCAGTCAATTAATTCGATTTTTTTTAATATTAACTTAATGTAACCGAAAATTGCAGCTTTGCTATCCTGATTTTGATCGTGTCAATCGGGGAGTTAATTCTATATGTTTATAAATATAAAATTTTGCTATAACAGTAGATTGTCTGCTGCAGCTTAGTTTTCCTATCGATCGGATAATTAATTCATTATTTTTTTAAATATAAATAGTACTGTGACAGCAGATTTTCTGCTGCAGCTTAGTTTTTCTAATCACCCTTATCGGGAATAAAATTCCACACGGAATTTGTTCCCTGTTCCCTAAATTGCACATTGAAAAGGGAACAAATTCCGTGTGGAATTTTATTCCCGATAAGGGTGAATTTGAAAGAGTCGATCGATTAAATAATTCATTATTTTTAAAACTATAAATTTTGCTGCAACAGTTGCTGAATTTTTTGCTGATTTTCCTGATTTTAATCCTGATTTAAAACCAATCAGTGAATTAATTCAATATTTTTAAAAATATCAAATCAGATTGTGTGCTATACGTTAGTTTTCCTGATTTTAAACGAGCAGATCCCTTAATTGATTGCCATTTGTATAAATATAAACAGCAAATGGTCTGCTGCAGCTTAGTTTATCCGACTTTAAACGAATCGATTGGTTAATTAATTCCGATTCATTTTTATAAATATTAATTGTTCTGTAATAGAGGATAGTCTGCTGCCGGGGGAATATCGAAATACAAAAATTCAGAAATATAAGGTTGAGCCTACAGTTCCGAGAAATTATTTCTACTTCGAGTTTAATTTTTTATTTGTTTGCCTTGAGGTTTATTGCAGCGGTCTCCAAACAATAAGTATTTTTCTTTAAAATTTAAATTTTTTTAATTAAATCTTCTCCTTAAATTATCTTGTTATGACAATTTATTTTTATTAATGAAAAAAAGTAAATAAATCTGTCCCTTCTGATTGGTATTTATTATTTGTTTGCCTTTTTTCCCTTTTTGGGGGAATACTATGAAATCATTAACGCCTTTCTTGGGTTCATCTTCAATTTACGGTCTGGTAATGGTTGTCAACACACACCCCTTTTGCTGTCACTTCAACGCTTCGACACGTGAAGAGTATCGTTTCCACTAAAAAGGATTTAGATACTCCTCTACTTACTTATACTGCCACTGTTGAGTAATGTCTCTGAGAAGGATATCCAGAATTTCAGAAAAGGCAAAAAGGAGATGCATGTCATTGATCATAAATTCCCACCCAAAACCAAAAGCGGCTGCTTACATACATATCTGTGGGTAGCGTTGACGGCCAATGTCGTCCACAAACATTTGTCATAAATCCCCGAAATCCTCTTAAAGTTAATTTGATCTGTTCTGTCGGGGATATTAATGGAGGATTTCTGGGTGGGAGAACTGTAGCCTAAACTACTCATGCCATACAATTTTGGAGGATTTGGATTTCAATCAATATTTACTTAGTTCTGCTGGACAAGGGAAGGAGTGACAATATACTCTTGCTAAAGGAAACGTAAAACATTTGCCTCGTGTTTTGATGTTTTTTTTTTCTTGAAAAGCACTTGAAACGTTCTCTGGGAAAAGGCGCAAAACTGAAATTGTATTTATTTGCTTTGTAATTCTATAGCCAAAGGGCGTTGCTTCCCCTTCCCTCCCTTTTTTAGACTCTTGTGGCTTGAGCTGAGCTCTTGGTTATGTTTCTTTGGAAAATCTTGGTTTATTTTATTCTCTGTTTTTATTGTGCATTTGTCATATTTGTTTTGTATCGTAATGTATTTTTTTTTTAAATGAATTTTTGCTGTTGATTTAATTAGCTTTCGTTTCGGTTACTTTGTTTTGCTTTAATGTGATTTGCTGTCAGGTCACTGATTTCGATTTCATTTTATGCGGCCGTAATGGTCCCTCATCAACGTCTGGTCAGACAAGGTCTTCGCAGTCGTCTTTCGCATTTTGTCCAGACATTATAATTGCCACAATGTGGTCTCCTCGTGGTAGTTGATTGATTTAAGTACTACTCTTTTTGGGGTGTTTAAGTGCTAAACAAATCATGATTTTATTAAATTTCAAAGATAAAATCAAGAAGTTTTCTGAAGTACTTCATCGCAAGCAAAGAAAGACAGATATGTTGTGACTTCATTTCATCATTTAGAAAAAATAAGAACAAAATTATTTAAATAAGAAATAACATAAAAAATATATATAAAGTATTATTTATCTTCAAATAAAACAAAAATGTAGGTTTAGAATTAAAATCTTACAAACAGCACAGACATAAACCAACGCTCATAGGGAGTGAATATTCAGCGCCACCTAGATGCGATACAACATTGAAATATCCTAGAGCCATCTATATTTGATTAAATGGAGTAACTTTTAAATAGTAGGGACAACAACCTAGTGTTGTACATAGTAAAATATAAAAAAATAAATCAATTACAAATCTAAAGAAATTTCCCATTATCATTAAATCGATAAAAAAAACAAATATTCTTAAGTATAAATAAAGTAATGAAACTATCTCAGATATAAACAAAATCTCATGATTAGTGAATATTCTAGCGCCATCTACATGTGACCTATAATTGGTTATACATAGTAAAAAAGAAGTATGTTTTATTTTGACATGCCTCTAAAACTTATAGCACTTAAACTATAATGAGTGAACCATGTCTAATTTTTGTGAAAGCTCTAGAAGAGCCTAATAATTCAAAAATCTAGCAAACGGAGGAGTAAAATCCGCTTGATATCAGTATGTAAATAATTTTAAATGGCTCCATAGACTAGCGCCATCTACATGCGATTTAAAATTGGTTGTACATAGTAAAAAAAAAAACTATGTCATTTCACACGATTATAAAATAAAACCTTTAGAGAGTTTGCCCTATAATGGGTGAATGATGTTTATTTTTGTATATCTCAAAGCTCTCGAAGATCTCAATAATACAAACATATGGAAATATTAGGTTTAACATAAAATATAGGAGCAAAATCCCTTAAGATACTCGTATCTGAATTTGATTAATACATAGTTATTTGAAATGGCTCCACGGCCTTTGCTCATTTTCTTGAAAACTTTGGGCTAGCATCATAATTGAAAAATCCAGGAATAAAGGCAGCAATAACCGCTGTATATAATGGGTGATCCATTTCGAGGTTCCCTACTTGTTTAAAGAAAAAAAACACAGAAAATTCAAATTGAATGGGGAATGTTTATTATCATTTGAAAGAACATTCTTTGGCACTTATTTTTTGAAGATTATGTCTATGAAATGTTGGCCGCGGCTACGTCTCAGATGGTCCATCCGTTAAGTCCAATTTTAGATGACTCGTTCAAGCATTTCGACTGGTAACTGGCGAATGACACGCGTGATGTTTTACTCCAAAGCCTGAATCGAAGCGGGTTTGTCCACATAAACTTTAGACTTTACATATCCCCACAGGAAAAAGTCTAACGGTGTGGTACCACACGATCTTGGTGGCCAATTGACCGGCCCAAAACGTGAAATTATCTGCTCACCGAAGTGTTCTCTCAATAAATCCATTGATTGATGCGAAGTGTGGGAAGTGGCGCCGGTAGTCGGCATCATGGCACGATAATGGTCGCCATTGAAGGTTACGTTCGCACCAGCATCATTTTTGAAGAAATATGGACCGATGATTCCGGTACGTCTGATCGGGAATCGGTCAGTGGCAAAAAGATAGCTCTTAACAAGAGCTAAAATATTGCCCATGGGTGTCAAGGTCGTGGGTCGACAGGAAAGTGTTTTTTTGGATTAAAAAAAATGGAATTAGCGCAATTGGCGAACGATTATTTTGATAATAAAACTGAATAATTTGTAAACGTTGTTCAGGCGTAAGTCTTTCCACGATGAAATCCCAAACAATACTTAACAAAAATAACATGTCAGCATGACACGACTCACACGTGATCTGTCCAAAAAACTCTACTATAGATAATATATACAGATAACATTTCATTTCTTCCTTTTACGCTCTACTATATACTTGTGTATTTTTTTAGGATTGTGCTCCTCAAGAGCTTTTAGAAAAATATGCATAGAAGTTTTAACTTTAGACGCTGCAGCCCCTTATCAAAATTAATTTTAATTATATTATGATATGCAATTTGGGGTTTCTCTTTCTTTTTAACGGCCATCCTAATATATTTGGATTTTTATTTTATAATACTCTACTATATAGGCCTCAATAGCTCTCCGAAGTATATCCTTAGATCTCTACATATCTACTAGTCTAAGAGGCCATAGAACCATGTCAACCTTACTATTAATTATATACATATATCTAACTGAATGCTACTTCTTCGTTTGAAGGATGTAAGGATATAACGTAGTAACCTAAGAGTTTAGAAGACGACCCTAGTGCTTGACTCTAGTATAGATGACGATCTTAGTGGTTAACCCTAGGGTAGACTCCAGTATCGTGGACGACCCAAGTGGTCTACTCTTCTAAAAAGGTGGCCGACTCTAAGATATAGGGCGAGCCTAGTGGTCGACTCTACTAAATAGGGCGAGCCTTGTCGACTCTACTCTAGATGACAACCATAGTGGTCGATTCTACTATATAGGACGACCATAATATTCGACTCTTCTATATAGGACGACCTTAATGGTCGACTTTAGTATATAGGACGACCATAATGGTCGACTACGACCCTAATGATCGACTGTACTATATAGGATAAGCAATATGGTCAACTCTGCTCCTGATGACGACCCTAGTGGTCGATTCTGCTCTAGATGACGACCCTAGTGGTCGATTCTACTATATAGAACGACCTTAATGGTCGACTCTACTATATAGGACGACGTTAATGGTCGACTCTGCTCTATAGGACGACCTTAATGGTCGACTCCACTATATAGGTCGACTCCACTATATAGGTCGACCTTAATGGTCGACTCTACTACATAGGACCACGATAATGTTCGACTCTACTATATATGACGATCTTAATGATCGACTTTACTATATAGGACGACCTTACTGAGAGACTACTATATAGATCTTATTGGTCGACTCTACGATATAGGACGACGGTAATGGTCGACCCTACTATATAGGACGACTTTAATTGTCGACTCTGCTTTATAGGACGACTTTAATTGTCGAGTCTACTATATAGAGTCGAGTCTATATATACTTATTGGTCGACTCTACTATATAGGACGAAGGTAATGGTCGACTCTTCTATATAGGACGACATTAATGGACGACTCTACTATATAGGGTGACTTTAATGGTCAACTCTACTATATAGGACGAAGGTAATGGTCGACTCTACTATATAGGACAACGGTAATGGTCGACTTTACTATGTAAGACGATCTTAATTGTCGATTCTACTATATATGACGACCTTAAATGTCCACTCTACTATATAGGGCGACCTTAATGGTCCACTCTACTATATAGGTCAACTCTACAACGACATTCATATTGTCCTAATTGTCGAATTTACTATATACGTCGATCTTAATGATTGACTCTACTCTAAACGACGATCTTAATGGTTGCCTCTACTAAATAGGACTAATTGGCCGACTCTACTATATAGGACGACCTTATTGGTCGTCTCTACTACATAGGACGATCTTAATGGTCGACACTACTCTATATGACGGCCCTATTGGTCGACTCTACTGTATAGGACTGCCTTAATGGTCGACTCTACTATATAGAACGATTTTAATTGTCGACTCTACACTGGAAACAAATTTGTCATAAAATTAAAGAAATGCTCCAAAGACGTCCTTAGTCTTCAAAATAATTGAATTTAAAGTAAACTACTTAATATTATTGAAATTATCTATATTTTAAGTACAAAATTTACTTATTTTAAAAACTAATGACGTCTTTGGAGCATTTCTTTAATTTTATGACAATTTTTTTCAGTGTACTATATAGGACGACCTTAATGGTCGACACTACTATAAAGGACGGCCTAAATGGTCGACACTACTATAAAGGACGGCCTAAATGGTCGACTCTACTATATAGGACGACCTTAATGGTCGACTCCACTACATATATAGGTTGACCTTAATGGTCGACTCTACTATATAGGATTAATGGTCGTCTCTACCATATAGGACGACCTTAATGGTCGACTCCACTACATATATAGGTTGATCTTAATGGTCGACTCTACTATAAAGCATTAATGGTCGAATCGACTATATAGGACGACCTTAATATATACGACGATCTTACTGGTGGACTCTTCTATATACATAGGACGACCTTAATGGTCGTCTCTACGGTACAGGACGACCTCAATGGTCGACTCTACTATATAGGACGATTGAAATGGTCAACTGTACTATATAGGACGACGCTAACGGCCGACTCTTCTATAAAGGACGACCTTAATGGTCGACTCTACTATATATGACGACCTTAATAATCGACTCTACTATATAGGACGACCTTAATAATCGACTCTATGTCGGACGACCTTAATAATCGACTCTACTATATAGGACGACGGTAATGGTCGACTCTACTATGTAGGACGACATTAATGTTCGACTCTACTATATAGGACGACTTAAATTTTCAACTCTACTATATAGGTCGACCTTAATAGTCGACTCTGCTATATAGGACGACCTTAATGTTCGACTCTAATATGTAGGACAACCTTAATGGTCGACTATACTATATAGGATGACCTTTATGGTCGACTCTACTATATAGGACGATCTTAATAGACGGCTCTACAATACAGGAAGACCTTAATGGTCGACTGTACTCTGCTATATAGGACGACCTTAATGGTCGACTCTACTATATAGGACGACCATAATGGTCAACTCAACTTTACAGGATGATCTTAATAATCGACCCTACTATACAGAACGACCTTAATGGTCGACTCCACTATATAGGACGATCTTAATACACGACTCTACTATAGATGACGAACCTAGTCGTTGACTGTACTGTAGATGACGAGCCTAGTCGTTGACTGTACTATATAAAGGGCAGCCCTAGTGGTCGACTCTACTATAAGGGACAACCCTAGTGGTCGAATCTACTATATAGGTTGACCGACTCTAGTGGTCACTGTACTATATAGGGCGGCCTTAATGGTCGACTTTACATTATTGAACGACCTTACTAAAAGGGATAACCCTAGTGGTCGACCCGACTAAATAGGACTACATTAATGGTCGATTCTGATACGACTCTACTATATAGGACGACCTTAATGATCGATTCTGCTATATAGGACGACGGTAATGGTCGACTCTAATATAAAGGACGACCTTAATGGTAGACTCTACTATTTAGGACGACCTCAGTGGTCGACTCTGGTATAGAGAACGACGTCTGCTGTCGTCTCTAGTATAGCGAAAAACCTCTGTGGTCGTCTCTAGAGTAGAGAACGTCCTCAGTGGTCGACTCTAGTATAGAGAACAACCTCAGTGATCGACGCTAGTATAGAGAACGTCCTCAGTGGCCGACCCTAGTATATAGGACGATCCCAATGATCAACTGTAGTATAGAGGACGACCTCATTATCCTTAATACTGGACTTTAGTATAGAGAACGTTATCTTTCGGCTTTCATTTCAGCATCCTGTAGATTATTGCTGAATCTTTAAATTTTCCTCTTGCCTTCAGTTTAAACAGTTTGTTGCAATTGGCCTTTGTATGTATCTGTAACAAATATCGTATTTTTTTTGTGGTAACGAAACCATATTTCAAATAGCAATATTCAGGCACATAAAAACGCTCTAGGACCTTTTCAGCAATATTCAAAAATGTGTTCACAGTCAAATGAACTCGCTCTCTTTCTCGTTCTGTAAATATCAGAGTACCATGAAATGTGTAACGAATCGAATTCATGGAATTCTTTGCATATTTTACCATTTGGTTTGCGCTGTAATCGATTGTGAATATGGTTTCATGGAGTGCAGTGGAGTGGAGTGGAGTAGAGTAGAGTGGAGTTAGGCGTTTGAGAGCGGTTTTGATGTTTTGAAATATTTATGGTGGCAAATGCGTGTTTCCTGGAAACCTCACATGCTACCAACATCCTTGTATCCTCATCTCTGGCATGCCATGCCCTAACTTTAGTTTATCCTTTTGTAGGAAGCAGTCAACTATGGGTTGACACAACACTCTCGTTAATGTTTGGCAAACATTTCGAGTGTTGGTGGTTTATGGTGGCTCAAGAGTGGGTGTGAGTGTGGGTCTGAGTGTGTGTGTATGTGGTCGGAAAAGGATACTTCAAAACACTCGGGCTCGATTGTTTGTTCGCTGCGAAGTTTTTGTAAGTGGCAAGTTAAACTAAATCCGCCCATCACACCCCATCAAAACCCCAAGCCCATGCCAAAGCCTAAGTCCTTGACTACCAGAAAGCCATCATTTGTACATCACCAGCATCCGTTACACTACGTCGTGGTGCAGAGGCAACCTTTTGACATTGTCAACATGTTCGTCGTTTTGCCATGCCCAATCATGCCTTCTTCCCAAACCCCTCAAAAGCTATGCCGCCAAAGGTCAGACTTTGCCGCCGGTTTGGGAGGGGGGTTATTCAGAGTCCTTCTGAAACGTGCAAATATAAAATGACTGTAAAAGAACAATTGAAAAAAATTAACAGCATTTATTTACTACAAGGCAAAAAAAGGAAATATTCTACTGATGATGATGACAAGTTTCCCCGTCCCTCCCTCTTCGATTACGTGGATTTGGTTTTCTATCCAATTTGAGCAATCGAAGAGCATTTGTGGTTCCCGTATTTTGTGGTGTTCTTGTCTCTGAGCGAATGATTCCCCTCCAAAACCCAAAAAGCATCCCGCCATTCATTTGGTTATTTACGCTTAAGTTAACGCAACCAATAGTTTTTTTTGTTCTGTTCTGGTCTATCACTGGTGTGACAGGAATTTCGAGTATGTATTTGAATAATGAACTCTACTCTTCGTCGATTACACCCAGACACAAATACACGCAAATAGATATCCTGCATACCAAACATGACTTCGAGAGAACATCACAAGGGCCCAGTGGTTTCAAAACCACACAGTGGTATCAAAACCATTTGCAGAAGTTAAAATTGCAACGTTAAATTATATGTTTAACTGTCTGCGAGATCTGGGTGATACTTACAAGTAGATTTCCATTTTCCTCGCACATTTTTAGGAGGATAAAGAGTTTTTTTTTAAATATAATCTTTAAGGTTTTATGATGAGTAGTATTTTATTACTATATATATTTTCTTCAAAAATGCTAATACTAATAAATATTAAAATCATCACTCATTATACTCTCCTGGACAATTTTTTCGGAAAGTTTTACTTGATTCTGTATTTTAATGGCAAATGTATCAATGATGATACTTTTCTAAAATGATTATTTTTATTATTAATTAAGATAAGCTATAATTTGTATAAGAATATCACTGACTCTACTTTTCTTGTGGACAAATATCACTCACAGAAATGTATCATGATAAACATTTTCCATACGAAAATTATCACAAGAGATACTATTCTTTAGGAAAAGTATAACAGCATTTCGCTAACTTAGAGTGAAAAGGCGCTAAGTCCACGTTTTGCCGAAATGCATTATTTGAAGCGGAACACAAGATAAGTTGAGAATGCATCGATTTAGAAACAAAAAGCCAAAAAATTATGTTTCATCATCATTAAATTTGAAACGTAAAAGCGCTAAGTCCGTTTTCCATATGTAAAAACACATATGCTTCGGAAGTACATATTTTGTCTCTCCTGTAAAATTTGTATTATTGGACTTAACACCTTTACACTTTAAGGTAGCGATTTACCTTCTTGTATGAACATTATCACAGGAGATACTTTTCTGTACGAAATTTTGTCACTGATGATGTTTTTTTACAAATGATACAATTTTTTCATATATGTAAATATTATCACTGTCGGTACATATTTATCTGAGAACGTATCACTGATGATACTTTGTCATTGGTTATACTATTTCTAAGTGTTTAGTACAAAGTACTAAATGTTGAGTGCATAGTACTAAGTGTTTAGAACATAGTACTAAGTGTTTAGTACATAGTACTAAGTATTTAGAATATAGTACTAAGTATTTAGCCTATAGTACTAAGAATTAAGTATTTAGTACATAGTACTATGTATTAAGTACATAGTACTAAGTATTTAGTACATATTACTAAGTATTCAGTACATAGTACTAAGTATTTAGTACATAGTACTGAGTATTTAGTACATAGTACTAAGTATTTTGTACATATTACTTATTATTAACTATGTAGATATATGTGTTTATTGCATGGTACTAAGCATTTAGCACACAGAACTAAATACTCAGTACACAGAGCTAACCATTCAGTACACAGTACTAAATACTTAGTACACAATACTAAATACTTAGTACACAGACTAAATTCTTAGCACACAGAACTAAATACTCAGTCCACAGAACTTAATACTCAGTACACTGGACTAAATACAGTACACAATACTTCATACTTAGTACACAGTAGTAAATATTTAATACTAAGTACCAAATGCTTAGTACTAAGTACAAAATGCTTAGTACTAAGTACTTAATACTTAGTACTAAGTCCTAAGTCCAAAGCCGTAAATACTTAGTACCAAGTGCTTAATACTCATTACAAAGAACCAAATACATCATACTAAATAGTTAGTACTGAATACTTATTACTAAGTACTGAGTATTGAATACCTTGTACTAAGTGTTTAGTACGATGTATTTAGTTATTTGTAATAAGTGTTTATGACTATGTAAGTACTAGGTTCCTGGTATTAAGTAATAAGAATTTAGTAATGTGTACTAAATATCTAGTACTTTATACAAAATTTATAGTACGTAGATTTGTACTTTGTACTAAATAATTCGTACTTATGTTTGTTCTTTGTACTAAATATTTAGTACTTATATTTGTTAAACTAAATTTTGGTATTGTCTACTTAGAATATATAACTAAGTATTTAGTACAAAGTATTTAGTACATAGTAGTACATAGTGCTAAGTATTTAGTACTGAGCACTATGTATTTAATACTGTGTACTACTTTATTCATTTTTTATGTATTACATAGTGCTTAGTATTTACTACATTGTATAAAGTATTTAGCACATAGTACCAAGTGCTATGTACTGAGCACTAAGCATTTAATACTGAGCGCGGAGCATTTAGTACTGAGCACGAAGAATGTAGTACTGAGCACTAAGCATTTAGTACTAAGTACTTAACTCTAAACACTAAGAACTGAATACTTAGGAATAGGTAATAAATACTAAATACATAGTAATAAGTACCACATACTTAGTACTAAGTACTAAATACCAAGCACAAAATACTTAGTGGTACATACTGAGTACGCAATGCTTAGTACGAAATACTTAGTAACAAGTAATAAGTACTTAGTACTAAGTGCTACACACTTAGTACTAAAATAGAGTACAAAATACTTAGTATTAAGTTCTAAACACTTCGTATTTTAGTACTAAGTGCTAAATAATTAATACAAAGTGATAAGCACCGAGTACTAAGCGATAAATACTTAATATTGCGTGCTAAACACTTAGTACTAAGCGCTACATTCTTAGTACTAAATAATAAATACTAAGTACTTTGTTCCAAATACTTAGTTCAGAGTACTATTTTGTGCTTTGTAGTAAATGCTTAGTACTTAGTTCTAAAGTAAATAGTTAATACTTAGTACTTAGTTAGTACATACTTTGTTCTAAATACTTAGTATTTACTATCAAGAACTGTATACGTAGCACTAAGTACAATACGTGTGTATATTTACTTAGTGCAAACTACAAAGTACAAAATATTTAGTATTAAATAATCAGTACGAAAGACATAGTACTAAACACAAAATACTAAGTGAGAAATACTTAGTATTCAGTACTTAATAATACTTACTACTATGTACAATACACTAAATATTAAGTACAAGCCGACCCGGTCCACTTCGTTACCCCTGATTTCAGATTTCCGATCCCTTCCATTATTGGATTAATCACGAAGATTGCCACCGTGACCGGACCATGGGTCCGGTCCCGCCCACTTTTGGACCAATCACGTAGACTCCCAGATACTTCCAGTTGGACCCCAGAAAGTCCATGATTGGTGGCCCATCTGGGATCACGGTCCAGTCCCAATCATTGACTGGTAGGAATCTAGGTAGGAATCTGGTTCATCTATTCGTAGGTACGGACAGTAGGAATCACTCAGGAAGTAATAACTCCAAATTGGCTTATATGAGCGAGGCCCCTCAATCAAGAATTTATATAGCCTATGTCACCCGCTAGGGTTATCTGAAGATTTCCTGAAAATTTTATCAAAATCGGTCCAGTCGTTTTTGAGTCCATACGTAACATACACACACACACACATACAAACAATCAAATTTTATATATATATGTAGACTAAGTATTTAGTATCAAGTACTTCTTACATATTCTCAGGTATCCACCAGTACTTACAAATTCTCATTTTAAGAAAATATTTTCTGTATATTTATTTCCTAAAAAAGTTTGTCCTTTTTTCGAAGTACATCTACTACAAGTCATTGGAAATTCTATACATATCTAGCCAATCAACATCACAAATGATGACCGTTCCCTATTCGCAGAGCGAGCAAATTAACTTTACAACAATATAAATTCATTAAAATTAAACATGAGTTCGAAAAAAGGGAGCACCATGGAATAGTCACGTGGTTTTCATGTTGAATGATGGGAAAAAATTACAATTGACATTTTGACCTGTGGTTAGTGCAAAGCATTGACGGCAGCAGCAGTCGTAGTGGCAGTGGCAGAAAAACTCAAATTTAACATCGTAATTTAGCAGTTTTTGTGTCGGATCCACACCGACCATCACTACCGCCACCACCACCACAGCGCGGCAAATTGTTCAGGCGCAAATGTTGTACTCGTCTTGTGTTCTTTTTTCGGGTCCGAGTGCTTCACGCTGTGTGTTTACCGTTAACCCTATTGAAACCGAATACAAATTGAGGTCAATTGTCGTCGGCAAGCCGAGACACAAGTGAGTGTTTTTTTGTCCAATTTCTCAGAGAAAAACGATGAAAGGGTGCCTAAGTAGTTGGACTCACGATTGTGGCATTGGGAGGACCATCACCAATTTTTCCCCTTTCTTTTCCAATACATACGTATAAAAATAGTGAATACATATATCTACAATAAAATTTAATATTCTTGCTCCCTTCATTTTATGATTTTTTTTTTTCATTTTTTTGGTTACTGTTCAAACTTTTAGTTAATGCGAAATAAAAAAGTTTTATTATTCTATGATTGGGAATGGGGAAATAAGCGAAAAAGTCGTAACAAGTTTTGCCAATATGCGGAGTACATATTTCATAGCGAAGCCGGGATGAAAAATGGATGGTGTTGCATGTACCTTTTTTATGGTTAAATGGACAAACAATACCGGCGAAACAAGTGCATGGCCCGTCACCACAAAAGAAACAACAACATAAATTGTATTTGCCAATAATGAACGAAGAGAAGGAAAAAGAAGGACTGCCATATGAACATAAACAATATTTTGTGGCTACTGGTATACAGGCGCAAGTATATGAATAGGACCAAAACATCACTGATGATACTTTTCTATACGAAAAGCATCACTGATGATATTTTTCTATACGAAAAGCATCACTGATGATACTTTTCCATACGAAAAGCATCACTGACGACACTTTTCTATACGAAAAGCATCACTGACGACACTTTTCTATACGAAAAGCATCACTGATGATACTTTTCTATACGAAAAGCATCACTGATGATATTTTCTATACGAAAAGCATCACTGATGATACTTTTCTATACGAAAAGCATCACTGATGATACTTTTCTATATGAAAAGCATCACTGATGATACTTATCTATACGAAAAGCATCACTGATGATACTTTTCTATACGAAAAACATCACTGATGATACTTTTCTATACGAAAAGCATCACTGATGATACTTTTCTATACGAAAAGCATCACTGATGATACTTTTCTATACGAAAAGCATCGCTGATGATACTTTTCTATACGAAAAGCATCGCTGATGATACTTTTCTATACGAAAAGCATCGCTGATGATACTTTTCTATACGAAAAGCATCACTGATGATACTTTTCTATTCGAAAAGCATCACTGATGATACTTTTCTATACGAAAAGCATCACTGATGCGACTTTTCTATTCGAAAAGCATCACTGATAATACTTTTCTATTCGAAAAGCATCACTGATAATACTTTTCTATTCGAAAAGCATCACTGATGATACTTTTCTATACGAAAGGCATCACTGATGATACTTTTCTATACGAAAGGCATCACTGATGATACTTTTCTATACGAAAGGCATCACTGATGATACTTTTCTATACGAAAAGCATCACTGATGATACTTTTCTATACGAAAAGCATCACTGATGATACTTTTCTATACGAAAAGCATCACTGATGATACTTTTCTATACGAAAAGCTTCACTGATGATACTTATCTATACGAAAAGCATCACTGATGATACTTTTCTATACGAAAAGCATCACTGATGATACTTTTCTATACGAAAAGCATTACTGATGATACTTTTCTATACGAAAAGCATCACTGATGATACTTTTCTATACGAAAAGCATCACTAATGATACTTTTCTATACGAAAAGCATCGCTGATGATACTTTTCTATTCGAAAAGCATCACTGATGATACTTTTCTATACGAAAAGCATCACTGATGAGACTTTTCTATTCGAAAAGCATCACTGATAATACTTTTCTATTCGAAAAGCATTACTGATGATACTTTTCTATACGAAAAGCATCACTGATGATACTTTTCTATACGAAAAGCATCACTGATGATACTTTTCTATACGAAAAGCATTACTAATGATACTTTTCTATACGAAAAGCATCACTGATGATACTTTTCTATACGAAAAGCATTACTGATGATACTTTTCTATACGAAAAGCATCACTGATGATACTTTTCTATACGAAAAGCATCACTAATGATACTTTTCTATACGAAAAGCATCGCTGATGATACTTTTCTATACGAAAAGCATCACTGATGATACTTTTCTATACGAAAAGCATCACTGATGATACATTTCTATACGAAAAGCATCACTGATGATACTTTTCTATACGAAAAGCATCACTGATGATACTTTTCTATACGAAAAGTATCACTGATGATACTTTTCTATACGAAAAGCATCACTGATGATACTTTTCTATACGAAAAGCATCACTGATGATACTTTTCTATACGAAAAGCATTACTAATGATACTTTTCTATACGAAAAGCATCACTGATGATACTTTTCTATACGAAAAGAATTACTGATGATACTTTTCTATACGAAAAGCATCACTGATGATACTTTTCTATACGAAAAGCATCACTGATGATACTTTTCTATTCGAAAAGCATTACTGATGATACTTTTCTATTCGAAAAGCATCACTGATGATACTTTTCTATTCGAAAAGCATCACTGATGATACTTTTCTATTCGAAAAGCATCACTGATGATACTTTTCTATTCTATATTCTATACGAAAAGCATCACTGATGATACTATTCTATACGAAAAGCATCACTGATGATACTATTCTATACGAAAAGCATCACTGATGATACTTTTCTATACGAAAAGCGTCACTGATGATACTTTTCTATACGAAAAGCGTCACTGATGATACTTTTCTATACGAAAAGCATCACTGATGATACTTTTCTATACGAAAAGCGTCACTGATGATACTTTTCTATACGAAAAGCATCACTGATGATACTTTTCTATACGAAAAGCATAACTAATGATACTTTTCTATACGAAAAGCATCACTAATGATACTTTTCTATACGAAAAGCATCACTAATGATACTTTTCTATACGAAAAGCATCACTGATGATACTTTTCTATACGAAAAGCGTCACTGATGATACTTTTCTATACGAAAAGCATCACTGATGATACTTTTCTATGATACTTGTCTATACGGAAAGCATCACTGATGATACTTGTCTATACGAAGAGCATCACTGATGATACTTTCCTATACGAAAAGCATCACTGATGATACTTTTCTGTACGAAAAGCATCACTGATGATACTTTTCTGTACGAAAATCATCACTGATGATACTTTTCTATACGAAAAGCATCACTGATGATACTTTTCTATACGAAAAGCATCACTGATGATACTTTTCTATACGAAAAGCATCACTTTTCTATACGAAAAGCATCACTGATGATACTTTTCCATACGAAAAGCATCACTGATGATACTTTTCCATACGAAAAGCATCACTGATGATACTTTTCTATACGAAAAGCATCACTGATGATACTTTTCTATACGAAAAGCTTCACTGATGATACTTTTCTATACGAAAAGCTTCACTGATGATACTTTTCTATACGAAAAGCATCACTGACGAAATTTTTGTATGCGAAAAGCATCACTGATGAAACTTTTCTATACGAAAAGCATCACTGATGATACTCTTCTATATGAAAAGCATCACTGATGATACTTTTCTATAGTAAAAGCATCACTGATACTTTTCTATACGAAAAGCATCACTGATGATACTTTTCTATACGAAAAGCATCACTGATGATACTTTTCTATATGAAAAGCATCACTGATGATACTTTTCTATACGAAAAGCATCACTGATGATACTTTTCTATACGAAAAGCATCGCTAATGATACTTTTCTATACGAAAAGCATCATTGATGATACTTTTCTATACGAAAAGCATCATTGATGATACTTTTCTATACGAAAAGCATCATTGATGATACTTTTCTATACGAAAAGCATCATTGATGATACTTTTCTATACGAAAAGCATCACTGATGAAACTTTTCTATACGAAAAGCATCACTGATGATACTTTTCTATACGAAAAGCATCACTGATGATACTTTTCTATACGAAAAGCATCACTGATGATACTTTTCTATACGAAAAGCATCACTGATGATACTTTTCTATACGAAAAGCATCACTGATGATACTTTTCTATATGAAAAGCATCACTGATGATACTTTTCTATACGAAAAGCATCACTGATGATACTTTTCTATACGAAAAGCATCACTAATGATACTTTTCTATACGAAAAGCATCATTGATGATACTTTTCTATACGAAAAGCATCATTGATGATACTTTTCTATACGAAAAGCATCATTGATGATACTTTTCTATACGAAAAGCATCACTGACGATACTTTTCTATACGAAAAGCATCACTGATGATACTTTTCTATATGAAAAGCATCACTGATGATACTTTTCTATACGAAAAGCATCACTGATGATACTTTTCTATACGAAAAGCATCACTAATGATACTTTTCTATACGAAAAGCATCATTGATGATACTTTTCTATACGAAAAGCATCATTGATGATACTTTTCTATACGAAAAGCATCATTGATGATACTTTTCTATACGAAAAGCATCATTGATGATACTTTTCTATACGAAAAGCATCATTGATGATACTTTTCTATACGAAAAGCATCATTGATGATACTTTTCTATACGAAAAGCATCACTGACGATACTTTTCTATACGAAAAGCATCACTGATGATACTTTTCTATATGAAAAGCATCACTGATGATACTTTTCTATACGAAAAGCATCACTGATGATACTTTTCTATACGAAAAGCATCACTAATGATACTTTTCTATACGAAAAGCATCATTGATGATACTTTTCTATACGAAAAGCATCATTGATGATACTTTTCTATACGAAAAGCATCATTGATGATACTTTTCTATACGAAAAGCATCACTGATGAAACTTTTCTATACGAAAAGCATCACTGATGATACTTTTCTATACGAAAAGCATCACTGATGATACTTTTCTATACGAAAAGCATCACTGATGATTCTTTTCTATACGAAAAGCATCACTGATGATACTTTTCTATACGAAAAGCATCACTGATGATACTTTTCTATATGAAAAGCATCACTGATGATACTTTTCTATACGAAAAGCATCACTGATGATACTTTTCTATACGAAAAGCATCACTAATGATACTTTTCTATACGAAAAGCATCATTGATGATACTTTTCTATACGAAAAGCATCATTGATGATACTTTTCTATACGAAAAGCATCATTGATGATACTTTTCTATACGAAAAGCATCACTGATGAAACTTTCTATACGAAAAGCATCACTGATGATACTTTTCTATACGAAAAGCATCACTGATGATACTTTTCTATACGAAAAGCATCACTGATGATACTTTTCTATACGAAAAGCATCACTGATGATACTTTTCTATACGAAAAGCATCACTGATGATACTTTTCTATACGAAAAGCATCACTGACGATACTTTTCTATACGAACTGTTCATATTCTAATTCCCCTCACTGTATTTGTTTTCCCAATGTCCCAAAGATGAACTCATAAATTATTTGCTTTTCTGTGGAACCAAGCGACTACCCTCTGAAACAGGATTCGCCTTTTTTGGAAAGCCTTCACACCCATGTTGTTCCTGTTTTTACGTAAACAACAATTGAAATCGTTAAAATAAAAATCAACAACATTGTATTATGTAGCCATAATAAAAAATAACTTTATTTGATACCCGGAAAAAGGCAAGAGTACAAACATATATAAATTGCTGAAAGGGCCACAAATCACATGCAGTGAGGATGGTCGGCGAGAGGAGCGAAAAGACCTACCCATAGCAGCCAACAATTATGAAACATTTTTGGCGACTTTTAAATGGACGGTTTCCCTGGAGAGTGAACGTCGCTGTTTCCAGGACATCATTTTCGTCCTATCGCAGCGCGATTCGCTCGAGAAGGAGCAGCCGTAAAGGCTTATAACTCATATACGTTTGTTTCTTTGTACAAATTGTTGTTTTTTTCTCTGTTTTAAGTTATGACTGTTATATGATCCTGCATCCTTCATCCTTTTTATTTCTCTTTTCGACTTATCCTGTCCAGGGCCGACAACTGTATCCTGTTGTAACCTTGAAATATTGTTTACATCGTTTTTAGTTTATTTTTCTTGGGAAAGGACCTCCCGATAAGCCAGTTTTAAAATGGATGTAAGTCTGTTGGCACTTTTGGCAAGTGTAAATAAAACATTTGCTGTTCGGCCATTCATATCCAAAAATTTTATCCGAAAATAAAAGGCCAAAAAAGTTAAGTTGGCTTTAAACGCTTTTTGGTTGTTCGCTTTATTTGTTTTCTTTTCGGACGACTTAACGAAATTGTTATTTGTTGTTGAATTTCAACCGTAAAAATGATGAAGGATATTTATTTTTATATTTTTCACAATAATACTACAACCAGTATTTCTGGCCTGTTGTAAATATCCCTTGTGTCATATCCTAATTTTTATTTGGAAATTTATGACAGTCCACTGACTGTTCGGCGAAATGATTTACGTTTCGTCGGCACTGCAGTGAAGTGCAGTTGTCTGTATTTAATGTTGTCACAGTTAAATTATGCGGCTTTAATGGTTGTCCATTAGTAAATTTCTCAGAAAATAAATTAGAATTGAAAATTTAAGGTTCGTATCATCAGTGATGCTTTTCGTATAGAAAAGTATCATTAGTGATGCTTTTCGTATAGAAAAGTATTATCAGTGATGCTTTTCGTATAGAAAAGTATCATCAGTGATGCTTTTCGTATAGAAAAGTATCATCAGTGATGCTTTTCGTATAGAAAAGTATCATCAGTGATGCTTTTCGTATAGAAAAGTATCATCAGTGATGCTTTTCGTATAGAAAAGTATCATAAGTGATGCTTTTCGTATAGAAAAGTATCATCAGAGATGCTTTTCGTATAGAAATGTATTATCAGTGATGCTTTTCGTATAGAAAAGTATCATCAGTGATGCTTTTCGTATAGAAAAGTATCACCAGTGATGCTTTTCGTATAGAAAATTATCATCAGTGATGCTTTTCGTATAGAAAATTATAATCAGTGATGCTTTTCGTATAGAAAATTATAATCAGTGATGCTTTTCGTATAGAAAAGTATCACCAGTGATGCTTTTCGTATAGAAAAGTATCATCAGTGATGCTTTTCGTATAGAAAAGTATTATCAGTGATGCTTTTCGTATAGAAAAGTATCATCAGTGATGCTTTTCGTATAGAAAAGTATCTTCAGTGATGCTTTTCGTATAGAAAAGTATCATCAGTGATGCTTTTCGTATAGAAAAGTATCATCAGTGATGCTTTTCTTATAGAAGAGTGATGATTTTCGTATAGAAAAGTATCATCAGTGATGCTTTTCGTATAGACAAGTATCATCAGTGATGCTTTTCGTATAGACAAGTATCATCAGTGATGCTTTTCGTATAGAAAAGTATCATCAGTGATGCTTTTCGTTTAGAAAAGTATCATCAGTGATGCTTTTCGTTTAGAAAAGTATCATCAGTGATGCTTTTCGTATAGAAAAGTATCATCAGTGATGCTTTTCGTATAGAAAAGTATCATCACTGATGCTTTTCGTATAGAAAAGTATCATCAGTGATGCTTTTCGTATAGAAAAGTATCATCAGTGATGCTTTTCTTATAGAAGAGTGATGCTTTTCGTATAGAAAAGTATCATCAGTGATGCTTTTCGTATAGAAAAGTATCATCAGTGATGCTTTTCGTATAGAAAAGTATCATCAGTGATGCTTTTCGTATAGAAAAGTATCATCAGTGATGCTTTTCGTATAGAAAAGTATCATCAGTGATGCTTTTCGTTTAGAAAAGTATCATCAGTGATGATTTTCGTTTAGAAAAGTATCATCAGTGATGCTTTTCGTTTAGAAAAGTATCATCACTGATGCTTTTCGTTTAGAAAAGTATCATCAGTGATGATTTTCGTATAGAAAAGTATCATCAGTGATGCTTTTCTTATAGAAGAGTGATGATTTTCGTATAGAAAAGTATCATCAGTGATGCTTCTCCTGCATTGGCTCATAAATAATCTAAAAAAGCTAATGTAAAAATGAATTATTGACATTATTATATTAACTTGAAACTCAATACATTTTCTCCCACCATCTGCTGCGTATTTTTCAATGTCATCACCATTTTGTGGCTCTATTCATCATCGACTTATAAACCAAATGTTCTGACCCTTATCTTATTTATTTCCTTTACCTTTGCCTCACATAGAGAACCATTGCAAATTTGTCTATAAATAAATTGGTTGGTAGTTCACACATCGAACATTTATATTTGGAAGCGAAGAAATAGAATAAACGAACGTGTGCGTCTAAGTGTCGATACATTCATATTTATGACCCATAAAATTATGATTTATTAGTGGGGTTCTCGTGGCAGGCCTAAAAGTAGGTAAAGTTGTAAAATTCTGTCAACGAAAAAAAAGTTGTTTATTCTACGCAGTGTTCATATTGCCTGACTGTGTATTGAGGAAGGTAGGGGAATTAGCCCTAAATTTTTGATAAATTGTATAGTTTAGATATTATTGAAAATAACTTTTGAAAGCACATTGTCAGTAATATAACCTAAAATAAAAGTGTTATGAAAAAGCATTTATAAAAATTGTGTACGTATTTAAATTATACTTTTCTTTCTTTATTTTCAGGTAAGTCATAGTACACTCATATCGTTAAAACTTATTTGGTAAGTTTAAAAGCCCGGGAAATACCAAACAATATCACTCTAATCGTTTTCTCTTGGTTATATGTATACAAGAATGTGATTTGAATTCATTAGCTTTTGATTGTGATAACGGTTACCGATTGATCTACCGCCAGTTTATGGTTTACGGTTGTAATCAACAGCAATACCCTTTAATTGGGCTGTCATAAATGACACATTTCGCTATTTTTTGTTCAAATAACATAAAAGAAAAAATCGCTAGACATTTCCCCAGATAATCTATTGGAGGTGGTAAAATGATTTCACTGCAATCTTAGATTTTTTATATCAAAATGAAATATATCTACTTAAAAAAATATATGTATATATTGCCAATAATATAATTTTACTAATTGTTGACTACGTAATCATGTTTTGTTGTGATATTATTTCTCGTTTTAAAAATAGTTTTTGTATTTTGTATAATTTTTGTATAATTTTTCTTAAAAGATCAGTGATTTATATTTTTGTCGAGTTGGATTTGGTTACTGTTCCAGTTTCAAAATATTTATGGTGATAGTGAAAAGTTATAAGCATAAAAATACTGTGCAAATAATTCAGAAACCTTACTGGATTTAATTTAACTATATTATTTACGTAAGTTGTCTGATAGGTTTGTTTAATTCCCTTGAAACTGTTCAGTTTTCTTCTATTGAAATTTACAAAAGCCTTTGAGATTTTAAAGCTCTTAGTTTTACCTTTGAAAGGCAATTCGGATAGACTTTTTGGGCCTTGTAGTTTTTAAATTATTGAAAAATTTCCATATGAATCCCGTTATTAATATCAGTCATACGCATCGTGGTCCACCAAATTAATATTTAATATTTTAAAGTTTGTTGGGGAATTTGCAAAAATAAAACAAATTCTAATCGAATTTTACATAGCGGTTTATATATCAATTCTTTTTTGTTGAAAGACGATTGTAGCTTTATCCAAACCTCGAACCTCGCTTTTCATCATATCAGTCATACACAACATGGTCCACTAAATGAATATTTGATATCTTAAGATTTATGGTTATATGAAGAGAAAACAAATTAACTTTATATTAAAATTAATCATTTTTAAGGGAATAGTTTATATATTAAATCTTTTATCTTTTAAGCGCAATTCGGATGTATCCTCTAGCTTCATGGTCAACTAAATAAATATTTAATATTTTAGGGCTTATTATGGAAAATTCCAATGCAAAAACTAATTGATCATATTTTTAAACTATTTGTATTTTAGGTTATATTTTGCAAATAATAAATTTTCGTTGTTTAATAATCACTACTTCATTTGAAGATTTTTGTTTTCTAAAATCATTTTTGCCGATTGAACGATGATTTATGTTTTAGGCTGTTCGATTAGGTAATTTCGCCTAAGAAATGTTTAAACCCCATGGATTTAACTATTAAACGAATTTAGGAAGGACACTCTAGGCCTCGTAGTTTTTAAATAATTGCCAAATTTCTACACGGACCTCGCTATTAATATCATTCATACGCATCATAGTCCTCCAAATGAATATTTGATATTTTAAGGATTTATTGTGGAAAATCTTTATGAAAAATAAAGGTTAACCATATATTGAAGTTAATCATATTTTAGATAATAGTTTGTAGTTATAAGTATATTATAAATAAAGAATATTCTTCATTGAATAATGATTACAGTTTTATTTGATTTTTTGTAAAATTATTTTTTGTTGAATTAAACAATGTCTTCGTTTTTGGCTGGCTCGATTTTGTAATTTCGTTAAGGACACCTTCAAAAGCCAATGGCTTTATCTTTAAAAAAATCGGATGGATCCTCTAGTTTTTAAATTGTTTTCTCTATTGGGCGTTGCCAAAGTAACGGTCGTTACCGATTTTCGGAGATTTTTTTAATAAAATTCCAACAAAATTCCAAGCAAATATGCCACGAAGATTGCTTAATTTTGGACTTACGAAAGTTCAAGCATCGGTAGCAACCGAAAGAATTCATAAAAAATGTAATTTCAATAATTTTTTGACCATTAAAAAAGTAACGGTCGTTACTTTATAAATGTGCTGATTTCAAATTTCGGATTATTTATTGTAAAATTTTGCACCGAATGTGTCAAGTAAAAAAATCTGATTACATGCTTTGAACTGTTTTGTTTAATGAATGGGATTATTTTCAAAACAACGAAAATTAGATACCAAAATTAGATAGAAAAAAAATGTTAACGTTTTTTGTTTTCAAGAAATTTCCTTACGCGTTCGCGTTTTTTTTCGTTCCTGACTTTGGCGTTTGTCCGTCATCACCTTTTTTTGATCCAGTCTTTGGTTTCTTTTTTTTTTAGCGCCCTCCCTCTTCTGCGAAGAAGCCTAATGCTTTCCTTCGTCTTCTTTTCGTTTTTTCTGTATTTTTGTATCTTGGTAAGTTGCTTCATGATTTTGCAGCTAAAATCAGTAAGAATCCAGTTAAGTAAGACGAAAACAAGTCAAATGCAAAACTTCAAAAGAAAAAGGTAACGGTCGTTACATCTTTAAAAATAATAATTTCATTTTTGAGTTGTAAGGGGTCATATTCTGTGGAAACACCCATTTGTATCAGTCATATCCACCAAATGAATATTTACTATTTTAGGGTTTATTGGGGGGAAATTCCAAAGAAAAAGATCACATTTTTAAATTATTCGTATTTTAAGTAATAGTTTTACCTATATATATGACAAACAATACATTTTTATCCACCATAGGATGGGGGGTATATTCATTTTGTCACTCCGTTTGTAACACCTCTACATATTGATCTGAGACCCCATAAAATATATATATTCTTAATCGTCGTAGAATTCTAAGACGATTTAGCCATGTCCGTCCTTCCGTCCGTTCGTCTGTGGTAATCACGCTACAGTCCGCAATAATTGAGCTAGGTTGATCAAATTTGGTACAAATACTTCTTATAGTTGCAGGTTGTTTGGGATTGCAAATGGGCCATATCGGTCCATATTTAGATATAGCTCCCATAATAGCATCTAACATGTTGTGATTCCTACTGTTCTCATCTACTATATTTTTTGTGTTTTCGGTGTTATTTTCTTTAGGTTTGAGTTATTTTGTGAGGTCACATGCTATCCATGGTGGAGGGTATATAAGATTCGGCATGGCCGAACTTAACGCTTTTACTTGTTTTTTGTTTAATAATCGCACCTTTATTTGAAGTTTTTAGTTTTCTAAATTAATTGTTGTCGATTGAACGATGATTTAGGTTTTAAGCGGTTCGAATTGGTAATTTCTTTTTAGAAACGTTTAAAGCCCATGGTTTTATCTGTTAAACGCATATGGGATGGATACTCTGGGTCTCGTAGTGTGATTTACTAATATCTTTAAGGATATGTCGGTTAGGTTCTCAAGGCGTTGTAGTCTTTAAACTATTGGCAAAATTCTACATGAAAATCGCTGTTAATGTCAGTCATACGCATCATGGTCCATCAAATGAATTTGGTTTAAGTTTTGGTCGATTTTTTTGGGTAGGATACTCTAGGTCTCGTAGTGTGATTTACTAATATCTTTAAGGATATGTCGATAGGTAATGCCTTTATCTTATAAACAAAATTCGGTTAGGTTCTCAAGGCGTTGTAGTCTTTAAACTATTGGCAAAATTCTACATGAAAATCGCTATTAATAATCAGTCATACGCACCATGGTCCATCAAATGAATTTGGTTTAAGTTTTGGTCGATTTTTTTGGGTAGGTACATTAAAGAAACGTTGAAAGCCCGTATCTTTATCTGTTAAAGGTATTTGGGGTAGAAGTTCTAGGCTTTGTAGTTTTTAAAGTATTGGCAAATTTCAACATGAAGCTAGCTTTTAATATCAGTCATACGAATTATGGCCCATCAAGTGAATATTTGATATCTTATGGTTTATTGTGGAAAAGTACAAAGAAAAAGGGATCTAAGTAACCATATATTAAAATTAGTAATATTCCAGGTAATAGTTTATATATTATAAATTAAAAACATTCTTTATTGAATAACGATTACAGCGTTATTTAAAGTTTTTTTTAATTATTTTTTTGTTGAAGTGAACAATGATTTAATTTTTGTGTGGTTCGATTTATTAATTTCGTTAAGGAAATGTTGAAAGCCAATGAATTTATCTGCTAAGCACAATTTGAATGGATCCTCTAGGGCTTGTAATTTTTGAATCATTGGAAAATTTCTACATGAAGCTCGCTATTAATATCAGTCATACGTATCATGGTCCATTAAATGAATATTTCATATTTATCTTCAATCCTTTCCATTCTATCTAGTACTATTTTTTAAATAAACACATTTGATGATATCTGCGATATTCATTATTCATAAAGTCAACCCTGTTTCAAAAAGCTAAACAAATAGCTATCGCAATTGCTGTCTTCCTTCGTTTTTTTCTTTCGTAGCTAACAGGTATTTCCCTACTTCTGTGTGAGAAACTCACAGATAGCTTTAAATACTTTTTCCCTTGAATTTGTTTCCTTCTTTACATTTAGGTATTCTTTTACCGGGCGCTTTTCTTATCAATTATGGCCATGTGATGAACTAACAATCAAATTGCGATTTATAGATAACAAATCTGCAGAATTAGTGGAACATCGGTGATTACAAATTCTCGCGAAAAACTCACAGATAAGTCAATGGAATTAATCGGAAGGCGCAAACATTAAAGTGGGTCAGTCTACCGATTTGTGTTATCGCCATTATTGCAGTAAATCAATAAAACCGAGATTATTTAAAAGCTTATTGTGGTATATAGTATAAAAATAAATTTTAAAAGGGCAAATCTTCTTTTTTAAGCAATGAGTACAGCTTTTTTTAATTTGTTTTTGGTGAATGAACAACGGTTTATGTTTTCCTTGGTTCGATTGAGAAAATACTTTTACGAAATGATGAAAGTCCATGTCCTTACCTTTTAAATACATTTGGGATGGAAGTTTTAGGCCTTGTAGTTTTTAATTTATTGGCAAATTTCTACCAGAACCTTGCTATTAATATCAGTCATACGCATCTTGGTCCATGAAATGGATATATGTTGTTTTAAGGTTTATTGTTAGAATTTAAAAACAATATTAAGCACTCCGGTAGGTGAGTTGGTAGCGATCTGGTCTATGAGTTTGGGGATCGGTCTGTCGCTGCAAAAATATGGTCTTTGTTACCCGGATTTTCCCTGGACCATAACATTAGAATATAAAACAGTAGCAATATGAGCAATATTTTAGCTCTCGTTAAGAGCTATTTTTTTGCCATTGACCGATTGTGACTCCGTGCCACACAGCAAATGAAACAATTGAATTGTTGCGAAAAAAGTTTGGAGATTCGATTATTTCAAGAAATTGAATGGCCTCCAAGAAGTTGTGATTTAACACCATTAGACTATTTCTTGTGGGGTTATTTGAAGTCATTGGTCTTTCGAAATAAACCGGACTCTCTTTCAGCTATACAAGTCAATATTGAACGTGCCATTCATGACATACGACTTGATTTAGTGGAAAAAGTGCTCGAAAATTGGGTTCATGGAATTCGTTAATGCAGAAGAAGTCGTATAGGCCATTTGAATGACGTTTTGTTTAGAAATTAATTGTATCGATTGTACTTCACATTAAATAAAACAACTTTTGAATTTCCTTAACAATAAGTGTGTTTTTTTCAAAGAAATCATATCGCTCTTATTGGAAAACCCGTAGTATAAAAAATTCATATTTTAGAGGGACAAATCTTCTTTGTTGAACCACGAGTAAAGTTTTTTTTTAATTTAATTTGATGAATGAACAATGGTTTATGTTTTGCTTGGTTCGATTTAGAAATTACTTTTGCGAAATGATGAATTATCTCTTAAATCCTTTTGGGATGGAAGTTCTCTAGCTTTTAGTTTTTAAATTATTGACAAATTTCTACATGAACCTTCCTATTAATATCAGTCATACGCATCATGGTTCATCAAATGAATATATGTTATTTGAAACATATCGCATGAACAATAATATTGTTTTTAAAATTAGTTTATGTAAATATTAATCTCAATCAGTATTCAAAAAATATAACAAAGTGTTGTCGCTACATTGTAGAAAATATCTGCCTCATAAAATGAAATGAAACTTGACTTATTGAATCGTGATCGGGAAATAGAAAACCAATCATAAGTGCTCTTGATATTAATGACTAATGTGCCATTCTTCGAGACATAAATGAATTGGAATTTTTCGAGCAATCGTTACACCTTAAAATGCAAATTCGTATTTAAATCAGATAAACAGCAGTAGCGTGTTATGGTTTCGAATGTTCTAAGCTTCATTTCCGGAAATAGTTTTGTAAAATATTAAATGGAAATTCATCAATTTTGTAAATAAATTTCATTATAATATCATTGAAAATTTTTTAGCAGAAAATATTTCTATTAAGATATTCCTTGATATTAATAAAGATTTCAAATAAATGATTTATTTTGGAAGGTGAGGAAAATCGCAAAAAAAAGCAAAAAAAAATTGCAAAAAAAACTTTTAGCAAATTTTGAAACCGATTTTATTATAGTTTTGAATGGTCAAACTATGTTTAAGAAAGAAGGACTGAAAATCAATTATAAAATGGTGGTCCTCTATGTTGTATCCTTTAAAATAGTTTTTGAATGAATGTTCTAGGCCTTTTATTTTTCAAGACATTGAATTTTTTCTAAAGTTACTTCTGTATTACTATCAATCATGTGCACCATAGTACGCTAAACTAATATTAAATGTTTTTTTTACTGTATTTGTATATATATATATTTTATTTGTAATTAAAATGTCTATAATATTTTGGAAGATATTGAAATTTTTCGAAACTAACTTTGCTATTGTTATTGAATTTTTTCTAAAGTACCTTCTGTATTACTATCAAGCATACGCACCTTAGTACGCTAAACTCATATTAAATGTTTTTGACTGTATTTGTCTGTATATATTTTTTATTTGTAGTTAAAATGTTTATCATATTCTAGGCCTTTTATTTTGGAAGATATTGAAATTTTTCGAAACTAACTTTGTTATTACTATAAATTATACGCATCCTAGTACAAGAAAACAATATTGAATATATTTGATTGTATTAAATATTATATTTATTTTATTTATAATTTAAATATTTACAGCGTTCCTTTTAATACTGCTTTTGAATGAATGTTATATGCATATTATTTTTCAATAAATTGCAATTTTTCCAAATCAACATTCGCTTTTACTATCAATCATGCGCATCATGGTACAAGAAGCAAATTTTTGAATATTTTTTTACAGTATTTTATTAATTATATTTATTATAGATTAAATTATATTTATTTATTATTATTATATTTAATTTATTTATATTTCAAAAAACCTCTGAGGAATTTCTTTTAATACCGGATTTTAAAAGAATGATCTCAACTTTTTATTTTTCATGATATTGCAATTTTTCTAAAGTTGCGTCATTATTACTATCAATCATACGCATCGTAGTACTGGAAACTTTTATTGAATATTATTGTTCAGTTATTTATTTATATTTCAAAAATATCTGTGGTATTACTTTTAATACAGTTTTTCAAAATGAGTGATCTATGTCTTTTATTTTTCAAGATATTGCATTTTTTTGCAACAAAACAACTTCGTCATTACTATCAATCATACGCATCGTAGTACAATAAACTAATTTATTCAATTGCTACTTCAAATATCTATGGTTTTACTTTCTATACTGTTTTCCGACAAAATCTATATTTCTTCTTAAACTTTTTATTTGTTATAACCAATCAACATTACTTCCTGAATCTTTAGGGTTAGTACATATTAAACAACAATTTCGAACTACCTACATTATCAAGCAGAGTATTTCTAAACAAGTTGAATAAAGAAAAAAAAATTTCAATGTTAACAAACACAAACGAAGAGCAAACCAGAAAATCCGGAAAGAGAATTTTAGCACTCTTACACATTTCAGTTAAGAGACAAGCGGCAAACAAATAATTGCATTGTATTTCAAAATAACTCTCTTCACATAAGAGAAGTAACTGCAATAAAATCACTTTATTTCTCTTTAATTTCTATATTGCCTGAGTAAGAACTAATTAAATATTTAGTGTGAAAATAAAACTTGTTTTACGCTGAGAAATGTTTTTGTATGAACTTAATTAGAATGCCATACATTAACATGCATTGCAACGTAAACGACGTCATAATTGTATATGTATGAAAGTGTATAAAATATGAGAATAATATTTTATTTATATTTAAATAACATGCACACTTGTTGTAGCTACAGTGATCACAGCGGTAGTTTTAGTTCATGTCATAGGTTCGAAGAATATTTATAAGAATGAACAATAACTTTATTTTTTTGGCTTAGAAATTCTAATTTTTGAAGATTACTTTTTAATGTGGTATGAAGGGAATGATAAGTGTTGGTTTCTTCAAGAAACATTTTTATTGAAGTCTTTTCATTTTATTTTATTGATTCTCATCGGCTTCAAACTCACTACTGACGAGTTTGACTTGTACTTTTAATTTCAGAGGGTTCCTAACCTTCTATAGTACGTTTGTTGGAAGCACATTATTTTTGGGAAAATTTACTTTTTTTCTACAAGTAAAAAATCTGCAGCTTATTTAAGTTTTTTTTTCCCGTTTTTTAAGATATTCTGCTCTCTGAAACTGTATTTCATAGAATAATCGAATTTTTTGGTCGCTTTTGTTGTTAAATTCAGACATATATATTCAATAGGAGTACTTACAGGGTGGCTGATATGTAATGCAACAAAGTAAAGCGCTATATTTTTTTTAATTATACCCTACACCACACTGTGGTACAGGGTATTATAAGTTTGTTTCACGGCTGATGTTTGTAACACCCTAAAATAATACAGCTAGACCCACCTTAAAGTATACCGATCGACTCAGAATCACTAGCTGAGTCGATTTAACGATGTCCGTCCGTCTGTCCATGTAAAGTTGTTCGTCGACTACAGGTCGCAATTTCACTCCGATCGTTCTGAAATTTTGCAGTTTAGAGTATTTCGCGGCTGTTAAGATCGCTATTGAATTTGGTTGAAATCGGTTCAGATTTAGATATAGCTCCCATATATATCTTTCGTCCGATTTGGCCCTTTAGTCCTATAGAAGCTGTATTTTACATCCGATCGTTTTGAAATTTAGAATGGTAAAGTTTCTTGATCCATGAACCAACATTGCCGAATTTGAAGAAAATCGGTTAAGATTTAGCTATAGCTCACATATATATGTTTCATCCGATTTGGCTCTTTAGATCCAATCGTTTTTATACCCTACACCCCACTATCTATATATCTTTCGTCCGATTTGGCCCTTTAGTCCTATAGAAGCTGTATTTTACATCCGATCGTTTTGAAATTTAGAATGGTAGAGTTTCTTGATCCATGAACCAACATTGCTGAATTTGAAGAAAATCGGTTCAGATTTAGATATAGCTCCCATATATCTTTCGTCCGATTTGGCCCTTTAGTCCTATAGAATCTGTATTTTACATCCGATCGTTTTGAAATTTAGAATGGTAGAGTTTCTTGATCCATGAACCAACATTGCTGAATTTGAAGAAAATCGGTTCAGATTTAGATATAGCTCCCATATATCTTTCGTCCGATTTGGCCCTTTAGTCCTATAGAATCTGTATTTTACATCCGATCGTTTTGAAATTTAGAATGGTAGAGTTTCTTGATCCATGAACCAACATTGCCGAATTTGAAGAAAATCGGTTAAGATTTAGCTATAGCTCCCATATATATGTTTCGTCCGATCTGGCCCTTTAGTCCTATAGAAGCTGTATTTTACATCCGATCGTTTTGAAATTTAGAATGATAGAGTTTCTTGATCCATCAACCAACACTACAGAATTTGAAGAAAATCGGTTAAGATTTAGCTATAGCTCACATATATATGTTTCATCCGATTTGGCTCTTTAGATCCAATCGTTTTTATACCCTACACCACACTGTGGTACAGGGTATTATTTAAGTATAAAATGTCCCAAAACTAAATTTATGTAAACAATTTATACATGAATTACAAAATTTATATATCAGAGTTAATCAATATTACGAGAGTGGTGTAGGGTATTATATAGTCGGCACCGCCCGACTTTAGCCTTTCCTTACTGTTTTTTTTTTTAAATTTTATTGTTCAAAAGCAAAATCTGTCGGAAATAACATAAAATTTTAGAAACAGTTTAGATTTCTTCAAATTGGCCACCATTGGCACGAATTATGGCCTTCAAACGGCCGACAAAGCCATCACACGCTGCACGAAAGTGGCTCTGCGGTATTTTGGCCCATTCCCGGCGAAGCGCCGTCTTGAGATGATCGATACTTTGGTATTTTTTAGTGCGAACCTTACTCTCTAAAATGCCCCAGGCGCAAAAGTCCAACGGATTGAGATCCGGAGATCTTGGTGGCCATTGTGCGGTAGAAATGAAGCGAGGAACATCCTTTTTAAGCCATTCTTGGTTGACGCGTGCTGAGTGCGATGGTGCTGAGTCCTGTTGGAATGTCCATGGTCTGCGGCCGAAATGTTTGTCTGCCCAGGGCTTCAATACTGTCTTTAGGACATTTTCCCGATAATATTCGGCATTTATTTTGACCCCATGGTCGATGAATACGAGCGGGGAGCAACCATTGGCCGTTACGGCGGCCCACACCATTGCCATCGGCGGCGCTTGAGTTCTGGTGGCCAATCGAAGGTGTAAATTTTCAGCTGACCTCTTTGGCAAGTAAACCCGATCATTTTGTTTGTTCACAAACTGCTCAATTTGGAATGGCTTCTCATCGGAGAAAACCGAATTCGGTAACTGGCCACTTTCGTGCAAGCGAAGCAACTCCTTGGCTCTTTCCAGTCTAACTTTTGTTTGTGCATCGGTGAGCTCTTGCACTTCTTGGAACTTCAATGGCTTTAGTCCAAGCTCATTTTTTAATATGTGTTGTATCCGTTCTCGCGATATGTCATATGCTCACGAGAAATTTTTCTACCACTGCGGCGTGGATTTCGATCAAATCTGGCCTTCACTTTTCGGATCATTTCTGGTGTTGTTACCGTTTTTTTCGTCCACTATTTGGACGCGATGCAACACTGCCAGTATCACGGTAACGAGCAATGGTACGATAAACAAAAGATTTATTCACATTTAAATGTTGGAGGGCTCTAACGAGCCACTTGTGTTTTTCCACCCAAATATAAAGCAATCAAACTATCACGCTTGAATTCCATCACGAATAACTTTTTTCTGAATGCAATAGATCAAAATGCTTTTGTAAGCATGTAAACAAGAAAATGAACTGTCACCGAAATAAATCTGTCAGCTATCAGACTAGCGGTTTAGAAATGATAGCAACCTGAAGTTGGTTGCAATACATATCAGCCACCCTGTATTGTTGCATAAATATTTGAGGCAAAATATATAATTTTTAACTAAGCTTTTTACGCTATATGTTGGTTGGGATTAGTGCATAGTTCTATTCCATGATAATTTGAATCTATAAGACCAGTGTTATTATCTATAATATTATTTTTGAACGAATGTCCTAGGCCTTTTACTTTTTAAGATAAATCAACTTTACCAAAGTAACTTCGTTATTATTATAAATCATACGCTTCATGGTACAATCAATATATATTGTATATTATTGATTTATTTCGTAGAATACTTGAGAATATTTGTTGTTATTGTAAATTGAGGCCAATAGCGTAAAAAAAGGAATAATTTTAGTCTTTCATGTTGTAGAAATTAAAAAGTTGAAGAATAATACATTATTTAAAAAAAAGTTATAGGCCTTTTTCGCTACATGTTAGGTATGATTAGTGAAAAGTTCTATTCCGATATGATTTTGCTGAGATACTAATAATTTGAATTAAAAAGACCAATATTATTATATTTAATATTATTTTTGAACGAATCTCCTAGGCCTTTTACTTTTTAAGATATTACAACTTTTCTAAAGGAATTTCGTTATTATTATAAATCATACGCATCATGGTACAATAAATTAATATGCAATATTCTTGATTATATTTCATTGAATAATTGAAAATATTAGCTTCTATTGCTAAATTCAGCCATATACATAGCTTCAATAGGAATAATAGATGCAGAAATAGTTTAAGAAAGATACATTATTTTAAAATAAGTTATAGGCCTTTTACGCTATTTGTTTGGTACGATTAGTGAACAGTTCTATTCTAGTAAGATCTTGCTGAGATAATACCAATTCGAATTTGGAAGTCCTATATTATTGTCTTTAAAATTATTTTTGAATGAATGTCATGGGCCGATTACTTTTTACGATATTACAACTTTTCTATAGGAACTTCGTTATTTTTATAAATCATACGTATTATATGTATATAGTACAATACATTAATATACAAAATTCTTGATTATATTTTATAGAATAATTGAAAATATTAGCTTTTATGACTAAATTCAACCATATAGCTTCAATAGGAATAATTTTAACTCTTAAAGTTTCAGAAATAGTTGAAGAAAATATAAATAAATAATAAATATAATCTTTCTGAGATAATGATAATTTGAAGTTAAGAGACCAGTGTTATTATCTTCTATATTATTTTTGAACGAATATCCTAGGCATTTTACTTTTTAAGATATATCAACTTTTCCAAAGTAACTTAGTAGTTATCATTATAAATCATACGCATTATAGTACAAGAAATTGATATTGAATACTATTGGCGGTATTTCATTAAATGTTAGTTTTTATGGCGATATTAGGACCGATGGCTTCAGCTGGAATATTTTTAACATATTAAGCTCTACAAGTATTTGAAAACTGCCATCTTAATGGGTCAATTTATCCCCTTTTCGAAAAAATAAAAAAAATACTTTCAAAAAGGACATTTAAGTATTAAAATATTCTACGAAACTTTTGCCAGAAAATTTCAGTGGGGGTCGCCAAAGACACCAAAGTTGTAAATAAAGCTTTTTAAGCTAAATTAGCAAAATTACACGCCATCTTATAAAAAATACTAATGTAAATTTAAAGTCGTGATATCTATGGAATGATTGGAGCAGAAGAGCGACCCTATAATTCTGAACGGGCATGTTAAGTAGATAAATTTGGTGGTATAAACTTATGGTCCAGCTTGTCTGATTTTTTTTTTCCTACTGTGGGTCAAAGTTTTCATTTTTTGGTTGAACGAAGCTTTATACTAAGTGAAAAAATGTTCTATTTTATTGACTGAGAGATTTCTTATTATCAGAGTTATATAGTGGTCTTTTATGAGGATAATTTTTGTTGCTCTCTCTAGCTGCTCTCATTATGGTTCAATTTGGCCCTTTTTTCGATAAAATCAAAAAAAGTCCTTTCAAAAAGATATTGAAGGATTAAAATATTCTACTAAAATTTTTGCCGGAAAATTTCATAAAATATATAAATTATTATTATTGTAGAAATAAGGGAAATTAAAAAAAAAACAATTTTCATATTTTTTTATTTTGGCCACTTTGTTTGGGAGGTACCAAAAGGGGTACCTCCCAAACGGCAATTCTTCAATAAACTATGGGTACTACGAACGCATTGCACTGTACAAAATCGTAAGTGTTTTTATTTATTATAATTTATAGTATAGTATTTGTTGTATTAGTTGGCGTGTAATTTTGCTAATTAAGCGTAAAGAGCCTTTTATACAACTTTGGGGTCTTTGGCTGCCAGCACTGAAATTTTCTGGCAAAAATGTTCGTAGAATATTTTAATCCTTAAATGTCCTTTTAGAAACGATTTTTTTTGATTTTATCGAAAAAAAACAGCCAAATTGTCCCATAAAGAGAGGAGCTAGAGAGTTAAGATCATCCTCATAAAATTCCACAATATAACACTGACAATAAGAAACCTCTCAGACATTAACTTGCAGCATTTTTTTAATTTTTTCAAACTTTCGCCTCTGTAAGAAAAGTCAGACCAGCTGGATCATAAGTTTATTCTACCAAAAAGGGTCTACTCAACATGCCCTTTTTAAAATTATAGGATCGTTATTCTGTTCCAAAAGTGCAATTTGAATTTAAAAGACCAATGCAATTATTTTTTAATATATTTTTTCAACGAATATTCTAGTCCATTCGCATTTGAAGCTATTGCAATTTTTCTAAAGTATCTTCGTTATTATTATAAATCATAATCACCATGGTACAATAAATTAATATTGCATATTTTCATTCATACCTAAAACATCTATGTTGTTCCCTGTAGTTCTTTATGAATGTTGTATGAATGTTCTATGTGTTTTACTTTTCAAGATATTGCAATTTTTCTCAAGTAACTTTGTTATTACTGGTAATCACACTCAAATATAAATAGAAGCTAAAATTTAATAAATTTGACTATGTTGTGTAATTTATTTAAATTAGATATACTTGAAATTTTTTTAAATGTTGGATTTTGGATTTTGTTCTAGGACTTTTATTTTTAGAGATTTTTCTCAAATAACTTTTTTAATTAATATTGAAATATACGAGGCTTGGTACACAAAAATTAATATTGCATATATGTAATTGTGTTGTAAAATATATTTAATTTATATAAATTACACAACATAGTCAAATTTATTAAATTAAATAACCTAAATAATTTTCTTTTCAATACTATTTTTTAAGGAATGCCCTAGGCCTTTAACGTTTCAAGATATTTTCATTTTTCCAAAGTAACATTATTATTAATATAAATCATTCGCATCATAGTCCAATAAATTAATATGTACTGAATAGATTTGACTGTATTGAATTTTTAATACATAAAATATCACTCACATCTTTTAGTACTATTTTTGAATGCACTTTCCATGCCTTTTATTTTTTAAAATAATACGGAATATTTTTGACTATCTTGTATATTTTACACTTATATATATATATATTAATTATATATATATGTATAAGGTGATCCATTTCGAGGTTCCCTACTTTTTTAAAGAAAAAAACCACAGAAAATTCAAATTGAATGGGGAATGTTTATTATCATTTGAAAGAACAATCTTTGGGATTTTTTTTTAAATTATGTTTATCAAATGTTGGCCGCAGCTACGTCTCAAATGGTCCATCCGTTGAGTCCAATTTTCGATGACTCTTTCTAGCATTTCGACTGGTAACTGGCAATGACATGCGTAAACGTTGTTCAGGCGTAAGTCTTTCCATGATAAAATGCCAAACAATACTTAACAAAAATATCATGACAGCATGACCGGCTACTTGGATCACCCTATATATATATTATTTCTGCCGTAAATTGCTTTTAATGTTGTTTTTAAAATAATGGTATTTTTCTACAGTAATTTTGTTATTTCTATGAATCATACTCATCATAGTCTAATAAATTAATATTGCATATTTTTGATTGTATTGTATATTAGGCATGTTTTCGTTACAAGCTAGCACTTTTAGTTTAGCACTTTGCAACGAAAACAACTGACTTTCACTAACTGGCACATAAGCAATAAGTCGCGGTTTTTCACTATCTGGTAGCAATGGTGTCATGAGTTGCGAAGAAAGAACAGTGCAAAACAGACAAAAAATTCGTGAAAAGTATTTATAAAACATATATTTACTATTCTATGTTCAATTGTTTACACTTTCTTTTGCAAATATTAAAATATTTTCCCATTTTTTTCTTCTTCTTCCCGTTAATTCACAATAATTGATAACAAAATGGGATGCCATATTGCTAAATATAGGGTGCCCAATATGGCAACATCATACTCGATTAAGACAGGAACACAAGCACCAAACTTCATCGGGAACTAATAGTGCTTAAAAGTGCTTAGCTCCCCATACAAATTAAGCACTTATGGTGTAACGAAAACACGCCTATTATACTAGCTGGACCCGGTCCACTTCGTTGCCCCATATTTCCGATCCCGTCCATTTTTTGACCACTGACGTAGACTGCCAGCAGAACTGCAGTGGAACAAACAAACGATTTGCCACGCCCACATTTTCCCCGCCCACTATTTGGAATTTTTTTTTTCAAAACCATCTCAAACCAAATAGCTTTCAAACAAAAGAAAAAAATTAAAAATCGGTCCAGTGCTTTAAGCGTCTATAAAACACATACATACATACATACAAACATTTTTCCATTTTTATATATATAGATTTATTTTATTCATGACTTAAATATATATGTTGTTCCCTGTAGTACTGTTCTTGAGTGAATATTCTAGGCCTTTTACTTTTCAAGCTATTGTAATATTCCTAAAGTTACTTTCTTATTACCATCTTTCATATGCATAATAGTACAATAAACTAATAATGAATACTTATACTTAAACCTATTCTCTTCCGTCTAACACTGTCAAGACATTGCAATTTTTCTAATGTAACTTTGTTATTATTATAAATCATACGCTTCATAGTACAAGAAGCTAATATTGAATATTTTTTACTGTAGTGTATATTATAAAGGGTCCGCCAAATATTTTTTTTTTTGAAAACATTGCGCAAATCATCGAGTGTAGCTTCGGCTGTGTGGCACGTAGCGCCGTCCTGTTGAAACCAAATGTTGCCAATATCCTCCTCTTCAATTTTTGTGAACAAAAATTCGTTCAACATGGTCCGATAACGATCGCCATTGATTGTTACGGCCACTTGCTCATTTTCGAAGAAAAATGGCCCAATTATGCCTCTGGACCAAAATCCGCACCAAACAGTGACTCGTTTTGGGTGTATCGGCTTTTCAATGTATGCGTGCGGGTTTTCTGTGCCCCAAATGCGACAATTTTGCTTGTTTATATACCCGCCAAGATCAAAATGAATTTCATCTGAAAAGATGATTTTTTTTTGGCAAAATCGGCACCTTCTGTAAGTCGATCGCTCCCAGCGTTGTTCAATCGTATAAACAACCATATTCCTTCAGCGGAAGGATAAAACTAATTATCTGTCAAATCAGACATGAGCTAAGTGTTACCATTCACGAAATAAGCACTAGTTGAAAAAAAACGTTAGATGGCGGACCCTATATATATGTATTATTACTATATACATATATATTAGGGCGGGTCGATTTAAAAATCGCCCATTGCTCAGTGAAAATCGTATTCTAGGGATCAAAATAAGAAACTTTGCCGAAGGAACCATACCTCTAAAACGAATTCTGATGTCCCGGAATTTGGGTCGAACTTTTGGATAGGGGCAAATTTTGAAAAATCCCATTTCGACCCATTTAGAGTGCTCCAATCGAGTCCAAATGTATGATCGACCCCCACTAACTTTGGAGGCCCGACCCACCCATGCCAGTGGCACACCCCCTGGAACCCCCTGGGGGTTCCATACATTTGGACTCGATTGGAGCACTCAAAATGGGTCAAAGTGGGATTTTTTCCGGGACATCAGAATTCGTTTTAGAGGTATGGTTCCTTCGGCAAAGTTTCTTATTTTGCTCCCTAGAATACGATTTTCACTGAGCAATGGGCGATTTTTAAATCGACCCGCCCTAATACATATAAAATCACATATAATGATGTGATTATATATTTTACATCGGCACATTAGTTTTTAATACAGTGGGCACACATTTGTTTGTGAATATAAATTAATTATCCCCTCACCTTAGAGAGGAGGGTACATATTATTTGCTACGAGCCAAAAGTGTAACACATTGAAGGAGTGACCTAAGACCCCAAGTATGTTCGGCGGATATCCGTTTTAGGACATTTTATGTAATTTGAGCCTGAGAAAAATGGGCGAAGTGGCCCTGCCCCTTTTGGTACCTCCCACACAAAAGGGACCATAGCGTATAAAAAGTTAACAGCTAATAACTTTAATACCAGAGCATACCAAAACTTGTAAATTCGTACGTACGTAATGTTTTGATAGTACCTACAGTCAAGTGAAAAGTGGGCGTTATTGACACGTCCCTTTTGGTACCTCCCACACAAATGAACAATTTTCCAACAAAAGTTAACTGCTTATAGCCTTAATACCAGTCGATACAAATACCTGAAATTTTGTACAGTGTAATGTTTTTATAGTACCTACAGTGCAGTGAAAATTGGGCGAAGTTGACACGCCCCTTTTGGTACCTCCCACACAAATTGACCATTTTGCACCAAAATTTAACAGCTTATAACTTTTATACCAGTAGATACAAATACTTGAAATTTTGAACAGTGTAATGTTTATAAAGTACCTACAGTCCAGTGATACGTGAGCGTCATTGGCTCTCCCTTTTTGGTATCTCCCCCACAAATGTACTATTTTTAAGCAACAGTTAAAGGCTTATTACTTTAATGCCAGTGTATGCTTTAAAGTTATTAAATCCATTTTAGTTGATAATAATTTAATGAAAACAAAAAAAAAATATTTTATTTTTATTTTTTTATTTTTTTGGGACTGGAGGTGAGGTGATTCGTAAGTCTGTTTTCCCGACTGAACTTTCTTACTTGTTTTATTTCAAAAATATTAAATTTTTAAAATAAAATCTTTAGATAGGAATGAATAAGCAAAATAAAAAATATTTTGTTCCAACAGTGTTAGAGAACTAATCAAGTCCGTGAAATGCTCCCCACCTATCATGTGGCCCATTTCGAAATCATGACTCATGTCAAAATTTTCATATAACCCTCTGTACACAAAATTTGTAATTACAAAATACTTATTTGTTTCACCCGCCAAAAAGTCGCATAAATAACACCGGTTGCCTATTTCAAAAAACAAATTACACAAACAAATACACAGTTTTTTTTTTAAAAAATCACGCCACTTTTTTCTGACGATTTCTTTGCTCTATCACCGTGCTGTTGTTGTTAGTGTTTAAACTAAGAATATTTGAAACAAATGCAATTAGAGAAATTGCCAAAACGACAAAAAAAACCGTATGGCTTTTACACGCGTTTTTCATTTTCATTTGAATATGTCTAAAATTATCACGTTTTCACTGATGGGTGAGGAAAAACACACAGCAGACATGTCATGACATAAATGGCGACGACGACGACAACGCAATGAATGGGTGAATAGATAGCTAGGTGGTTCTGCCGCCTGAGGAGACCCCTATTGGAGAGGTGAGTTTCGTGTTATCTCTTTACAATTATTGTATCACCTCACCTCCGCCTCCAGGGCCACCACAATCACCACCCGTTTAGAGCTTAATTACTCGAATCATTTCGCAAACGTTTTCAAGGGGTAAAAACGCAATCGAAAACAAGAAACAATAAACCTCAATTTACGTGTTAAATGCGGAATAGGGAAACATGAGGTTTTGTCACAAATCCTGCGTTGACAGCTAAACATTGCAAATTGATTTGCGAAACGCATTGGGCTCCCACCGCTCAACGCTATGGGATGGATGAGTGGGCCACCATATGGTGCTGGACTTGGTGCAGATGATAGCATAATTTAGACATATGGATTTTGGGGGAACATAACACTGACGCACCGTTGACGAGGAACAAAAAATTATCCAACAAATGTTCAATGAAATATGACTAAAAATAAAATAAATTTCTAAAGAAAATTAAGGCAATAACCCAAAAGAAAAACATATTGACCATCTTCATCTTTGGCAGAATGGTAAAGTGTGTCGCAGATTTTCTCAAAAATTGGGATTCTTCGCAAAATCTTGTAAGATATATTTGACACCGTTGTTGTGATGAAGAAATTATATTAGACGAAGATAACATACTTAAATGAATTTTAATTTCGCAAAAAAAATATTTTTACAATTTTATTTTATTTTCTTAATAAGATTGAAAAAATCTGTCCTTTGGGCAACATTTTCTAAATACAGTAGCAAATTAGTTATATGGATGGGAAAAAGGACCGTTTGACAAAAAAACAAGTTAGAAAGTTCAGTCGGGTAAACCGACTTATAAATCCCCTCACCTTGAGTCCCAAAAAAATATTAGTACATTTATTTATTTTTTTGTGTTATTTAAATTATTATCAATTAACGAAATTTCAAGTACGGTACGAAACCTCAAGTATTTGTATGCACTGGTATTATAGTAAAATCTGTTAACTTTTGGTACAAAAATGTCAATTTGTGTGGGGGGTACCAAAATGGCGTGCCAATAGCGCCCATTTTTCTCTGGACTCTTGGTACTATAAAAGCATTACACTGTACAAAATTTCAAGTATTTATATGCATTGGTATTAATGTTATAAGCTGTTAACTTTTGGTGAAAAATTGTACATTTGTGTGGGAGGTACCAAAAGGGGTGTGACAACTACGGCCACTTTTCTGTAGACTCTAGGTACTATAAAAGCATTGCACTGTACAAAATTTCAAGTATTTGTATGCACTGGTATTAAAGTTAAAAGCTGTTAACTTTTGGTACAAAACGGTCCATTTGTGTGGGAGGTACCAAAAGGGACATGCCAATAACGCCCATTTTTTTTCTGGACTCTAGGTACTATAAAAGCATTACACTGTACAAAATGTCAAGTATTTGTATGGACTGGTTTTAAAGTTATAACCTTTTAACTTTTGGTACAAAATGATCCATTTGTATGGGAGGTACCAAAAAGAGGGTGGCCACTTCGCCCATTTTGCTTGACGTGTTAGCGACTAACAAACTAATACTATGTGGGAAATTTTAGAAGATTCGAGTAAGTAGTATGGAAGGTAATAAAGGATCAATATTTCACTAAAAGTTAACCCTTTGTGGGGGAGGTACTAGAAGGAGTGAACCAATATGGCCCATCGTCGAGCTTAGCCGGAGATAGAGAAAAATATTACCCCATACCAAATTTGAAGTCAATCGGTAACTCCTTTCGAGAGTTATCGTGCACGGGGTAAAATCTGCATTTTTGATATGTTTGAATTGAAAGAAAATATATTTGGAAACGATTTTTTTAAATATTTTATATTTGTTAACAAATAAATTTTATTTAAAAATCAAGAAATTTTGTTTGGAACGAATGTATTAATATATTAGAACATAATATATTTGCAAACTGACTTTCACAAATAAAATACAAACAAACTATTGCTTAAGAAGTTTTCCAAATATATTTTATTTAGAAAAAGATTTTTTAGACTTTGCTATGTTTTTCGAATTTTAGTTAGTTTTTCCTTTATAGTTAAAAATGTCTTTAGCAGCATTAGCTTTTGTTTCACATCAAAAATTTTAATTTATAAATATTTCAATACATAATTTTTTGTCAATCCATCAATGCTATTTATAGTTACGATTTAAGTTTTAATTGCATTTTACAAACATAACTTCCGAAAAACAGAAACTTGTCTTAAAATTAATACATTGATTCGTTGCCAAAATACATAAATACAAATTAATCTTTGTTTCGGAAATATTACTTCCAAATAAAAAAATATTAGAACGGGAACATATTTTTGTTTAGAACAATATCCTCCCAAACATATAGTATTTGTGTGTGTCAAATATTATATATTTGGAGTGTACCCTAAACATTTGTATATTTCAAGCAGAATATGTTTGGGACAATATACTACAGAAGCGATTTTTTTTCAGCGTGTGCGCACCAGCCAGCAGACAGACACACAGACAGACAGACAGAGGGACGGACGGACGGACATTGCTCAAATGACTTAAAACGACCCAAAACGGATTTCCGCCGAACATACTTAGGGTCTTAGGTCACTCCTTCGATGTGTTACACTTTTGGCTCGTAGCAAATCATATATATACCCTCCTCTCTAAGGTGAGGGGATAAAAATAGTCAACTCCCTACAACGCGGACTGTCCTTAACCGATCTCGTGGAATTTAATTAAATACCTATTGAATTTAGAAAGTTTAACCCAAAGGGTTTTTGATAGGATTTTCTTCAAAACTTTTAAGAAAATAAAAAAATCGCATTTTTTTTTTTAAACTCCGTTCACACTTAAATAAAATAATTAAAAAATAAAATAGTTGTGAGTTTTTCAATGCTTTTAAAAGTCTTTAATTACAAAATTATTAAAATTTTCCCCAAAAAATTGATTTTTTTTGCAATATTTTGTAAGATATCCTTGAAGCCGCCAATGGGATGAAGAAATTATGTTATATGAAGGCTACATAATTTAGGATTATTCAAGGCCTTCCTCAACCAATTACGATAAATGGTTATCGAGTTATGCAAAAAAATATGATTGAACCTTAATTGTTTATAGGTCTTTCTTTATTTTGATAGAAAAACTAGTAACTTCCCAGTAATAGACCACAAAGCTCTTAAAGGAAAGGACCAGGACCTAAGCTATCTTTGGAGCAAAAAAAAATGTTAGGATAAAAATAATAATTACAAAGAAGTGGGAAAAATTTTAGTTTCGCAAAAAAAAATCAACAAAGCCAATTTTTTTTTTATTTTCTTACAGATTGAAGAAAAACCTTTTTAGAGCACTTTAGAAAAAATTTTCTAAATACAATAGCTAGTTATTTATATGGATGAGAAAATAGGACGATTTAAACAAAAAGGTCAATATTCGACTCCCTCCATCGCGGACAGTCCATAGCCGATCTCGTGTGTCATAACCAATAGGACTAAAGTTAGTGCAAGTTTCATCCCGATCAGAAGACATTGCTTCTACAAATTGACTCACTTGACATAAAATGCCTCATATTCCCAAACGTAGTCTGATTCCAGTATTTTTGACTGTATAAGTGAAAATGTGTTTCTACATTAGAGCCCACTGTGTGAAAACTATTAGCCATGAGTCTAAAAATTAGGTAACCAATTAGGTAACTAAAAATTAGGTAACCGCAATGAGCTTTCTGCAAATATGTATGGGGAATTCTACGACAAATTGACGGGTTCAAAAAATGTAAGTTTTGATTTTTCCCATTTTTTTTAAATATTTTTTAGAACACCTGAAGAAACGCTTTGTAGATTTTCGAGATTTTTCCGATAACTCGGTCAGAAGTTATTTAAAATATCCTTAAGAAACCCTCTCTGTGTATCGGTTTTTGGTCATAACTTCTTAAGTTATGATTCGATTTGAAAAGACTTTGTGAAAAGACGGTGAAAAATGGGCATTATTGCCACTCTCCTTTTGGTACCTCCCAAACAAATGGACCATTTTGTACTAAAAGTTACCAGCTTTTAACTTTATTACCAGTAAATACAAAGACCTGAAATTTTGTACAGTGTAATGGTTTGATAGTATCTAGAGTCCAGAGAAAAATGGCCTTTGTTGCCGCGCTCTCTTTAGTAGCTCCCTCACAAATGGACCATTTTGTACCAAAAGTTATCAGCTTATAACTTTAATACCAGTGCATACAAATATTTTGTACAGTGTAATGCTTTTATAGTACCTAGAGTCCAGAGAAAAATGGGCGTTATTGGCATGCCGCTTTTGGTTCCTCCCGCACAAATGGACCTTTTTGTACCAAAATTTAACAGATTATAACTTTAATACCAATACATAGAAATACTAGAAATTTTGTACAGTGAAATGCTTTTATAGTAGCTAGAGTCCAAATAATAGTGACCGTTATTGGGAAGCCTCATTTGGATCCTCCCACACAAATGGACCATTTTGTACCAAAAGTAAACAGCTTTTAACTTTAATACCAGTACATACTTTAAAGTTATTAAAAGCAAATTAAATTGATTATAATTCAATTAATATTTAAAATTTTTCAATTTGTCGTTTAACTGACTCAACTTTCTTACTTTTTTAGGAATTAATATTGCTCAATTTAGCGATAATCGGTTCAGATTTATATATATGGCCACATATATATTTCCCTACCTATTTACCAATTATTCCAAATTATCATCGCAATGACCCTTATCGCATTGTTAGGGTGGTGTAGGGTATTATATAGTCGACCCCACCCGACTTTCTGCCTTTCCTTACTAGTTTGTTACTAGTAAAGGGGAAAATATTTTTTTTATCAAAGATTGTTTTTGTCTAAATTACAGCAAATCATCGAATTTCAAGAGAAGTGTCTGGTTTTCTCGCTCCAACTTTTTTTACATTATGCATCGATTTTCTTCGGAATTGTCTCATTTAATTCATGACCGATCAGAATTTACGATCAAATCATAAAAATATAAAATTCAAATTGAATGGGGAATGCTTATTACTAGGGTGATCAAAAAAACCGGTTATTTTAAAAATACGGTTTTCGGTTTCTTCGAAAACTAAGTTATCTATAAAACCGGGTTTCGGTTTAACCGAAAATAAAAAAAACGGTGAACCGGTTGTTTTCGGTTTTTTCTTTTTTAATAAAAATGCATAAATAATGCTCATAATTTTGTTAGACGACGTGAAATAAGCGTAGTGCAAATTCAATGCGGAACCATATTTCAGTTAAATCAAGATTTATTTAAAAATTGTATTTTAAACACAAATGTTGTTAATTTTATTTATAATAGGTAATTGTTTCGATTTCGTTTACGATATAATATTATAATATCTGCGATATTTATAATATTTTTGTTAAATTTTTAAAAAGATTTCTTTACAAAAAAATTTATTATGATTTTTATAAAACTTTACTACTAGTGAAGATCGGCAAAATCTTAGGTATTATTAGCATCATATGAATGGCTCAAATGGCAAACCGATTATATACATATATTATCAGTAGTAGCGGATTCTGACTTGAGCATACTATAGAGATGAAAACTTGTCGAAATGTGAAACTGGACAAATGTATTTTTATTTATACCTACATTTCAATTAGAAAGGATTGTTAATTAATTTCTATACCGCAATAATCACCTAACCCTCGATAAAATATGCAGTATAAATACGTATAAAACTGCAATGAAGTCAACGATTTTTATACTGATGTTTTCAAAATTTTAGGTATGTACCTATTTCAAGAATAATATTTTCTTTATAATTTTTGATGGTTTCAAAAAACCGAAAAGTCGAATAAACCGAGTTGAAAAACCGACGGTTTGAGTTATTCGAAAATGCAGAAAAACCGAAAACCGATAGGCGGTTTTTAAAGAGAAACGGTGCGGTTTTTGATTACCCTACTTATTACACAGTGCGACAGTCCAAAAATCCAAAAACCGCGATACTATTTTTCTTGTAGGTCTTGGTGAGTAGAACAACGTTTGTTCTACGAAATTTGCCGGACACCCCCAAAATCCGGATTTACGGGTAAAAAACGACTTTCTTGCCTTTTTTCACTTGAACGCCTATAACTTTGTTAATTACAAACCTCTAAAGAATCAATCTCTAAAAGAATTTGGAAAAATGAGAATAAGATCTTTCGAACGATGTATATTTTGTTTTTTTTTTTTAAAGCTGTAGGAATATGTGTTGATTTGTCCTACAAACACTTTTTTCATTTTTGTCCGTCATTTTCTAGTTTAGGCAATGTTTTTACCAATAATATTATGAGATAACCGTACGATTATTTGATTTACAAACTTTAATAATTCAGTCAATTGCAAACGGATTTTTAAGAAACTGGTTGCGTTTTTTCCTTGTAAAATATACTACATACGTAAATTAATTAATCGTAAGGTTATCTCACAATATTATTGGTAAAAACATTGCCTAAACTAGAAAATGACGGACAAAAATGAAAAAAATGTGTTTGTAGGACAAATAAACCAATATTCCTACAGCTTCAAATAAAAAAATATACATTCTTCGAAAGGTCTAATTCACGTCTTTCCAAATTCTTTTAGAGATTGAAAATCGGTTAAAAATTAACAATGTTATAAGCGTTCAAGTGGAAAAGGCAAGAAAATCGGTTTTTTACCCGTAAATCCGGATTTTGGGGGTGTCCGGGGAATTCCAAAAAAAGATACGGGTTTCATTTGACAAGACCTACAGGAAAACAGTATCGCGTCATTTGCTACTCACCATGAGTTTATTTTGTCGCACTGTGTTATCATTTGAAAGAACATTCTTTGGCATTTATTTTTTGAAGATTATGTCTATAAAATGTTGGCCGCGGCTACGTCTCAGATGGTCCATCCGTTGAGTCCAATTTTCGATGACTCGTTCGAGCATTTCGACTGGTAACTGGCGAATGACACGCGTGATGTTTTGCTCGAAGCGGGTTCGGTTACATATCCCCACAGGAAAAAGTCTAACGGTGTGATATCACACGATCTTGGTGACCAATCGACCGGCCCAAAACGTGAAATTATCTGCTCACCGAAGTGTTCTCTGAATAAATCCATTGATTGATGCGATGTGTGGAAAGTGGCGCCGTCTTGTTGAAACCAAATGTCGCCGAGATCACGAGTTTCAATTTTAGGCATCAAATAGTCGGTTATAATGGCACGATAACGGTCGCCATTGACGGTTAAGTTCTCACCGGCATCATTTTTGAAGAAATATGGACCGATGATTTCGGTACGTCGGATCGAGAATCGGTCAATGGCAAAAAGATAGCTCTTAACGAGAGCTAAAATATTGCTCATTGGTGTCAAGGTCGTGGGTCGACTGGAAAGTGTTTTTTTTTTTATTTAAAAAAAAAAGGACTTGGCGCAATTTGCGAACGATTCTAAACATTGTTCAGTCGTAAGTGTTTCCATGATGAAATGCCAAACAATACTTAACAAAAATAAAATGACAGCATGACACGACTCACGCGTGCTCTGTCAAAAAAGGCTATTGAAAAAGTATCTCTACTTAGATCACCCTATATTATTTTTATAACTTTTTAAAATTTTTGCTGCAAAAATTTTAATTTTTTTTCTGAAAAGTACCGAAAACTACCAACATTTAAAAAAAGATTTTTTTATCGGAAGTTATGACAAAAAACCCGGTAAACAGGGTGATATATCAACGATTTTTTAAACATAACTTCTAAACGAGTTATCGGAAAAATTTAAAAAAAAATCCACAACACTTTTTTTAAGTGTACTAAAAAATATAAAAAAATGGAGAAAATCAAAACTGAAATTTATTTGAACCCGTCGATTTGTCGTGGAATTCCCCATATACAGTATTCCAAAACATCTTCTGATTCTAAATATTTGCGATTTGAAATTTGAACAATTCTTTCTAATTAATTCAATATTCACCTTTAATCTTATACCTATTTTTCCTATCTAAATTTAAATTTAATATGCCTACAATGTTCGTCTGAATATAGTTTTTTAATTAATGTTCTATGCCCTTTACTTTTCAAGATATTGAAAATTTTCTAGTGTTACTTCTGTATTACTATCAATCATTCGCATCATGGTACAAGAAACAAATATTAAATATTTTTTACCGTACTGTATGTAACATTGATGTTATTTATAATTCCAATAGCCATGGTGTTCCTTGTAATACTGTTTTTTGAATGAATGTTCTATGCCTTTTAGTTTTCAAGATATAGCAACATTTTTAAACGCATCATAGTACAGAGAACTGATATAAAATATTTTTGGACTGTAAATTATATTATATGTATATACATTATTCATACCTAAAATAGCTATGTTGTTTCTTTTGGTATTGCCCTTGAATTGATGTTATAGGCCTTTTACTTCTCAATATATACAAGTTTTTTTAAAATACTTTCATTATTTATATAAATCATACGCATCATAGTACAATAACCTATGTTTGCATATTTATTACTGTATTGTATATTCTATTTATTTTATTTATACCTATAATATCAGTGGCGTTTCCCTTAATACTCATTTTTGAATGAACGTTCTAGACCTTTTATTTTTCAAGATATTATAATTTTTCTAAAGTTAATTTGCTATTAATATGAATCATACGCATCGTTGTTGTAGTATTGTATGTTCTATTTATTATTATTATTATCAGAATATAGGGTTTACATCGGCGCTGTGGGCACAAAAATAGCAAAAAATCTTCTTATCTCTCCCTATGTGGGAGCGGTAGCAGAAGTGGGTCAATATGGCCCTTCTTTGAACTTCGGCTGAGATGGTACAAAATATTAACTTATACAAAATTTTAATTTAATCGGCTACTCCTTCCAGAATTTATCATGCTCAGGTGCCAGACAGATGGACGGACATAGATTAAATGGCTTCAGATGTTTTGAAGAATATATTCTCCAAACATACATATACATATAGGGCCTTGCATCACTCCTGCAATGTGTTACAATTTTAACGCGTAGCAAAACATTCCTTCACTAAGGAAAAAAATGTATGATGCATTTGCTTTTTGTATTTCGTATCATTTGGTAATAGCATTGGTGTTATGTCATCTGTAAACTACAAAACTCAATTTCTGATATTCAATATCCGAAAAGTTTTATGGCTTCTCTTTATTAATGTCATTACAAAACCGGCAGCAACTTTTTTGTGGTATATATTTCTTGGTTTTTTTGGTATTATATAAATAACCGGGTTTATCCAAATGAATAGATTATAGTTTAACCAATTGCATGTACATACTCATAGTCAACCACAATCAATATCATAAAATAGCATTCGAGTAAGTCATCATAAAAGATTTTATTATGAAGTACTAATAGGAAAATATCAAGAAAATTTCAAATAAACTGAAATCATGTGGAATGGGAAGAAATAAATTAAAATTTAATTAGATTAAATTGTATATAATTTGAAAAATTTTATGTTCTAGTTACAAGACGATAAAAATATATATGACTTTTTATATAAAAATTTCGGAATTTAAGTCCAAGCTTGTATTAGAATTTCTATTTTTATCTCCAATTTAAATGTCTTCAATCGGTTAACATTTCCGGGAATTAAATGCAATTAAGTAAAATAAGTGCCTTATTAATAACACTCATACGTTAAGGTGGCCAAGATTGAAAAATTCATATTTAAGCTAATTTAAAGCAATTTTTGGTAAAACCAATGCAGCAAATATTTCTAGAAATATCATTAATCAAGAGAAAATAAAGTGGCAGTATTAATTGTAACAAAACTGAACTTTTAAAAAATAATTTAAGTTGAAATATTATATGTTGTAATTATAAATTATAAAATATATATATATATGACCTTGGCCACGACGAGTCGGGTACTTTAAGAAAAATAACTATTTTTGTTTTGTTCGTCCGTTTGGGTTTAGATTCCTTCTATTTTGTGTCGTCCAACTTTTCGTCTGTCCATCCTTCGTTATTACTGCATTTGATGAAATATCATCTAAACCTATTATGTCCTTTGGCCTGTCCATTGTTTTTGTTTTACCATTTGCCTCCGTTTAGTCATCGATCGGATGAGTGTCAAGCGTAAAGTGGCTCCATTTATTCTGTCCATCTTATCGTCTTTCAATCGACATTAATAATAAACCATTTATTGTTAAATGAACAATGATAATGTTAGTCATTTTATTGCTGATTTTTGTTGAATGCTAATAAATGATATCAAATTTGAAACAAAAGAGAAATTTGATCTATTGCAATAGAACGTTTATAAGGTCTCTGGACAATCATGCAATGTATAGCGACGTGAGCACGTGTGGAAGGACGGACTTAGGCTGAGGAGAAGATAACTAGACTCATAGGTATTATTGACTCATAGGGACTTAGGTGATTAAAAGACTCAATTACACATAAATGAATGCTCAGACTTGTTGAATGATGAACCAACATACGAACCCAAATATCTTAAAAGTAATTATAACAAATAACACAAAACGTGGCTAGAAATACGCTAATTAAACCCTTACATTAGTGGTGGAGCTTAAATATAATTCGTCACAAGTTGGGCCAAAAGTGTAACGCATCAAAGAAGTGACCTAAAGCCGTAAGGATATTCGACGGATATTCATTTGGCGACACTTTCAATCATTTTAGAAATGTCCGTCCGTTCATCTGCCTTGTTGTTGCACACAACAATTCTCGAAATGTTTGACCGATTGATTTAAACTTTTGTATATAATAATATTTATGTCTATATGAGATCACATTCTGTGCTTTTCATAAGGTGATTTTATGCTTCAGTTCAGTTTCGTATTAATAAAATATTCGTAAATATATTTCTTTAAGTAAAAATTTATATTTACTGAATTTTCTCCCTGCGCTTATTGAAATAAGTGTTATTTAAATTTCAAAAGATCTAGCCAATATTTTGTACGGAAATAATATCCCTGCTTGGATTGAATGTTCTTGTTTTATCTCCAATTAAAATAACGTCAATCGGTTATTGTTTCCGGGAATTATATGTGATTATGTAAAATAAGTGTCTAATTTATAACACTCATACGTTAAGGTGGCCAACATTTTAAAAATTCATATTAAGCAAAATTAAAGTATTTCCCGATTGAAATTAATGAAGAAAATGTTTCTACCAATATTCTGAATCACGAAGAAAATAATCCGAAAAACAGTTTGCCAAAACTTTATTCCAAACTCCCCAATATCATTTCAGAATATTTCTTTAATTACTACAGTCTGACAAAGAATATGGAAGAGTTTCCTTTCCGTTTTGGCAAATCCCATATAAATATTGAGGTTCCATTCAGTGTTTTTCTTAAGATCATCGCATATTTCAGTTGATTTAGTATTCTTTCCTATTAAAAATTTTCATAAATATATTTTTAGGAGAAAAGGGTAAGGGGACAAAAGTGAACAAATTTTGATAAAATCTCAATAGTTCTAACCAATATTTTGTACGAAAGTAAAGTCCCGGCTTAGATTAAAAATTCCACTTTTATTACGAATTTAAATATACTCAATCGGTTATTATTTCCGTGAATTATAAGTGTTGAAGTGAAATACGTCCCTAGTTATTAATACTCATACGTTACAGTGTACCAAATTGATAAATCAAATTTAAGCAATATTAAAGCATTTTTGATTGAAATTAATGCAGAGCATGATTCTCGAAGCAATACTGAAGCAAGAAGGAAATAATGTGAATATAGTTCGTTGTAATATTATTCCAAAATTTCTTAATGTCTTCAAATTCGTTTTTGCAGAATAATTTTCCATTGGCTCCAGTGTGACCAAATATATGGAAATGTTTCCTTTCCTTTCTGACAATTGTCATATAAATTACGCGATTTCATTGTATGGTTTTTATTGTGATCGCATATTTCAGTTGACTCAGTGTTCTAACATTAATGTTCTTTCTTATTGTAAATAAATAAGTTTTATTAAAATTTTAATAGATATACCCAAAATTATGTAGAGAAATTACGCCCGGTCTTAGGTTAGGATTTCTGTTTTGATCTCCAATTTAAATGTCTTCAATCGGTTAAGATTTCCGGGAATTATATGCGATTAAGTAAAATAATTGCCTAATTAATATCACTCATACGATACGGAGTACCAAATTGATAAATCAAATTTAAGCAACATTAAAGCATTTTTTGATTGAAATTAATGCAGAAAATGATTCTCAAACCTATTCTGAATCAGGAAAGAAAGAACGTAACCTATAATTTTATTCCAAAAGTCCCAATGTCTTTAAATTCGTCATTTTAGAATTTTTGCAATGACTAGAGTCTGACAAAGGAGATGGAAAGGCTTTCCTTTCGGTGCTGACAACTCCCTTATTAATTATTATGAGGTCCCATTCTGTATTTTTCTTATGGTGATTGCATACTTCTGTTGTTTTAGTGCTCTTTCATTTTAAACATTTTTTTATTTTATAAAAAATTTCATATATATTTTTTTTTTAGCAAAAATGTGTTTTTTGTTTTTATCAAAATCTCGATAGACTTATCCAATATTTTTAAGGAAAATAATTTCCGTTCTTGGATTGAAATGTCTACTTTTATCTCCAATTGAAATATTTTCAATCGGTTAAGATTTCCGGGAATTATATGTGACTAATTAAAATAAGTTCCCAATTAATAACACTCATACGTTAAAGTGGCCAACATTGTAATAATCAAATTTAAGCCAAACTAAGGCATTTTTTGATTGAAATAAATGCAGAAAATGATTCTAGAAATATCTCTAATCAAGAATGAAAGAATTCGAAAAACAAATCCCCAAAACTTTATTCCAAACTTCTCATTGCATTCAAGTTCTTCATTTAATAATACGTTTGCAATGATTACAGTCTGAGAAAGTATAATAAAAAATTTTCTTTTCATTCTAAAAAGTTTCGAGATGCCATTCTATTCTATTTTTTTTCTCTTAAGTTGTATTGTATTGTATTGTATACTTCAGTTGTTTTAGTGAACTTAAAGCAATAACATCGGAAAGGGTCAAAATCCAGAACTGTGTTGGACTGTAAAAGAACGATAAATGATTACTCAGCCCATGGTCAATTGCGTATTTGCTGGGTACCAGGACACAACGGAGTGATTGGAAATGAACGGGCAAACAACTTGGCTTCAAAGGGCAGAGAACTTCGAGTAATAAACTTGAAAAATTGGAAACCTTTCGAAGCCACGAAAAATGAGTTGAAGCACTGGGCAGTGATGGCTCATAAAACTATGTGGAATAGCGCAACAGTAGGAGCAACTGCAAAGATACTGTGGGGTGACCCAAATGAAAAGAAAACAAGAAGTCTTCTGAAACTAAACAAGATCGATATTAGTAAGATGATGAGTGTTCTAACGGGACACTCAAGCTTACAAGCACATCTTCATCGCATAGGACTAGCAGGAAACGACGAATGCAGGGCATGCAGAGAAAACATCGAAACGATGGAACATTTTCTGTGTCACTGCCCGGCTTTCACACATGCAAGATCCCAACATTTCGGGTCCGACATATTACCAGACTTGACTCATCTCAGAGAATATAACTGGAAGATACTGAGAAAATTCGTGTCTAGTACCGATTTTCTGTAACTCGTGAGGTATAAAAAGATCATAAATAAGGAGCGCACAACAGGCCGAACCACTGGCTTAAGTGTATGTCCATGGACATGAGACGTTTAAACGTCTCCTCTCTTCAACCTAACCTATCCTAACCTAGTGAACTTTGATATATATTTTTTTTTCATACTATAAAACTTTTCAAAATTTTTATCAGAAAAGTGCATTGAGATTATATTCAAATCTTAATTGATCTAAACAACATATTGTAGGAAAATAATTTCCCTTCTTGGATTGAAATGTCTACTTTTATCTCCAATTTAAATATCTTCAATCGGTTAAGATTTCTGGGATTTATGTGTGATTGAGTACAATAAGTGCCTAATTAATAATACTTATACGTTACGGTGGCCAAAATTTAATAAATAAAATTTAGGCTAAATCCAAGTATTTTTCGATAAAATTAATGCAGCAAATCCTACCCAGAACGATTCTCAATCAGGAATGAAATAATTTAGCTGCATTTTTATGGAAATACATTAAAAATCAAATCAAACATGTTTAACTATTTTTTTATCTTTTATTGTCTAATAAAATCCAAACTAAATAATAGTCAGCATAATAATTAATTAACAATAAATCATACCAGATCTTAATTAACACATTATAAACAGTACTGAAATTGTATAAATCATACAAAAATTGCTCACAGTGACATATAAATTAATTAAACAAAAGCCATTATTTGTTATTAAAAATTTCTGCACGTTTCATTAATGACACCGAAAATCTTATAATTGGCTTTTATATTCGAAACTCAACAGTGATTGTTCATTTTAGCAAATTGTTCGTTTTATTCAAAAATATTTTGCTTACCACCGGCTCAAAAATAAATAATTTTTATTTAAACATTTCATGCGTTAAATTAAAAATATATTTTGTGTAGAGAAAAGAAAAATGTTAATTTACGTCGATTTAATATTTCGGTGACATTCATGTCAGCCCATCCCATTTCCGTTGATTCGAATTTTCGCTAGATTTAACTGAATCTATTATTGATGTTGACTACTCGTACCTCTTCAGTGTGTGTGCGTGTGTTTGTGAACATATAATTTATTTGAAACAATCGAAAAAAATAGCTTAACTGTGGATTTCACATTTTTTGGTGTTTTTGGCTTATCTCTCTGCATGTTGCTGTTGGCCTTTGGCCAATTTATAAAATACATTTTGTTTGGTTTTTGTGACGAAAACACAAAAATAAAACATTTATTTTTAATTATATTATTTTCTGGGTTTTTTTCTTTATGAGCTTTGTTTTCTTTTTGCTGAACAGTATCATATGTAGTCGTTAAAAACGATATGTTATGAACATAATAATAATTGCTAGAAATTGATTTGATGAGGAAATATTTGATATATAGTAAAATTGTTTTTTTTTAGAGAAATGGAGGAGTTTTTAGTTTTTTTTTTGAAAAATAAATGTGATGAACTAGGTTTTCCAATACGGATGATATGATTTTGGAGTGACGTTTCGGCCATTTTTAATATGTCATGATCTGTCATTTGTTTTTCATTATATTCAGTAGTGTTTACTATGTCATCATGGAGAGATATACGCAAGAACAACATTTGCAAATTATTCAGTTTTATTATGAAAAAATAATCGTTCTCCAATTGCAACTTTTCGAGCGCTAAGTTCATTTTTTTAAAGAAAAAAAAAAAATTTTCTAGTCGACCTACGATCTTTACACCCATGAGTAATATTTTAGTTCTCGTTAAGAGCTATCTTTTTACCATTGACCGATTTCCTATTCGACTTACCGTTGAGGAGCTACAGCAAAAATTAACTTTCCGTTCACATTTGAAAATGATGCTAAGTCCTTTTTTTAAATCCAAAAAACACACTTTCCAGTCGACCTACGACCTTGACACCCATGAGCAATATTTTAGCTCTCGTCAAGAGCTATCTTTTTGACTGGCTCCTGATTCGAAGTACCGTTAAGGAGCTAGAGCAAAAATAAACTTTCCGTTCGCATTTGAAAATGACGCTTAGTCCATTTTTTTAAATCCAAAAAAAAAACACTTTCCAGTCGACCTACGACCTTGACACCCATGAGCAATATTTTAGCTCTCGTTAAGAGCTATCTTTTTGCCACTGACCGATTGTGGCTACGTGCCACACAGCTAATGCAACAATTGAATTGTTGCGAGAAAATTTTGGAGATTCGATTATTTTAAGAAATTGTGATATTGAATGGCCTCCAAGAAGTTTTGATTTAACACCATTAGTCTATTTCTTGTGGGGTTATTTGAAGTCATTGGTCTTTCGAAATAAACCAGACTCTCTTCAAGCTTTACAAGTCAATATTGAACGTGGCATTCATGACATAGGACTTGATTTAGTGGAACTAATGCTCAAAAATTGGGTTCATCGAATTCGTTCCTGCAGAAAAAGTCGTGGAGGCCATTTGAATGACGTTTTATTTAGAACTTAATTGTTTCGATTGTATTTCACATTAAATAAAAAACTTTTGAATTTCATTAACAATAAGTGTGTTTTTTTCAAAGAAATCATATCACTTTTATTGGAAAACCCTATATTTATGATTTCGAAAGATGGTAGATAATTATTGTTTTTGGATTTTTAAAATTTTAATTCTGTTTTTTTTTTTTGCAAAAAAATTCTATATATATATAAAGGGTTTTCCAACAAGAGGTGTTATTTTGGTATTCAAAGAAAAATAGCATTTTTTGAGATAAATGATCGAATGTTTAGTTCATAATAAAGAGGAAGATATGCCGTTAATAATGAAAAACAACATCAGCCAAATGGCTACCACGACCACGCTTACAGGACCATATCCTTTCCATGAAATTTTCCGTAACCAAATCGCAAAGTGGCTGCCCTATGTCCTCGATAGTCTCACGAATTCTATCTTTGAGGTCTTGAATCGACGCTGGGCTGTTGGCGCAGACCTTATCTTTCATGTGGCCCCAAAGGAAGAAGTCGCAAGGTGTTAAATCACAAGATCTCGGTGGCCAATTGTGATCACCTCTTCGAGTGAAAACACGGTCCGGAAACTTTTCCCATAACAGAGCAATGGTTTCGTTGCTTGTGTGAGAGACGTAGCGCCGTCTTGTTGAAAGTAAACGTTGTCCAGATCAATACCATCCAACTCCGACCAAAAAAAATCATTAATCATCTCTCGATAGCGCAATCCATTCACCGTAACTGTTGATCCCACATCATTTTCGAAAAAGTAAGGTCCAATGACCCCGCCTGACAGCCGCACCGAACAGTCACACTTTGAGGATGGAGAGGCTTCTCAATAATAACTCTTCGGTTTTCCGAGCCCCAGATGCGACAATTTTGCTTGTTGACTTAGCCACCGAGGTGGAAATGGGCCTCATCAGTCAAGATGATTTTGTATCGTTCGTATCGTTTTTTTGTTCGATCGTTTTGTATCGTTCGATGGTCCTGTATCGTTCCATTTTTAGTAATGGCGCAGTTTCTACTTGTCAAATGTCAAAGAATAAAAGCTTCAAAAGTGACAGCTACCGAAATACCTGGTGATGCAAAATAACACCTCTTGTTGGAAACCCCGTATTTATTTTTATTTTTAATTTAAATTTTATTTTTTTTATTTATTTAATTTTTTATTTATTAAATAATTTGTCTATTTTTTTGTATCTTTTTAGGTAAGATATCACACGCTGTAATTTTATTTGTAATTCAGATAAAATATTTTTATTAATGAGTTTTTAAACAAAATTATTGGCTTTAGATTTTTCGCACAGAAAATTGATATTTTTGTCTGTTTTTTTTTTTTGGATATTATAGGCACAACCTAATATTTGTGGATTTTTGTATATTTACATTGGCCCATAGCTTTCGAAAAACGCATGTTATCATTGGGCGGATGTTTTATTTTAACCTTTAGAGACTACATAGAATCACTCCAAAATAATAATTAATTGCATAGCAATTTTTGTGAATGTGTTTATCGACATTGTAGTCACAACCTAATATTTTTGTAATTTTGTATTTTTACACTCCATGTGAGCTTTCCAAAAATGTATATGACCACTGGTCGGACATTTTATTTTTATCTGCGAAGACCATTCAATCACCAAAAAATAATAATTAATTTCATGCTGATATTTATGTGCGTATCTTTCGATATTGTAGGCACAACCTAATATTTCTGGCTTTTTTTATTTTTAAGCTAGCTTTGAACTTTCCAAAAAAGTAAATGGTCATTGGCCTAACGTTATATAGGGTGATCCATTTCGAGGTTCCCTACTTTTGTAGAGAAAAAAACTCAGAAAATTCAAATTGAATGGGAAACGTTTATTATCATTTGAAAGAACATTCTTTGGCATTTATTTTTTGAAGATTATTCTATCAAATATTGACCGCGGCTACGTCTCAGATGGTCCACGGATGGAGTCCAATTATCGATGACTCGTTCGAGCATTTCGACTGGTAACTGGCGAATGACACGCGTAAACGTTGCTCAGGCGTAAGTCTTTCCATGATGAAATGCCAAACAATAGTTAAAAAAAAACATGACAGCATGACACGAGTCACACGTGATCTGCCAAAAAAGGATATTGAAAAAAGTATCTCTACTTGGATCACCCTATATTTTTAGCTGTGGAGGCCATAGATTCATCAGAAAATAATCATTAATTCACAAAGTTTCTGAATTTGTGTCTGAATTTCTAGATATTATAGGCTCAACCTAATATATCTGGATTTTTGTATTTTTACACTCCTCTTGAGCTTTCCAATAATGTAAATAAATGGCCTGTGCTCTAGCGTTTTATTTTAAGGTGTACAGACTATAGAATCACCCCAAAATAATCATTAATTTCTTAGCTATATTTGTGAATGTATTTCTGAGAATTGTACGCACAACCTAATATTTCTGAATTTTTGTATTTTTTATACTCCCTCTGAACTTTCAAAAAAATTCAATTGGTCTTTGGCACAATGTTTTATATTGATCTGTGGAGACATATAATGTTCTCAAAATAATCATTAATTTCATACTGATACTTGTGTCTGGATTTCTAGAAATTATAGACTCAACCTTATATTTCTGGATTTTTGTATTTTCACACTTACCCTGAGGCTTCCAAAAATTCAAATGGTTAACATTTCATTTAAAGCCTTGAAAATCATTTAATCCGACCAAAATAATTATTAATTTTATACAAAATTAGGCAGTGGAGACATAGAATCGTATGTTTTGTATGTGCTTTTCGTAGTTGTTGGCACATCCTAATATTCATGGAATTTTGTATTTTTACACTCCTCTTGAGCTTTCCAAAAATGTTTATCGCCATATGGTCCGACGTTTTATTTTAAGCTGTGAAAACCATTTAACAACTCAAAAATGGCTATTTATTTCAAACAGATATTAGTGTATGTATTCCCCGGAATTCTAGGCACATCCTAATATTTCTGGATTTTTAAACTCCTCTTGAGCTTTCCAAAAATGCAAATTGTATTTAATCTAAGATCTCATCTTAAGGTGTGGAGGCCATCAAATGACACCAAACTAACCATTTGTTTCAACTGATATTTATATTTATAGTTTTGTATCAAAATTGTAGGAACAACCTAATATTTCTAGATTTTTTCTGTAGCAATTAATACATATATGCATACATATAAAAACCAACTAATTCATTATGTCCACACTAAATTAAAGATAGCATCATTAATCACTTAAATGGGAAATATGATTGTTTTCACATTTGTAGATATGCAAAAACATATTTGAGCGGTTAATATGATGAAACCGATTTACATATTTAATTTACCGTAATTTTGTAGCTTTATTACAAATTTGTAAACTCTCAAAAAAAAAAAAAAAAAAAACATACATCCAATTAACACAGAGCCAAAGTAGAAAAACTTAATCACCTTAACCCCAAAACAAGTCAAGAGAAAATTAAGTTTATTCACCGCGCCATCGACAAAGTCACAATACATCATCATTAGCGCAAATAACTCTGTAGTCTAGCAGACAATAGTAATTTCAAGTATTTTTTTTCTCTTTCTTAAAGCCAACAAAATGGACAAGCCTCCAAAATCTAGAGAAATACTTGTTTTTTTCTTTCAGTATTTGTGTGATTTTTTCTGTAATCTATTATAATACCTGCAATTTGTAAACATTTACAAAAATAATTGACTGTTGTTAAGTTTCAATAGAAAACGGTTGGAGATATATAATACATAGTTCTATTGAAAAATTTACAACGCCTTCAGAGAAATTGTATAAAATAAACCAGAAGCAATTGGTTGCTTGAAAGACAACATTCAAAAGGTATTACTAGCGAAGCTTTTCGCAGAGAAAAGTGTCATCAGTGAAGCTTTTCGCGGAGAAAAGTATCATCAGTAATGATTTTCTCAGAGAAAAGCATCATTAGGGATGTTTTTAGTATAGTAAAATATCACAGACGATTTTTATGTAGAAAAGTATCATCAGTGATGCTTTTCGCAGAGAAAAGTATCATCAGTGATGCTTTTCGCAGAGAAAAGTATCATCAGTGATGCTTTTCGTATAGAAAAATATCATCAGTGATGTTTTTCGTATAGAAAAATATCATCAGTGATGCTTTTCGTATAGAAAAATATCATCAGTGATGCTTTTCGTATAGAAAAGTATCATCAGTGATGCTTTTCGCATAGAAAAGTATCATCAGTGATGCTTTTCGCATAGAAAAGTATCGTCAGTGATGGTTTTCGTATAGAAAAGTATCATCAGTGATGCTTTTCGTATAGAAAAGAATCATCAGTGATGCTTTTCATATAAAAAAATTTCATCAGTGATGCTTTTCGTATGGAAAAGTATCATCAGTGATGCTTTTCGTATGGAAAAGTATCATCAGTGATGCTTTTCATATAGAAAAGTATCATCAGTGATGCTTTTCGCAGAGAAGAGTATCGTCAATGATGCTTTTCGTATAGAAAAGTATCATCAGTGATGCTTTTCGTATGGAAAAGTATCATCAGTGATGCTTTTCATATAGAAAAGTATCATCAGTGATGCTTTTCGCAGAGAAGAGTATCGTCAATGATGCTTTTCGTATAGAAAAGTATCATCAGTAATGCTTTTCGTATGGAAAAGTATCATCAGTGATGCTTTTCATATAGAAAAGTATCATCAGTGATGCTTTTCGTATAGAAAAGAATCATCAGTGATGTTTTTCGTATAGAAAAATATCATCAGTGATGCTTTTCGTATGGAAAAGTATCATCAGTGATGCTTTTCATATAGAAAAGTATCATCAGTGATGCTTTTCGCAGAGAAGAGTATCATCAATGATGCTTTTCGTATAGAAGAGTATCATCAATGATGCTTTTCATATAGAAAAGTATCATCAGTGATGCTTTTCATATAGAAAAGTATCATCAGTGATGCTTTTCGCATAGAAAAGTATCGTCAGTGATGGTTTTCGTATAGAAAAGTATCATCAGTGATGCTTTTCGTATAGAAAAGAATCATCAGTGATGCTTTTCATATAAAAAAATTTCATCAGTGATGATTTTCGTATGGAAAAGTATCATCAGTGATGCTTTTCGTATGGAAAAGTATCATCAGTGATGCTTTTCATATAGAAAAGTATCATCAGTGATGCTTTTCGCAGAGAAGAGTATCGTCAATGATGCTTTTCGTATAGAAAAGTATCATCAGTGATGCTTTTCGTATGGAAAAGTATCATCAGTGATGCTTTTCATATAGAAAAGTATCATCAGTGATGCTTTTCGCAGAGAAGAGTATCGTCAATGATGCTTTTCGTATAGAAAAGTATCATCAGTGATGCTTTTCATATAGAAAAGTATCATCAGTGATGCTTTTCATATAGAAAAGTATCATCAGTGATGCTTTTCGCAGAGAAGAGTATCGTCAATGATGCTTTTCGTATAGAAAAGTATCATCAGTGATGCTTTTCGTATGGAAAAGTATCATCAGTGATGCTTTTCATATAGAAAAGTATCATCAGTGATGCTTTTCGCAGAGAAGAGTATCGTCAATGATGCTTTTCGTATAGAAAAGTATCATCAGTGATGCTTTTCGTATGGAAAAGTATCATCAGTGATGCTTTTCATATAGAAAAGTATCATCAGTGATGCTTTTCGCAGAGAAGAGTATCGTCAATGATGCTTTTCGTATAGAAAAGTATCATCAGTGATGCTTTTCGTATGGAAAAGTATCATCAGTGATGCTTTTCATATAGAAAAGTATCATCAGTGATGCTTTTCGCAGAGAAGAGTATCGTCAATGATGCTTTTCGTATAGAAAAGTATCATCAGTGATGCTTTTCGCAGAGAAAAGTATCATCAGTGATGCTTTTCGTATAGAAAAATATCATCAGTGATGTTTTTCGTATAGAAAAATATCATCAGTGATGCTTTTCGTATAGAAAAATATCATCAGTGATGCTTTTCGTATAGAAAAGTATCATCAGTGATGCTTTTCGCATAGAAAAGTATCATCAGTGATGCTTTTCGCATAGAAAAGTATCGTCAGTGATGGTTTTCGTATAGAAAAGTATCATCAGTGATGCTTTTCGTATAGAAAAGAATCATCAGTGATGCTTTTCATATAAAAAAATTTCATCAGTGATGCTTTTCGTATGGAAAAGTATCATCAGTGATGCTTTTCGTATGGAAAAGTATCATCAGTGATGCTTTTCATATAGAAAAGTATCATCAGTGATGCTTTTCGCAGAGAAGAGTATCGTCAATGATGCTTTTCGTATAGAAAAGTATCATCAGTGATGCTTTTCGTATGGAAAAGTATCATCAGTGATGCTTTTCATATAGAAAAGTATCATCAGTGATGCTTTTCGCAGAGAAGAGTATCGTCAATGATGCTTTTCGTATAGAAAAGTATCATCAGTGATGCTTTTCGTATGGAAAAGTATCATCAGTGATGCTTTTCATATAGAAAAGTATCATCAGTGATGCTTTTCGTATAGAAAAGAATCATCAGTGATGTTTTTCGTATAGAAAAATATCATCAGTGATGCTTTTCGTATGGAAAAGTATCATCAGTGATGCTTTTCATATAGAAAAGTATCATCAGTGATGCTTTTCGCAGAGAAGAGTATCATCAATGATGCTTTTCGTATAGAAGAGTATCATCAATGATGCTTTTCATATAGAAAAGTATCATCAGTGATGCTTTTCATATAGAAAAGTATCATCAGTGATGCTTTTCGCATAGAAAAGTATCGTCAGTGATGGTTTTCGTATAGAAAAGTATCATCAGTGATGCTTTTCGTATAGAAAAGAATCATCAGTGATGCTTTTCATATAAAAAAATTTCATCAGTGATGCTTTTCGTATGGAAAAGTATCATCAGTGATGCTTTTCGTATGGAAAAGTATCATCAGTGATGCTTTTCATATAGAAAAGTATCATCAGTGATGCTTTTCGCAGAGAAGAGTATCGTCAATGATGCTTTTCGTATAGAAAAGTATCATCAGTGATGCTTTTCGTATGGAAAAGTATCATCAGTGATGCTTTTCATATAGAAAAGTATCATCAGTGATGCTTTTCGCAGAGAAGAGTATCGTCAATGATGCTTTTCGTATAGAAAAGTATCATCAGTGATGCTTTTCATATAGAAAAGTATCATCAGTGATGCTTTTCATATAGAAAAGTATCATCAGTGATGCTTTTCGCAGAGAAGAGTATCGTCAATGATGCTTTTCGTATAGAAAAGTATCATCAGTGATGCTTTTCGTATGGAAAAGTATCATCAGTGATGCTTTTCATATAGAAAAGTATCATCAGTGATGCTTTTCGCAGAGAAGAGTATCGTCAATGATGCTTTTCGTATAGAAAAGTATCATCAGTGATGCTTTTCGTATGGAAAAGTATCATCAGTGATGCTTTTCATATAGAAAAGTATCATCAGTGATGCTTTTCGCAGAGAAGAGTATCGTCAATGATGCTTTTCGTATAGAAAAGTATCATCAGTGATGCTTTTCGTATGGAAAAGTATCATCAGTGATGCTTTTCATATAGAAAAGTATCATCAGTGATGCTTTTCGCAGAGAAGAGTATCGTCAATGATGCTTTTCGTATAGAAAAGTATCATCAGTGATGCTTTTCATGTAGAAAAGTATCATCAGTGATGCTTTTCATATAGAAAAGTATCATCAGTGATGCTTTTCGCAGAGAAGAGTATCGTCAATGATGCTTTTCGTATAGAAAAGTATCATCAGTGATGCTTTTCGTATGGAAAAGTATCATCAGTGATGCTTTTCATATAGAAAAGTATCATCAGTGATGCTTTTCGCAGAGAAGAGTATCGTCAATGATGCTTTTCGTATAGAAAAGTATCATCAGTGATGCTTTTCGTATGGAAAAGTATCATCAGTGATGCTTTTCATATAGAAAAGTATCATCAGTGATGCTTTTCGCAGAGAAGAGTATCGTCAATGATGCTTTTCGTATAGAAAAGTATCATCAGTGATGCTTTTCGTATGGAAAAGTATCATCAGTGATGCTTTTCATATAGAAAAGTATCATCAGTGATGCTTTTCGCAGAGAAGAGTATCGTCAATGATGCTTTTCGTATAGAAAAGTATCATCAGTGATGCTTTTCGTATGGAAAAGTATCATCAGTGATGCTTTTCATATAGAAAAGTATCATCAGTGATGCTTTTCGCAGAGAAGAGTATCATCAATGATGCTTTTCGTATAGAAGAGTATCATCAATGATGCTTTTAATATAGAAAAGTATCATCAGTGATGCTTTTCATATAGAAAAGTATCATCAGTGATGCTTTTCGCATAGAAAAGTATCGTCAGTGATGATTTTCGTATAGAAAAGTATCATCAGTGATGCTTTTCGTATAGAAAAGAATCATCAGTGATGCTTTTCATATAAAAAAATTTCATCAGTGATGCTTTTCGTATGGAAAAGTATCATCAGTGATGCTTTTCGTATGGAAAAGTATCATCAGTGATGCTTTTCATATAGAAAAGTATCATCAGTGATGCTTTTCGCAGAGAAGAGTATCGTCAATGATGCTTTTCGTATAGAAAAGTATCATCAGTGATGCTTTTCGTATAGAAAAGTATCATCAGTGATGCTTTTCATATAAAAAAATTTCATCAGTGATGCTTTTCGTATGGAAAAGTATCATCAGTGATGCTTTTCATATAGAAAAGTATCATCAGTGATGCTTTTCGCAGAGAAGAGTATCATCAATGATGCTTTTCGTATAGAAGAGTATCATCAATGATGCTTTTCATATAGAAAAGTATCATCAGTGATGCTTTTCATATAGAAAAGTATCATCAGTGATGCTTTTCGCAGAGAAGAGTATCATCAATGATGCTTTTCGTATAGAAAAGTATCATCAGTGATGCTTTTCGTATAGAAAAGTATCATCAGTGATGCTTTTCGCAGAGAAAAGTATCATCAGTGATGCTTTTCGCAGAGAAAAGTATCGTCAGTGATGGTTTTCGTATAGAAAAGTATCATCAGTGATGCTTTTCGTATAGAAAAGTATCATCAGTGATGCTTTTCATATAAAAAAATTTCATCAGTGATGCTTTTCGTATAGAAAAGTATCATCAGTGATGCTTTTCATATAGAAAAGTATCATCAGTTATGCTTTTCATATAGAAAAGTATCATCAGTGATGCTTTTCGCAGAGAAGAGTATCATCAATGATGCTTTTCGTATAGAAAAGTATCATCAATGATGCTTTTCGTATAGAAAAGTATCATCAGTGGTGCTTTTCGCAGAGAAAAGTATCATCAGTGATGCTTTTCGCAGAGAAAAGTATCATCAGTGATGATTTTCCTATAGAAAAGTGTCATCAGTGATGTTTTTCGTATAGAAAAGTATCATCAGTGATGCTTTTCGTATAGAAAAGTATCATCAGTGATGCTTTTCGTATAGAAAAGTATCATCAGTGATGCTTTTCGTATAGAAAAGTATCATCAGTGATGCTTTTCGTATAGAAAAGTATCATCAGTGATGCTTTTCGTATAGAAAAGTATCATCAGTGATGCTTTTCGTATAGAAAAGTATCATCAGTGATGCTTTTCGTATAGAAAAGTATCATCAGTGATGCTTTTCGTATAGAAAAGTATCATCAGTGATGCTTCTCGTATAGAAAAGTATCATCAGTGATGCTTTTCGTATAGAAAAGTATCATCAGTTATGCTTTTCGTATAGAAAAGTATCATCAGTGATGCTTTTCGTATAGAAAAGTATCATCAGTGATGCTTTTCGTATAGAAAAGTATCATCAGTGATGCTTTTCGTATAGAAAAGTATCATCAGTGATGTTTTTCGTATAGAAAAGTATCATCAGTGATGCTTTTCGTATAGAAAAGTATCATCAGTGATGCTTTTCGTATAGAAAAGTATCATCAGTGATGTTTTTCGTATAGAAAAGTATCATCAGTGATGCTTTTCGTATAGAAAAGTATCATCAGTGATGCTTTTCGTATAGAAAAGTATCATCAGTGATGCTTTTCGTATAGAAAAGTATCATCAGTGATGCTTTTCGTATAGAAAAGTATCATCAGTGATGCTTTTCGTATAGAAAAGTATCATCAGTGATGCTTTTCGTATAGAAAAGTATCATCAGTGATGCTTTTCGTATAGAAAAGTATCATCAGTGATGCTTCTCGTATAGAAAAGTATCATCAGTGATGCTTTTCGTATAGAAAAGTATCATCAGTGATGCTTTTCGTATAGAAAATTATCATCAGTGATGCTTTTCGTATAGAAAAGTATCATCAGTGATGCTTCTCGTATAGAAAAGTATCATCAGTTATGCTTTTCGTATAGAAAAGTATCATCAGTTATGCTTTTCGTATAGAAAAATATCATCAGTGATGCTTTTCGTATAGAAAAATATCATCAGTGAAATTCCACATAATAATGTTTCTCACAAAGGAAGAGATAACAATGTTTAAGTTGTTATTTACTGTAATAGTATCTGTAATTTGTAGACATTTAACAATAATTGCTAGTTTTTAAGTTACAATAGAAAACTGTTATGGGTGTAAACATTTTCTATTGAATAAATCACATTCATGGAAATTGTTTAACAAAAATATAGACATTATATTCCTCTATTTCGTTGTTGCCTTAAATGTGGTATTTATTTTTTGAAACACTTTTTATTTTAAATTCCATTTATGTTTTTCTGTTTCATGCAAAGCTCTGAGTGTATATCGCTCCAATTCGTTCAGTCATTCATTCATGGCCAATATCACCATAGAATATTTATGGAATTTTTATTTAACATTTATTTACTCCATAGAGTGACCATAAAGCAAGTTCACTTTTGTAGCGCCGCAATATTTCAATAACATTCTCGCAACACCAACACCGATACCAATCCAATGCCACTCCACTCCCACTTCGCTCTCACCATTGCAATGAGCAATTGACCAACCGACACAAAAGAACGGCAGTTACTCAAGCGGAAATGCGCAAACAGAAACGGAAATGCACAATGCTTGTGTTGTGGTTCTATTGCTGCAGCAGCGGCTGATGCTGCTGGTTGCATGCTCCAGCCTTGTTCCAGGCTTGGTAGGGTTGCCAATGCCTATTCTTGTGGGTGGAAATGGTGATTATGGCATTTGATTCTCCTGATGATGATGTTTTGTAGAGGCTTTAAATATGCGGACGTTTTAAATGAAATGCAAGAGTAGCCATCACAGCAGAACCAGTATACCATTCATACTCTTTAAAAATCAACAAAAATGGGGGCCTCAGAAAAAAAACACGACAACAGGAAATATTTTTTTTCTGAACAACGTTTAACATTTACAATGAATCATCAACAGTTATTGTTTTCGGTTAGTGGAGCATTTTTTAATGGCTTTCCATTTCCAAAAAAAAAAACATTTCACGAAAAAATGATTTCTCCCAAAAAATTGTTACATTCGGAAAGTAAAAGGTAGGTTGTATATACATATGTATTTTATTAAACAAATGTATCATTACTACTATTTAATTCTAAATAAACAGATTTGTATAAAGATTATGATCATTTGTTGGAAAAGTTATCTCACAATTTAAAATTATCATCATGATTTTCGTATTGAAAAGTAAAAGTAGTGTTATTTTCGTATAGAAAGGTACCATTAGTGATGCTTTTCCTATTGAAAATGAGGATCATAATGTTTGATGATACTTTTCTATACGAAAAGCATCACTGATGATACTTTTTCTATACGAAAAGCATCACTGATGATACTCTTCTATACGTAAAGCATCACTGATGATACTTTTCTATACGAAAAGCATCACTGATGATACTTTTCTATACGAAAAGCATCACTGATGATACTTGTCTATACGAAAAGCATCACTGATGATACTTTTCTATACGTAAAGCATCACTGATGATACTTTTCTATACGAAATGCATTACTGATTATACTTGTCTATACTAAAAGCATCACTGATGATACTTTTCTATACTAAAAGCATCACTGATGATACTTTTCTATACTAAAAGCATAACTTTTCTATACGAAAAGCATCACTGATGATACTTTTCTATACTAAAAGCATAACTGATGATACTTTTCTATACGAAAAGCATCACTGATGATACTTTTCTATACTAAAAGCATAACTGATGATACTTTTCTATACGAAAAGCATCACTGATGATACTTTTCTATACTAAAAGCATAACTGATGATACTTTTCTATACGAAAAGCATCACTGATGATACTTTTCTATACGAAAAGCATCACTGATGATACTTTTCTATACTAAAAGCATCACTGATGATACTTTTCTATACTAAAAGCATAACTGATGATACTTTTCTATACTAAAAGCATCACTGATGATACTTTTCTATACTAAAAGCATCACTGATGATACTTTTCTATACTAAAAGCATAACTGATGATACTTTTCTATACTAAAAGCATCACTGATGATACTTTTCTATACTAAAAGCATAACTGATGATACTTTTCTATACGAAAAGCATCACTGATGATACTTTTCTATACTAAAAGCATAACTGATGATACTTTTCTATACGAAAAGCATCACTGATGATACTTTTCTATACGAAAAGCATTACTGTTGATACTTTTCCTCTAATAGTTAATTGTAATATTCTAAATATTATTTGGCAGTAAATTGAATGCGAGTTGCTAATATTTTTCAGTCCCGCCTCAAGGCAATATTATTTAACCCCTATATTAAAAATATTATTAATTTTAATAATATTTTTGAGGCCGTTTCGCAACCAACCGCTTTATGTAACCGGTTTTAAATAAAACTGCAATCTACTAATTACCATTGCAAATCGATATAATAAAAACGATTTTTTTCTTCTTAAATGACGCAGAATCGATTAACGAAAAAATTTTCCAGAACAAAAAATTGTTCGCAGTTTATAAAAATGTATTCCATAGATTATCTCTTCACGAACGTTGTAGACAAAGGCAACAACAAAAACAAATATAGAAAACGTGCGCACAATTTTAAACGCAGTCATATTTAAATTATGAATTTTTCTTTAAAAATATAAAAAAAAGATTTCTCTTTCAGCGAATTTTTGGGCAAATGTTCAAAATATATAATTTTTAAATTATTTTATTTGCATTTATTTAATATTAAATTGAAAATTTGTTAATAATTAATTTTTCAGAGAAAGAAGGCAATCAGGCTACAGATTCTTATTAAATGATCTTTTTTTATTTTTTTGCATTTGTCTAAGAACTTATATTCTTTAACAAAAAAAATGCAGCTGTATTTGCATGAACACTTTATGCAGAAGCTTATCAACGTGAAATCTGAATATTTCGCCTCTCCAATGGACGTTGTAGAACTTTTGAAGTTTATTGCCATAATTACGGCTTCCCATGGCCTTGAGCTAATGCATCGTAATTGAATCTGTTGGGGTATCAGTTGACACTTATTATTGTGGCAACTTTGACCTATGTTCGATGATATCAATATGTACCATTTAAAGCAGCGAAATGTTCTTTATCTTTTTAGATTTTTTGAACTTTTTTCCCTCCATTGTCTACAGAACATGACATTTCTTTGAGTTCTCTGAAATTAAATTCTCAGTTTGAACTTTTTGATCTTTCTTTCCGTTTGGGAGTTTTATTTTTCGTATTTCATATCATCTTCTTCTTCTGCGCTGTCATATGCGTGAGAATGTTCTGGCGTTCTTGGTGTTTTTTTTCTTCATTTAATTCCATCTGTGTCTTCTTCATCGTTCCCAGGCTATTAATACGTGGCAACAGACGGCCGGTGTACATACACGCAGATATTCGCGTGATGTTTGCTGGCATGGCGACATTAAAGTGGGTCACGGAAAATGATTGAGGAAAACTAAAGGCAACTTCATTGTTGTCCTTTTATGGATTCCTTTACAAAATGTCTGTTATTGACATCTGTTATAGCGGTCTGTAATAGACATCTTTTATAGACGTCTGTTTTGGACATCTGTTAGAGACGTCTGTTAGAGACGTTTGTTAGAGACGTCTGTTAGAGACGTATGTTTAGACGTCTGTTAGAGACGTCTGTTAGAGACGTCTGTTTAGACGTCTGTTATAGACGTCTGTTATGGATATCTGTTATAGACGTCTGTTATGGACATCTGTTAGAGACGTCTGTTATAGACGTCTGTTATAGACGTCTGTTACAGACGTCTGTTAGAGACGTCTGTTAGGGACGTCTGTTAGAGACGGCTGTTAGAGACGTCTGTTAGAGGCGTCTGTTAGAGACGTCTGTTAGAGACGTCTGTTATGGACATCTGTTATAGACGTCTTTTATAGACGTCTGTTATAGACGTCTTTTATAGACGTCTGTTAAAGACGTCTGTTAAAGACGTCTTTTATAAACGTCTGTTAAAGACGTCATTTATAAACGTCTGTTAAAGTCGTCTTTTATAGACGTCTGTTAAAGACGTCTTTTATAGACGTCTGTTAAAGAAGTCTTTTATAGACGTCTGTTAAAGACGTCTTTTATAGACGTCTGTTAAAGACGTCTGTTAAAGACGTCTGTTAAAGACGTCTTTTATAGACGTCTGTTAAAGACGTCTGTTAAAGACGTCTGTTAAAGACGTCTGTTAAAGACGTCTGTTAAAGACTTCTTTTATAGACGTCTGTTAAAGACGTCTTTTATAGACGTCTGTTAAAGACGTCTTTTATAGACGTCTGTTAAAGACGTCTGTTAAAGACGTCTTTTATAGACGTCTGTTAAAGACGTCTTTTATAGACGTCTGTTAAAGACGTCTTTTATAGACGTCTGTTAAAGACGTCTTTTATAGACGTCTGTTAAAGACGTCTTTTATAGACGTCTGTTAAAGACGTCTTTTATAGACGTCTGTTAAAGACGTCTTTTATAGACGTCTGTTAAAGACGTCTTTTATAGACGTCTGTTAAAGACGTCTTTTATAGACGTCTGTTAAAGACGTCTTTTATAGACGTCTGTTAAAGATTTCTTTTATAGACGTCTGTTAAAGACGTCTTTTATAGACGTCTGTTAAAGACGTCTTTTATAGACGTCTGTTAAAGACGTCTTTTATAGACGTCTGTTAAAGACGTCTTTTATAGACGTCTGTTAAAGACGTCTTTTATAGACGTCTGTTAAAGACGTCTTTTATAGACGTCTGTTAAAGACGTCTTTTATAGACGTCTGTTAAAGATTTCTTTTATAGACGTCTGTTAAAGACGTCTTTTATAGACGTCTGTTAAAGACGTCTTTTATAGACGTCTGTTAAAGACGTCTTTTATAGACGTCTGTTAAAGACGTCTTTTATAGACGTCTGTTAAAGACGTCTTTTATAGACGTCTGTTAAAGACGTCTTTTATAGACGTCTGTTAAAGACGTCTCTAGTCTTTTATACAGGTTTTACGGCCATCTGTTGTAGACATCTCATGTCGATGTCACCCCCCTCTAATGTTCATACATTCTGGCCAATTATGAATTCATTGAATTTTAATGTAATTATTTCGAAAATGTTTATCTACGGCTGCTGCCAATGAGGCTGTCATTTAATGTCCGCCACTGCTCGCGTTTTGTGTATTGTCTCTTTTATATTCAATTAATTAGTTTTAATTATATTGAACAACAATTTAATGGAAGCGAAAATGTGCTGCTGTATTAAATTGGCACACACATTGACATTCATAGACACACACTCACGCACACATGAGTACTTATGTATATTACATAGCAGAATTGAGTTTTGTAATTGGTGGAAATGTAAAAACGAAAACAAGAAAAACATTTGGACAAATTAACATTTCAATTTGGGGATTAAGCACTCATTCGACAAAAAAAACAATATTTTACGCTAAATGAAATTGACAAGGTTTGAGCTCTTGTATTTGTTAATATTTTATAAGTTAATTAAAATTATTTTCTGAATAATTGAGTTTTGTTTGTTTGTAGCAGGTTTTAACTCGTTAGAAAAAAGCGAGAAATATTAATATTAACTCAAGTGTTAATATTGATTAAATATGGTATTTTTTTTTTGTTTTCGTGGAGGGACACTTTAAAATAAATTTAATATTTGGTTTAAAAATCTGTGTTTTCAATTTATTGGATATTATCTGTCGTGTATTTTCTTTTTATAATCCAGTTTTATTTTTTAACAACTAAGAATCTCATCCGTTTTTTTTGGTTATTTTCTCAACATTGAACCCTCATTTATCCATACTTGAAATCTTCATTAAAATAAATAAAATAAAAAATACCACAAAATCTCTTTTTTCTTCATTAACATAACAGTTTCGAGAGATTTATTCCAAATAAGCATTCTAAGAAATCACCATCACTCAATGTGAAAATCTGGCAGATGTTATAATAGATAAGGATCTTAAAGGATATCCAATGTTATTATATGCTTTTCTGTGGTCCTTTCAAACAACACTTCCTTCCTTCTCTCCACAGACCACCTCAAAGAAGGTGCCTTAACCCCATTTGTAAATCAAATAAGTAAAACCAAAGCAACAGAGATATGTGTCCAATGATAAATGATTGATTAAAAGCGACAAAGTCAATCACATAATACCTCTCTTGGATGTTCCTGGTAGTCCAACCAATACACCATTCAACCAAAAGGGAATTCCAAAAACTCTGTATCAAAAACAAACAGTATTTCTACGGAAACGGAAGCGAAAACAGAAAGAGAAACAAGCACATTCACAGGAAACATAATTAAATTGAAAACCCAGAACTCACACACATACATACAGGGAAAAAGAAAAAAACTTTTCTCTCCACCCGATGATTACTCTCAAGGTGATGATGGAGGAGGCCAGGCGACGGCGAGGAGTGAGAAAAAAGAGCATCAAATGATAAGACATAAAGCTCGAGATATACTCGTACGAGTACAAGGACAAACTACAGAGGGATACAAATTAAATTAATCAAATTAAAAGACAGATGTTAGTTTCTTATGTATGTGTTTTCTTGTTGGAATTTGAAATATTTTCATTTAGTTTTTTTTTCGAAGAATTCCCGGAACTAGTTTGTCTTTTAGAAAATTTGGCACAGTGATTCTTAAAGAGATGAGAAATTAAGTAATTTTCAATGTGATTTAATGACGTTCAAAGCTTCAAATTAGGTGCTGTATCAATAAACACTTCTATTTCTAGAAAGCTCAGGGGGAGTATAAAAATACAAAAATCCAAAAATACAGGGTTTTCCAATAAGAGTGATATGATTTCTTTGAAAAAAAAAAACACACTTATTGTTAAGAAGAAATTCAATACAATTAAGTTCTAAATAAAACGTCATTCGTCTAAATAAAATGGCCTCCACAACTTCTTCTGCAGGAACGAATTCGATGAACCCAATTTTCGAGCACTTTTTCCACTAAATCAAGTCGCATGTCATAAATGGCACGTTCAATATTGACTTGTAAAGCTTGAAGAGAGTCTGGTGTATTTCGAAAGACCAATGACTTCAAATAACCCCAAAAGAAATAGTCTAATGGTGTTAAATCACAACTTCTTGGAGGCCATTATCACAATTTCTTGAAATAATCGCATCTCCAAGCTTTTCTCGCAACAAATTAAATTGTTTCATTTGCTGTGTGGCACGTAGCCACAATCGGTCAATGGCAGAAAGATAGCTCTTAATGAGAGCTAATTTAATGTTCATGGGTATCAAGGTCGTAGGTCTACTGGAAAGTGTTTTTTTTTTGGATTAAAAAAATGGACTTAGCATCATTTTCAAATGTGAGCGGAATGTTTATTTTTGCTCTAGCTCCTTAATGGTACGTCGGATCGGGAATCTGTCAATGGCAAAAAGATAGCTTTTAACGAGGGCTAAAATATTGCTCATGGGTGTCAAGGTCGTAGGTCGACTTGAAAGTGTTTTTTTGGATTTTTTAAAAAAAAGACAGCATCGTTTTCAAATGTGAACGGAAAGTTTATTTTTGCTCTAGCTCCTTAACGGTACGGCGGATCGGGAATCGGTCAATGCCAAAAAGATAGCTCTTAACGAGAGCTAAAATATTGCTCATGGGTGTCAAGGTCGTAAGTCGACTGGATAGTGTTTTTTTTTTATTTAAAAAAAATTATTTTAGTTTATCCTCTAGCTGCTTAACGGTACGTCGGATCGGGAATCGGTCACTGCCAAAAAGATAGCTCTTAACGAGAGCTAAAATATTGCTCATGGGTCTCAAGGTCGTATGTCGACTGGAAAGTGTTTTTTTGATTTAAAAAAATGGGAAAATTGCAATTGGAGAATGATTATTTTGATAATAATACTGAATAATTTGTAAACGTTGTTCTTGCGTATATCTCTCCATGATGACATGGTAAACACTACTGAATACAACAAAAAACAAATGGCAGATCATGACGTATTACAAATGGCCGAAACGTCACTTCAAAATCCCTATTGGAAAATCCATTATAAGCTAAAAATTAAGAAAATTCTATACATTTGAAATTTATTTGTTATAACTTTTGGAACAAAAGGATAAAGTAATCAGTAGTTTTTATTTCCTCAGTGCTGCTAATTAGAATTATAACAATGTTTTTTTCTTTCGTAACCACTGTTATATTGTAGTCTTTATTATTGTATTTGCTTTAATCATTTGAGGGCTCATGGGCTACCAGAAGAAGTGTGAAATGTTAAGTGTCCTTTTTTTAACAACACCTCGCCCCGCAGCTAAATTCTTTTGATGTCATGGTCGGCAACTCAATTTGTTTTCATTAGAGAAATGGTGGTCCAGCATTGTAGGGAAAAGAGTCTTGATATGTTATCGGTTCATGTTCCAACATCGTTTGGCCTTTGACCCTATTTTACTCTACATACACAACCTTTGACAGCCTTCGCCTACGCCTTGACCTCTTCCTCCTTCGTTATACATATGCGTGAGTATAGTTAAAACGGGACATGTGTGTGTGTGTAAAAGTGATGGATTTATGGCCGAGAGTTTTTGTTTTTTTCACTCGTCTTTTGTGTCATCCCATAAAGACTACAATGTAAAACTACAAACTTTATTTGGAATATAATAAATCTTTGGTTTTTTGCAGCTGTTGTTTCGTTACTTTTCTATTTCTTTAACCGAAAAAAAAAAACTGACAAGGATCCGCACAGGCTACTACAACACTATAATCAACTTAGTGTTATTAAAGGTATCGGCATGAGTACAAACATAAAACAATAGTAATGACAAGACAAATTTGTTATTTTTTCAATAACAATTTTACGGAGTCATGACAGTTTTTCACATTTTACAAATTTATAGTTCTCACCATCCACTTTGTCTCAATTGAAATTTATGTTTCATTTAAATTGTAAATTGGGAAACTATAATTTATGGTTTCTAATCCTTTTTCAAGATTGCATGAAGCTGCTTGCTGGTGATTCTTTGGGGGAAGGGTGTGTGTGAGTTGCAAAAAGTAGTACGTGCAATTTTGCACAAAATTAAAATTATTTGAACACATTTTCGAAATTATGTTGGCTGTTTGCGTATAATTGTTCTGTGATACGTTATCTCTACAAATATCTTCTTCAAACATAAGGAAAACGGTTTTATTTAACAATTCCTCTTTCTGTACTTTGGTGCGTATGATTTACATTAATAGCAATATTTCAAGGAGATTTTCCACATCATCGCTTATGAATTCGATATTTATGATTCGATTTTCTTTAAAATTATAGCAATTTGTTTGCAAGATTGTAGGCTTTAATATATAAGCTAAAAATCCAAAAAATTATATTATATACATTCCGAAAATTATTTGATATCATTTTTTGGAATATAAGCATACATTTTACTTCAGCCAGAATTCGGAGTATACTTTGCACTTGACTTCTGGTGGCATCGCTCAAGTCTGCAAGTTTTGGTTCGAATTTCTTTGAAGAAAATAATATTAGATATAATTTTTGGAATATTAGGATACATTTTATTATAGTTCCCACACAAAGGACCTTTCCGACATAATTCCTAACGCTGTAGAAGCTGCAAATTTTGCGCAGTTTAAGCTGAAACTTGAAATATGTGCTACATAAAAACCATTATCATTTAACGGAATTGATGCCCATACAAACAACTGATATAGCTTCATTATAAAACTCCTCCCGATTTCATTTCTAAACGCCATAGAAACCACAAATTTCAATTGTTCGAGCTGTCGACACCATTTACAGGAACAACGGTCGTCATAGCCCAGGTTTTGATATGCATAGCTCGCTCCGATACGAAGGTCCTCTCCAATGTGAATTCTTGATCCTATATTACTTTAAAATTTTCACCGATTGGGCTCAAATTTGAAAATATACTACTTTATTCATCCCCACTAAAAATGAACATGTTTGGTTTACGTTTTATTTTGGATCGTATTAGAAGCGTCCTCCCAACCATTACTTCCTGACTCTGTAGAAGCTGCATGTTTCCATGGATTATGCTGATATTTGGTTATTTGAGTTTAATTGTGCTTAGATAGGTTTTCACAAAAAAAAAACATCGTCAAACTTTAGGATTCAACCGTTTTATTTAATATTTCTTCAATCTGTACTTTGGTGCGTATGATTTATATAAATAACTATATTCAAAGGAGAAGGAGTTTATGCTTTGATTTTCTTTAAAATTATACATTTTTTTTTTGGAAAGATTATAGGCTCTAAAGCCCCCCATACACGAGTACTGCCGCAGGAACGGCAATATGTGTGTATTGGTGAATTTGACACAACATGAGAATGTATTGGTTGCAGTATGAAAATCAAAATACGTTTGTTTTTCAAAATGAACACATATCAATCAGATGAATTTTGTTCATCATTATATGCCAGATTATTGGAAATTTTATTATAAGTATGTAAACAACGAAAATTTAAAATAGTTTTGTGTGAAAAATGAAAAAAAATTGATAAATTAAATTTTGATTGATATGTGTGTATCGAAAATGTCAATCACACACGTACATAAGGGGTTCATCGGCATGAACTGCGGCAGTACTCGTGTATGGGCGCCTTAATATATGAGCTAAAAATGTAGAAAATATTTTACATTTGTAAAAGTATTTGACATAACTTTTGGAATATAAGTATAACACTTATTACAGCTCCATACAGAATCTGCAAATTTCCACAGATTAAGCTGAAACATGAAATATGTTTTCCATAATATATTATCATTGGACAACGATTGCCCATATAAAGGGCTAACAAAGGACTGATATAGCTCATATATGAAACATAATCCCGACTTCCTTTCTAAACGCCATAGAAAGCGCAAATGCCAACTGATTGGGCGGATATTTGTTAACTGGTTTTGTTTTGTCCCTCATATGATACTCACGATCGAGTTAATTTCCTCACACTACAGAAGCTGAAAATTTACAACGATTATGCTAATATTAGATTATCTGAGATTAATTGTTCTTAGATCCGTTTTCACAAAAAAAAAACATCACAAAACATTAGGGTGAAACTGTTTTTTTAACAATTCCTCTTTCCGTACTTTGGTGCGTATGATTTACATTAATAGCTAATTTTTAAGGAGATTTTTCACATTGTAGCTTATAAATTCGATATTTATGATTCGATTTTCTTTAAAATTAGAACAATTTATTAGCAAGATTGTAGGCTGTAATATATAAGCTAAAAATCTAGAAAATATTATACATTTGCAATATTATTTGAAATAACAATTGAATATAAGAATATATTTTATTATAGCTCCATACGGATAACCCTCCCGACTTCTTCCTTAATGCTATAGGATCTGAAAATGTTCACAGATTAACATGAAACTTGAAATACAGGGTATTCCAACAAGAGGTGTTATTTTGAACCACCCAGTATTTCGGTAGCTGTCACTTTTGAAGTTTTTATTCTTTGACATTTGACAAGTAGAAACTAAGCCATTACTACAAATGGAACGATATACGATTCAACAACGCATTGAAATTATTAAAATTCGAAAAGTCGATAATCATCTTGACTGATGAGGCCCATTTCCACCTCGGAGGCTACGTCAACAAGCAAAATTGTCGCATCTGGTGCTCGGAAAACCCAAGAGTTATTGTTGAGAAGCCTCTCCATCCTCCGGCGGGGTCATTGGACCTTACTTTTTCGAAAATGAGGTTGGATCAACAGTTACAGTGAATGGGTTGCGCTATCGGGAGATGATTAATGATTTTTTATGGTCGGAGTTGGATGGTATTGATCTGGACAACGTTTACTTTCAACAAGACGGCGCTCGCTACGTGTCACACAAGCAACGAAACCATTGCTCTGTTACGGGAAAAGTTTCCGGACCGTGTTATCTCTCGAGGAGGTGATCACAATTGGCCACCGAGATCATGTGATTTAACACCTTGCGACTTCTTCCTTTGGGGCCACGTGAAAGATAAGGTCTACGCCAACAGCCCAGCGTCGATTCAAGACCTCAAAGATAGAATTCGTGAGGCTATCGAGGACATATGGCAGCCATTTTGCGATTTGGTTATGGAAATTTTGATGAAAAGGATATGGTCCTGTTAGCGTGGTCGTGGTGGCCATTTTGGCTGATGTTGTTTTTCATTATTAACGGCATACCTTCCTCTTTATTATGAAATAAACATCCGATCATTTATCTCAAAAAAATGCATTTTTCTTTGAATACCAAACACCTCTATGTGTTCCTATATGTGTTCCATGAAACCCATTATCATTGCAACACAATTTGATGCCCATACAAACGACCGATACAGCTTCCATATAAAACTCCTCCCGATTTCATTTCTAAACGCCATAGAAGCCACAAATTTTAATAGTTCCCGCTGCCGGCATCATTTACTAGAACAACGGTCGTTACAGGCCCAGATACATAGGTCCCTTCCAATGTGACTTCTTGACCCTATATTACATTCAAATTTGGGATTGAATGTTTAAGTTTACTAGTAATTGTGAATATATTAATCCCCACCAAAACGGATCTTGTTATACCCTACACCACACTGTGGTACAGGGTATTATAAGTTTGTTTCATGGCCGATGTTTGTAACACCTAAAAATACTACAGCTAGACCCACCTTAAAGTATACCGATCGACTCAGAATCACCAGCTGAGTCGATTTAAGCATGTCCGTCCGTCCGTCCGTCCGTATGTCCATGTAAAGTTGTTCTTCGACTACAGGTCGCAATTTCACTCCGATCGTTCTGAAATTTTGCAGTTTAGAGTATTTCGCAGCTGTTAAGATCGCTATTGAATTTGGTTGAAATCGGTTAAGATTTAGATATAGCTCCCATATATATGTTTCGTCCGATTTGGCCCTTTAGTCCTATAAAAGCTGTATTTTACATGCAATCGTTTTGAAATTTAGAATGGTAGAGTTTCTTGATCCATGAACCAACATTGCCGAATTTGAAGAAAATCGGTTAAGATTTAGCTATAGCTCCCATATATATGTTTCGTCCGATTTTGCTCTTTAGTCCTGTAGAAGCTGTATTTTACATCCAATCATTTCGATATTTAGAATGGTAGAGTTTCGTGATCCATGAACCAACACTACCGAACTTGAAGAAAATCGGTTAAGATTTAGCTATAGCTCCCATATATATGTTTCGTCCGATTTGGCCCTTTAGTCCTATAAAAGCTGTATTTTACATCCAATCGTTTTGGAATTTAGAATGGTGGAGTTTCTTGATCCATGAACCAACATTGCCGAATTTGAAGAAAATCGGTTAAGATTTAGCTATAGCTCCCATATATATGTTTCGTCCGATGTTACTCTTTAGTCCTGAAGAAGCTGTATTTTACATCCAATCATTTTGAAATTTAGAATGGTAGAGTTTCTTGATCCATGAACCAACACTACCGAATTTGAAGAAAATCGGTTCAGATTTAGATATAGCTCCCATATATATGTTTCGTCCGATTTGGCCCTTTAGTTCTATAGAAGCTGTATTTTACATCCAATCGTTTTGAAATTTAGAATAAACAATTTATACATGAACTACAAAATTTATATTTCAGAGTTATTCAATATTACGAGAGTGGTGTAGTGTATGGTCGGCTCGCCCGACTTTTAGCCTTTCCTTACTGGTTTTGTTTACGTTTTATTTTGCCTCCTATTAGAAGTATTCTCACGAATTCACTTCCTGATTTGGTTATTTGTGTTTAATTGTGCTTAGATACGTTTTCACAAACAGGTAATCATCAAACACTGTGATACAACCGCATTATTTAATATTTCCTCAGCCTGTACTTTGGTGCGTAGGATTTATATAAATAACAATATTTAAAGACGATTTTCCAGAGCATTGCTTATAATTTCAATGTTTATGCTTTGATTTTCTTTAAAATTTAAACATTTTGGCTCTAATATATAAGCTAAAAATTTAGAAAATATTTTAAATTTGGAAAAGTATTTGACATAACTTTTGGAATATAAATATGACTCCATTTAGAATCTCCGAAATTCCAAAGATTAAGCTGAAACATGGATATATGTTTTCCATAAATATTTGAGTTTAATTGTGCTTATTTACGGTTCCACAAAAAAAATCATCATAAGCCATTAGGATGAACCCTTTGTGTTTAACTATTCTTCTGTGTGTACTTTGGTGCGTAAGATTTATATAAATACCAATACTTCAAGGAGATTTTCCATATCATAGCTTATAAATTCTATAGTTATGAATCGAGTTTTTTTTTTAAATTATGTCAATTTGTTCGAAAGATTGTAGACTGTAGATATAAGCTAAAAATCAAGAAGTGTGCTATTTGTGTCCGCCGATTAAGTGGCTTTACATTACCATATTCTGTATAACATATTATCACTACATATCAAAAAATACAAAGATAACCGTCTTTTTTAGCAGTATTATTAGCACGATAAAAGTTATTTCAATTCCTCGGGGTTTAGCTCTGGGGGAACCTTCCCCTTTTTACTTACCCTTTCTCTGAGTTGGTAAATGACTTTCCATCTCTCACTCTTACTCTCTCGGTTTAATTGCCATCATCGCCAAACAAATCGTTAACTAATCATAAACAATTTCGATACTGAGGAACAATGATAACGTTGTTGTTTTTCACAAACCTGCAGTTTATTGTTTTTAATGAATTGTATTGTTTAATTTTTTTGTCGTTAATAAACAACAATAACAACATGTAAAAGTATCGAAACCATATATGAGCTCGTACGTCCAATTTAAATTTTATATAATTTTTCTGCCTTCAGCTAACAACGTCCGTCCACTACTACACGCTATTACGTTTTTAGAATTTTTGTTATTTATTAGTTGTTTCACACAGGCAATGAAACTAACCTATCCCACAGTGGGATAGGTTAGTTAACCTGCATGTAAATAGGTCAATAAGGCAGTTTGTGGGACAATGGAAATGCACATAAATAGTTGAAAGTAAATAGAAAGTTGAAACGAGATCGGCTAAGAACTGTCCGAGTTGGAATGTGTTGAATTTTTATATTTCGAAAATTTTGCCCAAAGTGTTTTCGATAGCCTTTTCTTCAATCTTTCTAAGAAAATGAAAAAAAAATTACAGAAATATTTTTTTGAACTTGTTTTGACTATTTTTTTTTTAATCGTATTTTTATTTTGAGAAAGAAAGCTTTTCTAGAAAGAAAGCTTGTCATTTCCTTCAAGAACTTTGCGGTCTTTTTGTGGGATGGGACCTGCTTATCTATCTAAATATAGATAAACATCAATAGAGTTTGAATCACATATCTTATCATAACTCGAAAACCATTTATTCTAAGTAGTTCAGGAAAGCTTTAGATAATACTAAATTGAGTAGCCTTCATTTTCTTATAATATATTTTTTACCCCATCAGCGGTTTCAAAGATATCTACCTAGATATTGCGAAAAAATATTTTTTTTTTAGATATTGGCAAACGATAGAAACGAAATGAAAATATGTATGTTCCCACAGCTATACAACTACATTATAAAATTATTATGGAACTTTAAAGTATATCGTCATCTGAAATCCAAAATCACGTAACATCAAAAAATCAAAATTAATTTTATGATTGATTATGGTCTATTAGGCTACACTACACATTCCTACAAAATTTTGGATATTCAAAATGACGTTACAGCAAACAAGGTCATTAAAAAAGCGGAAAGATTCATAAAATTGTATTTAATTTTATATTCAGAATGTACGCCACAATTAATTACGCTAGATTTGTTTTTTTGATTTCGCCTTAATAGTGTGAAATCCCTAAATTTGGTCAAAAGCTTAAAATTACTTTACTTTGTTTTTTGTTTCTCCTGAAAAATCATGAACATGTGGGTTACGCTATTTTGGATTTCAGGTGACGATATGGAGAACTGTGTAATTATCGAAACTTCCCGACCAAAACTCGTAATTTACAGACAAAGAAAATTACAAAAAATATCGATAGCTAACTTTTATTTGTTTAAAATTTTATATTTTTATTTTCCGTTCATTTCATGAAAATATCTCTCATAGTTCAAGAGTTTTAGCATACTTTCTAAATGAACTTTAAAATTTATAGCAATCATACGACACCCTGGTCAAAATAACTAAAGTGTCCTGTATCTATATATATTATATACCTGAAGTGTCTGACTAAGTAATTAAGCAGCTAAAAGGATATATTTTATTATTCCATTTATTAATTGAAGTTATCTTTCATAGTTACAATCTTTTACTCGTATATTATTTTATATTAATACAAATCATACGACACCCTAGCCAGAATAACTTAAGAACCCCAAACCTGAATTATATTATTGGAATATCGCGGAAAACTAACTAAACTTAGAGTCGAAAGGATATATTTCATTTTCCCAATTTATTATTTAAAAATATCTTTGATAGTTAATCACGATATTCAGTTCAGGTAAAATTCCTTGAACGACAATATAGTGCTAGAATCGATTTCTGTTTAATCGATTTGGCCATACTGCTGACTTTGGATTATAAATAATGAACTGAAATGAAAAAAAATTAAAATTTCTAATTTATTTATAAAAATCTCTACTGAAATACCAATTCCATGATTTTAAAATAAATTCTGAATTATCATCCTGTGCACCTGACTTTGAATGAGTATAATGTGCCCACTCGTGCTGCCATCTGCTACATAAAATACCAAATTCCGCATTATCTTTCTCTGAAGCTGATTTTCTCAGACGTTTTATTGGTCCGAGATTTTCTTAACATATATTTTCACTGCAATAACATTGTATGAGTTTAATGGTAAATCCCATTTAAATTATGACTTAATTTTTAAAAAATTCCTAAAGCAATAATTTTTAGTTTTTCTTGTTAAATTCTGAAAAATGTTTTATTTTTGTCCATCAATTTTTATTTTGATTCCAAAGAGTACAGTATATAGTTTAAATTTCCGTTTACTATTTGTAAATATTATTCATAGTTCTGATGTTATAGCATAATTTCTAGATGTACTTTAAAATTAATACTAATCATACGACACCCTGGCCAAATTAGCTCAATTTGCCTGTAGCTGAGTTATTCGATAAGAATAGAAAGGTAAAGTAAAAGTAAAATAGGTAAATGTACATATGATCTATACTATAGTTGCATTTAAATTGAAAATATTTTTGATAGATTTAATATTGTATCCTTATATAAATTAAATAAGGAGTAATTTAGAACATCATGATCAAATAAGAAAAACTTCCCGGATGACAATGTATAATGAGAAAAAAACTAATTTTTCACACTATTTTAGAGTTTCAAAATAAACTCTGGACGATTATTCTTTTTATATATTTTAATGAAAAAGATCATTCCACACATTCTGCCACACAAAATACAAAATTCCATAATATATTTAAGGAATATATATTTAAGGAATGAGAATACATTTCAGTCAATTTAGTGGACTGACACATTCGTATTTGTTCTTAAAGAATTTTCACTGAAATAACGTCTTATGCATTTTATGGTAAACTCATAGATATTTTACGACTTTTTTTTTACAAAAATATCTCTTAAAGAAATAATATTTTTAGATTTTTTTTTATAAAATGTTGGACCATGTTTAATTTTGGTCTACTATCTTTAATTTTGATTTCCCAGTATAGGACGCCTATTTGCAATTTTCATTTATTATTTGAAAATGTGTTTCATCGTTCAAGTGTTATAGCTTAATTTCTTATTATATATAAAAATTAATATTCATTATACGACACCCTGGCCTAAATTACTAAAATTGTCTGTAACGGCATTAAATGATTGAAATTAAAATGAAAAGGAAAGTAAGTGAATGCATAACAGTCGATAGGATCTATTTTACTGTTCCATTTAATATTTCAAAATAAATTTGACAGTTATTATCACATAGCTTATTTTCAAAATACACCTTAAAATTAATAGTACTCATACGAGATCATGGTTAACTAAATCAAATACCCTGAAGGATAATTTAGATTTAGAAAACAAAAAAAAGGTGGTAATTTATTTTAGTGGAACAACAATTTCAGGATTTCAAAAGTTATTCAGGAATACAGTCGTTGTAACTGACTTAGAATGAATAAAATTGTTCCACTCATCCCACCATCTCCCACGTTATAATGCTACGGTTTAATTTGTAAATGTACCTTAAAATTAATACTAATCATACGACACCCAGGCCTAAATTGCTTGAAGCTAAATTACACCCTTGGAATGGCAAAGAAAAGTGATACATATAAATAAATGCACAACAGTCGAAAGGATTTGTTTTATAGTTCAATTTATTATTTGAAAATATATTTCATAATTAATCACAATATTCAGTTCAGGTAAAATTCCTTGAACTACAATATAGTGCTAGAAAAAATCAAATTTCTTTATAAAAATCTTTTACTGAAATACTAATTCCAGGATTTTAAAATAAATTCTGAATAATCATCCTGGGCACCTGACTTTGAATGAGTAAAATGTGCCCACTTGTCCTGCCATATGCTACACAAAATACCAAATTCCCTATTATCTTTCACTGAAGCTGAGAAAATACTTCAGTCATTTTACTGGACAAAGATTTTCTTAACATATATTTTCACTGGAATGACTTTGTATGAGTTTTAGGGTAAATCCTAACCATTTATATGTGTTTATTTTTCAAAATGTTTGTATTTTTAGATTTTCGTGTTATATTCTGGACAATGTTTTATTTTTGTCATTCAATTTTTATTTTTATTCCACAGAGTACAGTGTATAGTTTAAATTTTCGTCTACTACTTGTAAATTGTCTTCATAGTTCTGATTTTATAACTTAATTTCTAAATGTACCTTAAAATTAATACTACTCATACGACACCCTGTCCAAATAGGTAATTTAACAATTTAACAATTTAAGGTACATTAACCTTATTTGGTCTTCTTATTGGTGCATCCGTTTTAGGTCCTTTAACTTCGAGGGAAATTAATATTTTGCTTGGTATCCATGACTATAAAACCTTCTTCCTTTTGATTTCTTGCTTCCTTATGACACTCATTCAATTTAGTCAAGAAGTTAAGCAACAAGAATTTTGTAAATAAATAACAAAATACTTAATTTAAAATTACTTAACATTCCATTTGAAAGGACCAATTTCTTCTGACTACACAAACACATACGCTTTAATTCCTAAGAATTCCAATCAATACTACACAATACGCTTACTTGTTGTGCCTTATGCTCCCCTCAGGACATGGACAGCGACGAATGTCAATTTTGCAGTGGCGTCAGACCGGAAGTGCACAAAGTTAAAGTCAACTTGACCAGGAAAAACGGCAAAGAAGAAAGAAAAAGAAGACTGTTTTGTCAACAATAAGTGCAATAAACCGGAAATGAACGGCATCTTGTTGATGGAGAGAAAAAAATCGATTTCTACTTGTACGACAAAAAAAATATATATATATTGAGAAGTGTTATAAGAGCGGAGAAAAAGTTTTTCTCGAGAATTCCAATAACTAAATTGAGTGCTGTGATTAAAGAGGAAGAAGGAATAGGCAAAAAAAAAACAAAAACCGATTTTAATAAGGAAAATGGCCCTGTAAAATATAGAAATTTAAGAAACTTTTGGTTGTTAAAAAACTTTGATGATTTTGTTCCGCATACCGTATGATTATTATTAATTATAAAGTGTATTGAGACAATAATATTTTATTAAAATTAAAAAGATATAAAAAACAGCAAGCTCGAAAGAGTTTAACGTCTTTGGTCTACATGTCGTATAAGTAATAATAATTGTAAGGCTATTTTCAAAGCTAAGCTATATCTTCATAACTATGAAAGATATTTGTTAATAATATGTATATACAAACATGAAAATAAAAAATTTAGCCTGGTCATGTCCAGGTCTAATCTAAAAACATTCCAATAATATAATTTAGCAAGAAGTTATTTTAATTATTTTGGCCAGGGTGTCGTGTGTTTATTAATAATTTTAGGGTACGTTTTGAATTTATGCTATAACATTTGAACTATGAAGGATATTTTTAAGTAATGAAGGGCAATTGCAGGAAAACTTTATACATTGTTGAACCTGAATAAAAGCTGACTGATAAAAATACAAATTTGTCCAAACTCTAACATTAAAAACTAAAACTTTGATTTCTCTAATAGAAATTATGAAATACAAGTAAAGTCATATAAAAATCTACATATGATTCCAGAGAAACTGTTCTAAGTAACTCTACAAAAGTAAGGAAATCTCTGTCCAGTAAAACTAGCTGAAGTATATGCTCTCGCTAGTGAAATATAAAATGGAATTTGGTATGTGTATAGGACTAATGGGAAAATCATACTTATTCAAACTCCGTTATCAAGACGATTGTCCTGAATTTATTTTGAGAATCAGAAAGTATTTTTTTAACAAAGGAAATTATGAAAAAAGTTGTATTTTATATCTAAACCAGCGTTGTCTTCAGGGAATTTTATCTATTTGGACAGGGTGTCGTATGAGTAGTATTAATTTTAAGGTACATTTAGAAATTAAGTTATAAAATCAGAACTATGAAGACAATTTACAAGTAGTAGACGAAAATTTAAACTATACACTGTACTCTGTGGAATAAAAATAAAAATTGAATGACAAAAATAAAACATTGTCCAGAATATAACACGAAAATCTAAAAATATTATTGTTTGGGAATCATTTTGAAAAATAAACACATATAAATGGTTAGGATTTACCCTAAAACTCATACAAAGTCATTCCAGTGAAAATATATGCTAAGAAAATCTTTGTCCAGTAAAATGACTTAAGTATTTTCCAGTATCTTTGTCCAGTAAAATGACTTAAGTATTTTCTCAGCTCCAGAGAAAGATAGTAGGGAATTTGGTATTTTGTGTAGCATATGGCAGGACACGTGGGCACATTTTACTCATTCAAAGTCAGGTGCCCAGGATGATTATTCAGAATTTATTTTAAAATCCTGGAATTAGTATTTCAGTAAAAGATTTTTATAAAGAAATTCGATTTTTTCTAGCACTATATTGTAGTTCAAGGAATTTTACCTGAACTGAATATTGTGATTAATTATCAAATATATTTTCAAATAATAAATTGAACTATAAAACAAATCCTTTCGACTATTGTCCATTTATTTATATCACGTTTCTTTGCCATTCCAAGTGTATAATTTAGCTTCAAGCAATTTAGGCCTGGGTGTCGTATGATTAGTATTAATTTTAAGGTACATTTAGAAATTAAACCGTAGCATTTAAGCTATGAAGGATATATGCAAGTAATGAACGGATATTCAAACATGATCCTCTAAATAATAATAAAAATAACGGAATCAAAATAAAAGCTGATCCATAAAAATAAAACATTGTCCAAAATTTAACAAGATAATCTAAAAATACTACATCTCAAAAAACAATTTTGTAAAATAAACTTTAAAAATTGTTCTGAAATAAATTATATACTGGTACAAATAAGCTTTTCTCAGTCGCATGAACAGTCTGAAGTATATTTTCACCTTCAGAGAAATATAATAAAAGGAATTTGGTATATAACGTGGGAGATGGTGGGATGAGTGGAACAATTTTATTCATTCTAAGTCAGTTACAACGACTGTATTCCTGAATAACTTTTGAAATCCTGAAATTGTTGTTCCACTAAAATAAATTATGACCTATTTTTGTTTTCTAAATCTAAATTATCCTTCAGGGTATTTGATTTAGTTAACCATGATATCGTATGAGTACTATTAATTTTAAGGTATATTTTGAAAATAAGCTATGTGATAATAACTGTCAAATTTATTTTGAAATATTAAATGGAACAGTAAAATAGATCCTATCGACTGTTGTGCATTCACTTACTTTCCTTTTCATTATAATTTCAATCATATACTGTCATTACAGACAATTTTAGTTATTTAGGCCAGGGTGTCGTATAATTACTAATAATTTTTATATATAATAAGAAATTAAGCTATAACACTTGAACGATGAAAGATATTTTAAAATAATAAATGAAAATTGCAAATATGCCCCTATACTGGATAATCAAAATTAAAGATAGTAGACCAAAATTAAACATGGTCCACAATTTAATAAAAGAAATCTAAAAATATTATTTCTTTAAGAGATATTTTAAAAAAAAGTCGTAAAAATATCTATGAATCTACATAAAATGTATAAGACGTTATTTCAGTGAAAATTCTTTAAGAACAAATACGAATGTGTCAGTCCACTAAATTGACTGAAATGTATTCTCATTCCTTAAATATATTATGGAATTTTGTATTTTGTGTGGCAGAATGTGTGGAATGATCTTCTTCATTAAAATATATAAAAAGAATAATCGTCCAGAATTTATTTTGAAACTCTAAAATAGTGTGAAAAATTTGTTTTTTTCTCATTATACATTGTCGTCCGGGAAGTTTTACTTCTTTGATCATGATGTTCTTAATTACTCTTTATTTTGTGTTAAATAAAATATGATATAATATTAAATCTATCAAAATATTATCAATTTAAATGCAACTATAATATAGATCATATATACATTTACCTATTTTACTTTTTCCTTTCCATTCCAATCGAATAATTCAGCTACAGGCAAATTGAGCTAATCTGGCCAGGGTGTCGTATGATTAGTATTAATTTTAAAGTACATCTAGAAATTAAGCTATAACATCAGAACTACGAATAATATTTACAAATAGTAAACGAAAATTTAAAGTATATACTGTACTCTGTGCAATCAAAATAAAAATTGATGGACAACAATAAAATATTTTTAAGAATTTAACAAGAAAAACTAAAAATTGTATTGCTTTAGGATTTTTTTCAAAACGCTTAGGATTTACCATAAAACTCATACAATGTTATAACAGTGAAAATATATGCTAAGAAAATCTCAGACCAATAAAACGACTGATTTTACTCATTCAATGTCAGGTGCACAGGATGATTATCCAGAATTTATTTTAAAATCCTAGAAATGGTATTTCAGTACAGATGTTTATAAAGAAAAAAGTATATTAAATTGTTTTAATTTCAATTCATTTTATTTATAATCCAAAGCCATCAGTATGGCCAAATCGATTATACAGAAATCGATTCTAGCACTATATTGTATTTCAAGGAATTTTACCTGAACTGAATAACGTGAATAACTATCAACGGTATTTTCAAAAAATAAGTGGAAAAATAAAATATTTTCTCTCGACTCTGGTGTATTTACTTATTTAGTTTGCCCCGATATTCTACTGATATATAATTCAGGTTTGGGGTTCTTAAGTTATTCTGGCCAGGGTGTCGTATGATTCGTATTAATTTTAGGGCAAATCTAGAAATTAATCTATAAGATTATAACTATGAAAGATAACTTCAATTAATAAATAGAATAATAAAATATACCCTTTTAGCTGCTTAATTACTTAGTCAGCCCAGCCACTTCAGGTATATAATATAGTTACAGGACTCTTTAGTTATTTTGACCAGGGTGTCGTATGATTGCTATAAATTTTAAGGTACATTTAGAAAGTTTGTTATAACTCCTGAACTATGAAAGCTAAACTCATGTAATGAGCGGAAAATAGCGGAAAATATAACATTTTAGTCAAATAAAAGTTAGCTATCGATATTTGTTAAAATTTTTTTTTGTCTGTAAATTACGTTTTTTGGTCTGGAAGTCTCGATAAATACACAATTACTCATTTGGTCTGGAAGTCTCGATAAATACACAATTACTCATATACTTTAAAGTTCCATAATAATTTTGTTGTTATTGTTGTTTTCCATAATAATTTTATAATTTAGTATATATTTTAATTTCGGAATATATTTTCATTTCGTTTCTATCGTTTGCCAATATCTATCCGACATATGCAAATGTAGGTTAATTTCTAGTCGCAGACTATAATTAATATTAATTATACGGCACAGTGGCTACAAAATACATACAATAATCTGTTTTGTGATCTTGAATGATCTTGGCGGCTGCTAAATGCTATAATTGTTTACTAGCTTTGCAATCTTAGACGAATACCTAAAGGAATAATATAATTAAGGTCAATCATTCAATTTAAAATATAACTTTACAGCTGTGAATGATATGTTTGCACAAAAACTGTTTATTTTTATTTTTACTTTAAGGCAGAAAATTAAATTTAATAGTCGAAGGGGTTTGGTCATGCAGGTACAAATTTTATAAAATCAAAGTTCATTCTAATTTTTCCTGTTAAAAAATACTTATTTTTTGGGATGTGAATGTGAGCCGATTGATACTTATCAATTTCTTAGATATCCTGAAACTTTCTCAACAATGTTCTTATATATATAAGGTGGCGCAAAAGTAATCCTCCTATCAGAAAATGCTAAAAATTTTGCGATTGGCCCCTAATGTCAGTTCTGTTTTGACATTTGTGTAGTAAACACATGCGAAATACACGTTAATAAACAATGTTACGCTACACTGCTCCAGAACGCGGAATATTGCTGACTATTTATTTGACCAATAATCAGTCGGTGACTTTGGCACAACGTGAATTTCGTCGCAGATTTCCTGGCCGTCCAACGCCTACTGGTGAAACACTGCGCCGTTTAGCCGCTCGCCTCGAAGAGACTGGCACAACACGAGATGCTGCCAGGCGTGGCAGACCCCGGAGTAGCCGTTCTGCAGAGAATATTGCTGCTGTAGCCGAGGATGTCATGGAAGCGCCGTCGACATCGACCAGACGACGTGCCACGCAAATGGGTATCAGTCGACGGTCTCTACAGCGAATTTTGGTACAAGATTTGAAGATGTTTCCGTACAAAGTCCAGACGGTGCATCAGCTGTTAGCTGCTGACCGCCAATCGCGTCTAACATACGCTCAAGCCATCCTTAATCACCACTAAGAGGAAGATGATTTTTCATCAAAAATAATCATGAGTGATGAGGCCCATTTCCATCTTAGCGGGTACGTAAATAAGCAAAATTTACGCTTCTGGGGCACTCAAAATCCGCGTGTAACCCACGAAGAGCCATTACACCCGCTCAAAGTCACTGTATGGTGTGCTGTTTTCGCTGGAGGAGTCATCGGACCCTTTTTCTTCGAAGACGTCGCGGGCCAAACGGTTACTGTGAATGGTGAGCGCTACAGAGCAATGATCAACGAGTTCTTTTTGCCGCAATTTGATGAATTGGGATTGGAAAACATGAGGTTCCAACAGGACGGTGCAACGGCACACACTGCACGTGCCACAACCGATATGCTGAAGGATGCATTTCCCGGGCGCCTAATCTCCCGTTTTGGCGATTTGCACTGGCCAGCAAGATCGCCTGATTTGACCGCTCCAGACTTCTTTTTGTGGGGCTTTTTGAAGTCCCGGGTTTATGTCAACAAGCCTCAGACTCTTGCAGCTCTTAAAGACAATATCCGCCAAGAATGTGAGAACCTATCGCCGGAAGTTTTGGCCGAAGTGATGGAAAATGCCATAAAAAGGGCTCAAATGACAATCAACTGTGGCGGCGGCCATTTACATGACATCATATTCTCGACTTGATGTAAAAAGAATTAAAATACCAAATAAAAATAATCCACGAGAAGAATCAAAGTTTTTCATTTTTTTTAAATTACAGCCAAAAAACATCGAAAGGTTACTTTTGCGCCACCTTGTATTTGATAGTCTAAAGTCTATTTTATAGTCCAAAGTATATATTATCATTTTGTTTTTATGGTCTGACGACATCTACTAAAGTTATAAAAATACAGCTTTATTTCTCACGGTAGCCTATAATTATATTAGTTATGCGACACAATGGCCACAATATTAAGTAAAGCGTCTTATAACCTAAAATCACTATGAACTTCTGATAACAAAAATATTTTAATATTTCCTCTTTTTTAAAAGGGTTCAACAGTATTTTATAACTGAGTTTGCGAGTAGTGGGTTCGATCCCCACCAGAGGCTCTGATATGTCGCTACAAAAACTTGTCACATGGTCTTTGTTACCCGGCTTTTTCCCTGGACCATAAAATTAGAATATGAATTTAATTTGTATTGTAATTCATATAAATAAATAAAATAAAAATGCGAAATGCGACTAATGCCACAACATTATTTTTAATTTCATATTATTATCCTAAATGATTTGAAGTTAATTGAGTTTCCTTTTTCAGCTATGCCTTCACAGCAAAAATGCTGACTGTCCAGAGTTTATTACATGAAATAATTCTTATAAAATGTTTCCAAGAAAATAAAAAATCCATAGAATTGATTTAGTTATATAACATCATATGCCGGTCATTTATATATGAAATATTTATTATCTCTAAAAATAAATCTTGTCAAAGAATAAATATCTTGATTGACATTTTCTTTTCTTATCATTTGAAAATAAATTGCACATACGCATTCATTGTGAGATATTGTTCGACAAATGATTTTGTTGACTTGATTATATACTTTTCAATCAAATCAAAACAAAAACATTTCCAGAGAATTGCTTAAGATTCGGACATCCTTTTTAAAGACCAATCATGGGCTTGCATGCAGTTAGTAGAACAATACAAAATAATAACAATGTTCAATAATATTGAAAAATCTATCTCTTACAGATTTTCTCAAACATTATCAACAACAACAAAATATTATCGACAAAAGAATAAAGACTTTTGCAGTGAATTTTTTGCTGACAAAAGTTTGAAGAAAACAATTTGATATTAGTACACAATTCAAAAGAATGACAAAGAAAATGTATTTTTAAAGGATTATCACTAGAATGTTAGTTTTTACAATGGAAAATAATTTCTACTATAATTTTTGCTTGGATTTGGATTTTGATTATGTTGGGAAATATAAAAAAATTATCAATTGAAATTGGTCCATTAATTTAGCAGAAGAAACTAAAATGTAATAGCTTTCGATGAAAAAATGTTTTTGATTAGTTTTGTTCTTTTTATGAGTAGAAATAAATAAATTATTTGTTTGGACAAGGTGTCGTATGACTGATATTAATTTTATGATAATTTAAGAAATTCCTGAACTATTCTGTAAATACAAGCAATTTTCAGAAATTAAAAACGAATACTAAGAGTAGAATACTTCTTCTATAAAACCACAGTGGAAGTTCTGCAATTTCTATACAGAAACATTGCCAGTTGCTCAAAACTTTGTCATAGTTTATAAGATAGATTCAAATTAAGTGTCGAATAATTCCTATTAAACATAAGGACATTAAGAACGTTCCAGTAGGTGAGTAGGTAGCATGCTCGTCTATGAATTCGGGGGGTCGTGGGTTCGATTCCCTCCAGAGGCTCTGGTCTGGCGTTACAAAAATCCATCCAAATGGTCTTTTTAAACCGGCTTTTCCCCGGACCGTAAAATTAAAACATACATTTATTTTGTATTTGGGGTTTGATTGTGTTGGGAAATATACAAAAATTGTTAATTGAAATTGGTCTATTCATTTATCTTAATTTAGCAGAATCAGCTGAAAAGAAATCGCTTTCGAAGAGAAAATTTTTATACCCTCACTTTAGTGTGACGAGGGTATATATCATTTGCTACGGAAAAAAGTGTAACACGTCGAAGGAGTGACCTAAGTATGTTCGGAGGAAATCCGTTTTGGGCCATTTTAAGTCGAATGAGCAATGTCCGTCCATCTGTCTGTCTGCTGCCTGGTGCGCACGATAACTCTCGAAAGGAGTAACCGATTGACCTCAAATTTGGTATGTGGTAATATTTTTTTCTATCTCCGGCTAAGTTCGAAGATGGGCCATATTGGTCCACTCCTTCTAGTACCTCCCCCACAAAGGGTTAAAATGTTGTGAAATATTGATTCTTTAATAACTGCTATACTACTTATTCGAATCGAATGGGCGAAGTCGCCACGTCCCTTTTGGTACCTCCCACACAAATGCACCATTTTGCACCAAAAGTTAACAGCTTATAACATTAATAACAGTGTATAAAAATACTTGAAATTTTGTACAGTATTATGCTTTTATATTGCCTACAGTCCAGGGAAAAATGGGTATTGTTGCCACGCCCCTTTTGGTACCTCCCACACAAGTTACCTTTTTGCACCAAAAGTTAACAGCTTATAACATTAAAACCAGTGTATAAAAATACTTGAAATTTTGTACAGTGTAATGTTTTTATAGTGTCTATAGCCCTGTGAAAAATAGGCGTTATTGCCACGCCCCTTTTTGTACCTCCCGCACAAAATGCCCAAATCATACCACAATTTAATGTCTCATAACGTTTATACCAGTGCACATAAATGCTTATAAGTCGGCACAGTGCAACGAATTTAGAGTATCTAATGTTCAGCGAAAAAAAGGTGTATTTGATAAACCCCTTCTGGTACCTCCCACACAAATTGACAGAATAATACGAGTAATATTCAATATTACATTACTCACAAAGTGAGGGTATACCTTAGTCGGTTTAACCGACTGAAACTTTCTTATTTGTTTTGATTAGTTTTGTTCTTTGGAGGATTACAAATAAATGTTTTTTTTTTGACACGGTGCCGTATGACTGATATTAATTATAAGATAATTTAAGAATGTCCTGAACTATTCTATAAATACAAGTAATTTTCAGAAATTACAATCGAATACTAAAAGTAGACTATTTATTCTATTAAACCACAGTAGAAGTTCTGCAATTTCTATACAAAAACATTGCCAGTTGCGCAAAAGTTTGTCATAGTTTATAAGATAGATTCAAATGAAGTTACGAATAATTCCTATTAAACATAAGGACATTAAGAACGTTCCAGTAGGTCAGTAAGTAGCCTGCTCGTTTATGAATCTGGTCTGGCGCTACAGAAATTACAAACGAATGCTAAAAGTAAACTGTTTCTTCTATTAAACCACACTGGAAGTTCTACAATTTTTATACATAAACATTGCTAGTTCTGCAAAAGTTTGTCATAGTTTATAGGATAGACTCAAATGATGTGTCGAATAATTCCTATTAAACATAAGGACATTAAGAACGTTCCAGTAGGTGAGTAGGTAGCATGCGTGTCTATTTCATTGTAAATCAAATACTAATTTTCACTTTTTTGATTTATACCTCGCAAGATAGCGTATAACTATTATAAATTAATGATATATTTAGATACGTAATGTGTGTCGTACAACTGACTATGAAACCGCAGTGGAAGTTTTTCCATTTTCTAAACAGAAACATTGGCATTTTCGCAAAATTTGATAGATTCAAATGACTTTATTTGTCTAAAAACAAATGGTTCTGAAGAGTGACCAATGCGTCGAATGATTTCTATTAAACACAAGGGCTCTTCAACGAATTCGATAGTTAGTAGATTACAAAATCTACTAACTATTTAAGAATTTGACTGATTCGTGGGGAGGAAAAGAACTTTTCCAATATTTTTTTTAGCTTTATTTCATCAATTTCGCTTTAATGACAATTGTAATATAGAACATTTAAATCGCCCTTGTTGAAATTTCTGATTTAGAGATATGACTCGCTGACACGATATGGGCGATATGATAACTCCAATTTGAAAATAATCCGGTAAGAGTCTGAAAACAATGAAAATGGTTTCTGTAGATATATATTTTTGGTAGGAATTTTTAACTATTTTGTCCTACTTGTCGTATAATTACTATTAATTGTTTTTTTTTTTGGCCAGGGTGTCGTATGACTATTTTTAATAACTTATTATATTTAGAAATCGGTTTATAACTTTTGAGCTATGAATGCTATCAATAATTGATAAAGAGAAAATGCAATAAGACCTTTTAACTGTGGAATTGAACAGAAAGTTTAAACTTTTCCATATGAAAGATTGCCCATCATTTTTCATTTAAAATTAGAATAAATATTTCTCTAACTAAAATTCTGTAGAAATTTTATGGTCACTCAGTTTTCATTACAAATTCAATATTAAATTTCGGCTCGGGTTATTTTGTGCTCCATAACATATAGGAATTACTAATTTAATGGTCTATTTAGAAATTGAAGTATGACAGTGCAACTATTAAATGTAGAAAGTGAAAAAGTGAAAGTGAAACCGGTTGAAAATTCAAAATAGGTTTTCAGCTGGAAACTTCAAATTAATTTGTCCTGCTTGCCGTATAACTAATATTAATTATTTTGACCAGGGTGTCGTATGATAATTGTTAATAAAAACCATGCTTATAAATTAAATTATAACTCGAGAACTATGAACGATATTATCAATTGATAAAAAGAAAATACAAATACATATTTCGAAATTTTTTGATTTTTTTTGTTCTTTTTGTCAGTAGAAATAAATAAATTATTTTTTGGACAAGGTCGTATGACTGATATTCATTTTAGGATGCTTTTATAAATTCCTGGACAGTTATGTAACTATAAGCAATTAGCAGAAAATAAAAACCAAAACTATGAAACCGCAGTAGAAGTTGTGCTATTTCTATACAGAAACTTTGGCAGTTGTGCAAAATGTTTGTCAAATAAGATAGACTCAAATGACCTTAATTGTCTTAAAACAAATGGTGCTGAAGAGTGACCAATGTGTCGAATGATTCCTATTATCTATAAGGGTCTTAAGAACGCTCCCATAGGTGTGTAGGTAGCAGGTCCGTCTATGATCCGATTTACACGGTCTCACTAGTCCCTGCGAAATGATGCTTGCGACAAGAGTTTGTAGACGAAAAGTGTAGAGAAGCTTCCGGGGTAGAAAAAGTTGCCTGAAATGAAAATACATGGGAAAAATTTATAAATGCTGTTATGGTTGACTGAATACGAAAAACAAATTTAATAAAATTAATTTGAGTGGACGAATAAAAACATACATTTTTTTTATTCGAAAGTAAGGTCTCATCCTATAAATAAACATGATTTTACGTAGGGATTTCAAAAGAGTTTACCAAAAAGCCGCAGTGACAAATCGCAACGTGTAACGTGCAACGATTCCCACCAGAAGATCTGGTATGTCGCTACAAAAATTTAGCCACAGTGTCTTTGTAACCCGGCTTTCCCTGGATCGCAAAATAATAATATAAATATACTTTGTATTATAATTCATATAAACAAAAAACAAAATAAATAAGACCCTCAAATGAATTCGATTAATATTCTATCAATGTAGCTCATTTCGAACAAGCGTGTCATATTTAAAAACTCAAATTTTTGGATGTGATTATGACAAATAGCCAGCTTTCAAAAATCTACAAACTGTTGCCGAATTTGACTGATTCCTGGGGAGGCAATTACTTTTGCAATAATTCTAGCTTTATTTCATCGCTTTAGCTTTATGATAGTTTTTATATAGAACATTTAAATCGCCCTTGTTGAGATTCTCACTTTAGACATGTGACTCTCTTGCACAAATCGAGCTATTTAATAACTTTAATTTGAAAATAATCCTGCTGGAGGCTGAAACCAAAGAGACTACAGAAAAATATTTCTATATTTAAACCACTTGGTCTACTTGTCATATAAGTACTATTAATTGTTTTGGTCAGGGTGTCGTATGACTATTTTTAATAACTAACTATATTTAGGAATCAGCTTATAACTTTTGAACTGTGAAATCTATTATTAATTGAAAAAAAAAATATAATACAACATTTTAACTGTGGAATATAACTGAATATTGAAACTTTCCATATTTCTCTAAATAAAATTCTGAAAAAATATGTTCATTTCATTTTCATTGTAAAACCAACACTAAATTTCTCCTTTTGGATCTATACAGCGCAAGATAACGCATAATTTAATGGTATATTTAGATAGGTAGTGCACTTCTACAACTATAACGGATTTTCCAACAAGAGGTGTTATTTTGAATCACCCGGTATTTCGGTATCTGTCACTTTTGAAGCTTTTATTCTTTGACAAGTAGAAACTACGCCATTACTAAAAATGGAACGATACACGATCATTGAGCGATACAAAACGATCAAAAAACGATACGAACGATACAAAATCATATTGACTGATGAGTCCCATTTCCACCTTGGTCAATTTCCACCTATGTCAAAAAGCAAAATTGTCGCATCTGGGGCTCGGAAAACCGAAGAGTTATTATTGAGAAGCCTCTCCATCCTGTGGCTATGTCAACAAGCAAAATTGTCGCATCTGGGGCTTGGAAAACCCAAGAGTTATTATTGAGAAGCCTCTCCATCCTCAACGTATGGCTGCTTGGTGCGGTTTATGGTCCGGCGGGGTCATTGGACCTTACTTTTTCGCAAAAATTTGCACAAATTCTATCAAAAATTTGCAAAAATTCTAGCTTTATTTCATTGCTTTAGCTTTATGACAATTTTTACATGGAATATTTAAAATTTTCACATTAGAGATGTGATTCTCAGTTTGAAAATAAAGTTCAGTTTGAAAATAAAGAAAATTCTATACAGAAAAATATCACTACATTTGCACAATTTGACCTACTTGTCGTATAATTACTATTAACTATTTTGGCCAGGGTGTCGTATTAGTATTTTTAATAAATAACTATATTTAGAAAACCGCTTATAACTTTTGAACTATGAACGATATTATTAATTGATAAAGTGAAAATGCAATAGGACATTTTAACTGTGAAATAAAACTAATAATTGCAACTTTTCCATATGAAATATTGCCCAAGATTGTGCATTTAAATTCAAATTAATTATTTTTCTAAATAAAATACAGGTAACAATTTATGTTTACTTAATTTCCATTGTAAATTCAATACTAAATTTTGTCTGTTGGGTGATTTTGTGCCGTATACCTTAGACAAATATATTTGCTGTTGGGAATTTGGCAAAATTTGTCCTAGTTGCCTTATAACTAATTATAATTACTTTGATCAGGGCGTCGTATGATTATTTTTAATAATAAACTGTATTTAGAAATTAAGTTATAACTTTAGAACTATGAAAGCTATTATAAATTAAAAAAAAAAGAAAATGAAAATAGATATTAAAACTGTGGAATAAAAAATAAAAGTTCATACCAATCCATATGAAATATTGAGCAAAATTTAGCATTTAAAATCCAAAATGAATATTTTTTCAAATAAAAGTCTTGAAAAAAATTCAATTGTACTAACTTGCTTTGTAACTCTTTTCGAAAATATATTTTTGCTCCGATGAAAGCTTGGAAATATTATCTTTTTTCTCATATTTACTGAACAAGCGAATTTAAATTCTTGGAAAAAAATCAGTTTATAGTGTTGTGCTCTATAACTCCTATAGTTAATCATGAATTTACATTTTTTCCTCCCAAAAATCAGCAAATATTGTCTACTGCTTTTATTACACGTATATGAAGCGGATTACATTTTATTTTTAAAGTTTAAACTTCACTTATTCGAGTATACTTCTCGCAAATCCCCTGTGCTATGCCATCCATCCAACCACAACACATCAGACATTTTTCTTGAAGGAAATCATAAAAGTTTTCCTTCTTCCTCTTTCTTTCTTATGTTATTTTTAATTTGAAATAAAACTTTATTGTTTCGTCTTGTTTCGTCAGTAGTATTGTAAGAAAAAAAAATAAGAAAGAAACTTTCATTGCGATATATGAAATATAACCAAAATGGTCTTCGCATTACTTTAAGGAATTCTCCAGAAACAAACAAATACATGTGTTCTTTTGCGTACTTCCGAGTACGTATTTCAACAAATCTTAAGATAAAAAGTAAAATGAAATTATTTGTTTTTAAGAAAACTTATTTCTGTTTATTTTTTATTATATAACCTTAATTAAGCAAAGGAGATTTCTTAGAAGAAAAAAGTATTTATTTCTAAACAAATGGAAAGGTTATTTAACAAAAGAGCTTATTTAAAAATTATTTCGGTTTATGAAAAAAGATTTTTTCATTTGCTCAGATCGAAATAAAATTAATGAAACTTTTGTGGAATTGCCTTTCTAAAAATATGAAATGAATATATCTGATTAAGTGAGCCTCCTATAGCAAACTATTTCAATCAGTAGATTATAAAGTATGGCGACGACATGGCGTATGAGTGTTTTGAGTGCTAATATATATTTTAAATAACTCATTCGACCTATAGTCGAAATAGTTATTATTAGTCATTCGATCTATGGTTCTATAAAGTGAAATTTTTTACTTTTTAGTTAAAATACGATCTTTTAAGTCAATTTTATTTTTCTATTAAATATATTTACCGAGTCTAATTAATTTCTATGTATCTATTCCTCTTTTAGGCCAAAATTTAACCAAAATCTGCGATGAGAAACAATTTCGCTGCGGCAATGGTGATTGTCTGCCCGTGCGTTTCCTCTGCGATGGCGAATCAGATTGTGATGACCACAGTGATGAAATGATACCGGAATGCAGATTTAAAGGTAAGTTAAAAATATCTTAAGAATATATATAACATTTTAAATTATTGTACACATAAATGTTTCAAGTGAATTTATCCCTTGCGGAGCATTGCTAAAAATTTCTCTATCCTTTAGGGGTTTTTCCCCTCCCTGACATCCATAGTAAACACAATTGTCTACCTATTGCAGAAGCTCTGAAATAAGGGCACAACACATACTCGTAATACTGAGAAAAACCACTTTAAGCATAAAAAGCAAGAATCAATACCACTTGAAATATTTGCCAATGATGAGAGCGAAGGAACAAATAACATCAACAACAGCAACAAAAAATGCTCAACAGGATGTTAAAAATGTTACTTATCGGTATGTTTTGGGACAAAATGTCAAAGGGATTAAGTAACTTGAGCAAAAATATTACTAGTTTCAAGAATGGATCTCAAGCTATTTTCGGTTTGGATTGGGTCTAAAAAATATTTTCGAGGGAATATACTAGGGCTACTTCTGAGGCCATCTCTTGCAGAATCCTTTTTCAGCAGAAAAATTCAGAGATATCTGATTTAGCCAAAAAAATAAATGTAATAATTATATATATAACCAAAAACATTTTTAAATTGAAAATTTTTTGTTTACATTAAAAAAATCTATTTTTTTAGTTGTCTCCTCGAATTGTTTTCGTTATAATAAAATATTTTTTTTAATTCAAGGATTTTTTTTAACATTAAAGATTTTAATAATGATCTAATATTTGCTCTAAGCATTATATTTTTTCGGTAGTTATCCTCATTTGTCTTTTATTTGAAACTACATATTCATATTCGCAATACATGAATATATGCACTCAAATCCCTATATATGTATGTATGCATGTGCCATGTTCCCTTGTCTATGAATGTAAAGGATTGTCCGGGATTCATCGATAAAACCTTGTTGAGTTGCTCTTTTTGCATCTTATTGGACTCGTGTGCATATTCATGCTTGCCCACCTTTATGCGTGCATATGGATGTGCTCGTTTGATTGAATGAATAGTTATGTACTTCTTTATGTTGTTGCTCGAATAGCTGCAGAAATTGCAACATATTGAGGTTTTAAATTACCCTTGGACACCTTTAGCTGCAGTCCTGCGAATCCAGAGCATCATTGCATCGAAAAAGCCACCAGTTCGCGAGAACGTGGCCGACTTCTGGTCTTGGTGTCTGTAACATGTGTTGCCTGCCGGACCAAAGACTGACGGTTGAGTGGTACTTTGTACGGACTGACTGTACATCAGTGTTCGTGAGTTTTACATACACTTGCCAATGCGTCATCTTCATCATACTCATGTGTTTCGAATGAAACGGGCTGTCAGTTTATACGTGTGTTTGACTGTGTGTGCGTAAGAGTGTCCCTAAAAGGGGGATAGTATAAAGGATGAGAAAAATTTCTTTAAGAAAATCTATCTTTGGAATAAATAAGTTAGTAGTCAACAACTTCATTTCCGTCAAGTCCATGAACATTTTATAAATTTATGATCTCAAATTGTTAGACGTCCTTCGTTCAGCCAAGATTGGAACCTTGCCAAACAGCTGCTTCCACTGCTGCCACTGACACAGGTTCGTTCGTGCCAATACCACGAAATACTTACGCACCACCGCTAGTATTGACGTTATTTGATGTTCGGTACCGAATGTTTCGTTTGGCTTGCAATTACTCTGGCTTTAAGGTGTTCACTCACACAACTACACGTTTGCAAACATGCACTTCTGAACACACGCACACTCGCAGGCATATACCACTGCAAAAACCCTGCAGAGAAAATGGAAACAGTCTATGAAAAGGACCGGATCTGAGCTGGTCCAAAATGAACTAGATCCAGACTAGAGCAAAAGTAATGCAGCCAGAAACAGTTGAGCGCAAAAAAACAAGAGAATTCAAAGAAATCTGCCTAGGCAGCGCTACTTTTGTTTGATTTTGTATTCGTCTGCATTGAAATAATTCTGTGTTTACCGTTAGGAATTTATGGTGGTGCTTGTCATTTCAGTCTTGTGTTCATTGTTAAGTGGAAATTTTAACAAGTAAGATGTTTTAATGATAATAATAATTATAACTATTTCAAGTTTCCCTTTTCTAGGAATTAAAATAATTTGTTCCCGTTTTTCAAAGAATAAATATATTTGAATTTAATTTTTATAAATATTATAAAAATAAAAACCATTCAATATATTTTAATTCTTAAATTTTATTTTATAATAAAGGCAAGCTGAAAAGTGGTTCTAGACTGGTCCATAACCAAAAGAGCATAAACTAATTCTACGTAATATATTTTTTCCAGCAAGCAACTGTTTCTTTTTACATGGGCTTGTCCTAGGAAGAATCAATTTTTCTCCGGATGCATTCGTTTGGAACAGTTCTGGAGTAGTTAAGATATATTCCTGAAGAACTATATCAGAGCTAGTTCCCTAGAATTAATTCTAAACTATTCCATTCTGAACTATATCAGAACTGTTCCAAACGAATGCAGCTGGAGACAATTGATTCTTCCTAGGACAAGCCCATGTAAAAAGAAACAGTTGCTTGCTGAGCAAAGGCTATTATGTAGAACTAGATCATACATTCTCATGGACCAGTGTAGAACTATTTATGAACTGGTCCGCTTCGCTGCAGGGAAGTGTTTCAATACGCGCGGTACCAGCATCCCAAACACACATACATTTTTACTCATAACACGAGTCTACAAAACAGTACTGAAATTCTATATAAAGAAATAGTAAAAACCAAAATAGTAAAATGGTAAAATAGTAAAGTAGTAAAATAGTAAACTAGTGAAATAGTAAATTATGCAGTAAAATAGTAAATTTGTAAAATAGTATAGTAGTAAAATAGTAAATTTGTAAAATAGTATAGTAGTAAAACAGTAAAATAGTAAAATAGTAAAATAGTAAAATAGTAAAATAGCAAAATGGTAAAATAGTAAAATAGTAAAATAGTAAAATAGTAAAATAGTAAAATAGTAAAATAGTAAAATAGTAAAATAGTAAAATAGTAAAATAGTAAAATAGTAAAATAGTAAAATAGTAAAATAGTAAAATAGTAAAATAGTAAAATAGTAAAATAGTAAAATAGTAAAATAGTAAAATAGTAAAATAGTAAAATAGTAAAATAGTAAAATAGTAAAATAGTATAGTAGTAAAATAGTAAAATAGTAAATTTGTAAAATAGTATAGTAGTAAAACAGTAAAATAGTAAAATAGTAAAATAGTAAAATAGTAAAATAGTAAAATAGTAAAATAGTAAAATAGTAAAATAGTAAAATAGTAAAATAGTAAAATAGTAAAATAGTAAAATAGTAAAATAGTAAAATAGTAAAATAGTAAAATAGTAAAATAGTAAAATAGTAAAATAGTAAAATAGTAAAATAGTAAAATAGTAAAATAGTAAAATAGTAAAATAGTAAAATAGTAAAATAGTAAAAAAGTAAAATAGTAAAATAGTAAAATAGTAAAATAGTAAAATAGTAAAATAGTAAAATAGTAAAATAGTAAAAAAGTAAAATAGTAAAATAGTAAAATAGTAAAATAGTAAAATAGTAAAATGGTAAAATAGTAAAATAGTAAAATAGTAAAATAGTAAAATAGTAAAATAGTAAAATAGTAAAATAGTAAAATAGTAAAATAGTAAAATAGTAAAATAGTAAAATAGTAAAATAGTAAAATAGTAAAATAGTAAAATAGTAAAATAGTAAAATAGTAAAATGGTAAAATGGTAAAATAGTAAAATAGTAAAATAGTAAAATAGTAAAATAGTAAAATAGTAAAATAGTAAAATAGTAAAATAGTAAAATAGTAAAATAGTAAAATAGTAAAATAGTAAAAAATAGTAAATAATGAAATAATGAAATAATGAAATAATGAAATAATGAAATAATGAAATAATGAAATAATGAAATAATGAAATAATGAAATAATGAAATAATGAAATAATGAAATAATGAAATAATGAAATAATGAAATAATGAAATAATGAAATAATGAAATAATGAAATAATGAAATAATGAAATAATGAAATAATGAAATAATGAAATAATGAAATAATTTTTTTTTTTTTTTGCGGTTAAGGTGGGAAAATGCATTTTTGCCTCCATCGCTGATCGTCATCTAACGTGGTATGTCGGGCTCCAGTCTTGGGTTACCGACTAAAAACCCACCTTATCTCTCTCGGGAATCTGACACCACCTCGGCACCGCTTTCGCATTACTTCGACGCGGGTCCCCATATGTTTAGAATCATTTTATTTCTTTATTTTCCTCTATTTTTTACAAGCCTGCGTCCAGGCCCCGCGTCGCTCTTTGTTCATTTGTGATGGTCAATTCCCCTTCTTCTAGCCCATCTAGGTCTCGCTTTTTTCTTCTAAGGACGAGCTCAATGTACTTTGCTGTAGCATTCCAATTTTCTTCTTCTGCCGACATTTTTTCCACTATATTCGTCGGGTCGAAAATTCCTATTTGACTCTCCAGCTCTCTTCTGCTTTCGGACCAACGTACGCACGAGAAGGACGTATGTTCTGCGTCGTCAATTGTATCTTCTGTTTCATATATACAAAAGGGCGAGTTACTCTTTCCCATTTTGTGGAGGTACTTTCGGAAGTAGCCATGTCCGGTCAACATCTGCGTTATGTAGTAGTTCACTTCTCCTACTTGTTTTGTTAGCCACTTTTTTATGTCAGGGATTAATTTTGAGGTCCACTTACCATGTTTCTCGTTTCTCCAACGTGACTTCCATTTCTCAATGGTTTCCTGTCTTATTTGCTTTATTGCTGTTGTTTGTGATGTTACATGGAGGTTACTTTTTTTGATATTCCATGTTTGATTGCGCTCCCGTGCCTGCAAATCGATCGGCGTCATTCCAGCTATTATAAGAACTGCAGGTGCTGATACCGTGCGGTATGCGGATGTAACTCTTAAGGCTGCTGTTCTTTGTACTGCTAGTAGCGTCTTTGTTCTGCATTTCGTGGCTAGTGTGTGTGCCCATATTTCACTTCCGTATAGGAGGATACTATTACAGGCTTCCATGAGTAGTTTCCGTCTGCTTTGTAGTGGTCCTCCGACGTTTGCCATAAGTCGACTGAGTTGCGCAGTTATCTTTGCGGCTTTTGTTACGGCATATTGAGTCTGACTTGAAAAGGTAAGCTTGGAGTCAAGTCTTATCCCGAGGTAGTTTATAGCTCTTTTAGTGCGTTTTTCGAGATCATCGAGTCGCATATCTATCTCCGTGGGAATGTGTCGCCTAGTAAGCAGTAAAAGCTCCGTCTTGTGTGTGGCTAGTTGTAGACAGTGCGAGTCCAGCCAGTTTTTTGTTCTTATCATGACTTGTGTCAGTTTCCGTTGTGCCTCATCGTTGTTTCTTGCTGTGATTACTGCAGCAATGTCATCTGCATAACCGACTAGAAAAGTACTTTCGGGCATTTGTATATTTAGGATACCATCGTAGCTTGCATTCCAGAGATCTGGTCCTAGGATGGATCCCTGTGCAGCGCCCGAGGTAATTTGCATCTTTCTGGGGCCCCCGCTGGTGTTGTAGATGAGAGTTCTATCGTTTAGATAGCTTCTTGTCATTCTCATGAGATATGCTGGTACATTGAAATTCTCTTTTAGCGATTCGATAACGTCTATCCACCTAAGGCTATTAAATGCGTTTTTAACATCCAGTGTGGCCAGGAGAACGACAGGCCTGGTGTAAGCGCTTTTTTCTTGGGCGGATGTGAAAGCATTTACTACGTCCTTCAAGGCTCCTACTGTGGACTTTCCTGGTCGAAAACCATGCTGTCTCTGCGACAGGCCTCCTGCAGCGTTTATTGCTGCTTCTAGTCGAGGTTTCAAAAGCCTCTCTAGCATTTTTCCAGCCGTGTCTAGCATACAGAGTGGTCTGTATGAAGATGGTGAATTTGGGTCTCCCTTTCCTTTGCTAATTAGGACAAGTGTTTGCTCTTTCCAAGCCCTTGGATATACTCCTTCTCTTATGCAGCTATTATACATCTTGAGTAGTAAGTTGGGTCGCTTATCCGCTATTTCCTTTATTACTTCTGCTGGTATACCGTCGGGTCCGGGTGCCTTTCTGTTGTGGAGCCTACTGGCGGCCTGTTTGAGTTCTTCTTCTGTGAATGTTGGCACGTTTGTAGGGGGGTCCTCGACTCTGTCGTCATTTCTGATTTCATGTTTCGGGAATAGCGTCTCGACTATATGTTCCATGGTTTTCTCATCCATCACTTGCACCGGGCTTTTGTTGCAGAGTTTTCCATGACTATCTTGTAACCAAGCCCCCATGGGTTTCTGTTGATGTCCTCTCGTAGTTCATTCCATTTGTCTTTCTTGCTGTTGAGTATAGCTATCCGGAGCTGCTTTCTGGTTTCTTTGTACAGAGAGTGTTCCGCTTCTGCTGCTCCTCTACGCCTGGCTCTTGTGAATTTTCTTCTTTGACGGATACAGTCTCGTCTCAGTTTATCGATTTCGTCATTCCACCAGTGTACTGCAGTTTTGTTGTTTTTCGGCTTTTTCATCCTAGGCATTGCCTTGTTGCATCCTCTTGTAATTATTTTCATAACCTGGTTCACTGTGGATATGGCATCTCCTTCAATTTCCGCGTTTTCCGTTAGCCTGTCGATCTCATTTAATAGTGCAGACGAGTTCAGTTTGTTAACGTTCCACTTACGTGTGCTTGTATTTTTCTGGTTCTGATTTCTTTCTTCGGCTACTGTTCTGCTAGATTCCAGTGAGAATGAAATGTATTGGTGGTCACTTGCGGTGTATATTTCTAGTACTTGCCAGTTTCTGACGTTTCGTGCTGTTTCTTCTGAGACCAGTGTGATATCAGGTATAGTACCTTCGCAGCCCGGGCGTCTGTAAGTGGGAGCTCCTCCGATATTTGCAAAGGTTAGTCCTGTCCTTGCAGTCATCTGCACAATTTTTCTTCCTCTTGAGTTCGTCGTTGGCATACCCCATTCGACAGCCCTGGAATTGAGATCGCCTGCAACTATGAAGTGTCCCCCGATATCGCGTATTTTGTCTTCGATTGCGTCTAGTTTTCTTTGGAAGTCATCGATTGTGTCGCTGGGAGTGAGGTAACAGCTTACCAGAGTAATATCCTCAAGTTGCACCCAAACAAATCCATTGCCTTTGCCGTGATTTTGTGGTTGTGTCGATCTTCTGTTAGTGATCCATATTGCAGCTGTTTGGGAATCGTCTTCGAACCAAAGGCCACTCAGCATTTTGCTGTATTGTTCGCTGATGATCACAATTTCCGCTTCCTGTTCTAGAGCTATTTGAGGCAGGATTGCATGTGCCACTTTACCTCTATGCATGTTCCCTTGGAGTATCTTCATGATGAGTGCTGCTGGCTTGCTTTACAGCTTCTTGACGCAGGTAGGTGGTCAGTCGCTGCGTTTCCTTCGTGTGAGCATATGCAGCACCTTGGTGGTTTCTTGCATTCCTTCATTTTATGGCCAGGTTCTCCACATCGGATGCAAAGCCCCATGGCTTTTCTGTCTGGCCCTTTGCATTCCCATTGTAGGTGACCCAATCCGAAGCATCTAAAGCATCGTTTGGTGTCTTCACGGTACCTGAGTCTGCAATTTGTCACTGCTATTTTAATTCGCTCTGTTTTGAGGAGTTCGTTAGCCCCTGCAACAGGTAGCGACACGAAAGCTCTTTTTTGCTCCCGATTATTCGTAGCAGTTAAACGAACGGTAATGTCCTCTTCTTTTAAAGATGTTGCTTTCGCTACCGCAGCAACCACTTCTTCCACTGTTGAGAGCGAGTCAAGGTCTTGTA